>JAFBJR010000079.1:7295-742295 GCA_016785285.1 Brachirus orientalis | reverse complement strand
CAGCAATTAATGCAAATGTAACCAATTTTCACAACTTTTGCACAACGTTTAATTTTTGCCCGATCATCGCAACTTTTTTGCAGCTTTCACCAATGATTGTAATTTTATGAGGCAAGAAATATTCAGTTGGAATAGTCAGCCAGTGTGTTGTCTTTTTTTAAGAAAACAATTGAATTGTGCGTATTTGTCACTAATGAATTACGATGACTTGTCATTGTTTGTGGTGTTTTCTGCAACTGAAAGTCTACCCATAATGTGCAAAAGCACAGGTGAACCAAACAAGACAACACATCCCATGAGCCAACACTGCTTCCCAAAGTCATCAAACTAGGTCTTTTGTTGTTATTTAAATTGAGAGACCCCCTAGTGGTCAAAATTAGATGCCGTCCATGAACTCCTATCTCATATTTTGGCCACGGTATGATCAAAAATGTTTTTGGTTTCGATACCTTGACTCGATAACACTGCAGGATTTTGCCATGTTGCAATCTCAGCAATTAATGCAAATTTAACCAATTTTCACAACTTTTGCACAACGTTTAATTTTTGCCCGATCATCGCAGCTTTTCTACAGCTTTCACCAATGACTGTAATTTTATGAGGCAAGAAATATTCAGTTGGAATAGTCAGCCACTGCTTTCCAACCCTTAGCCCCTTACCCTAACAATTTAAACAAGTTCGATCCAAACAAGACAACAATTCCCATGATCTTTTGTTGTTATTTTGACTAAGAGTGGCCAAAATTATGTGTTGGCCATGAGTCAATTTCAGTTCAACTAATCGCTATCAAGTGACTATTCAAAAAATATCAAAATCATATCCATCTCTATTAAAAACACAGAAAACATTAATCAGTGACCTTCAAATCAAAGCTCCATTCTGCCCGTTTGATGAACACAGCAGATGTTTGAGGCAGAATGTGTCACATTTGCAAAAGTAAAAAGTAAATCTTTCTCCTATTATTACAAGTCCACAAGTCAAACTGAGAGCAAGTTTAATTCAAACGGAGGTCAGAGAATGAAAATCATTTAGCAGCTGCTTGGTTTGACTCAAACACACGTTTGTAAGGATTTGGGGAATGGATGTATTTTAAATAACAGTTCTGTAAGTGCAAAAAAAATAATCTGAACAAGTCTGGCAACTATTGGCTGACAATAAGCAAGAAAATATAGTTTCAGGTATGAATAACTGCCTGTAAATGTAAAGTATATGTGTATATGGGTGGGCTTGGGTGTCATTGTTAGACCTGTGAAGTACTTTACCACACAGAGAGGGGAGAAGTCAAAATATACTCAGAAGCAGACTAAAACTGTTGGTTTTGGTCTTCAAACAGGATTTATTAAAATGGATTTTTATTACTGTCATATGAAACTATGGCAGTACAAGTGGAAAATGAGCTAAGATTTCACAACTTATCAGTACTCCTCAGGTCTGGACTATATTTTCACAGTTTAGACATCGAGGAACACACTCATAGTTATCAGTGATACGAGGTTAATCTGTCACACACACACACACACACACACTCTCTCAGCTTGCTGGCTGGACACAGGGAGTGGAAGCGAGCCAGGATGTGTCCTGAAGGGGATTTTCAAAGCTAATTTCCCTGCACTTCACATCATTTGCAGCAGATCTGGCATGGCAAAACAGCAGAAGTTGGAAAGGCTTCCATCAAAATTCCTCAGGGATGCAGGAGACAGAAGAGAAAGCTCATAATCTGCAACGGGCTTCAACCTCTCCGTAAGGCCAGCGTTCGGAACGAAGGGAGTTGGAGCAATCTGTTTTTTCTTCTTAATCTAATTAGTGCAGATGAAACAAATACTTGCTGGAAATTGATGCTTTGCAGTTTGGGTGTCTGTTACTCTGGACCTTTACCACAGTTGTCCAGAAGATAAGCTAACATTCCAACGTTTTGGAAAATATGCACTCGTCGCCTGACATATTGCCAAGAAAGACACATGGCTTTATTTAAACAGTGTTCTCTCTTTATATAAAATGTAGTATTTTATTATTTTCTAATCTGTTATTACTCACACAGGAGGCAATACTACATTTGCTGGGCACTTTTTTTTTCAGCGGTGGGTTTGTTGAGTCAAAGCAAGCCTCATGTTCAAGGTAAATTATTGTGGTTTGGTCGTCTTTATATTGATTTTGAAACCTTTATATACCAGTCCCTCCAGGGTTTTGTGATGTCGCAATCTCAGGAAATAACAAAACCTCACATTTTTGTCTGATCATCGCAACTTTTCTGCAATTTTGTCCAATGATCATAGTTTTGTAAGGCAAGAAATATTCGGTCAGGCTAGTTATAGTGTAGTTTCTCTTTTTGTGTAGGCTAGTGTCAAAATGAGGTGCTCCATAAATCTTGGGCCCAGTATGACAGTTTTGATACCTTGACTCTACAATAACATAGTATGCCTTTAATTTGTCCCTCCAGGATTTTGCAATGTTGCAATCTCAATTTGAAATATCACAAATTCTACCAATTTATGCAAGTTTTGCGGAACCTTGCATTTTTGTCCAATCATCGCAACTTGTCTGCGATTTTTGACCAATGATCATAATTTTATGAGGGAGGAAATACTCGGTTGGACTTGGTAGCCAGTGTGTTCTTGTCTTTTTGCATGGATTATAATGGATTACGACAAATCATTGCTGTTTGCAGCATGTTCTGCAACTGAATCTCTACTCGTAAAGCAGTGGTCCCCAACCTTTTTATCACTGTGGACCGGTTAAAGCTTGACAATTTTACTGTGGCCCGGGGGGGTGTTATAATCATAAACGTGAATCCACTGTGTACTCGTATGCGACTTTATTAGCAGCTTCCTTGTAAGACTGAACAACATAACGTGAGTATAAATTCAAAGTCTTTGATAACATCTTCTCGGCCCCATAAACAAATTATAGAAAAAAAATCACTTGGAAAAATAAATAAGAAACCAGCAATTCCACATTTATTTCACTATTATCTAAATATACTTACATTAGAGAGCCGGTCGCCGCATATGACGCAGAGCGGGCTAGGTGTGTGGGAATCACCTGTAGCGATAGATCCATATTTCAAATAGGACTCCCGGTATTGCCTGTTAAAAGCTTTCTTTTTCTTAGAAGTCGTAGGCTCTTCTCCTGTCTCTTCACTGGGCCTTTTCCCCTTCTCAAAGAAACTTTCCAAAGTTGTCTGTTTCTTACTCATTTTGCTAGCTTGTGGGATACATTTTAGAGCTCAAGTGACCAGGATGTAACCGAAAGAATCCGCTCATTTATCAAAATAAAATAATTTTCAAAATAAAAGCCCGTTCATAATCAGTTAATAAATAAAAGGGAAATAATTTATTATTTCTAGTGCGGCCCAGTACCAATTGATCTACGGACCGGTACCGGTCCGCGGCCCGGTGGTTGGGGACCACTGTTGTAAAGTACAAATGCACAGGTGAGCCAAACAACATTTCCCCTAGTGGCCAAAATTAGGTGCTGTCCATCAACTCCTAGCTCATATCTTGGACCCAGTTCGAGGTGTTGCAATCTCAGCGAGTAACACAAATTCGATTAATTTTCATCGCAACTTTTCCCCAAATTTTGTGAGGCAGGAAATATTATCTTTTGTTTTTTCATTTTATTATGTCCTATTAGATTTGCTGGGTGCAATTTTTTTTCCTTGATGCATTCATCTGATTTTAACTTTTAACTTCAGTGTTTCAAATGGCCTCTCACCTTTCTTTTTTTTTTGTGTTTAATCCTCACCAATTATGTTTTTCATGTCCGTGTAGTGTGTACGATGTTAACGATATAAATAAATAAAGGGATTTAACTATAGGGTAAAAATGTGAAAGTATCTTATTTTACACTGTGGATGCACGATTTTAGACTTTTTGCCAATATCTGATATTCATATATTTTTGGAGTGCTTGGGCTGATAACGATACCGATATAGATACTGATGTAGATATACATTAAACATAAAAGTCAAGGAATTAGCAGCTTATTGTCTTCTGTTTTAGTCATTAGTGATATGGTGGGATATACATTTTAAAGCCAATGTCGGCCAATACCCATGTCGTGTATCCTTACTTTACGCTCTCCAAATGTAGAAACAGCTGTAGTAACAGCTCATGAAGTTATTTTATGCAAAATAAATAAATAAAAACAACTTGTCTTGTATTGCTCAACAAATATTGTCAGTGTTGTAACATCACGCCTCTTTTTGGCAGCGCGACCAGCAAAAGTGAATACACATTTCCATCTGTAAACATGTAATCGACGTTAGAGAAGATCAGACCTGTCAGAGTTTTTGTGTTCGACATGATGATGAACACGGTGACCTCATTAATGTTACCTCACAGTCCAGCTGCACTTCCAAATGCGTCTCTTTAAACACAGGCAATTGCATGGTGTGATGGCGAGTTTCATCATGGTGCAGCAGCAGCAGCAAAATGTCCACACCCATAATTCTGCAATGACGAAACATGGAAGCCCATCATGGCTCTGTTTCTGATCTCTATATCCAGAGGTGGGGAAAACCATCCCCACCCTTTAGAAATTATATAAAGTCATTACATGAGGATTATAGTTTTCACATTTTTATTAAATGTGATGTCAAGACTGTTGTTTTTGTGATTTAGATCAGCTCATTTGGAAGAACTTGAGGCATTTCAGTCTGTGCTGACTGCTAGTTGGACAAATAGTTTTTATTTGTTCTATTATTTATTAAAACAGACTTGTGGAGTAAGTTAGTAACTGGTGATACATCTGTAGGGCTCTGAAAACAGCTCATGCAGGGTCATTATTATTCAGGATGATGTTCCACTTGCTGTATTTTTGCGGTTTATGGAGCTTAATGCTGCGTCTGTCTGCTGTTAAGCAAATCCCATGCGTTATAAGATATAAAGTCAAAACAAATTAGTCGCACACGTTTATAAAAATGGCTTCACGAGAGTCTTCCAAAACTTTATCGGCCTTAACGACAACACTCTTTAGTGTCAGCTGGAGGTTGTAGCCAGTGAAATGAAACAAACAGCACTTGGTAGTCGTTTGTGGATGAGAGAAATTTGAGTTTTGAATCGGTCTGTTTAGAACATTTGTTCCGGAACGTGCCTCAGAATCATTTTAATGTTTCCTAAATGCACTTGTTTCTTTTCCCTCTCAAATAACATGACGAAAAGTGAGCGTGCAAAATAAAATTTTAGGAGAGCACAAAATGTATTGGAAAGAATTTGCTTGTAAAATTGGAAAATGAACAATTTTTTAAACCAAAATCAGATCAAATAACAGTCAATAGAGACGTACCAGATGTTGAGGGAAATGTGGGGAACAGGGACGGACACGGTGTTTTACTTTTCTTTCTAAAAACATTTGGGGGTGCAGTTCATTCAATTATTTTTCATTTAAAAAAACTAAATATAACTGATATTCCATCAGAAATAGTTAGGTAAGAATAAATCATTTTAATAAAACACATGAATGCATTAATAGGGATAACTTTTAATTGGTTAGAGAGTAAAACAATTTTTTTCATAACTGAAGGAAATGGAAAGAGTTAAATATAAGTTAAGAGTCAGAGAACGAATTTAAAGGGAAATTGGAGTAGTTTGGATACAGAAATTGTTGGACTGAAACAGTGAAATCATTAGAACTGCTGGAATCTCTTCTTTTTGTTGATGATTATTGATTTTAATGTACTGTAAGTTATACCTTGCCTGTTATATTCGGAGACTGCTATTATTGTGACATTTATCCTTTCCATGTTATTTTTTTGTTTTTCTTTTGGCATCTCCCTCTCTCGGCATTGCCGCAGCAGATGATCCGCATATTTGATTTTTACAGTAACCTTTACGCCGGATGCCCTTCCTGATGTAATCGTCCAGGCTACGACAGGCACTAGGAGTAAACTGGGTTTAGATCCCTGTGGCCTCCCACAAAAGAGTTAGACAATTAACAATGAGCAATGGAGCCCTTGACCTGGTGGGGACTTGGACTGGCAACCCTCCAGTTCCAAGCCAAGTTCTCTTTCCGCTCGGCGATGTGTTACCCTATGGTTTTCTTTCTGCTATTTAAGATAAAATATAAAAATATAGGAGAACGAATGCATGTCAATCCTCATGACATGAAATGTTTAAACCTGTGTTAAGGTAAAGATCTGCGCGTTCACACCGAGTGTGATTAAAATCTGTCACATGGCCAAATTACGTGCAAATATGATCAAATGGCATCAGATGTGTCGCCATGCCAAACGTTCCAGTCATGACCAAAATAATAAGCAAGTGAGGTGTATTTCAAGTTGTCATCTAGTCAACCTTGGTACAGAAGCCCTCAAGGACGTCTGGACCTTGGGTCATCTTCAAGGCTCTCCCTACGCCTCTTCAATTCACCATTGCAAAGCTGATAAAGCTAGAACATCATCCCCTAATGTAGAGACAATATCAGCATGAATGTCTTTGTCCGCGTCCACAAAACGTCTTCAATTAGCAATCAATTGTTGGTTCATCTGGAAGGAAACAAAGCAGTTAGTATCAGGTTGAGCCTAAGACGTGCCAGGTTTCATTGCTCTGGCATTATTACTCCTTGTTAGTCGGCCTATGAGCCTTTTCCAGCCCACCCTCGTACAGTGGATCGGTGAAAAGCTCCTTCAGCATCTGGAGCCACTGCTAATGAGAACAACGTTGTTACCTTTCTGCAGAGCTCTCCGGGGCTCACGGCTGCGGGAATGATCCGTCCCAGCCGGAGACACATGGGATTCTTTAACAGAACAGGGCTGCGGGGAAGTGCATGGACACACAGAGCAATAATAAATATCACGGTTGTTGAATCTCTCCCGGACACCCAGCCAGACACTGGGAGTAATATGAAAACAAATGTGAGCCACAGTGTGTGTGTGTGTGTGTGTGTGTGAGGATACGTGCATGAGTGCAGCAACTGCTAAAACAGCCATCATGGTCCAGTTCCAAAACGAATGAATAACTAGCATGTGTGTGTTGTGAAATTCCCCCCCCCCCATTTTTAATACATTCTTTCAGTCCCACTCTGACTCCAGCGTGTGATCCTCGCAGCTTAAGGTGAGGTGGTGCAATAAAAAGAAAACGTCCTCCGCCTGTTGACAGAGGTTGTACACGACGAGTCCCAACTGCCGTAACGAAACAATGCAGACTAATCTGATTTGTAGTTGAACAACAAGCCGCTGTTGCCGCAACCGCGTCTTGCTTGTGAGCCCACACAGTGAAACTCTAGTGTGTGTTCAGGCAACATTATCAATATTTATATTTACAAGTTTCCCCTCAGGTTCCAGCTGTTTTCAGCTGTTTCTCGGCTCAGCAGCAGCAGCAGCAGCAGCAGCAGCAGCAGGTTTTCATTGACAGAGCTTGATCCAGCAGAGTCACACCAGAGTCACTTTTTCTGGCATAATCAGTGAGTAGATTCTTATCAAACTTTAATACTTGGGTGATCACCTACCAACCGCAGGAAATTCTGATTGATTCGTCGAAAACTGTGGACAGGAAGTTACGAACAGAAGGACAAACTTGCAGATAAAACCCACACTCATGAAAACATAACTTCCTTGGCGAGGTAATTAAGTGAACAGGGACATGGATGCACAATTTTCCAGACGCAATAAAAGATGACAGGAGGTGATCTCTCATCTCTAAAACTCTCTTCCGATATTGACATATGTTTCATTTTGTTTAGTGTCCAACTCTCTTTATGACTCTTTTGTTTTTGAGGTTGCTTTACACTGTAGGAAGTTGTTGCTGTTGCTGGAGTCGCCGTCGTAGTTGTAGTAGAATGAACTGATGTGGTCTGAACTGATTGGTCAAAGTTTTGCACAGATTCTTTCTCTCTCTCTCTCTCTCTCTCTCAGCTCACCTGATTAACATCATGCTGACAGGTAATTGTAAAATTATTGAGCATGTCACAAAAATACCGTCTACTGAACCATCTCTGACTCTACTGCGTCATCACAGCACCAGGTGTTAAAACAACCTCTTACAGCAGAACTTTGCACGTCTGGTCACTGTGATTGTTTTAAAAGTGACATAGAATGGTGTTTTTGAACCAAAAATCCAGATTACTGATGTCTATTTAGATAAATTAAATAATATTTATGGTCAAAAACCTCATAGTCTCTTCAGATTAAACCAGATTATTGCTGCTCTCTGACAGCCTCTGAACAGGCACTCTGTTTCTGAGCTAATGCCCGCCCCCCAGAACACTGAGTCTCTTGTGATTGGCCAGCTACCGGCTGACTGACTGCTCCGCAGTGCTTCTTCTTCTTCTTCTTCAGGTTGAGGGAGGGTTCTTTGCACGTGACATGTGCTAGTTACGTAACTAAACTGGACTTTTCAAAACCGCTTGCTCGAGCTCACGTAAACAGAGAAGCCCTTCTTTCTCGGAAGTGACTGAAGTGTTTATTGTGAAACTTTAGTGATGTTTAGATACAGGAAGGACACGGGGACACACCAAAAAACATCAGACATTTGATTTTAAAGTGCTTTACAAATAAAATTGGATTGGATTTTTGTGATTTTTTCTCTCTACGGAGCTCCCCCTACATTTTTGGAGTAAACGTCCATCCATCCATCATCTACCTCTTGATCCTCACTGTGGTAAAAACTCACTGCTGACGCTACGTCCTCCCTTCTCCTCTCCTGACCATGTGTATTTGTTTTCCACAAAGCTGGCAAACACAAGCCACGGAGCCATGTCCATGTCCATGTCCATGTCCATGTCCATGTCCATGTCCATGTCCATGTCCATGTCCATGCCGTTCAGCATCCATTTTTCAATTCTTACCATTCTTGTGCGGCCCCTCGCTCAGTCAGACAGTCGTTTCCTCTTCCTCTCTTCTTCCGTTAACAGTTTTCTCTGCTTCTTTTTTGTCGGCTCTGCCGTGATGAACATCTAAAATAACACTGTCACTGTCTTGATCTTATAGCGGGTACCTGACGTGTGTGTGTGGTGCCATGAAGAAATTTCTGTTTCTCGTGACACCCGCGAATTTGCGTAACCTTCTGACTCAGAGGACTCCGGGTCGGTGGATCTGATCTTGCAAGACTGGTTTTCCGTTAACAGACAGTAGAGGTCTGTCTCCACTGCCCCCACAACAAGACATTTAACCACCATAATGACTCAGAAGCTGTTATTTTGGGTAAGAATCCTGCATGGTTTTGCTTTAAAGTAAAGTTTTGACTTAATGATAATAAAAATATAAATATATAGTATTTTTGGTCTTGTAAAGCAGTTTTAAGGCTGCTTTACAGGGTAAAGATTGTTTCCTAATGTGAGGATTCTACAAAGAAGTGGACTCAAAGCAGAATGAGTGTAAAGTTCGGATTTGAAAAACAATTCGAGATAAAGGCTCATGAACACGTCTGTTCCTGAGTCTTTCCGCAGATGTGACCATGACAGCAGAGGAGTTATGAGAAATGCCGAGGTTAAGCATTAGTGAGTGTCACAGCAGGAGACGAGGCAGTGTTACAGGACCTGCACTAAACTCTTAGATACATGTGGAAGTGATCAGAGAGGCCGGACTGGACCGGGGAACCCCCACAGGATCTTTGTCACTGTGTGTGTGTGTGTGTGTGTGAGTGAGTGTGATGATCCTTCCCACTTCCTCTGTGGGTTTCTTGTTGGATTACATTTTGACTTGCATTCATTTCTTTTGTTTCGTCCAAGGATGTTAATAAATTCTGTTTGGTTAAATACATGGTAATTCCATATGGTTGCGCTTTGAGGTATTGGAGATTTTTAAACTCCATTTTCTTAACCGGTCAATTTCTAGCAATCAGTTTGATAAAATAAATGTGGCAGATTGTATGTCATGATTAGGTGATTTTCAAAGTGAGGATTTTGGTAAGTGGAAATCACCATGGGCTGAACCTATGCATCTACAGTATGTTGTCAGTGATGTTTCTTATTTTTTAAAAGTAAATTAAAAAATATTTTTAAAAGTGTGTGTACATGGTATTCCTTATGTTGTGGGGAACTAAATGTGTTCACACAGTCACATTATGGGGACTTATTTTCCTTATGGGGACAAACATACTGTAAGTCTCCATAACATAAATGACTCAATGTTAGGGTCAGGGTTAGGGTCAGGGCACTAGTAATTATGGTTAAGGTTAGTGTCTCCAGGAAATGAATGTAAGTCAATGTACTGTGCTCTGAAGTCATGGAAACCAGTGTGTCTGTATGTGTGTGAGATCATTTTGCAAAGTGACATGTACTGCTAAGTAGGTAATGTGTGTTTATCCAAATTAATGAGCCACGCTGCATGCATCCTTTTGAAACAACACACACTCTTACTGTCAAAACCTCATTTTCCAGTGGGAAAAGTCTGTTCAACAATGAGATAAAGCAGCGAACATATTCTTAAGATGGCGTACATTTAACCCTGTGTACGTTTCATGAGGTGAAGCTTTTGTTGAGTGGCTGAAATCATGGTTTCTTTTGTGTGTTTGTCCCCAGAACACATCCACCATTACATGACGGACTGAATCTGTTTATTTAATTAACTCTTGTGTGTTTGCCTCGCGATGGACTGGCGACCTGTCTGGCAGCTGGGATTGACTGCAGTGGCCCCTGTAAGCCCCATGTGGAGGATAAAGCACTAGATCAATGATTCCTAAACTTTTATACCAAGTACCACCTGAGAAAATACTGAGCTCCGGAAGTAACACCATTATCACCAACGTTAAAATACAGTGGTTTTAATAGTTTGAGCAAAGTCAGCTACAGACTTTTTCACAGGAGGCAGATTTATTCCCAATCATCCTCCTCTTCCTCACATATAATTCACACTGGTATAATTAAATTAGATTAAGATTATTATTTACTTTCTTTTTTTTGTTATTTGTTTAATTTTCTACATGCTTTGGTCAAAATTGCTCAGCTCCACTCCTATCACATAACCTGGCACATGTAGAAGAATAGTATTTCAGATTTTACTACCAGAGGAAGCTCAGTTTGAGGACCAGGGCACTGAATGACTGAACTCTTCTTTAAAAAGTTTATCATCTTCAGAACAGGGGAATACATAATCAGAGATTCGCCAAATTTCCTACATGCGTGTGTGTTCTTGTACTTGTTGCTGAGTGAGGACCAAAAATCATATAAACACCTACAGAGTGAGGACATTTTGGCTGGTCCTCACTTTTTTTCGCCGCTTAAAAGGGCTTTTTCAGGGTTAAGACCTGGTTTTAGGTTTAGGGTTAGAATTGGGTTTAGGTTCGGGTTAGGGTTAGGCATCTAGTTGTGATGGTTAAGGTTAGAGTAAGGGGCACACACATGTTTGCGCTCTGTCAGAGTGAGGACCCTCATAGACATAATACATTCCCTTGCCCTTTACCCTAACCTTAACCATCACAACTAGATGCCTAACCCTAACCCTTACCCTAACCCTAACCTAAACCCAATTCTAACCCTAATCCTAACCCTGAAAAACCCTTTTAAGGGGTGACAGAAAGTGAGGACCAGCCAAAATGTCCTCACTTTGTCCAAATGTCCTCACTTTGTAGGTGTTTATACAATTTTTGGTCCTCACTCGGCAGCAACTACAAGAACACACACTTACACAGACACACACACATATCCGCAAAGGAAAATGTTGCGATCCACTTCAGGTTCTTAATGATACACAGTGACATATTCAAAAACACACACACTCACTCACGCGCACACACACACACACACACCCCCTCCGCCTTTCCCCGCCCCCACGGTGGTGACGTGTGTGGAGCAGGAATCCCCTCTTGGCTGTGGTTCACATCTTTAGCCAGCCGTTAGCTGTGGTCTGGCAGCAGGGCCCTGTGACATTTCTTCCTTGTCAGAGCTGTTGCACCATAACACGCTGAGCAGTGGATTTACTGCCAGAGACTCTTTGTAGGCCGTCCAGGCTAATGGAGACGGGGCCAGCGCTGGAAAATACCCCGAGTTCTGCTGGAAAAGCCTCCCTGGAAACGCCCGCGACTCTCCAGGGATTGGAGAAGCTGAGAGGGCGCCCGTCGAGTCCCGTCCCAGCCCGGCCCGGCCCGGGCATGGTCTGGTCTAGTCTGGCTTGGCCTGGCCCGGCTCGCGTTACATGCTTGTGTATGTGTAGAATGCATGGCTGAGTTTATGCATGTTATGGATGTGTGTGTGTGTGAGGTGCTTGAGAGAGAGGATGTGAGCTGTGGAGAGAAATTAAGTACATGTCAAACTCCTTGCTCTGTGTTTGGGCCCCGTTTCCCATGGCAACAGTGAAAACATGCATTCCCCCCCATTAAGAAGCTCTTTCAGTATGTCTTCTTCACATGCCGGGCGGCAGAGTTCTGTGTGTGTGTGTGTGTGAGTTTATACATGCCATCAGTTCACACTGTGGTCATCCATCCTACATGTCACAAGCAGGCACAGCAGTGAGCTCATGTGGAGCCGATTTCCACGAGTCTCCGTCAGGAATGACGGCAATGAAGATGATGAAATGATGATGGCTGGACGGCACAAGGCCAGTGAAATCACTCAGTGCTTCAGCCGAGATGGCGAGCAGCGGCAGCGGCGGTGATTAACGCACTCGAGCCGTGACGCTCTACGCCTGGATTAGTGTCCACAGGACGTCCTGCCTGTGTCCTCACTGGATTTTACTGTACAAGTCAGATGTGTCCAAGAATTAGTAAGTGCTAAAACACTTGCTCTTATTTATAGAAATCCTCTTCACATCTTGGGCAATTTTTTAAAATGATCTATAGCACATGGTCTAAAGTGTGTGTGCATAAGGGCGTGTCCAACAAAGTGCATAATCTCTAGAGCAGCGGTCCCCAACCTTTTTTGCACCACGGACCGGTTTCACGTAAAGCAATATTTTGGCGTTAGTGGGAGCCCTGCGCTTGTTTCTGTTTAACGAGCCAGGTTCCATCTTTGGGTGATGAGAGACAGTGACACACTAAGCAGTTTTAAAGGCTTCACTGCCTCATTTGCGAACCTGTGGCCTCATATTATGCAGAGAGGGCTTGGTGCGTGAGAATCACCTGTAGTGATAAACCTGTATTTTAAAAGTCACATAGAATGGTCTTTTTGAACCAAAAATCAAGATTAGCCCCGGAACACTGAGTCTCTTGAGATTGGCCAGCTACCAAGTGCATTCCCACTCGCTTGTGATTGGCCAGCTGACTGTCTGCTCCGCGGTGCTTCTTCTTCTTCTTCTTCTTCTTCTTCTTCCGGTTGAATGTTCACGCCCATGACCGGGAGTAGCTGTTGGGGGAGGGTTCGTTGCATGTCAAATGTGCTAGTTGTGTAACTAAACTGGACTTTTCAAAAACCGCTTGCTCGAGCTCAGGTAAACAGAGAAGCCCTTCTTTGTCAGAAGTGGCTGAAGTGTTTATTGTGACACTTTAGTGATGTTTAGATACAGGAAGGACACGGGGACACACCAGTGAATGTCCTCTTTAAGTAGGACTTCTGATATTGCCTGTTAAATGCAGCTTTCTTTTTCTTGGAAGTTGTAGGCTGTTCTTCTTCTGTCTCATGATGTTTTCCTCTGTCCGAAGAAGCTTTTTGTTTGATTTTTACTAATTTTTGTTAGTTTGTGGACTTATTTGTTTTTACTACTGCATCACGTGACCAAGACAGCAAGTTGAATTGTGTATGCAAAGGCACAGGCACGGCTCGGTACCAAATGGCCCAGTGGTCATCTTGTGTCGTCTTCTTGTGTTTGGAGTTTGTTTGGTCTTTTTCCTTTATGATAACTTTTATTTTCTTTCCTTAGTCGTCCTGACTTTCTTCATTCTGTCTCCGTTTCTGTGATTGTATACATTGTGATGTATACTTATTCAAATAAAGCTGTTTTTGAAAAGAGTTTGTACACAGTGCACGTGCCGTATGTGCATGCTCAATGTCTTCTTCTCTGGTTTAATGTGAATGAAGACACATTAAACCTGAATTGATGCCGGAAAACTTTTTCAAAACAGCAAAGAAAGATGTTGCTTATGTTTTGTTCTGTCTCTGTGTGGATAAGCCTGAGTGTTTGAATTATTTGGGCGCATAATTTCAATAAAGTCAATTAGAGTTTTGCTTCTTCTTCTGCTTTGGGCGGACTGTACACTTAGTTCTTAATCACTGTGTACTTCCAATGACCACACAGCACCGTCCAATTGTTATGTCCTTTTAATTTATTTATTTTAACTTGTTATGTGTTAGCATTGTATTAAAGGTGACCTTGAGTGTTGAGAAAGGTGCCAACAAATAAAATGAATTATCATTATTATTATTATTATTATAAACAAATCTATCTAGGGAAAAAGTAAAAAATATAAACAAATCTAAAAAAAAAAAAAAAAAAAAAAAAAAAAATCTGATTTACTGTCTGAGTATTGAAAAAACTATTATTGACCAATTATTCTTCTGGTTTGCAGGGTGATTCCAAACAGGAATTAACAATTTATTGAATAGCCACCAGGGCGGCAATACTGCTGAAAAAAATATGTTTTAATGGAAGTCTATGGGAAAATACTTTAAGTCTGTTTGTAACTTGATTTATTACTTAAGTAAAACTGTAGAACTGCTTTTCCCATGCCTGCACTAGTGTTATATTCATTTTATTTCAGTAACAAAGGAGACAAAGGGTTTGGTCCGATGATGCAGTTGAAGATCAAAGTCAGAGGAACGTGTCTGGAGAGCAGTGGAAACAGTTATTTCCACACAGAACTGGCAACAAAGCCCGACTCTCGTGTAGGACAGGCAAAACACGAGGAACTAGATTAACCAACATAAGAATAGAAACAACACAAAGCAGTGGCCTAATTAACTCACAACAGAGTCACAAGTGAAGACAGGAAGTTATGAGGATGAACTCGGCAAAAGCAAACAGTGTTTTTGACTTTTAATTGTTCAGATGAATCTACATTTCATTACCTGTAACGTTCCTCATTCAAACAACAACGTCAAAGGTCGGCACTGCCCAAACGGAGCAGGGGCTGGAAGTGGCCAGTTCAGAAATATATATGTTGCATTTCTACAAATACGTCTTGCAATGGACCATATGCCTGAAGCATCACTTAGAACTTCAACTAAAATATAAACCAGCTCCTGAAGTTCTGATTGGTTATTTTTAATTGGAAACTTTGACTTTTTAAGGTAACATTTGCAATTAGAAGTTGAGAGAAAGATTGAAAATGTTTAAATTAAAGTATTTTAGTAGTTAGGCATTTAAATTTAGGTGACGACAGCAGAGCAATGTTGCACAGTCTCTGCTAAATTCTAAAATTTGTCACTAAATACTCTTGGTAATGTCTGCAGATACGCACTTTAGAACATGTCTGCATCCTTGGCTGACTGGTTATCAGAAATAGTCGAGCTGGATCATTGAAAACCAGGAAATGACCATTTTTATAGTCAATTGTTATTCACACTTAAACAACTTTAAAGTTGGCACTGACACTGGTGTCCTTAGTAAGTTGCATAGATAGATAGATACAGTATTCACAGGTCAAGAGTTGGCAAAAGTAATACTCCTTATCTCACTCTATCTCCCTTCTACTCTCTAAAGTGAATCTGAGTACTTTGAAGGGTGTTATACAAGTCTTGTTATACAAGTATTATTATTAGGCCTTAATCGCTGTCACCATGTAATGTATTGATTTATCCATTAACAAAAGCTGCCCCAAGATAAATTTGCGTTTCTGACTTCTCAACTGGAACGCAGTGAACTCGGGGGTGATGTCACTCTGACTTCCAATGTCAACTTACTTTATGTAAGGGCCTTGCTTTGCAAGGGCCATCATCTTGTGAGTGTGCTGTTGTGTCTGCTGTAATTATTGTTTTTCTTCTTCATCATCTTTTTCTTTAACTTACTCTTTAAATGCACCTTTTAGGGCCTTGGTGTTTACGTGAAGACCTGCGGAAAATGCTGTGTGACCGAGTTTTAGGTCGATCCGATTAGTTTTTGCAGGAGTTAGAGTTAAAAACAAACTTTCACATTTTGTGTGTGTGTCCAGAAAGATCTGTATGCAGGTTACCGTGGCAACCATGGTTGTAGCCCGAAGTATATTTTGCAGCAATGACATGCAGCAGATGTATCTGTTATTTTTCGTCTTCTTGTTAGGGCCAATGGCTCCACAATGATAACTTGAAAAGCCTGTCGTAGCGCCACCTGCTGCCAACAGGAAGTATGTCTTTAATTTCCATTAAGCTTTCAGGGTATATTCTACTTTTGCTATACTCTGACATACTCTATATATTCTGAGGCCATTGGTGGCTTCTCTCTAGCCACGACCATTCAGTCACTCCACACCGACATGCAAGTTGGGGTTTTTCATACTGTTCTCCCTACTTGTGCGGTATAATTACTGGCACCAAATAACATTATTTTTATTTTGATTTTCCCTGACAATATGACTCACCAGTGTCACTCCTCGTAGAAAATGGCAGCAGAGGAAGGAGGACACGTTGCCTGCACAGATGGTGCCGTCATTTCTACTGTGAATCATGTGAATAAAGGGGGTACACACACAAAAAAAAAGGAGGCGAAAAACTATTTGTTGGCAGAAAATCCAAAAGCTATTAACTTCAAATATGAACTGTCCGAGCAAGCATTTGGTTTTCTTTAAGTCAGAAAGCAGCAGAGCAGAGGTTCTCATGGAATGGAAACTTAAATTACACACATGTCCACCTGGGATCACGGCTGTGGAAAACAAAGACTTACCCACTCTGTGCACAAACCTTCACTCTTCTGTGGACTCAAGTCAGAGCTGGTTACTAAGAAACCTATGATGTTTAAAGCCACCTGAAAGTTTAATGTGTTTTTTTGCGTTTTTACATTCAAATGGAAGTCACTTGTAGCATTTAAAAAATGTAATTTCACTAAGGTTTGATGGGAAAAGATGCGATTCATTTGAAGTGAACGCATCTTTAACCAGCTTTGATTCCCAAAGAATAGGTTGGAACCCACAGATGAATTTAGGGTCCCCAAACAAATTTGCTGATTTTTCCTCATGTATATGTTTTAAATAACATGAATGCAATTAATTTACCAAACAGCTCTAAAAAATGGTTTGGTTATTGGTTTAAATTTATATTAAGTGTTACAGATATGATACGTTTCATTATGCACAAATTTGTTTTTGTCATGTTATGAGAGAGGTTTTGGAAACACTGTTCTACATTAAAATCAATAAAGGGAAATAAGTGATAATGAAGACTTAAAGTTAAGGAATGCTTATTCTCTGCTCTCACATATATTTATGAATTCATTGTTTAGGGATGCATGTTTTACAGTCACGGTCACAAGGAGAATTAATATGGGAAATGGATGTTTAAGTAATGATTATTTACTGTCTAACATACATAAATTAAGTGGCACTTAAGGGAAACAACAGACAGAAACATTTAATAAATGTTTACTAAATACTGACAGTTACTGTAAGTGTTAGTTAACAATCATTGCTGACATTAAAAGTAGGTTTAGAGGCCCTTGAATAATAATAGATGAAGTAATACGATCATTTAACTGAATAGCATTAATAAATGGTTAGTTATTACATTAAATGTTGAGAAATGTTGGAAAAAAAAGAGAAAGTGTTACCTAACTAACAGCAAAACACCACTAATATGATGAAATACTGTAGAAGCACAACATTTTCACTCCATGTAAACATCTATAAAATCAACAGAATGACCCTTTAATCACACATTTGTTTGATGTTGCCATGTTCTCTGATCTTATCCCCACAACATCCTGTGATCATGTAATCACACAATCTCACATACAGACTGTAGACTAAAGTAATTTAAAGAGTGTGATTTAGAATTTTTTTCTATTTCACTTTTACTTATTGAGTCAAGTGTGTGTCTGTGTGTGTTCTTGTATTCGCTGCAGAGTGAGGACCAAAAATCGTATAAACACCTACAGAGTGAGGCCATTTGGACAAAGTGAGGACATTTTGGCTGGTCCTCACTTTCTGTCACCCCTTAAAAGGGTTTTTCAGGGTTAAGACCTGGTTTTAGGGTTAGGGTTAGAATTGGGTTTAGGTTAGGGTTAGGCATCTAGTTGTGATGGTTAAGGTTAGGGTAAGGGGCTAGAGAATGTATTATGTCTATGAGGGTCCTCACTCTGATAGAAGCACAAATGTGTGTGTGTGTTCTTGTATTTGTTGCAGAGTAAGTGAGGACATTTTGTCTGGTCCTCACTTTTTTCACTCCTTAAAATGGCATTTTCAGGGTTAAGACTTGTTTTTAGGGTTAGGGTTAGGCATCTAGTTGTGATGGTTAAGGGTCCTCTGAGGGTCCTCACTTTGATAGAAGTGCAAACGCGCGTGTGTCCTCGCAGCCTCTGTAGGACCCACAGGATGTGGGGACCGCTTGCCTTTTTTGTGTTGCAGGAAAAAGATGATCATCCACTGTCACACAGGGAGGTGAGAGATGCAGCCAGCTGGGAGGAGACAGGTCAAGGTCAGGGTCAGGGTCAAAGGTTACTGCACACCACACCACAGCTGTGTTGTGGACAGGCAGCATTTACCAGGTGCTGCTTTTGAATAAGTGCTGCTGACTGACGGGCAGTCTGTGCAAAGGTCAAGGATCACCAGAATGAGAGGTTGTCCACTGGAGTGTCCACACAAACACATTTCCATGACTTCCGAGGACATTGCATTGACTTCTCTTCATTTCCTGGAGACTTACTCTAACCTTAACCATAATTAATATTGCCCTAACCCTAATATTAACCTAACTCTAACCTCAGCCTAACTGTTAGTCACAAAAACTGTCACAAGACAAAAGGCCTGATGTGGTAGTGGAGCATATAACCTACGTGATGTGTTGTTTACTTATAGCATTTGTGTGGAGAGTGAGGATATCTGCTTTCATATTTTTAGATTTAGTATATACTGTTTGTCAGGCGGCAGTGTTTTCTCTCTCTGGGTGATCTCTGCATCACAAAAATTTATATTTTTCAGAAAGTTCACCGTCTGGCACGCCTGCTGTGCTTTGCTCGACCTGGGATGTCTCATACATGACATACAATAATCCTGCTGAAACACTCCTCATGTGGAATGTGATCTCTGTGTGTAGTTTGGATCCCGGCTTGACAACATGATGTAGAGGGCCACAGCACTGCCAGGCCTAAGATGTTAAAAAATGAAAGCACTGGTTTTTAAGGTTAGCTGCAAATGGGCGATGAGACTGAGCGCGGGTGCAGTGGTCAGCATTTGGGTGGTAAGAGACGGGAAACAAAAGATGAAAACAAGATCCTCTTGAGGCATCAGAGGGATTATACTCTTCACTTTTATAGTTTTCTTTCATCAGTACCAGTGCATCTGAACCTTCTGGAACTCAGGGAACATCCATATCACAATGACAGTCCATAAATTTAGACAGACATTATGACCCAAACAGCTCAGGCTCGGGTTCAGACTAAAGTCATATCGGGGTTCAGGTCTGGTTTCGGTCACGTCTGCAGCAAAATAACTAACATTAACTGGATTAGACCTGAGCTGGGTTCACACGGAAGCTCAATCCCATTTCACCCTGTTTTACAACTTAGCCTGAAGCCTCCGTTTTGTGCATTTATATATACTGTATATATGCTACATTTATAGTATATATACTTATATATACTATAAATGTAGCATGTCCCGATATTTATAGTGTAAGAGCTAACTGGCCTATCAGATGAACAACTTTCAGAGGTGAACTTCAAATGGAAGGCAATCAGATTTTTTTTCCAGGTTAACAAATTTCAAAGAAACTTATTTTACCCTCTTAAAGCTAACATTCATCAGCATGTTGTGTAGCTATGCTAATCACAACAAAACCTGTTTGCGATCTATTTAAAAAAAAAACTTAAACTAGCTCACTAATATTCCCTGGCACTGAAGTCAACAAATTCCAAGAAAACTAATGTTATTGTCATGAAGCTAACAGGGTTTTACCAGCTGGAAGCCCAAATTATGTAAAAATAAACAAATACATACTTGAAATAGTTTAAATTGTGGGCCCTGAATCTATAATCTATGAAAGTTTAACTTTTTGAATGGAATTATAGAAATAAATAAACTTTTCCATGATATTCTAATTTTTTGGAAAGGGTCTGTATATATGCTACATTTATAGTATATATACTTATATATACTATAAATGTAGCATGTCCCGATATTTATAGTGTAAGAGCTAACTGGCCTATCAGATGAACAACTTTCAGAGGTGAACTTCAAATGGAAGGCAATCAGATTTTTTTTCCAGGTTAACAAATTTCAAAGAAACTTATTTTACCCTCTTAAAGCTAACATTCATCAGCATGTTGTGTAGCTATGTTAATCACAACAAAACCTGTTTGCGATCTATTTAAAAAAAAAACTTAAACTAGCTCACTAATATTCCCTGGCACTGAAGTCAACAAATTCCAAGAAAACTAATGTTATTGTCATGAAGCTAACATTTTGTTAGCAAGTTGTGTAGCAATGCAAAACACAAGAAAACTTTTGCAAATCTTAAAACTAGCTAAAATTTGTTAGTATGTTGTGTAGCTATGCTAATCACAAAAAAAAGAAAAAAAAAACTTGTTTGTGGTCGCTAGTATTCCCGGACAATGAAATGGACACATTTCAAGAAAACTCGTGACACTGTCATAAAATTATCGTTTGTTAGCATTTGGTGTAGCTATGCTAATCACAGCAAAACCTGTTTCTCTTAAATTAGCCTGCTAATACACCCAGCATCTCGTGTTCAAGTTGTTTTCTGGCATATCTCTACTTTGATGCAGAACAGCTGACAACATTTTTTATTTATTTTAATTAAATTATTTTATGTACTTAATATATTTTTTATTATTATTTTTAATGACAAAAATGAGAAATGTGACTGAGCCCTAAAAGCAGTTGGGTTCAAGTTGGACTCGGATCTTACTCGGTCAGATTCAGGGAGGGTTTGAGTGAGTGAATATGACGATGGTTGACACAACCATCTTTATCTCACACTCCTGCAGGTCTCAGGACGTCCCTTACGTAGACGTTCTCTAATTCGTCCTGAGCATGGATTGTGTTCATGTATGCATGACTCGGAGGAAGCACTTAGGGAATTGATATACACATAATACTGTATATACAGAACATTTCATAAATACATTTAACTTCAGACAAATAGTGGGAAGATAATTTAAATGTAAAATGATCTCAGAATGAATTGTACATGCTCACGTTAATAATTACACGCTCGTGCAATGGACTTCTTTTTAATCGTGGAATATATATCAATATACGGCATATGTAGAATATAAAAATATAGATATTCTACATACTGAAGTTTTTCTCAATCACATTTTTGTGTCGAGTGCTGTGCCTGCTTTCCTGTGACGTTCCAGTGGTCAGCCTGGAGAGCAGGAATGCACTTGGAAGCCCGGTCCGAGGTTTTCCACAATGGTCGGGTTCTCAGGAATCCATGTGGAGGAAGAAATGTCTGCTGTGAGACTTTTCAACACATCATTCTCTCTGTCTTTCCATGTTTCTCCCACTCATCCTTTATCCTCCCTCATTCCGTTCCCCTCTCTTTCACATTGTAAATGCGGCCTGTGGTCTGGACCAGTCAGCACCACGGTCAGGTGTGGGGGCACTGGGTCTATGAGTCAGTAACCTGGTTCCTGTTAAATTATGACTTTAAGTGTAACATAATTGGGCTAAAGAAAATGTTCGTGTGTTTAGTCAGAAAAGATGAGTAGTCGTTGGTGGGGTTGTCAGTTTTTCCAAAAATAAAATTAGAAATAAAAGTGACGCACTGTTCATTTAAACATAAACGGGTCATTTCAGACACATTCAGGATTGAAATTATTCACAGCCTTTAAAAGATTCTAAAAAAATCTCCCTCAATAGACATGAGTCATTGAAAGAGCTTGAATTTTATCCAAGAAAGAAGTTAAGTTGATATTTAGGTAAACGTCTCCCTTGTTTGTTACGACGCCAACAACTGTTCTATGCGCCGCATTGCTCGATGTACAGTATGTAGACTAGACCTACACAGAACAAACATAGTGTCGTACAAAGAGGGTTGTAGACACTGTCCACTGTCTGTCTCTGCATTGACATGAGATTCCATGCGGGACAATGAGCGAGTAAGCAAGAGAGAGCAAATGATGTGTGATGCCTTAGAAATGAAAATTCCAAGATAATCCTAGATCATTCCAAATGATAAAGACTGACTTGACCAAGATCCAGGGACAATCACTTGTCCAGATGCAGAGCGTTCTGCAAATCAATAAAATTGGACGCCATGGACGAAGCGACTCTTACAAGTTGTCCTGCCATCTTAAGCTGAGTCGGCACATTCGGTCCTTGACTTTGAGGGAAATTCTAGATGAACAATAACAGGCTGGAAGTTGGTGTGAAATTTAAAGTTCAGGTCACAGCCAAAGAAAAATACAGAGTCGAAGTAGGCGTTGACACTAACAAACAATGCAGCTTCCAATCTACTGTATTATCGTGGTAATATTTGCTTCTGGTAAAAGTCAAAGAATGTTCTGAACAGATCACAAATGCATCCTCTTGTTCTTTTTCATTTAAGTTCAACATTTTTCCACTGCGGATGTTTAAGTGAATTTTCAGTCGTGTTTCTTTTCTTTACATTTCTTTGCCTTTTGTCTTTCTTTATAACCATCCTTTATTCACTGAGCCTGTTTCCATTATCTTCCTTCGGTTGCACTTTAGTGACAGCGTAACCATGGTAACATGGATTGTGTTGAGGACTGTGCAACACTGACTGATTCACCCCAGTGACTCCAATACCTTATCTATATCAATTTATCTTAGCACTAAACTTAACCAGTGACTAAGAAATGAGGTTCCCCCTGATTAGGACCCAGGTTTTGGTCCCCATGAGGAAAACTGGTCCTGAGGAGGTCAGTGTTTATGACAGAAAAGGTCCTAAGAATGTGAGAAATACAAAAGTACACACAGTCCAGGAAGTGAGATGTGTGTGTGTGTGTGTGTGTGTGTGTGTGTGTGTGTGTAAATGTAGCTGTTTTGTGCAGAGTTCTCTTTGAAATCTAATCCTCCTGATGTGAATCGCATTTGTGCCAACCTGTCAGTGTAATTCTCTTTAGTCCTGCCTGCTGAAAACTGTTCATGCTGCATTTACTAGACTGGAAAAACTGATAAGGTCATGGATGTTTGAGTTGGGCCTTAAATTTGATGACTGACTGAACAAGAAAGACACTGATGAGCAGCAATCTGCCAGAAAAATGCTTTGGAAGGTGCACAAACTGAACTTGCGGCAGATTCCTCGTAGCATTTTGTTATTGAAGTGTTTTTTTTAGTGATGTGTCTCAGTGAGATGGATCCCTGATGGCGCTCTTCCATTATGCAGTTCAGGCGCTACTCAGCTCGACTTGACTCTACCTGGTTTGGTATCAGGCACGTTGTTTTCCTTCACCTCATAGTTCCTCCTGAACATGGGCCGGGTTGTCATCGATTAATGGGCGGGGTCGACATCGATTTATCAGCGACACAAACAAAAGCAGTGGCGGAACGTCTGCACCTGGTCGAAGGACCGCGGCGTATTTTTGCAGACGGGAGCCATGTTTTCTCACTAGAACGCTCTTGCCGCGATAACGCTTTTGCTCTTGGTTTTGTGCGACACTCTCTGACCAATCGGCAGTCTGTCCGTTTCACATTTTAGCATCGGTTCCACTTGCTTGGAACCTTGCCAGAGCAGGTACGAAAAAAGTACCAGCTACTATCCCTAATGGAGAAGCAAAAAAAGCGAGTCGTCTTTCAACTTGGAGGTTGTGGGTTTGAGTCTCGGCTCCGCTAGTCTGCGTGTCGATGTGTCCTTAATCCCACATTGCTCCAGTTCACAGTGTACTTACTAATACTAATACTACTAAGTATTGTCTCCTCCTAGTATGGTCATGTTCTTCCCTCAGGTCAAAAACATGAGGATTTTGAGTTACTTTTAGACTCTAAATTGACTGTAGGTGAATGTGAGAGTGAATTTTTCTTTGCCTCTACTAGTTCATCTTGCAATGTGGGTGTTCTCTGCCTGTTCACCGCATGTCAGCTGGGATTGGCCTCCATCTCCCCCATGTGACGCTTAACAAAACAAGTGGTAGAAAATGAATGAGCATGTAAAAAAGGTGAAAATAAGTCAGTACAATACATATCAAATTTAAACTGAAGTGTAGTGAAGTGACATGTGGGTTTTTTTTAAACCCAGAGTATAAAAACATCAAGATTCCAGTTCCCTTATATGATTTAAGAAACCCCTGCCCAGCTCTGCATTTTCAAACAGGCCAGTGCACATTCCACTGTGGCTCTATTCTTGCTCTTTAAGTGTACTGTAGGCGCCTGGGACCATTACCCCAAAATCTAAAAGTCACGCTAAAGTAGACCACCTCCATGAAAAATACTTTAACCATTTCCCTCTGCTCCCAAAATCCTCCATACAATACCCGAGTCCAGTATTTCACGACCCATATATCACATTTCCAGTCTGACCTCAGCTGTTGGCACGAACGAGCAGGTTTTAATTTGACTGGCAGGTTGTGTTGCTGGGTTGTAAGTGAAGAAATGCTGGACTATGACTCTTGGGTGGCACATTTTAATATTTGGGAATGTATTTTTGGCAAATCTGTCCCCTCCTACACTTGATTTTGAGGTAAAATGACACTGACTCTTACATCGGATCACTGGCTGTCTGGACAAGCAACCTCACATGAGAAGGACAAATCAATGGGTCATTCAGCTAATTGTATTTTCTCCCCTTTTTCTTACATTCTTGTATATTTGCTACGTTCATTTCTGAAGCTAGTGTGAAAACATGTGACAGTTTTTCCACAGCTGATATGCCAACCTCAGATCGCAGGTGAAAACACGACCCTCATCTGACTCTAGCCTGAAAACAGTTCCAAACATGGGCTGAATCATGATCAGAACATTAAGTTTTAAAAACTTCTAATTACTATTTCGATTTTTTTCAGCAAGCTGATTGAGCCAAACCCAAGTAATTATGTGTGAAATTTCACTTCCCTCATTCCTGGCCCATCGAGTCCTGTCAGGTTTGGGTAAAAGTATCCCCCTCTTGCTCAGACAGCCTGGTATGTGCCCCGAGGCTGCTCCCTCTTTCTTCTGTCCCGACTTGGACCAGGTCTGAGGTTGGTTGGGTTCTGCTGCTCTGTCTTCCAGGCCTCAAAGCCAAATATTTTCCCCGCCGTAGGTTTCCACTGACAGGCTGTGGGAACCAAGCAAAGAGGCAAGAGCACTAAAGCTCTTACGTGTGTGTGTGTGTGTGTGTGTGTGCGTGTGTGCTTGTGTGCGTGTGTGTGTGTGTGTGTGTGTGCTATAGTGTGATGGGTTTCTGCTGCAGAACTCTGGGAGCAGAGAGGTCACATGAACACCAGAGGAAAGTCTGGCTTACCTGGTCTTTGCTATTTAGTCCGAAGAGTGGTTTTAGCAGACACTGCGAACCAGCCTTTACCTATAAAATCTGTCAGACTAAGTCTATGATATCTTAAGAATATGTTCACCCCTTTGACAGCCTTTTCCAACTGGAAGCTGAAGTTTTGTCACGTTCTAAACTGACCACTCTCCTGCGCCAAGGTCCATAAAGAAAATTAGCAATGTTACATCACGACAAACACTTGTTGTTGATCCACTGCTGCCACTGCTGGTAAGTTGAAATGTTTTGCATTGCTACTTTGGTGTTTGAAATCCTTTACCTAAGTAGCATGAAACTAACCAGCAGTCAACCAGCACCTTTCTATATCCTTGTAAGTTAATATTGTTGATTTTCTCTATGCTATTTTGTGATTCGGTGAATACAAACTTAATTTTCTAGTTTCAAAATATTTTCTAATGGTGAGATTAAACAGCAGACATGATATAAACTGGTGCAGATTTAGCAAGATTAAAACTGCACACTTCAAACAACCTAAACGATCACTTTAAGACTGACACTGGAAGTTTAAAGTCTCCTGCCGCTCTGGTGTCTTCTGGTGTCCTCTTTTCTAAATTCTACCTTCGTCCTTCCTGCATCTTCACTTCCCGCTCACAGATTGGATCCTCATTCACCATCGACGCAGCTCAACGTTGGGCGTTGAAGGTGACCATCTCTGGTCGTTCATGCGCAGCTCATTGGGTTCATGTGATGGCAAAACGGACAGAACTCAATGCCGTCGTCACCGTACAAAAACTGTTCAAACCACGTTTACAAAATAGGAGTTAAGTATTTCACAGTATATAACATGCAAGTTATACAGAGTATACTGTCATTCAAGTCATTCAAGTGAAGAAGTGCAGAGCAAGTTGTTAATACTTTGGTAGGACATTTTTCTTAAGGCCTTTGCACATAAGACATGTTTGTTTCATGCAATGTATTTGCATGAAAACAAGTTTTGCTTCAAAGTGGTGCACATCTAACCAATCAGAGACACATGAACTAATACGCACAGCTTGGACTGGCAACGCATTCCACTTGTAGTCAGAGATCAGAATTTTCCAGTCCAACTGGGATGCACCTTCAGTCTAACTCGAAAAGTCAGTTCCAAGATGGCTGCCCCTTGCTTCACTAATAAAAACATTCTGCTACTACAATAAGCCCTGTTGTCTTCTGCTACTTCTTCTTCTTATTATTGTTTCGCCTGCTCCCTGGAGCGGATCATGTGCCTCCATCTTGTCTTCTCTCTTCTGTCTCTCTTCTGCTACATAACATTCATGAACCTTCTCAAACACCAAAGTAGCACAACCAGTTTTTATACACTGACATGTTATGCTGTCTGTGTGCAAAATACCACGTAGAGTGTTGTTATTGACTGGTATTGCTAACAATAACTCTCCCAAGATATGTTTGTACAGTTCCGACCTGCGATGTAACTCTAACAAGCCCTGGTTCCAAACAAATGGAAACTTTCCTCTCTGACATCCCTAAATTCTGTCCTGAATCAGTAAAGTAGTAAATTTAAAGTTTGTGAGCCTGGGTAACCTCTATCACAACTAGTTCCTGTGATGTAATCTCTAGCTATAGGCTTGTGTTAGGATATTTTTTTGTTCTTGTAATCAACTGCATATTTAATAATTATTGCCCTTCACTCTCAGTGTAATTATATCAGAACACATAGCTGTAATTACGGGTTATACAATCTTGCGGTGATGGCGGATCTTTCATGGAAGCTGAGCAGTTTGAAAATGGTTTACAATAAGTCGTGTGAGATTTTAATAGCAGTGAAGCAGACGCTGGACTGTGATGTCAGCACAGTCTCCTCTGTAATCATGCTCTCTTCAATGCCAATGCCAGGTTCCATTTATCTGAGACTTGATTATCTGTCTTCTCTAAATCAGTATGTTCTGTTTCTCTGTTTAGTAAAAATGTTTTGTGAGGCAGAGATTTTGATTTTTTTTGAGTGAATAGGCAAGTGTCATCTGCATAAACCGTAACACTTTCCAGTCCAATGTGTGAGAATTGATGACATCTGGTGATGATGAGTTGCAGGTTGCAACAAAATGAGGGCTCCTCCACTCGCCGCTCTTTTTCCCTTAATGCTAATCTGGGAATTACGGTGGCCTTCACATATCAGAAAGGGTGAAAAAAACTCAGCAGTACAAGACAACAGTCTCTATGAATCAATGAAAAAGGTTTAATCCATGGCTATAAAATCGACATGATTTTCATCTTGATATAATCGCACACTTAGACAAGGAAGACTTGGTTTGAGTTGGTGTGATCTGAATCTGAATCCAGGTTTAGTACATGCAAAATAGCGTAATTTTCTTAATATTTCCTAACTCTGCTAAAAATATCAGTACTGATTTGAAAAAAATCATGCACTACCATGTTATATTGGTCTGTGTTGCTGTTAAGTTTGGTTGAAATTTGGATCTTTGGATCTGTGTTTATGCTCCCTGGTTGCTTTCTCTATTTAAAAATATAAATTTTGCTCTGGAGTGAAAGTTGAATAAATTATCCGTGACTTTAAACATGTTAATACACAGAAAACACTTGTTAAACAGAGAAACATAGCACAAAGCTGAAGTGTCCACTCACTAGTTACTTTCATTAGCACCTCCACTAGGTCACATGATAAATCATGTGATGACGGAAAGAAAAATATATTTACTTTAAATAAAAGAAAAAGAACAAATAATGGGGGAAAAAATCATTATTATCATCAGAAAAATAAAGAAAAAAATACACATTCACACTTTTATACATATACATCCATTTAAAAAGTATTAAAAGAACATATATAATCTCATAGTAATCTCACACAAATAAAACAAATGAACTAATAAAACAAAATAAAAAGTGAGATATGAACTCAATTAAATAAACGATAATGGTTATTCCAGATAATTGTTACGTGTCGCTTTGTCGCCTTTCTCTCTCTGCCACTTGAGGCACTGTGACTGATCAGGCCACGCCCCCCTGCACTCCTCCCCACTCTCCCTCACTTAGCTCTCAGCCCACTTCTAGGTATTTTTTTATAATCAGGCATTTGGCGGCGTTAGCCTCAGAAAAGGGGGTTTAGTTACCCTTTCATTTAAGATATTGGTCACATTATGAGCCCCAGATGAGTATTTTTGTTGGTCGTATTTACTCATGCAAGTAAGCAAATATTATATATACACATACAGTACTGTGCATAAGTCTTAGGCCACCACCAGCTTTGTGGTTTGTATGTCAGTTTTGTGATCATTGGCATTTAGATTGAAAAGATGTGACTAAAAGTCAGTCTTCTACTATATGATCAACCTGTCAGTGAGTTGAACTTGTGCAACATGTGTATGTAATGCTCCAACATGTCTTGAGTAAACCAGGTATAATAGACCTTTTTCACAGCAGCTATTTGTTGCCATGAAATAGTAGGAGAAACACAGGTTTGACCAATAACATTAGGGTTCCATTCCAGGTTTTAAAGAGCCATGGTTGTGTTATTGTTCAAGTGGAAATGTAGGTCACACTAAATATTTGATATTATAGAAGCATTTTTGTTGAAAAAGATGTTATTTTCAAACTGCATATGTGTTTCTCCATATTTTCAGGATGTGTACCAATAAAGGGATTGAGAAATAATTGTACAGGATGGTCATTATAGCATTGCTAAAACAACAGATCTAATGGTGGCCTAAGACTTATGCACAGTACTGTATGTTACATCAACATACAATAGTCCTGCACAGATAAAAAGCAACAGGCCTCCTTTTGGCCTCAAACACAGACTGAATGTGAGGTGTGAAGGACTGGTTGTTATCAGACTGATTCTGTGAACACTTAAAGGTGGTGATTCCACTTGCCTTACTTGTTTGGTCAAACAAGTAAGGCAAGTCTTTAAATATAACGTTAAAACTCCCCCCACATGGTGGCACAATAGCTACGATTGTTTCCTCAAAACTAGAAGGAGCAATTTCCATGAAAAATGTGCTCATTAATGCAAACAAAGCAAACCTGGAAAACGTCCAAACATCAGAGAGGTAATGAGATATTGTATGAGGACAGAATTTTAATTTGCGTCAAGGATAAGGAGTTGTAATGATATCAGAGTCTTTGGGCATGTTGTTGAGCCCTTAAACAGACACGTGTAACTAATCATTTTTAATTACTCTGCCATATGTAGTATGTGCCAGCCAAAAGAGGCTGAGAGCAAGATCATGTAACAAAATAATATTCTAATGTTTTTTCTCTCCCCCCCCCCTCCCCCCAAAGATTTTTATTATAAGCCTCAAAATTAAACAATTCCACTCAATTCCACTCAATTGACATCAAAATTTTGTAAAGAGACATTACTATTTTATGAAATAATAGTAGTCAACGTGCTTCACATAAAAAAAACACACAATTAAACTCCCACACAGACAACCCATTTAATTTAAACAGAAACAATTATTAAGCAATGGAGAGCTAAAGAAACGCTAGCTCACTTTATGACTAAGCAATCAACTACACATTTCAATATGAATAAAATCCTAATAAAATCATAGATTTAAAAAATATAGAGTAAATAAACACAATAAATATTGAGATGGAAAGAAAAATCATGACTAAATAAGTGGATAGAAGACTAAATGAATAAAAAAAATAGGAACTAATACAAATATTATGAAATAACCAAGAGTAAAATTGACAAAAAGGTAAAAAAAAATATGAAGAAATTCAATTTTTTCATTTCAATTTCAATTGTTTGTTGGAAATATCGACTCTGTCTCCAATACAGACTGAAGTTGAGTTCTCCTCATTTACATATAGTTCACACAACAATGGATTTAACCTATAATTTTTACACCCTATTGACCTGTTCTGGCATTTGACCTCGTATTGTTAATTAGGTACTATATGTTCCTGTCTTTGTAACTTAAAAAGAAACGCCCACAGTTATGTGGAATATATGCAAATGAAGGAAGCTGAAGAATGAATCTCGCTGAAGGAACTATGAAGTGCTTTGAAGGAAAGAATGAGGATGAGATGAACTTTGCTATCTGTGTTAGGTAACTTTTATTTGATTAGATACATTTTTACCCAAGTTGTGGTCCGAGTTCATCACTGGTGTGAACTCTAGACGCATCTTTCACTGGAAGCCTAGTATTTATGGCGACAGCTTCAGGGTTTTCATCTGCATCCACAAGTGAAAAGAACAGAACCACTGTTTCTCGGGTCGGTTCTGAGCTGCAGGTGTTGCAGCTCCTTCCTTGTCCTTCTGCCCACGAGCAAAAAAAACGGCAGCGAACCTGCAGTTTTGCAGCACTTTGAGGTGACATCATTCGGTTAAGTCTTATCTGCGGATGAGGAAGGGCCTCACGGACCTGGAGGATGGACGCCATTTAAAAACATAATATTTATATTGTGCTTTTTCTGTCCTTGTCTGATGACACCACAGTTTTGCCATTCACTCAATCACAATTACTCACTCACACATTTGTAAACAATCGGTTCTCCTTCTCCTCACTGGGGGACGTGGACGTAGCCACTCTACCGTGCGCCCACCCATGGCTGTGGCGTCATGGGTGGCGCCGCTCATCACTACATTAGCAGGGCACGTGAACATTAACTTCCCGATGCCACGTGATATAGAAATTGACAAGGATTTGTCTTTTTTTTTACCAGCTGAACATATCTGTCCAAGTATCTTTGTGAACATGAGCCAAACCAGAAGAAGAAATACTGTAAATGGACGGTCCAGGAACATGGTGCATAAAATATAAACCTATGTGAAAGTAGCAGCCCACTCTCCCATGCACATTAGCTGCAGCCTGAGGATGCACAGCCATCATATCTCCTCACACGGTCAAGGTGCACACACTCGCATATCAGGTGACATTTTCAGTTTGGTGAACAGTGACGCCGCCACAGGTAGCTCATCCTGATACTGGCTGCCAGACCGTTGGCAGCTCTCCCACATTTTTGCCTTTGTAGTTGGGTGCAGCTCTTCTGCCTCTATGTACTGTATTTGTATTAGTCAGGACAAAATAATTGACATGGCACCTTTACAGGATCACTTTGTTCTTCCAGCACACGGATTTCCCTTCAGGTGCAAATAGTTGCTATGGCTTTCTCCCACATGATTTTTTTTTTTTTCCTACATGTCACATAATCAAACACATTGCTTAACACAATGGTATGCCAATAAAGTTAACCACAGTCAGTCAAGTGAGTATTATGAATGTGTTCCTCTGTTTGATGTTCCATGGGAAAGCAGTACTTTCTTTTTACTGAGCTGCCAAAGCAGAGAACAAGAGTTCATTGCTCATCAAGGAACATGTTTAACATTATATAAATATAGATAGATAGTTATAGACATTGATTATCTCTCTAAGGTTTTCTACAAAACTCCGTGTTCTTGTATTTATTACCTCTTTAGGACATTTTCTGTCATAAACTCTGACCTGGTCAGGCACCAGTAGTACTCACGGAGACCAAAACCTGGTCCTAATGAGTCAGAACCTTCCATTCATGGCTCATATTTGACTTGTGGTCATGGTTCACATTAACTGGTTATGGTTAAGGGTTAGGAATACCGCTTTGTTTATGCTGTCCACATAAATAGAAGTTAATGCAGTGTCTTTAAAAGGATAGCTGCATGAACCTTTGTGTCTGTCTGTGTGTGTACATGTATTTATATCTTTGTGAGGATCAAAAAACATACAAACCTATCTTTTGTCTGGTCCCCACAACTTTAAAGGGCTTATTCAGGGTTAAGACTTGTCTTAGGGGGTAAGGGTTAGATTTATTTTAGGGTTAAGGTTAGGCACTTACAGCATTTCCACTATACAGAATACAGTTCTAGTACGCCTTCTACTTTTCCGTTACTACAGTACCTCCTTTATGTGGGTGCCGTGACGTTGCTTTCAACACAAGCACAAACTGCTGACGGTCAAAGCAGTTGTTTTCTTCGTACTGAATCATTAGAATCAGATGATTAAAGAGATGAGTTCACTGAATGGTTCAGTACTTCCTGCATGACCGGAGCACAGACTCCGTCTGACACAGTCACTGAAGTTAAATACGGCTGAACGGCTTGTGATTGGGCTCACTATCTCCGTCTTTCAGCAGTGCTGTCGCTAAATACACCTGACTCCTCTGTTAAATATGGACATTTTAGAAATGTCCTTGTTAAATGTTGGAGATTAACGCAAGTTTTCAGGATTTTTAAGTCTTTTTAACTGATCCACAGTTTGAGTAAAAATGAGTTGAGCTGTGCTGGAACTATATAGTAGAAAAGTGCTATTAGTTAGTGATGGTTAAGGTTAGGGTAAGGGGTTGGAAATGTATAATGTCTATGAAGTGTCCCTACTAAAATGTGACAGCCAGTTTGTCTCTGCGTGCGTGCATTCACTAAGCAGATGATACAAAATGATTAAACTCTTTGGCTGCAGTTCGGATTGTACAGCAACATGGAGCATGTAAATAGTGTAAACTGAGTAAACTGGCCTATACTCTCACACTCACACATGCATTTTCATGTCCGTTGTCACCTTTTCTTAGTTTGTAAGAGCTTTATTAACTCAAACTGAAACCCTGTCAAATGAAATCAGTCAGCTACCTGTAAAAGCATGGAACGTCTGTTAATCCAACCATTAATTTAATGGGTTTCAAATTTAGCAGGTGACTTACTAATGCAGATTTTTGCTTCAAGCCACAACATTTGTGTCATTTGCGCCACAGGCTCACTCTTGTGCACATTTTGAAATGCGGATCGCTGCGGTTTATCTTTTGTGGAAACGACCAAAAAAGTGTCCGGATGTGAACCCACAGACACGATAAACTTTTCCTCCATCGTGAACTAGTGTGACCAAAATGCCCAATATTTTTAGCCTGGCTGATGCATAGGGAGTTTCGGCCGATGCTGAATCTCCTGTTTTTAACAACGTAGAGCAGGAACAAAGCTAAAGAGTGTCAGTTTTGTCAGTATTGTCTGATGAGTGAGTCTGAATACAGATATGATGACGTGACTGTGAATAAACGAAGGACAATATTATCTTTGTGACCCCGTCCCTATGTACAGCTGAAGTTCAGAGAGAAAGTGCGACACAATGACGCCCGACTCTGTCATTATACTGAGTGTGTTTGCATCTACAGTCTGAACTGTATAAGATAAATCACTCTATGCTATAACAGCCGCCCCTCATTTGGTTGTTGGGTCAGTACAAATGGCCACTGACCTTTACCATAATGGCTCCTTTAATTAAGGAGGCGTCAACCTTCTCACCATCAAGACCAAGCAGCAGCCACTTTTAGATGCTATGTTATGTCTACTGATGTATACAACCGTCATACATGATTTATGAAAACCCCAAAAGTCCAGAATGTTTTCCGTGTTCTTTTATTTTTTGTTACAGGTACAGTATGTAAAATTTAGCCGCATTTATTGGCGAAGGTTCATGTTGCAGCTGAATATCCTTCACCTCACTCTTCCCATCCAACTGTGTTGCTAAACCTATGTAGCCTTCAGGTAGCATAAAAAATCAAAACATGTTTAGTTTGTCCATTGTGGGCTACTGTGAAAACATGGTGGTCAAAAATGGCCGTCACCCGACCCGACCTGGCTCCAGATATAAATATAAAAAAAGCTCATTCTGGGGTAATTGTACACATTTAAATAAATTATATTTTATCTTCTGATTTATGCCAATTCTTGACTACAAACTACAGTTTGCTGAACTGTCATTAAACCTGTTTGATATGAGGATTTGATGCGTAAAAGTATTGGATCATAACCTTTATGGCAACCATGATTGTTGGGTTTTAAAAGTCATGTTGAATGCATCACTTTGGCTGAGGATTTTCTAATAATCACTGTCAAAATGATCAGCAGATTAATGGACATGTGATATAAATATATCCACAACGCTAGTTTTTTTTTCTTTTTTTCTTATTTCATTTCCTCAAAGGTCCACTATGTAAGAATTAGTGACATCTATTGGTCAGACTGCAGATTTTAACACAGAACAGAGAAACCCACAGAGAACTACAGTGGCCTTCACATGCCAAAAAGGATGAAATTGTCAACAAGTGCTTCAAGTTTGTATTGTCTGTATTTTTGTGTTGACACAAAGTTAATTTAATACATCAGGTTTATGTGGATGGAGCCCTTTTTTGTTTGTGTATTAAGCTTAAAAATGTGAAACATTTTACAAACATACGTAAGTGTAATATATTTCATTTCGGCTAATAGACCCTTCTAAATGTTACACACTGTACCTTTAAAATGACTCTGTATCCCAGTTCAGGCTGTGGCAAAAATTAGCAAAGCATTTCTAAGCCTGAAAACCACGTGGCACAGACAGATGTATTGTTTTCTTACGTGCATCACTGTTTACCTGCAGTGTTTGTTCTTACTGAGCTGAGGACAGTGGTTTTCTCAACCACACCTGACTTGAGAGCATATAGTCGATAATTAAACTTAATTAAACTTAAAGACATCACTAGCACATCATGATCTGTACCTGAATTATAATCAGCAGTATGAGGCTTTAGCTGTTCGTATTAGTCACCTTAATTGAGTATTATCTTAAGTGAGTATCATCTTAAGTTACACTTATGGGATCATTATTAGACTTGTGTTACTGTCCTCTGAGGCCGGATGTCTTAAAATACCTGTCAGTACAACAAAAAAGGTAGATAGTTAATAATGTCTCTTTGTTTCTGAACGAAACTTGAAGAGAGAAGTTCTGTTTTGGACAGAAAACAAGAAAAACTTTGCACATGAGGTTAAAATATTCAGCGTAATTACTGCTGCAGTTACATGCACTACAACTTTGTTGAAAGACATCCAGAGAAGACTGGGAGCTTCTGTTGCTGTTGATACATGTTCAGGTTTAATTACTGCTACCATCTGTCACTGTTGCAGCGGTGGTTAAGCGGTAGAGAGTGGTCGAGCGAGTTATCGTTCGTCAAGACTAGATGAGATCAGACGACAAGGTTACCCAGACGACAAGGTTAACCAACTTACCGGTAGTTTCCATGTCCGGGGAAAGGGAAACAGCAGGTCAAAAAAGGCTGGAGTACCCCTGAGCAAGGCATCCAACACCCAGCTGGAGAGACATTTCAGTTATGACATTTCTAAAGTTGTCCTTTATTTACTGAATCTGCTGCCACCGCACTTGTTTGAATTTATTTTCAATCTCCCACAGAGGTAAAACCTTTAAAGCTACATTTTATCAAATTTTCTGTGTTTCCATTCAGATTTTTTCCCTTAACCACAAATTAGAAAATGAACATGCATGAAAATGGCTGATGGAGACCCACCTAAGGTCTTGCTCATGGACGCTCATGGCATGCACAGTGGGGAAACCAGAGATCAAACCGCAAACAATCTGGTTAGTGGACAACCTGCCATATCTACTTATCCACAGATCTCCAAAGATGATTGTTAATGTGTAGTTGTGTTTGGAAGAACTACATGAACTCAGTTATGTGATGAGTCATGTTGATGTGATAAGGCTTGTTTTGTCAAAGTGTTTTCAGCTTGTGTGAGGCCTCGACCTCAGTGTGGATGTTCGCTCTTTCTCTTTGTGTCTGTCGCTCGCTGCTCCTCCTCCTTCATTTCTTCTGTCAGCACTCAGCTCATCACTGCTGCGCTCAGACCAAAGCTGTGTAGCTGATACGCTGTATTCTGATTCACTTCACGTCATCAAAGTCGGTCTGCTGATGTTTGCGCGGCTCTTCCAGAAAACCAGCCATGCGTTCACTGGTTTCATGTGGTCTTTGGCGTGCTCTTCTGCCAAACAACCATCTGTTTATGTGATATGAAAGGAAATGATCCTTCCATTTTGGAATAACGCACTTCTCGTGTTCATGCCTATGTTGTACAGTGGAGGCCAAGGCCACACACAGTAGAGGCTAACGCCAGATCTGATGTTCCGCTATTTTTTTCTTCAATCATTTTCCTTTTTACTGAATGATGAAATGTTTTAGTTTGACCCAACAATGTGCAGACAGATGTGAATTTAATATGCAGCCAGAGGTTTGTCCATTTAGTAGAAAACTAAATGTTGTATGTGATGTTTTTGGAGCGTCTGTGAGCAGATATAATGATCACAACTATCTTTTACTCCAGTGTTGTACTGTTTTACCTCTGTTCCCACTTCCTGTTCCTGTTTTTCCTAGAGCCATAGTAGCAACTAGGTGTGATGTCACTTTTAAGAACTCCTGTTATAAAGCCTTCAGAAACATGTTTTAGGTTTTAAATGATCCCCTGCTTGTTTGCAATGGTGATGGACCGAAACAGGAGTCTCTGTGGACCATGTCGTTTGCAGATGATGATGTAATTTACAGTGAGAGTCGGGGACAGGTGAAAGAGGGCCTGGAGAGGTGGAGAGAAGGTTAATAGGAGCAAGAGAAGAGGTAGCAAAAAAGTAGAAGAATTTAAATACCTGGTTTCAACCATCCAAAGCAATGGACAATGCAGGGTGGAGAGGGTGGAGACGAGTGTCAGGACTGATGTGTGACAGAAGGACAGCAGAGCAAAACATGCTACTGAGAGCTGCTATGATGTATGGCTTGGAGCTGAAGATGCTGAGATTTTCTTTGGGAGTGAGCAGGATGGACAGGATTAGACATGAGCATATTCGAGGACAGCTTAGGTTGACCGGTTTGGCAATAAAGTAATATAAAGAGGGATAGTGATTAAATTGGACAAGGGATGAAGAAGATGGAGCTGTGGGGCAGGAGGAAAAGAGGAGGACCACAAAGAAGGTTCATGGGTGTCGTGAAGGAGGACATAAGGGGACGGGTGGTGTCTCAGAAGAGGACGCAAGGGAGAGGACAACATGGAGGCAGATGATCTGCTGTGGCGACCCTAGAGGAGGAGGAGGAGGAAGAAGAAGGGTGATTTGGCTGGCACCATGTTGATGGTTCGAATTAGTGTACAGACGACTGTCTATCTTAATCTACAGTCTATTTTGTGTTTTGTAGTAAGCATTGTGAAAAGAGACGGTACAAACATTTTTCATAGTGAATTCAAACAACTCAGCTGTGAAAGATCAAGTAAATTACAGGAGTCAAAGGGTCTTGGGTGAAAATCTCTGTAGGTGCCCCAAAGCTGTGGTGGGAGATACTGTATATACAGCAGTTGATGGAAACACACATAACTGTGTGTGTTTTCTTTTACCACTTTTTCAAAATGTAAGTTTGAACAATCTTTCAGTGGAAATCGGGTTCTTTAAATCTAAATTGGTCTTATTGGCTGTGCTGAATGATCTCTGGTAGAAACAAAATGGCTGCATATAGATGTATGCATGGCCTACACATGGTGGAAATAAACACATATTCAACATATTCTTTAAGTTTCAAGTATTCCAAAGTTAAAAACCACTGTTATTGTTTTGCGTTTTTGCCTAACTTTAACAACTCATATGGAATAAGATTTTCTTCCTTATATGTAAACATAGCCAATGTTTCATTGTTGCCATGGCAACTGTGGTCTGCTTCCACACACGTGTCCAGTTATGTTACACACCACTTACACAACACAATATTTTTCTTCCTCTCCACAGAATGTACAACTCTAACATTTCCCATAGTTTGCAGTAAATTAAAATAGCAACACCTGGAGACCAAGATGGAGACCAAGATGGAGACCAGGCTGGAGATCCAGGTGGTGTTTTACATTCATCTAAACCTCGGAGCTCTTGAGGGGCATAAGACCTAATGACTCGGTGCCAAATTTAGCTGTAAATTATTAATAACCTTGTTTTAACAGTTGCAAGCTTTTTTGCGGTGGAACCACTTTTTTTATGAGGGTGGGGGGTGAGGGTGAAGGAAGACAGCTCTTTTCTCCCCTGCCTTGGTTTGGTTTTCATGTATTTACTCTGTCCATACCTTCATTTCCCTTCCATTTTACAGTACATAAACAGGAAACATATTTTTAGCACCGCCTCGCGTGTGGTCTCCATGCATTGGTCCAGTCTTGAGCCTTGTGCTGCGTTGGGAAGTTGGTTTTCTGCTTATTTTTAACACAATGTGTGCATTTTTTTGTACAAATCTGATATTTTTATTATGTACCTGTTGTTTTTAGTAGAAATGTATGTATGAAAAACTGACTAATAATTATATCACCAGCTACTGGCAACAGGAAATGACACGGTTTGTCAGAACTTATCAATGCTATTACTTTGATTTTGTTGAATGGCACGGATATGGCAGCATGGTAAATTTTGATATTTCAGATCCACAGAAAAGGAAATACTGTAAGTCTTTTTTCTATTTGTCCAGTTTACCCAAATCTTTACATGTTTAAAACAAGTCCCAGCCTGAAGAAGCTTCTCATACCACCCTTCAATTTTCATGAGATTTTCATGGAATGGTCCACGTGTGATAGACAAAATGTCCACTGTGTCATGACTTGTTTCACTAGGGGAAATCTAATTAGAGGCCACATCATGACAAAAGACAATGGACATAATACAACATTATAACTGCAGATGAGAATAAAACAGTTGAATGTTACTGTGGCATAAGCATGTAAAAGTATATTAAACTGTAAAAATGGTAAAAGTAAAAATCACAGTGCTATCTGTTGCCACACCAACATGATTTAAAGCATTTGTGTACACATTTATGTGCAGGAAAAAATATGTAACTGTATGCGCGTGAATGTCAAAGCGTTGTTTCTCTTATGAAAAGTTGTGTTTGTGAGTGTGTTTGAATGCTCACCTTTACTGTAATTCAACAAACATTCTGGTTATTCTTTTGTTTTTTAACATCAAAAATAAATACAGGTATTTTACATACATTCTGCACTGCGTTTGAGAGGGGGGCACTTTTGGGGGACATACTGTATCTGTCGTGTTTGTACCAATATCTCTTGCATTTCTTATTGCAGACAATGTCAAAGTCAGCACTGCACACAGTGGTGCCCTTAGTAAATCGCCTACCAAGTTGTGTCAGGGGAAACTGTTGACAGACGGACAGATGGTTCCTTGCATTTGAATAGATGAAAATATAGTTTTCCACCTTGTTCAGCGTTTGTTGCAGCACTAGTTTTACTAACTATGATATTATTAATAACAATACAAGATAAAGAGTAGTAAGTGGCACTTTTTTCTGCATCTGTAATCACAGAACAGGCTGCTGTTTTTTTTGTTTTGTTTTTTTGATTGTAAGTGTCCAAATGTGCATGTGTGTTTGTGTGCGTTTGCGTGCAAGTGTGTATCTGCTCTTATTATTTAGGCGTGAAAGAAAAGCTTGAAACACACACACACACACATATACCTTTAGACATGCATCATGTGCATTGCCTACATCCAGACAGGCCACTGCACATGTAGGCGCATGCACAGAAATACACACGCACACGCATGCATGTGCACAATGCAAACAAACACATGATTGGACACAGTTAAAAGGCAGCACATTAGGGGAAACTGGAGACTGACTTGAGCCCATGCAGTAATTATGTGTCTACACCTGAGAGGGAAGAAATGAAAGGAGAAAGAAAGGGAAGAAAAGAGTAAAGGCAGTAGCAGGGGGTGAGGAGGAACAGTCTCCTCAGCCCACCTAGGTTGAGGGAGCATGGAGAGCGAGCGATTGGAGCAGGGGTATAGACACTGAAAGGGAAGGAGAGCAGAGTGGGGGGTATAAAGACAGAGGGAGATTATGAAAGAGTGCGGCAGCTTAAACAAACCTGACAGTGTCTCCACTTCCCCCAGACAGGTCTGTGTGAAAATGTTTGGCCTCGACTGTCAGCACTAACCATAACAGCTCCTGGTAATACATCACCATAATCACCCTGCTGCTGCTAAAGGCGGCCATCATGCTCAGCAGACAGTGTCAGGGCTGCTCTCAGCTCATCTATACTTTGAGGACAAAAGTCCAAGTGCACTGTTTAGGTTCGGGGTCATGCTCGGGGGTCTTGCCCCTCAGTATCTGTCTGACCTGCTCCCTCACGCTCTCTCGGGTGAGCAGATCAGTCACTTTTAGTCGTCCCTAAGACAAAGAGGAAGCTCAGCGGTGAACGTGCATTTTCTGTTGCTGCATCCTCTCCACTCCACTCCACATCTTCGCCTTGTGTCCATTCCATTTATTCTCAAAAGACCCGGTCATACTGTTCCGTGCTCACAAAGAGCTGCTTTGCATTTTTCCATGGGTGTAAGTGCCCGCATTTTCATTCATTCTTAAACGGGCGGGTCATTCTTACCACTCTGCATTTCCACATGTGCGTAAATGCCCAAAGTTCCATTCATTCTTAAAAAGCTGGATCATACTTATCACTTAATGTGTCAGCTTCTGCTGCTTCCCACTTCTTCATGTGCCTAAGTGTCCATGGTTCCAGGCCAAACTTGCTGTTTTGCATCTGTGAAAAGGGGCTTTGTATTTCCCCCTGTGCGTAAATGGCTTCTGTTCCATTTACTCTTAAAGAGCCTGGTCATACATACCACGTTCCGTGTTCAAGGAGAGCTGCTTCACATTTCACATGACGTGATTACATCAATACTTTAACAGTGGTCCACATCACACAACGGTTCCAGGCATGTCCACGCAATCTTAGATTCCATTTTTTAATGTGGTGATTTTTCATCTTGTCTGTACTTTGACGACAAAAGTCCAAGTGAATCACCTTAGGATGGGTTATGTTTACCATGTTTCCCGTCCATGAAGAGCCACTCCACATGTCCGCACGTGTCTAGATGTCTGCAGTTCCATTCGTTCTTAAAGGGCCAGGTCATACCTAGCATGTTTCGTATCCCATCACATATGTGGTACATAAGTGGGCACCAGCTGACTTCCTGATATGATTGCAAGCAAGTTTCCAAGGTTACCGTCGTCTTTGTTGCCTCCTTTGACCTAAACAAGCGTGCACCACCGACTGTGAAATGTGCGAGCGTAGCGCTGCTTGATTAACATGGCAGAGGACAGAATGTGTTTATGTTTACTCACCATGTTTATGTGGAGTCAGTTGGCTTTACTCCATCTTTGATGTGGCTGCCATGTTGTTTATGAGAAGGACGGTTTGGGTCAACAGTTTACTCTTACCTAAGACCAATTTTGTTGGACATATAAACCGCAATTGTAGCATTGATTCACATTTTTGCATGTCTAGGCAGCTGTGGCTGTGACTTGGGAGGGAGAACGGGTCATGCATTCAACAGAAAGTCAGTGGTTTGATCCCCAGTACTCCCCTAGTCCACAAGTCTGAATGAGATATGAGCAAAATACATCAAGTTTCTTTCTACTAATGTATAAGCAACATAGTGATGCGTATACTTAAAAATTGTTGTTTTGTTTAAGCTGAACTATATAATCCCTCGCTCACTCATCTTCAACTGCTTCAACTGCTTTATTGGCTGGTGCCAATCCCAGCTGCCATAGGGTGAAACCTGCACAGGTCACCTGTCTGTCAAAGGGCCACATAGAGATAAAAACCCCATCAACTCTCACAGTAAATTTAGAGTGTCCAGTTTTCCCAATCCCCAAATCTGCATGTTTTTGAACTGTCAAAAATACATGGGGAACATGCAAACACCCCTGGTCCGACCAAGTTGTGAACCTGGGTCTTCTTGCTGCAAAGTCAAGAGTGCTAACCACTACACCAACTGTGTGGCAACCGCTTATTCTGTACTTCAAAATATTTGTCGCATGTACTGTAAGTCACAACATTGAGAAGCATCAGTGACAGTAAAACTGCTCAAGGTCACCTTCCAACAGCAAAATCACAATTATTTGAGTGAGAAAATATACAAATCAAGCATAATTATCAAGCAAATCAAGCAAAATATAAAAGTAATGATAATATACTCAGAGTATATACTATACATGTCCATGTACATGTGCATGTGTTGTACTTTTAAATCTCTCTATCCCTCTGTTAGTGAAGTGTTAGTCAGTAACAACCAAAGAAACCAACTATAATATATAACAAAATAACCATATTAACCAAAATAATTCAGAAACTCTCCTTTGGATCTTCCTCCAAAGACTCGCCGCCAAAATAAAAACACGTGAATGAAGTGGATGCATGAGCATCTTGTGTTATCAGATTAGAGCAGCCGCATTGTTGACATGTGTGCGCTGAGAATAGCGAGTGGTTCACAGCAAACCTTGAACCAAAACACTTTATCTGCTAATCGTGAGATGCTATCACACTCTTTATGTATGTATGTTATGTAACGTCACCTTCCTCCTTTTGCAGAAACATCATAAAACCAGAGGATGAAGAAATGTTGACAGTATATTCACGCGTGCAGAGTACATGTCTACCTTTACACCCGCTCGCTCACAGCACTTTGTTTGTCATTAGTCATAAGGCTTTTGTGTTTGCCTTGAATATGCTGTTTGAGTCCAACACACATACGATGTTAGTTAACCAGTCAATAACAGGCTAATGTGCGTTGGTGAAGTGTTAGCTATGTTAGCGACAGCTAAGCACCGGCGTTATCTACTGTTAGCATATGGAGGGAGTGTGCGGCTGTTAGTTTCGGATTGTGCTTCGAGGTGGCAGGTTAATAAGAAAACAGAGATTAGCGCTGGTGGAAGGAAGGGGTTTTTTTTTTTATTATTATTGTCTTAATCCACTGATAAATATCTTTGTCAAGGCACCAGGTGTGACACACACACACACACACCCTCGTCGATGTTTATCTGATGGGAGCAGCTAAGGACAGACAACTATTTTAGACATATTTTGAATTCACTAACAACTTCTGCTCTTTCTTAAATTAATTTTTTTCTTTAAACCAGGAAGTCCCTTGAGATTCAGATCTCTTTTATTATGAGGGAGAACTGGCCACGCCAGTTACACTTTAGTTAAAATGAAAAGCAACAAATTTACAGTCCATAATATAAAACACCACTCAAACACCTGTGATTCTTTATTGTATGGCCTCTTGGTCCCAGGCAAAAAAAACTAAATCAAATCTTTATTGTTTTTCAGGTTTAAAACAAGTAAATATCAACAGTGAACCGCACAAAACATGCCATACAAAAGAGGGGAGATTTAACCCCACAGGTCAAACAGCACCATGCATTCTAGCCACAGAAAGTTTTATACCAACTATATCAAAATATATGTTATATATCTATATATATATTAAACACCATTTGTAACTTTCTTAAATTAAACTCCATTTTAACCTTTAAACCAGGAAGTCCCTTAAGATTCAAATCTCTTTTATTATGAGGGAGAACTGGCCACGCCAGTTACACTTTAGCTGAAATAAAAAGCAACACATTTACAGTCCAGAATATAAAACACCACTCAAACACCTGTGATTCTTTATTGTTACATAATGATAATAATAATAATAATAATAATAATAATAATAATAATAATCTTTATTGTATTCCAGGTTTAAAATGAGCAAATATCAACAGTGAACCGCACAAAACATGCCATACAAAAGAGGGGAATCTAACCCCACAAGACAAACAGCACCATGCATTCTAGCCACGGAAAGTTTATTACCAACTATATCAAAATATATATTATAGATTATATATATCTATATATATATTAAACAGCTTTTGTATCTTTCTTAAATTAAACTCCATTTTAACCTTTAAACCAGGAAGTCCCTTGAGATTCAAATCTCTTTCTTTTATTATGAGGGAGAACTGGCCACGCCAGTTACACTTTAGTTAAAATAAAAAGCAACAAATTTACAGTCCGTAATATAAAACAACACTTGTGATTTTTTTATTGTAAAAAAAAATAAATAAATAATAATAATAATAATAATAATAATAATTTTCCAGGTTTAAAATGAGCAAATATCAACAGTGAACCCCACAAAAACATGTCATACAAAAGAGGGGAATCTAACCCCACTGGGATTTTGTGAGTCAATGTGGAGGAGTTCACTGTACTGCCAACGTTTTTTGCTCTTAAAACCGATTAAAAAATGTGAGTAAAACCGATTAAAAAATATTAAATGTAAAAAGCTTTGAAGTTTGAGTTTTGTACATAGATGTTTGTTAAGTGTATATTATAATCCAGATAATCCACTGCTTTGTTCTGTCTTGTTCTGAAAAGATGAGCAGAGAGGTGTAATCTCCTCACAAGAATTAACTCCTAAAAACTATTTTTATTCTAAAAAAAAAAAAAGGGGGTTTCACCCACAAACAATGAACATGTTTTGCTCCTTGTCCACACACAGACATGTCCACGCTTAAACATAGTGGATATGAAAACACATGATAAACTGTAAAACAAGAGTGGATAATTTAATGGAATAACTGCACATGTACAAGAAAAGAAAAACATTCTACACAAGGAAGAACATACTTAAATACATAAATCATTAAATAATCAAAACACATTCAAAAATTGTGTTTTCATTTAGCAAGTTTCCCTGCTTTGGGACTAGTAAAGGACAATCACAACGCAAAATAGTGGGGGTTTGTAAATCGAGGTAAGATATCTTATCTTGGAGGGGAGTCGCAAAGTCAAACACATCTATCATTTTATTAGTCATTACACCTTTTCGATTCAGCACTGGGTTGGAAAAATATTTGGGAAGTTTCTAACAAAGAGAAACACAGCAGCACAAAATGGTTCCACTTAAGACAGAATCACTACAGTAGATATATTGATATACTTATATATGCTGTCTTTATTCAGTTTGTAAGTGTGTGTGTCTACCTGGTATTCCTTATGGTGTGGGGACCTCATTCTGTTTACACACTCACATTATGGGGACTTTTCCTCCTTATGGGGATAAAAATCAAGTCCCATAATGAAAATTATTACATTTCAAGGTGGAGACATTTTTTAAAGTTAGGCTGGGGTTAAGGTTAGGGTCAGGGTCAATGTCAGGGTCAAGGTCACGGTCAGGGTCAGACAGGGTTAAACCTGTGTGTGGGTTAGGGCACAAGTAATTATGGTTAAGGTTAGAGTAAGTCTCCAGGAAATAAATGGAAGTCAATGCAATGTCCTCTGAAGTCATGGAAACCAGTGTATGTATGTGTGTGTGTGTGTAGCTGGTAATCCCTGTGTTGTGAGGACATAAATCTGTTTAGACAGTGATATTATGGAGATTTGTCTCCATAATCAAGTCCCCAGATTGAGAATGATTACATTTTAAGGTGCAGACATGTTTTAAAGTTAGGCTGAGGTTAAGGTTAGGGTCAGGGTCAGACAGGATTAAACCCGTATGTATGTGTGTGTGTGTGGTTATGTCTCTTGAGTGTTTTTGCTTGGTGGCATCATTTACCCTCTTAAACCGTGTTTACAGTAACTTAATGACAGGACCACAGGCATGATGATGCACCACTACTGCACGCACGCACACACACACACACGTGTGCACAGGCAGAGGGTCAGTTTACATGCGCAGTGTGACTGTGGTGTATTTAAGTATTTAAGTGTCATAAACAACAAAGCCCACGGCAGAGCCAATCACTCAGATGAGAGACAGAATTACCTTAATGGAGTGTAAAAGGCTGCAGATGCAAACAGCGAGTCTGCAGGCTCACGTCAGACACACTGGCCTAAACACTGTTTTAGAGGCTGAAATTATAGTCTGGCGGCTGCGCTGTCTACCACCAACACACCAATTTCAGGAACCTGCCGAGTCGTGACGTGACTTTAGACGTGACTTCAGTCATTCATTCTGTCGGTCATTCATCTGTCGCTGGAACTGTGGACGACACATTAAGAGTGGGCTCTTTCTTTCAAATGCAGCTGATGAGAGAACAGTCTCACCTCAACAAAAGCAAAGGGCAAATGTCAGGTTAAAGGAAGAGCACAAACAATTCACTGTTGAGTTTCGTGCACAGGTTCTTGTATTGTATTTGTAGGAAGGGCCGTGTCCAAAATGTGTTCCTCTCAGAAAGAAGAAGGCTGCTTAATGGCAGATTTAACTACAAACAGCTCTGTCCGATAAAATGTACAATACGGAGCATACTCACACACACACACATAGTCTGGTTTCCATGACTTCAGAGGACATTACATTGACTTGCTTTCATTTCCTGGAGACTTAATCTTAAACATAGCTGCATTTCCACGAAAATTACCAGGAACTTTCAATACCAGGAAGTTATTTACCCGGATAAATAAGTTCCTGTTAATCTGTGTAGTTTGTGTTTCCACTGCACCTCAAAGTTCTTGAGTGTTGTTGATGACGTACAGTCAAAACATTTAACACGTCGGTGGATCACTTGACTGTGTTTGTTGGTCAAACCCCGTTTAATGTTAATAAACAAGAATAAAGTATAAAACAGTTACAGACGTGTGGAGGAGCGTTGTAAAGGAGATGGTGGGAGTGAAAGTGAAACTTAAACCCTCTGTGAAACCTGTTCTCTGCTCGCAAACAGACGGGATTCTTTTCTCCTCCTCAAAATTTATTAGTTTCTTCTCATTGTGCTTGATGTTCATGAGAGGCTGCGTCGCATCGGAATCATTGACTTAATGTTTAAAGACCTTTAGAACGATACGTGCTTTCACGTCAGTGTCTCCAAAAGTCCCAAATAAAACAAGAAAAGGGTGCTAGATTTGATGCTACTCACCTTTTTTGAAAAAGAGTGCCTGGAGGGTCTGGATACTCGCTAAATATAGCAACAAATTTGCTATGTTCACAACACGAAAACAGCTGCAAAATGTGTTCCACACAGCCCTGCCCCTCCAAAGTTCCTGGTAATCTGAAAAGTTCCTAGTCGCCAGTAGGTACTAAGTGTTTACCAGGATAATATTTACCCGGGTAATTTCTATGGAAACGCGCCAAGGTTTTTTAAGTATCTGGGTAAATGAGAAAAGTTCCTATGGTGGAAAAGGGTCTTATAATTACTACTGACCTAACCCTAAACCCCAAAGACTTTTGCCTTTTTTTCTCTACAGAGCGCCCCCTACAGTTTCAGAGTACATATTTTCACAACCTCACCGTAAACATCCATCCATAGTCTCCCGCTTTATCCTGTGTTAACAGATTTAGGTCCCTGCAACGTGAGTAATACCTGGAACCACACGCCCACAGTATTATGAAGCAGTGTCTCAGTCAGACCTCCTTTCTTCTCGTGGGCACAACACCAAACTGACAGGTTTTCCTTCTTCTATTGTTCCTGATTAAAGCCACTTTCGGCTTTGGTGAGAATCATGGTGAGACATTAAACAAGTGCTGATCCCGACTCGATGACAGATACTGAGAAGAATGAGACGGTATTTGCCAAGATCATCTGACATCCCCTAGAAAATAAATAAATAAAAAGATCCTGCTGTGGTCTTTCAACATGTTTGCTCATGGATTTAACACAAACATACAGTATGCAGCAGCAGGCATGCACATAATCAACTGAAAGAGTAAGGAGGATTAGAAGTGTGTTTTGACAGCAGACCCCTGAGGGTGTGGGACTCTGGGTCCGCTTTGCCAAATGTTGTTAGAGTTGAGAGATGACATTTATGTCTGGATTTTTTCTCACCAATTACTAAATCTTTTGTTAATCTCTAACAGCAATCATTGCAAAAAAGAAAAAAGAAAGAGAAAGAATAAAAAAAAAAACCCACAATGAATCACCAATGCGTTTCGTTCAGGGTGAAGCACCTCTTTTGTTCTCTCCGTGGCCTGTTTACCTTTGGAAAACTTAAATGTTACTGGTCGAAATTAAAAACAGAACCCAGAAGGCCACAATTCTTTGCTGTCGCCTGTGGATTATGTTCAGTATATTCACACACACAACTCAGAGACTGTATGTATTAAAAAAAAAAAAAAAAAAAAAAAAAAAGACATCTGGAAAGTGAAGCCCAGAAGGTAGGATGGATGTAGCAATTAGCCACCAGGGGGCGACGCGCTGGGTTGCAGTACCCAGTAGTGAGACCATATGGCCAGGACAAAAAAATCCAGAAATGATTGATCATTTGGATTATTATGTGTGTCTGATAGGTCTCTATCGGACTGAGCGACACGATAAACACCCATCACTTGAGTTGAAATTTCTCAACTTTGGCAAAGAATCGCACTGATGCGATGGCCAATCAGCACTGAGATTCTCCGGATGACGTCACATACTTGCCACTGGCCAGACTCCACTCAGCACCTGATGCTCAACAGCTCCTGTAAAGAAACATCTGTAGAGAAGAAACTGCTGTTGTGTGTGGTTTTACAACATGGATGAGGATCTGACGATTTTTTTAGCTCGAAACCAACTATAGGATACCAACGATACCAACTATATCAGTCGTTTTGTCCTGGCTGGAAGCAGTTCTCATCCATACAGACCTCCCAAAGAAAACGGTAGAACTCGCCGAGTTGTGTCTGGCCATGGATGTTGTTGTGAAACCATACATGACGGCTGTTTCTTCTCGGCAGACGTTTCCACAAAAGAGAGTGCAATAATGCTTTGCTTGATGAAAAGAAATGCCCATTACTTTGTTTAAAGAAGACATTCACTAGAAAATCAAATTTCGGATGTTTTTTGGTGTGTCCCCGTGTCCTTCCTGTATCTAAACATCACTAAAGTGTCACAATAAACACTTCAGCCACTTCTGACAAAGAAGGGCTTCTCTGTTTACCTGAGCTCGAGCAAGCGGTTTTGAAAAGTCCAGTTTAGTTACGTAACTAGCACATTTGCCGTGCAACGAACCCTCCCCCAACAGCTACTCCCGGTCATGGCCGTGAACATTCAACCTGAAGAAGAAGACGCATCACAGAGCAGTCAGTCAGCTGGTAGCTGGCCAATCACAAGCGAGTGGGAATGGACTTGGTAACTGGCCAATCACAAGAGACTCAGTGTTCTGGGGGGCGGGCATTAGCTCAGAAACAGAGTGCCTGTTCAGAGGCTGGCAGAGAGCAGCAATAAACTGGCTTAATCTGAAGAGACTATGAGGTTTTTGACCATCAATATTATTTAATTTATCTACTGTAAGTAGACATCAGTAATCTGGATTTATGGTTCAAAAAGACCATTCTGTGTGACCTTTAAAATATGATGACTTTCGTCCACCGTGTCCCAAAAATGAACAAAGTGATGCTGTGGCGTCTGCAGTGATGGACGGCGTTGTGTGTCCGGTGTGAACACAGCGTTACAGCCATTTCCCGTGTTGGTGAATGTTATTTGTGGCTCACTTTATCATGAAAACAGTTCCCTTTGTCCCTCTGGCTCCTCATCTCTGTCTCTCTGTGCTCACACATTTGATTACCTCACCATTAGTGTTTTGCCATCAGTCTGCAACATGACCTCCCTGATGCCAAAAGCGTATCCATGGCGACATAATTGCCCTAGGATGTCATAATCTGCCAGTCGCCATCAAAACACTGGGGGTAGATCTTGATATACGACTGTTTACAGTCTCTCCCTGTGTGTGTATTTAAGCCCCGCCTCCCTCCACTAACTCTGTTTTTCATTATCTTTTATTGGCTCTCCATCTCTTCTTCTTCTCTCTATCTCACGTCAGGATCTACCTTACGTCTAACGCTCTTGCGTCTTTCCCTTTCATGTTTCTCTTACTCTTTCCAGACCCCGGCCATATATTTTTCGGCACCAGAAAAACCGAGTATTACTTGTTTCTCTCTCTCTCGCACTCAATTTCTTTCACTCCTCTCGCTGTCATTACCCATCTGTTTGTGTTTTGCAGATGAAGTATGACACTGTAATGGAAAACAGGAATGGCATGTGTTGCAATTGGACTGACAGTCCCATGCAGCGGCTGAGACGCTGGATTGGGTAATCCACGAGGAGATATTTTAAAGTGGTTTGGATTCCTCACAGCTGGTGGTTTGAGTGGGTGACAGGATTTAATGGATCACTACAGTGTTGGCGCGTGATTGTGTTGTCTGATGCAGCAAGTCTGCAGACAGAGGTGGGGGATTCACCCTGTGCTTGTAGCATCATGTTTGGAGACAGTTTTACTCCTTCTTTGACTTAAGTCAAGTAAAACATTTTTTGCCGTGAATGTAAGCAGCGCATAAAACATCTTTTACAGGTTTTGTCCTGTTTAGCTAACCCTGTCTCACAAACGTGACATTCCCACACAGCCGAAATGCTATTTTCACTCGTGTTTCCTACTTTCTGCCTGGTTACATTTGTTTTTAACGTTTCACGAACAGTGACGTACTTGTTGTGAAGAGATTCCGATGCATTTTTGTACACTGAAAAAACTAAATGGTTGATTATCTGGAAATAATTACTTCAGTGGGTAACACGTAAACAAATCACGTTAAATCAAACTAAAGTTGACGTTTTCTTTTTAGTTTTCTCAATCACTTTCATGTATGGAGAGAACCTTGGAATAAACCATCTATAAGAAACTGACTTGGTTTGTGATTTGATTTTGAAACCAGATATTTGTGGAAATGGGGACATAATTTACAAAATTAGCATAGCTGAAACTAGTGATTGAAACCTTTACCTCGGTAAAACAAATCAAGTGAGAAAGAGAACTTATTTTCACCTGGACTTTTATTTAAAGTAACACACTGTATGATTTGCTCATGGGTCCCCCTACAAGTGGGGAGTAAATGGCATCATATATAATGTAATATATAATATATATATAATATGTCGGGGTAACGCATCCGTTTGTGTCATAATCATGTCTTCAGACCAGGTACAGCAGTATAAATCATAGCATTTTATACAAATATGATTATATTGTTTTATTTTAAGATATTCAAGATATTAAAAACAAAAACTAACCCCGAAAAAGAGTAGTAGAACGATAGATAAAATGACATAAAGTAGGATTTGTAGTTCTTTTTGTGTCGTCATGGTGCCAACCCACAACCAGAAGTTCCCGAAGTTCACATTCACCCTGCTGTAAGTTAATGGACCATCAAAAATCAAAATCAAAAGACATTATTTGAAGAAATCCTACATTATGTTGCTTTAAATTGAGTTTTTGTAACCAGCAGATTTGCCACCTGGTGGCTAACTGCTGCCTTGTCCCTGGGCTTCACTCTTAAAATCTTTTATATATAGTCTATGGTTTCAAACCTTACAATTTTTCTTTTATACTTTTTTATATACAGAATCTGTTGAGCTTTTTTGTTCTTTGAATTCATAACCAGGAAATGGTTATGGTCACCCTCGTTAAAGCACCATCACCTTGATATGCACATGTGTAGACATTAAAATAAATAACTTAATTGTGGATGTGAAAATACATTCCTTATGCAATGTAATTGAAATTGCTCTTTAGTTGTGCAGTAAATTGATTTTTCGGAGCCAATGTTGTTTTTCCCTTTAAGTGATGGACAGATATCCACGTGCATCAATGTAAGGTGATTCCATTGATGAAGTGTGTTCTTTTTTAGCAGTCAGATTTTCTGCAGCTGCAGTTTTCCATTACCCAACACCTTTACTTACTCGCCAAGGAACAAGACACCATTTTCTGTTCTAGTTCAAAACATGGCTATAATTCAATAATATACTATAATTGAATTGTAACCTGTCTACGTATTTTCCAGTTACATCTGTGACACAAAGTCACAGTCTGGCCTCTTTCTCTTCTGCCTTTACACTTTGAAACTTTTTTTTTTTTTTTTTTATTTGACCACATTATACAATTTATTCCAACTGCAACACAATTTATGGCGTAATGACTCTTTATTTTTCTGTTCGCATGATGGTGTATTGTACTAAAGGTAACCACAACAACCAGTGAATGATTCATGTGATATGACTAACACATATTTGTCTCTGTGGACATTAGAGCTGTCACAGAGGTTAGACTAATGATATTGATGAGTGCGTCATTCACACCTTCACATTCGTCTTCCTCAGGCCTTGACTGTTCTGAATTGTAAATGCCATTATACGTATCATAATTTTGTCTGTCCTCATACGTACGTTTTTTTTTCCTACCATTTCTGATAGGCTCCACCCATACTGACACACATTTTACTGCATTTATAGTCGTCTTCTCTTTTAGCCTTGGGCCACACGATACTACTTAAAGCCTACAGCCTATATGAAAACAAGAGTGTGATATACTACACAGTCTTATATTATCCCTAAGTGCACGTCATTGGTTTCTATGGTTGAAAATCCAGTTGCATATTGTATCATTTAGCTCCTTATTTATATTTACCATACAAATGTCACTGTAATAGTGAAATAACAAAAAATTACAAAACAATTAATATTTAGGTGTGTGTGTGTATTTGTTACCTCTTTAGGACCTTTTCTATCCAAAAACACTGACCTTGTCAGGACCAGCAGTCCCCGTGGAGACTGAAACCTGGTCCTAATGAGGACCTCATTTCTGCAGGAACTGGGTTAAGTTTGGGGCTAAGATTTGAATTGTGGTTAAGGTTAGGGTTAGACATTAAACTGGTTATGACTTAGGTTGGGGATTACGTTTCGTTTAGGCTTTCCAAATGAATAGAAGTCAGTACAGTGTCCTCAGCTTTGTCAATCTATGTGTGTGTGTGTGTGTGTGTGTGTGCGCGCGTGTGTGTCAAAGAAATCTATCTTTGTGAGGACATTTTGACTGGTTCACACAACCTTAATGGGTTTTTTGAGGATTAAAACCTGGTTTTAGGGTTAGGGTTATGCATTATGTCTGTGAGTGTCCACACGACAAATGCAAAACCAGCATGTGTGTGTGTCTACCTGGTAATCCTTATGTTGTGGGGACCTAAATCTGTTTCCACAGTCACATTATGGGGACTTGTCTTCCTTATGGGGACAAAAATCAAGTCCCCATAACGTAAATGACTCCATTTTAAGGTGAAGACATGGTTAGGGTTAGGGTAAGGGTCTAGGTAATGTATTATGTCTGTGAGTGTCCTCACTTTAATAGAAGCGCACACGTGCGTGAGTGGACTTTGTGAGCTCCTGTTGCGTTTCCTGCTCCTAAATGTCATCTGCACTTTTGTGTAAATATGTATCCAGCACCACACACTGAATCACTGAGTAAACAGAGGGAAACAAAGGCAGAGAGAGAGAAAGACAGAATCCTTTACATGAGCTCCTTCAAAGGAATCTGGAAACTGCTAAGAATTAACAGAGAAACACAGGTGGGATCGCTCCGTCTGCCTCCTGCCTAATTTTCTCTCTTATTATCTTCTTATCTTCTTTTCAGTGAATTACCCACTGACGTAGATCCCAAAACACTGCTCACATATCCAGGTAACACACACACACAGAGGCTATAATAGGAAAACAGTGTCATAGGTCAGTGGGCTTTCTGCCAAAGTATGGGGCAATAAAACCTCATGCCAGCATGTTTCATCTCATATATCTAAAGGGATGTCCAGACAGACAAATTATTTATGTTTTTATAATATAGCTTTTTCTTTCCTGTGTTCATGGATAAAAAAATGACTGGACTTACAAGTCATACTATGTGTCCACCGACATTCATTCTTGACCATGAGAATACTGTACAGCCTTTGTGAAACAGTCCTCACTTTTCAGGACACATGAGGCATTTAATTATATTTAACTAGTTTTTCTTTGAAAATAACAGATGTCCCCACCTTTAATTTGCCGTGTCGTACATATCAATACGCAAATTTAAGTGGTTGTATGGAAATCCTGGCCCTTTTTTTTTTGTGGCTAATACCTACGTATCACGTAAACCAGGGTTTCTCAGTGCAATCCCAACACTCCAGATTGAAATGAATGGGTCATTATCGGGCTTTTGCAGCGCTTGCTGATTAGCTGACCATTGGACTCAGTTGTGTTGGAGCAGGGAATCATGTAAAACCTGCAGGGCAGTGGGTCCCCAGGACCAGGCTTTGAGAAGCCCTGACGTACTGTAGACTCCGGCACTGCACACAGACTTCATCAGCAGAGGGTCCCAGAGGTGGATCCGTTCCACACGAGCACATCTGTAGCTGAGCTGAACACTGACAACAGCCAGAGTGTGTGTGTGTGAGATATGAGCCAAGCTTTCATGGATGAAATAATAAGAACTGATGAGCACGCATGGCTACAGATCCAAGATCTCCATCTCCTTGACAACACAACAAGCTCCAAAAAACACTAAGTGACAACATAATATGTTGGAAAACCCTGATTTTTAAAAAAAACTGTGACAAACATACAAAGAATATGTGAAATAATCAAAGTTGTTTTTATCCCCTGTGATAGAAAATCTCCATCAGCCATGGTAAGAAGCTGAATATTTTCCCAAACACAACCATGGAGGTCAAAATCATGCTTAAGATTTGGGATTTTATAGAAAACCCATGGTTCTCAAACTGTGGTACGTGTACCAGCAGTTGTACAGGAGCTTCCTCTAGAGGGTACAGGAAATTTTGACTTATTTCTCTTCACTATACCAGTGTCTGAAGTACATGTGAGGAAGAGGAGGATGATGAGAGAGCAGATAATCTTAATGGGAATAAATCTGCCTCCTGTGAAAAGTCCGTAGCTGACTTTGCTCAAAACTATATACACCACTGTATTTTTGGCGAATGTCTTCCATTAATTCTGCAGGATTACAAGGAAACAAAGTTTCTCTTCCAGTTAGTTAAATACTAGTTTGTCCTTAGCCCCTCCTACCAGAAGAGCATGCACAGACACATGCACTTCAAACGTGACCGATGTTCTAAGCCAGAAATCTCTACTTCTCTGAAAGGCTTCCCCCCCTTTCACGTGTGATTAATTGTTATTGTTTGTCTTGACATGCATTCTATAGTAAGACGAAGCTACACTGACTGCCGCACAGGAGGAGAATACCAGCCCGATGATGAACACGCACACTCACATAAACACGAGTCACACCCTTGGTGAGTTGTCGCCAACACTTACTATATGGTATAATAAAATTTCGCACTCACCATTGACGACAATCATTCCTTCTTTATTAGCTATTGTGGAACTGGAACCTCCGATAACGCTTTACATAATCCAACCACTGTTGGATTATGTAAAGGATTATGTGCTGGTGCCCTAATCCCAGCTGACGTAGGGCGAAAGATGGGGAACACCAGTCCGTCACAGGGCCACACACAGAGACAAACAACCATCCATTCTCACATTCACACCTACAGGCAATTTAGAGTGTCCAATCTGCAGGATTTTGGACTGTGGGAGGAAACTGGAGAACCCAGAGAAAACCCGGAACACAAAGGCCTATGTTCTGACCGGGTCACAAAAAAAAAAGCCATTTAAATTTGATGTCGTAAAAGAACTGGAAAATACCATGTCAACTGATGTAACTTCCTTGCTGTACTTTGAACACAGACATCATCCAAATCGGAAGTGCACGTGTGTTGTATGTTGACATCTTTATATCCTCTGAATGACGGGTTACATGTACAAGTCGGCTTAAGTGTGTTATTTATCCTTCATAATGACTCAGTGTTGCTCCATATAATTTTCTCTGGAACTAAAATTCATGTGCCATCTGTTGTTTCAGGAGATAAGACTCGCAAGAAGTGGTGACGAGGACATCGGAGCTGATTTAGGTTAAAGTTCACCAGGTAAGGAAAAGGACTTTATCTTCAGTTTTTATTTCATTATGCGTCATAAGATCAATAAATCAAGCTTGAAACAAAACTGCGTGACCTGACTGGAACGCAGCAAGTAGAGGAAAAGTTTAATATTAACCCAGACACCTGTAGTATGTCAGTGAACGCAATAAATGTAAATAATAAAAAAGTCCTCCATTTAAACTCTATTCTTTTAAATGTCTGCTCAAACTCACATGACCCCTGATGTTCTTCAGAACATTTCTGAATAAATATGGACAAACAGTAAGAAGTCCGACTCAGGCTCTGGGACTGTGGTTGGTTGGTATCAATCGAGACTAATCTAGGGCTACTTTCCCAATCGATTAATCTGTCAATTGTTTTCTCAGTGAATTGATGAGCTGTTTGGTCCATAAAATGTCAGAAAATGTTGATCAACATTTCCAAAACCTTGAAATGATGATGATCTCAAATGTCTTATGTTGTCCTCAAGCCAAAATGAATACATTTTAATAATGTCTTTTTTATATGGGGCAAAGAAACCAGAAAATATTCACATATAAGAAGCTGAAATATCAGAGAACTTAAGAAAACACTCAATCAAAAAGCCGAACACTGACATTTACTGAGTACTACCACATTACTGCCAGTTCTGACAATAATTGGTGAAAATGTTGTAGTTTTTCCTGAACAATGGAAGTTAATTTTGAATTTATATTTTTTTAGACCATTTTTTTAAAGAGGTCAAGTTATCATCCTTTAATTACCTGTTTCTGTCTCTGATGCTGTTATAGTTGAAAGAATTATTGTTATACTAATCACTGTATTACTATTTTTGGCATTATGAAAGGCAGTTTCCTGTGCTCTAAATACAATGTTTATCCACTCAGCCAGATGATGGCCACACCCACTTTGAGGTCAGGTTCTGTTTTTGTAACCCACTTTTGCTCAGTGCTCGGTTTATATTGTAAGGTTTTGATCGAGCGACCAGTCGTGACTCCAGAATCGTGATTTACAAAACTTCTGGTTTTTGGAACCAGAAGTTTTGAGAGTCCTGTACTTTACCATCTGTTTCCCTCGAAATAGGAACAAAATTTAAAAAATTGCCATCCTGCTCTTTTAGAGCATACCTGGAACTAGCAATTGATATCACAAATTACTGATGTTATAAAACAAGTATGAATTGGGCTCATTTTCTCATAGACCAGAGGTTTCAAACTTGCTACTTGACTACTGCTATACTAATTTTGCATCCCAGTTTCTATTATTTTTTAATTTATTTCAAAAATTCTGTGAAATATCATCACAAATATCATTATTGCATTATCATGATTGAATTACCCCTATTAAACAGTTGCTTTTTTCCTAAAATGTTAGACTTTTCTCTCTTACTGACCAGTGGGTCCCAGGGCATTTAGGTTTGGACAAACATCAGAGTCGCCCTCTAGTGGCTATTCAGCTTGTAGGTGCTTCCGGATTGGGCTCATTAAAAAAAAGCTGGAAGACTATGTCAACTGTAAAGAGCCTTTTAACATGATGTATTTTGTAATTTTCTATTTTTTCTTTTCTATTCTATTTTCTATTCAAACGAGACTGAATTAAGTCACCTCGCAGAGTTAAGACGAAACTTAGAACGGTAGAAAACAGACATGATGTAAACTCAGCGTGTAGCTCGACCACATGCCAAGGATACATGTCTGTGGTAATGATGGGAACAGAGCGCTAATGGAGCAGAACAGAAAAACAAATTGCTTGCCAAGTCTGTCATGTTACCTCTGCTCACCTAACTTTAATTAGCTGTCATTCATTTCAGCAGCTGAGCTCGGATGCTTCGTGCTGTAAAACTGATCTCACACACACTAGTTCATCTTCATCTGGCTACAGCAGTAGCACTACTGTTTCATTTTTCTGTCCAAACCCGACTGAACCAGAGAGAATATTGACCAAACTTGACCCAAATCTGAAAGACGTCCCGTAATTTTTTTTGTCTGAGACCGACCCGAACCCGACAACCCCGTTAACAACCGTCGGTTCTTCCTACTTAACTCTTGCTGAACTGTAACCACTGACGACAATTTACATGACAAGTCTGTCTCATTAAGTATTTTTAATGAGAAACAACAGTGGCAAAATGTAAAAGCGGGGATTTCTGTTGTAAGACCAATAGGGCTGAAGCGATTATTCACTTAATCGATTGATTGATTGATTTCCTTTATTAGTCCCAAAAACTGGGAAATTGAAAATTAATTAATTACCAGCTATTTTGATCATCGATTAACTGGGTTAAAGGTTGTTTCACTGAGTTCTCAGCTTCTTAAATGTGAACATTTTCTGGTTTCTTTGCTTCATGTAACAAAAAATGTATTAAAACTGTTGGTTTGTGATCAAAACAAGACATTTGAGAAAGCCATCTTTTCCAGGTTTCAGAAACACTGCTCAACAATTTTTTGGTAGTAATCGATTAATCGAGAAAATAATCAACAGATTAATCTGGAATGGAAATAGTCGTTAATTGCAGCCCTGGAGACCTGAAACTGAAGGAGAAACTGAAACCAAGTGTGACGCTGATGCTTACGTGCCGTCAACTGAAACGCTTCTATTTCGCTTTGAATGGAGTTCCGTCAAGTGTCACTAGTGTTTTACTCCACAGAAGGTGACAAAACTTCCACTTTTCGAGTGTCAGCCAGGCATTTTACTTTATACAATATATTGCAGCATGGGCGCTTAGTCGTTCGAATTACGTTTAACGTTTAAATCAAACACCACGCATCTCAAATGGATCACTCTGGCTGGTTTTTTTCCCCTACTATTACTGATGTTTTTAATCGGAGTCAGGACTATAAAGAATTGATCAGCAAGCCAATGTGAGGAACTGTGTCATCACGGTCAGTGGTCTTCCTTCCAGATGCAAACGCTACCCTGCAGTTTTTGAACTAAAACAGACCAGCCTTGTTGCGAATCTTCTCATTTTTTGAGCATGAAAACGGGAGACTAGCGTGGACATCTGAAGCAAAATGAATGAGTTTTTCTTGAGTTTTCTTCGTACTGAATCATTAGAATCATTTGATTAAACAGATGAGTTCACTGAATGGTTCAGTACTTCCTGCATGACCGGAGCACAGACTCCGTCTGACACAGTCACTGAAGTGAAATACGGCTGAACGGCTTGTGATTGGGCTCACCATCTCCGTCTTTCAGCAGTGCTGTCGCTAAATACACCAGACTCCTCTGTTAAATATCGAGTTTTTGGAAATGTCCTTGTTAAATGTTGAAGATTAACGCATGTTTTCTGGATTTTTAAGTCTTTTTAACTGATCTACAGTTCGGCATTGTTCGCTTTGATTCTTGCTCGTGACTCTTCCAGTGACGACACTCTCTGACCAATCAGTGGCCGACAGTCTGTCCACGTCACATTTTAATATCGGCTTGACTGGAAAAGCACCATTAACATTAACCTATACCAGCACCAGATTATACCAGTCTCAGCCTATCAGAAAGGTTTAATGATTTACTGTAAACCCTTGGTTTAAATAGTCTGATGAATTTTCTTTCTTTCTTTCTTTCTTTCTTTCTTTCTTTCTTTCACTCTACCTTGTTTTCATTCCTCATTCCTAAGGTTTATGAGTATCATAAAGCACAAATCAAAGTAGTAGTCGCCCCGGGCATTATCGCGGCTTCAGTGGAGATGGAATGTCACATAGTACACACACGCACGCACGCACCAAACTTAATTTAATTCTAAACCTAATTCTTAATCCTAAAACAGGCCTTTGACATTGTGAGGACCAGCCAAAATGTCCTCACAAAGACACACTGATGCTCACACACACAGGCATAATAGCAGCATCTGTTCAAACACAGGTCTCTGCTCAAACGAAATGTGAAAATAGAGATGGAAGATTAATCTGCTGAACTCGGCCATGTACCACTTGGTCCGCTTCCCCAGATTAACCCACTTATGCTGTAGTCATATTATCTAGAAATAATAAGAAACAATAGGAAAATCTAATGAAACAACTGTTAAAAGGATTTTTCCAGTTTTAAACTTTTATTATGTTGTAAAAGCTTGTAGTTTTTGCCTTTTCGCTGTAACAACAAGTAGTGTACATTACAAAACTGTGGCTGTAAGAGTGAAAATGCTAAAAAGATCACACAAAAAGGATATACACTACACACCAGTTTGACATTTATAAGTAATCAGTTGTTCTTCTTGCCCCGAACCTTCCAAAAGTCACAAAATTACAAATGTATTCATGTATTTAGTGACGGTTTATGGTAAAACTGCTAAAGCTGGGACAGGCAACATTTCTGTCACGCAAGTGATCCAGGTAAATGTACAGTGTTTTACAGTGTTTTAAATATACTTAACTGGTTAGCAGCTAATCGCTGGCTAACCTTTACCGTTAGAGCCTATGCATACACGACAGCTTAATCCAGATGTTATGTGTTATGTTAATCCCTTAGCTAATGTTTGCAACTTCTTAATACTTGGCTCTGACACCGTCTTAAGTGTCCGTTGATTCTAAGTGGGAGAGTCGAACAGTTCAGTTCAGCAGCAGAAGGAAACCTTAAAGGTCCAGTGTGTAAGAATGTAGCCTCCCTGCAATCACCACTCATGGCCCAAGTTAAGGAAAAAGAGGTTCTTAATCTCGATGGGATTTTTCTGGGTTAAATAAAGGTTAAATAAATAAAATACTGGCCACTGGCAGCAACATTGGCAGCAGAAGACGGCGGCTTCTTTAAAGCTTCTGTACTCTGTTATGTCTAGAGTACATACACTGGATTAAAGACTGCTTTAAAGGCTACAAAAGATTTTACATATAAGCAAACACGTGTGTGGCACATGTAATTTCTGTCAACAATGCCACCTAATTGTTACACACCTTTAAGACCTTTAATATTCTATGTAAGAATTATCCCCCATACTGTAAGCCTTGTGGAATACATCCTAGTAAATATAACAGTGGGTTTAGCAGTAACTCAACATTTAAAATCACTTTTATTTCACATCTTATTGTCTCCCTAAATGTCTGCAGGTTTGGACAATCCCAAAAAATATTTTCTCATGCACAGCTGGCAGGAGAACTCCCATTTTGACATCTACAAGGGAAGTGAAAATTAGCCTTCAATCACAATCCCCCCAACAACACACTCACTCACTCACTCACGCACGCATCATGTTGAAGCCAGTACACAGAAGAAAATGCATCCCTCATTACTTTTAATTAATTTTTAAAGGGCAACACATGTTCACATTCTCATTAGCTGCTTATCGGGTTTCATGTAAGTTCTTGGTTATCCAGCATTCCAGGTTATATTAGCAACATTATGTAACTGTTGTGATGATTTTATTTGGCCTTACTTGTTAAAAAATAACAAACTAACCTGTGTGCGTGACAAAGCCTGAGTTATACTCCAATAATTGTGGTTTCTGTCGTCTCTGTATAACCAAACATCTCCAGTCGGCAGATTCAATTTACACTTCATCATCCTGACTGGTACTGTCAGCCTGTTGTCAATATAATTGAAGAGAAGCTTTTGAAAAACAGAGTGATGGTCAAGACAATCAAGAGGACTGACTTTTCACTGCACAGAGCAACACACCCGATTCTGATATTTCCCTTCCATGTAACAAAAATCAAAATATGACCCATTATCCAAGTGATATTGGTTTCAAACCTCATACAAACATGGAAATAAATCAAATATGAATCATAAATGTTCATTTGTAAATGCCGTTGGAGCGGACGGATCAGTTATTACCCTGTCAAGACTAGAAGTGGGTCAAAAAATATTAATTTGGTGATGCATCGTCGTCCTTCCTCGTACAATACAATAATCAGTACGCCTGATATCGATATGTTAATTCATAAATTAAGGAGCTCTAAACAGCCCCTGCCAGTTTCACGAGCCGGACGTCGCTAATTCGAGTCTCCTTGCGGTGGCGCTGCTCAAAGGAGTGAGGGAAACTTTGATGGAAGTTACCTGGTTACAGTGAGATAATCACAGAGAAAGAGATGCTCCATTCACTTTAGGCACTTTATTCTCTACTGTATGTTGTGAGTAAATAGAGAAATCCTACACTTTCAACTTTTCATGGAAGTTTTGTTTTCTCCAGTTAGACCAGTGGTTCTCTTTTCATACCAAGCACCACCTGAGGAAATATTGAGCTCTCGAAGTACCACCATTATCACCAGTGTTAAACTACAGTGGTGTAAATAGGATAATCTGCTCTCTCATCATCCTCCTCCTCTTCCTCGCATATATTTCAGACACTGTTCTAGTGAAATTAGAGATGGAGCGAGAGATAAGGTGACTAATTATTATTATTTGATTTATTATTATTATTATTATTTTGTTTTTTGTTTAATATTCTATGCACTCCAGTCAAAATTCCTCAGCTCCACTCTGATCACAAGTAGAACAATATTTCTGATTTTCCTCCAAGTACCACTAGAGGAAGCTCGCGTACCACTGGTGGTACACGTACCACAGTTTGAGACCTATGGAGTTAGACAGATATTGTTACGTATCACTATATTATTGTCTTGCAATATATTGATTAACACAGAATCACTGTATTGCGATGTTATTGGTTTCGTGGACCATGTATCGTATCGTATCGTATCGTATCGTATCGTATCGTATCGTATCGTATCGTATCGTATCGTATTGTATCGTATCGTACCGTGAGGTCCTTTGCTGCTGCTTTAATGCTGCTGCTGCTTCTTTTTATTGCAAAGCACTTTGAAATTCCTTGTTGCTAAAATATATAAATAAACTTGCCTTCCTTGTCTGTGATTCTCAGTCTTGGCAAATGTGACGTGTTGGTCCTAAATTAAAAATGTGTTAGTGGTGACCGACGTTAGCACGCATGTGGACGTTGTCCTCCACCGTGCAGTGGAGGACAAAGTCTCAACCAAGTGGTTTCATGCCTTTTAAGCCTCCAGTGCGAGGATTTCAACACTCCAAAGTAACACCACTTTTACTTCCATTTCGTCCTACAAACCATTTCCAGGTCAGGAGCCAAGCTGACCAAGTATTAACCAGTGTAAATGCAGATTTCAAATATGGGTCACTTTTGAAAGACAAGACAAAATTGGCTATTTTTTATATTTTATAGCCAATTGTTTTATATATACATATTTATAGGTAACAGATTGGAATTGGGCATCAAAACCTGAAGTGTAAGTGAAGCCTATGTTTGGGTCCAGCAGCTGAAAATGAAATGTCTACGTGTGTGAATGACTACCAGTGTCAACTGGAGAATAACTATGATGGTGTCCAAGACACTAAGAAACTCTTACTTTGTACTTACTTACTTTGAGAAATGCTCCTGCTTCCCTTGCAACACTACTGTTTGTCAAACTGGGATATAATTTGTGCTTGCTACACTTATTTTGATGCTCAGGCCAAAGAAGATCTGTACTGTAGATCAAACTGGTCTAAACTTGAACTGAACCGTGACCTGTCCATCTCATGCCACAAAGCTGCTTTGAGTGAAATGCAGTGCTGATAATCCGACATCTTTGTTTTGATTGGTCCACTTGTTGCAGAAACGTCGGTCATCTACACAGTAGCTTCTAGGTTTTCGATCCTCAGAGACAAGTGAAGCTCTCTGGTTTAAAACACCTCTGGGTTCTTCCTCATGTTTTCCCACACATTCTTAGATGTTACATGTAACCAGCCCCTAAATTAGGCTTTAGTAAACATTTATTTTAAATGAAAATAGTTCATTTTAAAGCAGTTTCTGATCGTTTTGTAGAACTCGAGTCCAGGACTCATGACTTGAATGACTCAGACTTGGGCACGGCGTCAGATTTTTAATGTACAAGACTGTTTTTCCTTTCTCTTGTAAGATTAATTAACAATTAACACAGCTGTGTTTTATTCTGTCTGAGGCGCTGACTGAAGCGCAGCTGCTCCAGCTTCCTGCACCGCGGAGAATCATAATCTGCTCCACCTCTAACCTGTGAGTCACCGAACTGCTCAGGTCCAGCAGAACAAAACGAGCCTCTCACTCTGACACTGTTTCTGTTTTTTGTTCCCAAAACAAACCGCAGTTCAACCCAGTTAATATATGCAGCACTGAGTGTCCGTGATAGGCAGCTGTAGCCATGGTAACCACATGTTTACCCTGATAACAGACACGTGCAGTGTAAATGAGCAATAATACAAACACAGTGCAAGTTATATCACGAGAGAGAGTATCTTTCAACAAAGATGGTATCAAACAGTATTATCTGGATTTTAATGTGCTTCCATTATGTTAACTATTAAATTAATTATGTGATTTAACATTTAAACATCAGCTTTATTATTTTGTATTTGTATGTCAGCTTTATAAATGACACCGGAGCACATATTCAGAAGACTCCAGAAGAACCCTCAACTGAAACTTTTCTTTGACTTGACTTCAGCACTGGCTACTTTTGCGATGTTTGTGGAACGTTGCTTGCTACAGAGTGGTAGCTTCGGTGTCATGAAACTTTATTTATTGTAAAGTAACTGGTAACTTTCCACACAAGCGGCTACATTTTCCAAGCAGCTTGTCCATCACTGCTAATCCGGCGGCGCGAATGGCACAAATAAAGCGGCCATTTAAAATATTTCAAGGGGTGAAATTGAACCCATGACACTGCAATGGGTCCTTTACCCTGCAGGGCATAAACTCTTCCAACTGAGCTGCCAGACATCAGAAGATTTGGCTACTGAAACTGTTTTAAAGCAGCATTCTCGTTTAGGTGGCTTCTCTAAGTCCATGTGGTTTTGATTCCCACATTGCCATGAAATATCAGGAAGAAGAAAAGGGCCTGTCGTCACCATCATCATCATCATCATCATCATCTTCTCTCTCTTTCCCTCTAAACATTACCAAGTTCTGCTCCTTATCTCTTATCTCCTGGAACTCAAGGGTTCTTGCTTTAGCAGAGTCAATATTGACTGTGTGTGTGTGTGTGTGTGTTGTACAGTAATTCCCTTCCAATAGAAGCTGAGTTAAATTGCTCAACACTGAAAAGCAGACAAAGGCATCAGTCACATAGATTTACTAAGCCCTCACACATGAGCACACACACACACACACTCATTTGTAAACACTGTGGCGTAACATTAGGCAACCGTTCAAATGAAACATTTAAATTGCTGCTCCCTCGTGTCTGTAACCGAAGTCCAGACATTAATCAAAAACAAAATACGGCGCATAAAGGACCAGACCGTGAACTGCTGAAAGGTAACTGAGTAAACGAAGCAGGCTTCTATAGGTTTGTGTCAGTTCTTTTAAATAAAAACAAGTGTGCGATAAAACCCACAGTCGAATCCTCATCTGACTGTGTGTTTGAAAAGCAGTTCAGAAACACGCCCCACATTGTCTCAACCATTTTATCTCGAGGTTATCTGACCATGAGTGAACCTAAAAGTTTCAGTTTTTATCGCAATAATTGCCATCATTATATAAATTAAAGAACCATTAATTCATTTGTTTAATATATTCCCTTATATTGCGGTATTTTGTTGTATTTTCTGTACAATAATTCAGACCAAATCACCAAAATCTGACCTAAATTATTCAAAAACTGCTGATGCAGTTTTACAAATGAGAGGATTTGACTCTGTTTGGACGAAGCGACTCCACTGGACGAACATTTCCACAGGATCTGTTTTCTGTTAATAATCAGCAGTGAAGAACAATATCAAACTAATACGAGTCTTAAGATCACTCTTGCTTTCTTTCCAGCCCTGACTGACAAAATCACTTTTTCCAACAACAGGTCAACGGATTAATCAGTGAGCTGACTGATAGGGCTGGTTTTGGTCATCTGCAAAAAGAAGTCTGATAAATAAATGCTCTGTGCTCTAAAACTTTTTCTGCACTTAACTGCATTCTCATGACATTTTGTAGGAAAGGAGTTGATGTTTGTTTTTGGCTTATCACAATGGTAGTTCCCAAGACTTTGAGGCAGACTTCTCAGCAGACAGCAGCAGGAAGTCCAAATGTTGCACCCTGTCAGATTGTATTTTTCTATTAAAACTGAAAATCCTAAACAGAAGAATGAAGAGAGAAAGTTTTCAGTCAAGCATAGACTGAAAACTTTGATATATTGTGTCTAAAGTGGGGAAATTCACACTGTAACAGGAACAACAGGTAGATTAAACCAGTGTTCCCCAAACTTTTGTAAAGATGGGAAACTATCACGACCCAAATCACAATATGTTATTTGTTCATAATGTACCGACTAATGTGCAGCCATATCTGTAACATCTGCCACAAACAATTCCCAAAAAGTGTTAATTACAACTTCATTTTATGCATGTAAAACATAATGCACATAAATCTTTGGGAAAATGAAAATGATGATGAAAACGATTTTCCCAACCCGGTGTTTGGGAACGGTTGGGTTAAATCACCTTTTAATGGCTGATGTAATTTTACCGACAAAGCAAGTTTCCAGTGAAAAAATCTAACTGCATTTATTTTGCAATATTCAATAAAACCTACAGACTAAGCAGAAAATACCTTTAAATTATGGAAACTGTAGCTTTTCTAGCTTTTTGTTTTTCCAAAAATTAAATTATTTTGTTAATTTTTTTGATTAATTGTTAATTGTTTTATATTGATGTTGTAGTAGCTGTTGGTTGCTTTTTGTATTTCCTGTTCCTTCTATGTTTTGCTGCTGTTTTGAGACTTAGCCATTTCAAACAGACCCTGTTTGTGTGTGTACCTGGTATTCCTTATGTTGTGGGGACCTAAATCTGTTCACACAGTCACATTATTTGACTTGTCTTCCTTATGGGGACATAAATCAAGTCCCCATAACGTAACTATGACTCCATTTTAGGGCGAAGACATGTTTTAAAGTTAGGCTGAGGTTAAGGGTTAGGTTAAGATTAGGGTCAGGGTTAGGGAAACTAGTTATTATGGTTAAGGTTAGAGTAAGGACAATGCAATGTCCTCTGAAGTCATAGTACGTCTCTCCGTGTTTGTGTGTGATAATTGTTGTACAGTAAAGCAGATATGATCTCACACCAGGTTGAACACATACAGCTTAAACACATAAATCTTTACTGTAAGTTTGGAAAATTCAGACATTTTCAAACGAAACAATTATCCTGCGACACATCTGTGGGTTCCCCTGGGTTCGCTCACTTTTTAATAGATGATGCAATTTTACTGATAAAAGACTAGAACACTTTGACATTTAATATCATGAAATATAAGATTGAGCCCCCTCCCAATCCCAGCTAACATGAATACGAACGAGTTAAATTTTCCCCCTGGGAATAAACTCCCGCTGAACTTTTAGTGTAGGTTTCCTTATTCTGTGTGTTGATTCACGGTCTTTATCTTTACACTGAAGCGTATCTCTGTAGTTAAATCCTCTCAGCGACACATTGCATTATTACATGTTGACAGATGGAGCAGATGAGATTTTCATAGGTAGTAAACTGCCTTTCAGCGGTGCCTTGAGCACACATGACAGACTTGAGCCGCACACCATCATCCCCCCCCCCCCTCGTACTGTAGTGCTCACATTCCTCTGCGAGGATTTCACTGTGATATTGGAAGAAGAGGTGGAACGGGATCATTGCAGTGGAACAGCAGGCTAAAACGCCAGGAAGGAAGCTTTAGATGACCTCTGACCTTTAAATCACACATAATTCAGTGAAACTTAAAGCTAAACTTGAGTCCCCATCAAATGAAAAGTCTCTTTTGATAGTTGATTGTTTTGTGCGGTTAATTGTATTAAGTGGTCAACTGTAATTCAAATTATGTTGTGCCTTCAACTTGTTGTCATCCTTTGTCTATCTATCTATGAGCTAGCTCGCTAGCTATGAACTGAATGCAGTATAGCAGCAGTTGGGCTGTTTTAAGTCCCCACAGTGCTCATTAGTACCAAAACCTTCAATAAGACAATTAGTCTATATATAGGGTTGCCAACTTCCTGATAAAAAATTATATGCTACCCCCTGCCAGCTAGCGAGCTACGTCCCATCATGGCACAACCTCCTAGCTGGCTAGCTAGTTAGCTATGAACTGACTGCTGTATGTGATAGGAAGTAGCCAAACTTTTTCACCAGTTAAATGAGAAAATGTTCTTGAATACATTTAATAGCCCTTAAAGACACATTTATAATCACCCCTTCTGTAGATTAAAGCCACATATTAAAATCCCAGTAGATTAGCAGTTGCTGAGACACTCAGACCAATTAGCCTAAATGATTTGATTGGCTGAATTGATATTTGTGTTAACTAGCAGTTGAACTAATATAATAACGTAGCCCATACAGGGACATACTATGAATATTGTACAATATTCAATAAAACCTTTTTATTTAACAGATAGAACCCATCGAGATTAAAATCTCTTTAAGAGGTCAAAATCAAAGTAAATAGTACAGATTTAGGTTAGAGACAGGTTACAATCAATACTTTTGGACTAAAACAATAATTTAACAGTGTGTAAAGTTTGCTTCACATTTAAAGTGCAGGAGTTTGGGGTCACAGCGATAAACTAAAAACACCGGCACTGCTTAATGGTTCCTCATTGTCTGTCTAATAAAACCTGCAGACTAAGTGGAAAAAAATACCTTTTCATTTAGGAATTTTTAGCTTTTTCCAGTAATTCCGTTTGTCCAAAAATGAAATTATTTTGTGAATATTTGATACTTTCATGGTGATGTTGCTGCTTTTTTCGGGACTTAATCATTCCAAACTGACTCATGTGAGAATTGTTGTACAGCAAAGCAGATATGTGACCTCACGCCAGGTTGAACACATAATACCTGATTTTTAATGTAGAGATAAATAGAAAATGGCACTGTGTGTGTGTGTATAATCCTGGGAAAGCTGCTGCTGCTGCTGCTGCTGCTGCTGCTGCTGGGACAGGAAGCAGAGTAACCTGCCTGTATTCTAACTCCACAACATTCCCATGAACTGAGCTCACTGCCTGTCTCTAAGAACAATGACACAGCGTCATGCTGACACACTGAATTCAAGTGTCAGACCCACGCGGACATTTGATCGTATGTCTATGAGCCTGTTTGTCCTCGGCATTGTTGGCCCAGTTCTGCGGCTGCGACTCTGTGACCTCTCGGCTGCAGCTGCCGGAAAGAGTCGCACGGTCACCGTGAGCGCATGCACACGACAGAGTCATATTTTAATGCTCTATTTTCAAAGGTTACGTACTAATATTTACTTTACATCTTAACCTTTAATCCAGAGAAGTTAATCAGCAGCTCAGGCTGGGAGTTGTCCAGGTTAAACACATGAGGAGGACATCATGAAGACATCCAAAAGCACCTGGCACCTTCTAAAGGTCATCTTCAGCAATATTTGAGTATTTGCTCATTGTGAAACTTTCACACAGATGCAAAATGTCAGTCACAAAACCTCAATTCTGTTTTTTTTTTGTTTTTTTTTTTGTGCACACTGACAAATGCAGTATTAGGGCCATACTGAAGAAAAATAAATTAAGTTGTCAGGATTAAATCTGTAATATTATGAGGGGAAATGTTGAAATATTCATATATTTTTTTACTTTTTTAGTGGTATATGCTTCCATCCACATGATGTTGCAATTACAAAACTGCCTTACATTACAAAACTTTGGAGTTCCACTCCTTCTGGATCCAAAATGTTACTTATCAATCCAAATTGTTTCTTAAGAAATTATTAAACCCCTTTGAACAGCACATAGATGTAACCAGCTGTAGCCTTTGCAGACGGCCACTACCAGCCATTTCCTCCTCCACAAAAGAGAGGATTTCCTCCATGTCTGTGTGATTCTTTCCTCAGAAGAGACTCCAGTTTTTTTTGGTAATGCAGGTTACTGATACTACGACTTCAAGGAATAGTCCCAGTTTTTTTCATTTTGTTTTTTGAAGAAACCAGTTTGAGAATTTATGAAAAATCACTGAACCCAAGCAAAAATTTAAGCAATTTATCCAGACTCACCTAATAAAATATATGCCCATTTATTTGTACAACACCTAAAGAATATGTTCACTGCTTTATCGCGTTGTTCGACAGCCTATTTTGACCGAAAACCAATGTTTGTAAACCCATCACTTGTCTACACCAAACCCCATAGAGAAAATCAACATTTTTAGCCAATGTGTTAATTGGAAGTATCTTGTCCACTGCAGCTGCATTTGGTAGGATGGGGTCCCTTCAATAAATCCAAACCAAGAATTTTAAACACTGAATTAAGAAATAACACATTTAAACTTAATAATGGAGCGAGCAGCCGATCAACGTTGCCTCTGTCCCCATCAGCAAAAAACTTTGATTTTCTCTATGGACTTTGGTGTGGGAGAATGAAATGTTTACATAGCGGCTTAAACGTTAGTTTCCAGACTGAAAAATGTTGTCCAACAGCAATAACGTAGACTTAAGCAGGTGTAGATTTTAGTCGCTGAGCCATTTGTCAAGGGGTGAATATCTGTTTCTGTTCTGGCAGCCATTTTTCAGTAGGGGCAAGCCTCCATGTCTCACGCTGGTTCCTGGCACTCTGGTGCTGAGCTGTCAGAGCTGACTGTGAGTCACTACCTCATTAAATAGCACTTCAAAAAAAAAAAAAAAGCCTGAACTATGCCTTTAAGAGTAAGTTTGACTGTGATTACAGTGATATCTTTACAGTAAGAAATCGGTGTAACGTACTCTGCAATGCAGCAGCTATCATAATAATTATAGTAATACATTTTGTTTTTATGGTGTTTTTGAAGGATTTTAAAGATGCTTGGCACACATAACAAAAGGCCATAAAACAAGCAGAATCAAAATAAAATAGATTCCGTTCCACAAAATAGTGTCTGTGAAAATTACACACAATAAGAATTCATTCAAATAACTGATAACTAATGGTTAAGCAAGGCCTTTCCCTGACCAAATGGCTGTTTTCTACTGATTTTGTTGGACCGCCTGAGCCAGAACCAGCCCTGTTTCCATACTGCATACAATATATACAACTGAAGTTACTTTAACTCAGTTGCAGATTGTATAAATAAATATATATATTATATTTAATGTTTAAATATATGAGTGGTAATATAGAACAGAATTCAAAAACATGCATTTATAAGGTGTTAATTCATGATTTTATGTATTTAAACGATAAATCAGTAGTTGAATGTGTACGTATTGTAATTTTATTTATTTATTTATTTATTTTACAAAGGGATATGTGTAATAACAAAACACCAACAGACTGCATGTGTGAAAACATCTGTACTGAGGAATTCAGAGCCTCTCAGTCACAAACATCCAGCTGAGAAGCAGCATGAGTCTCAGTTTAAGTTTTACTGCAGACTTTTATTGGAAACAGTGTGGAAAAGGTGAACAACAGGTTGCAATGAAGTTAACGGCCCGACCACCTCGCATTCAAACGGCTCGGTGGATGGTCTACTCTCTCCTCATCTGTCTGTAAATGCAAGGAATGATAGGAACGGTTCACTTGACAGACTTTAAACCTGACAGGTGACTCACCAGTGTGAGCACTGCAGACTTTCACATTATTTTGGATAATAAATGAAAGAAACAGAGCGGTTGGTTCTCTTCTTATTTATCAACATTCTGTAGCATTTTTAGTTTTTTTTATGTATTTAATACTGTTTTGTTGTATTTTAATTATTTCTATATTTATATTGTTATAGTTTTTGTACAGTTACCTTGCGTGTATTGAAAGGCACCTGTATTATTATCATTATTATTATTATTATTTTTATTATTATTATTAAATAGGTAGGAATGTGATAGATATATCAATACAAGAGTCACTTCTGCTGCTGTCACAAAGTAGCAACAGTGTAAAATAATTACAACTGTTAATATCTGTATTTATATCTGTATTTATGTACAGATATTGAAATAATAAAATGGGTGTGGGGGGGGTGGGGGCGTACTTGTATTTGTCACCTCTTTATGACCTCATGGAGACCAAAACCTGGTGCTAATGAGTGAATTTTAGGGTTAAGAATTGTGCAAACCTGTGTGTGTGTATGTGTGTTTCTGTGTGTGTAATCAATAGCAAAGTCCTCAGTATGAAGTCATTTCCCATCCTGCTGATGTCATAGGTCAGGAAGGACAATGGCTCAAGGCTTCCTGGTCCTACTGTGTGTAAGTGTGTGTCCTTGTACTTGCTGCAGAGCGAGGACCAAAAATTTGTATAAACACCTACAAAGTGAGGACATTTTGACAAAGTGAGGACATTTTGGCTGGTCCTCACTTTCTGTCACCCCTTAAAAGGGCTTTTTAAGGGTTAAGACTTGGTTTTAGGGTTAGGGCTAGAATTGGGTTTAGGTAAGGGTTAGGCTTAGGCATCTAGTTGTGAACCTGCTGCTTCATGAGGTTCATGTAGTTGTTTTGGTTTGGAGTTGAGAGTTGAGTGTAAGTACATTACAAACCACAAGAGGCCAAGAAGAGTTCACTATGACCTTTATACCTGTGTGTTTGTGTGTGTAGTTGGTCTTCCTTATGTTGTGGGGACCTAAATCTGTCTCCACAGTCACATTATGGGGACTTGTCTTCCTTATGGGGACAAATATCAAGTCCACATAATGTAAATGACTCCATTCTAAGGTGAAGACATGTTTTAAAGTTAGGCTGAGGTTAGGTTTAGGTTAAGGTTAGGGTTAGGGTTAGGACAGTAGTAATTGTGGTTAAGGTTAGAGTAAGGAAATGAATGGAAGTCAATGCAATGTCCTCTGAAGTCATGGAAACCTGTGTGTGTGAAAGAAAGGCATAGTGACAGAGGGAAAAAGACAGAAAGAGAAAAAAGGAGCTGAACTGTGTATGTGAAGAAACTTTTGTTTATTCAGGTTTAATGTTCACTTCGATCTCATAGAACTTGTCTTGTTCTTCTAAGACCATGTTTGGCCCACTTAGGCCTGGAAATACGAGGGACGTGGTTGATTAGTTTTGTCTGAAGTGAAACCATCAACCCTGCAACGACCCCTGACCCTGTAGGTTAGAAACAGAAAATGAAACTGTGAGGTTTTATGTAGATGTTTTAGAACAAACTAAAACCAAACTACCATCTGTGACCTCAGTTAAAGTCAAGTCCACATCAGTGAACAGCTGTGGTTCAGTTGACTGGTTTGAAAAGGTTCTGACCCTTTTGCAGGTTCACCACACACCATAGAGCAAGTGTGCACGTGTACGTGTATTTCTTACCTCGTGAGGACCTTTTCTGTCATTAAGAACTTTGAGTGTAAAATGGAGTTGAACTGCGGCGTTTGTTTTCATAAAAGTTTCCATGTGATTATTTTGTGTCATTATTTTATACATGAAAGCCCTAGTATTTATACAGCTATTAATCCTCTAAAGATGATTCATACATTTTTGTTTTCATTTTGGGGATTTTTGTTTTCATTTTAGGGACAGTACCTACTTTTTTTTTTAGTTCCTGCTCTGTCGAGGTTCCAGTCGAGCTGAGCCGATACTAAAATGTGACGTGGACAGACTGCCGGCCACTGATTGGTCAGAGAGTGTCGTCACTGGAAGAGTCACGAGCGCGACGTCCGACACAAGAATCAAGAATCAATCAAGAATCAGTTAAAGAGACTTAAAAATAGTGAAAACATGCGTTAATCTCCAACATTTAACAAGGACATTTCTAAAATCTCAATATTTAACAGAGGAGTCTGGTGTATTCAGCGACAGCACTGCTGAAAGACGGAGATGGTGAGCCCGATCACAAGCCGTTCAGCCGTATTTCAGTTCTCCGTCAGTGTCAGACGGAGTCTGTGCTCCGGTCATGCAGGAAGTACTGAACCATTCAGTGAACTCATCTGTTTATAAAACTGATTCTAATGATTCAGTACAAAGAAAAGAACCGCTTTGACCATCGTCACAGCAGGAAGAATTATAGTAAAGGCAAATGACGTGTCTGATACCAAACCGAGTAGAGTCGAGCCGTGCTAGATCTGTGTGATGGAAAAGCTCCAACCAAGTGGTTACTTGTTAAAAAGAGAACTTAAAATTTGTGTTTACACATGCTCAGATTTGGTCATTACGTGACATTCTTGTGGCGTGATAAGGAAAGTGTGCGTGATAGGCGTCCGCTCTGCCGTGACTCACACACACACGTCTAATCACAGGAAAGTGATTCACCTCCATACATCGTTTTATCGACCACGGGAATTAGTGAACGCTATCTCACAATCTATATCAGTCAGTGCACATAGTTTTGCTGTTTGCACATTGAATCATCAAATCCCCTCCCTTAATTTACCGTAGATACTGAATTCATAAACTAAATACATGAGCTTGTGTGTGTGTGTCAGCCAAGTGACATTACACTGATTGATTTAGATAGTTTCTATATTATCGTCAATCTATAGATATCATAAGTCCACATCTGTTTTGTACTTATATGTGTAAACACTTTCATGACCTACATTAACCCGAATGCACACAAATAAGTTATATAATTTATTATTTTTCATCATTTAGGCCTACATTTGTTAAAGTTGTGTTATATTTGTGGAATTTAAATAAATTATCATTTAAATTTCTGCACCTTTTTTTAATTTATTTAACAAAAAAAAAAAACTTATTCAACACCTCCCGGCCAGTGGTTCTCAAAGACCGGGTCGAGACCCACAGATGGGTCGCAGGAGATTTTATTTGGGTCCCCAAACTAATTTTTCCACAATTTTCCCAAACATTTAACATGCATAAATTTAAGTTTTATTACAGTTACCATATTCAAAATCATATTAGGTGAAACAGCTGTGAAAAATTTGCAAAGGCAAATCAGTATGATTTATACATATCCATTTAAAACATCAAGTCCAAAATGGTCAATTTGTCAATTATGGAAACTTCTTAAATAATATCAATAAATGATAATAAGTGATAATATGAATAGTAATAGCAATTTAAGTAACATATGACAGGTAGAATTATTAATATTACAGAAAATTCATAAACATAACACATATGTTCATATACAAAGGTAGTTCAATAAAAAAAAAACCATGGTTAAAAACTAAAATAAAAAAAGTACGAATAAATATGAAGAATACATAGTAATAAGAAAACATGGAAATAAAGAGATGCTAAAAGTGAGTGTTAATACTATCTTATCAAAACCATGATCCAAACCAGTTAGAACAGGTATTTATGGAACACATGACATTTAGAATGTTTAGAAAATAAAAAAAGTACAAATAAATATGAAGAATACATAGTAATAAGAAAACATGGAAATAAAGAGATGCTAAAAGTGAGTGTTAATACTATCTTATCAAAACCATGATCCAAACCAGTTAGAACAGGTATTTATGGAACACAAGACATTTAGAATGTTTAGAATAAAATCATATTATCCTATTATTTTTTTGAAATTATGTTTGATACTATGAGACGGTAGAAGTGAAAAGGGCCCTTTCCGGTTTCTGAGAATAATAAAACAGTTTTACCCTAAATATTAAATAAAATAAACTGTAAGGAGCCCAAAATATGAGCTTTATCCTGGTTTTTGTTGTGTAAAAGTTTGAAAATAAAGTTCTTCTTGCACAAGTTATATATATATGTATATATATATATATATATACATATATATATATATATACAGTATATATGCAACTTATCTCACATTCCAGTGTATAAAGTGTGCCTTCTTGTCTGTGGTGCAGTCACTCACTACAGCACTCGAGTCCAGAGAAACAGCTGATCATGTTTCACTGAAACATGCAGTGGAAACTCGTGCGCCCGAGGAAACTTCAGTGCTGTAAAAGTATTTCCTCCCAGGAGTTATGGAAGTTGGGACATGACCAGAAAGTGCTCGGTATGGTCCCATCTCCTGGTCCATGCTGGCTCAGGTCCACGGACGCAGACGCCCAGTGACTGTTCACAGACACGGAAAACAGTTCTGTTACAGTTTAGTGGATGAAGCACAGCCATAAATCTGGGCTGGAAACAGATACTTGAACACAGCTTTTTTTCTTTCCACCTCCGTGATGATGATGATGATGATGGTGATGATGCCTGTGTGTCCAGTTTCTTGGTGTGGACATTAGCAGTTTTCAGTTTACTCATGCGTCTGGAGTCTGAGTATGTGATGAAAGGAGATCGAGCCTTTGCCATTCAACGCTCTTTTGTTTTTTTTTTTGTTTTTTCCTATTGATCTTAGACAAATCACATCCCTGCCTTCTTTTAAATCACTTCTTAAAACCTTTAAAAGCAGCCAATGATATAATAATGACCAAATAATGTAATAATTCCTCTGTTGTTAGTGTAATAAAAGCCAGTAACATTATAACTGAGCCAATAATGTGGGAAGGAAGGAGAAGAAAAGTAAAGACATTAAAGGTTATTAAATCTTATTGCAGGTGCCAAAAGCTGTAAAACACCACAACCAGCAGCTACCAAAAACAAATAAACAGAGAGGAAAACAGTGTGTGTGTGTGTGTGTGTGTGTGTGTGTGTACCTGGTATTCCTTATGTTGTGGGGACCTAAATCTGTTGTTATGGGGACTTGTCTTCCTTATGGGGACAAAAATCAATGACTCCATTTTAAGGTGAAGACATGTTTTAAAGTTAGGCTGAGGTTAGGCTTAGGTTAAGGTTAGGACACTAGTAATTATGGTTAAGGTTAGAGTAAGTCTCTAAGAAATGAATGGAAGTCAATGCAGTGTCCTCTGAAGCCAGTGTCTCTGTGTGTGTAAACTTGTATTTGTTACCTCTTTAGGACCTTGTCTATCATAAACACTGATCTTGACCAAAACCTGGTCCTAATGAGGCACAACCTCATTACTGAGGAATTGAGGTTATGGTTAAAGTTAGGGTTAGACATTAACTGGTTAACGTATTCTACAAAGTTCTACAGACTGTGTGAACCAATTATCAAGCAATTCACTCTTTGTGGGGACATTTTGTCTGGTCCACACAACTTTAAGGGGATTTTTCAAGTTTAAGACCTGGTTTTAGGGTTATAATTGAGTAAAGGTTGGGGTTAGGCATGGTTAAGGTTAGGGTAAGGGGCTAGGGAATGTATTATGTCTATGAGGATCCACACAAAGTTTTAATCAAATAAAGAATCATTAATAATTAATTTTTAATTACCATTGTGTTGAGTTATGTCATTTTTTTAGTGATTTTATGTCTTTACTCAGCCAATGATGTAATACCATATTATGAAACTTTCTTACATAATTTCTTTCATTACTTTTTTGGACTCTGGAAAGGACATTTTTATTTTTTCATTTATTTTACCAGGAAGTCACATTGAGATTAAAACCAATCTCTTTTATTGGAGAGACATTTCCTTTCAGATTCACTATGATCCAGTGGAATGGTGGGTGGGTTACTGTAGGACAGAGATGTGATCCGGCACATGTGCTGAATGCGTCACTACTCTGTTTACTTACCGACCAAAACATTGGCTCCACATACACACCAACGGTGCGAACGCTGCTATCACAGTCAGCACTTCCCCGAGCCGAACACTGGTCCACGAAACACACCGCTACACACACAAACAAACCCTGTACCACTTGACTATCTACAGGAAACATCTTTTTGCAGAACAGGAAGTTCTACTCTCTAATTGGTTGGCGGTGACTCAGGGAGAACTGTGTCCCAGCCAATCGCGGCGCTCTTATTTTAGGGGCCAGTATAAAAGCAGAGAGGCTGCTCTGCTGATGTTCACACTGACAGTGACATTTCTGTTTTCTCTCTCTCTGTATGTTCCCACGTCAACGTCTCTTTCTTTGCTCAAACTCCGTTTTGTAACTTAGAAGTTACTCATGTTGTGGTGTCACTTGTCCAACATGGTTCATCACTGACAATTCCACATACAAAAATCCGACAAAATACTGAAGGCGATGTACTCAAAACTTTGCAACAATTTACCTTTGGAAATCCAATCCACCTCCACCATTGAGCATTTTAAATCACCTTTCAAGACCCACACATTTTTAATTATTTAAATATTTTTATTGTTTTTTTGGTTTTATACCTTGATGCTATGCCTTAACTTTGTAAAGCACTTTGGTCAACCCGGGTTTTTAAATGTGCTCTCGAAATAAAATTGACTTGACTTGACTAAAGTCACATGCAGCAGCTCGGGTCTTAAATAAACGCCGCACTGACACATGTCAACATCATGTTTAATAGCTTTTAAAGGATATTTAAAGGCCTCTTTCTGATCGCAAATCAGCTTCAGGCCTCATTGTCATGTGGAAATAAATCAGTGACGTTCACGATTAAGTGTAAATCAGTTAGGAAGACTTAGAAGTCATGAAAAATCTGCTTTCAGCATGTTGTGTTTGTACAGTGACATTGTTTTTCCTTCATCTCGTGTTTTGGCTAATGGACCAAAACAAAAGGTGGTGGAGCAGGTCGTCGTCCAACAAGAAGGCCAGAGTTCAATTCCCTCTCTGTATCCTTGGGTAAGACACGCGCGGTGGCTCTGTGTCACGGAGGTGTGAAAATACAGATGCTCTGTGTGGACAAGAGTGTGTGTGTGTGGGTGAATGAAATGAAAATGGAAGCAGCAGTGGAAAATGAAACGGTCGTGTTCAGAGTTTTTAACTGGCTGGGTGTGTGTGTGTGTGTGTGGGTGTGTGTGTCCTTGTATTTGTTGCCAAGTGAGGACCAAAAATCGTACAACAACCTACAAAGTGAGTCCTCACTTCTTTAAAGGTCTTTTTCAGGGTTAAGACCTGGTTTTAGGTTTAGGGTTAGGTTAGGGTAAAGGGTTAAGGGTTAGGGTTATCATCTAGTTGTGATAGTTAAGATTAGAGTGAGGGGCTAAGAAATGGGGTCCTTGTATTCTTGTATGGGTATCTTTGTGAGAACCAAAAAAGCTAAGGGTGTGAGGACATTTTGGCTGGTCCTCACTTTCTGTCACCCCTTAAAAGGTCTTTTTCAGGATTAAGACCTGGTTTTAGGGTTTGGGTTAGGTAGTTATTTGTGACTAGTTGGTAGCCCCCAATGTCCCCGCAACAAGACATTAAACCATCAAAATTACACTGAAGCTGTTTAATCAGGGTAAAAATCCTGCATAGTTCTGCTTTAAGGCGCTCTGTGCTCTAGTTTTACTCACAGCCAGTATGAGCAACTGGTTGTCAGTCCTGTTTATCATCAAACATCATTTCTTCAGTAACCGACTTCTGACTCCACTGAAGCAAATCAACACTAATATCAAACAGGGGTTTCACCTTCTGTTGTTATGCAAACCCCATAGAGAGCAGTTCCTTGAACATCTTCCTTAAAGTCTTCCAGCTTAGCTTATATTAAAATTATATGACAGAGTGTGCTGCATAGTTTTTCAGTGACACAGAACAGGGACTTTCCGTCACTTTAACGTCCTACACTTTCTGTCTTTCAATTTCCTTAAAGTGGACTGGCCCAGTTGATGCTACCTTATTAGCATGCTGAAGCAAAGAAGTGATTGCATAACAAGAGTGACCTCGCACAGACCTATAATCTCATCCCTGATCCTGTTTCGTTCACTAATCCAACCTATGAAAAGACACATACGAGTGTTATGGTGATATCTGTCATATTTGAGCGTCTTTAGCGTCGCAGCTGAATGGGAAAAAAAATCCCTGAGCTGCTGTTATGGATGACAGGTAGAATCTGAGGTGAAAAGGCCAGTAGTGACACACTAATCTGGCTGGGGATTATTGTGTGGTACTGGTCCGGGATCAGCAGTCTCATCATTTAGCACATATGAGGAGCCGGAGTAGAGATTACATCTGCAAGGTGATGAAAACAGGTTCTTCAGGGAAATATTTTCAGTTCTTATCACTTTAAATCTACAGCGTCTGTAAACAGGAGCTGGTGTTAGTCAGTGATGGACCTGCACGTCTAAACAGCGTCCAGGAAACTAGTATTTAAAGTGACTCATTCTGATCTTTAAGGGTGAATGTCTTCCCTGTCACAGGCTGAGCAGGTCTGTATCACCTGCACTGGCACTATGGCATTTTGGGTTTTAGGTTGAAAACTATTGGCACTTTTCCATCTCACAGTTCTAGCGCGACTCGGCACGGCTCAACTCTACTCAGTTTGATATCAGGAACGACTCCGTCTGACACAGTCACCGAACTGAAATACGGCTGAACGGGTTGTGATTGGGCTCACCATCTCCGTCTTTCAGCGGTGCTGTCGCTAAATACACCAGACTCCTCTGTTAAATATTGAGATTTTAGAAATGTCCTTGTTAAATGTTGGAGTTTAACGCATGTTTTCAGGATTTTTAAATCTTTTTTTACTGATCTACAGTTCGGCATTGTTCGGTTTGACAGTGATGTCTCATTCTCATAATTTATTAGTTTCTTTGCATTATTCTTGATGTGCATGAGCGTCTGCATCATAACTAGCATCCGAATCATTCGCTAATTTGTTCTGTCCGGTGTTTTTTAGAACAACACATGCTTTCACGTCAGCGTTTCAAAAAGTATCTAATAACACAAGAAAAAGACATTAGATTTGTTGCTAGTTGCTTTTCTGAAAAAGAGTCGCTAAAGGATCTGAGTACTTGCTAAATATACAGTATAGTGTCAAAATCGCTAAGTTCGTAACATGGAAACAGCTGTAAAACGTGTTCTACCAATCAGAGTCCTTCTGAACACAGCCCTGTTCCTCTAAAGTTCCTGGTAATCTGAAATCCCTAGTTGGAGATAGAAACTTCTTTCGAGGAAAGTTTGGGGTTGAGGGAAAGTTTTTACCCAGGTAATTTTTTGGTGGAAATGCACTGAGGTTTTTCAAAAGCCCAGGTAAATGAAAAAAGTTTGTGTGACGGAAAAGGCGCTTATATCTTCTCAGGAGGGTATTTGGTGTAAAAAGTTTGGGAACCACTATTTAAATAATCATAATAAATTAAATATTTAAAAAATACTGAATCATAAATAATCATACAATTACCTGATTGTCAGGTACCGTCATTTTTGGACCACCATGTTTTTACAGTAGCCCACTATGGACAAACTAAACATCTTTCGGGTTTTGATGCTAAATGAAGGCTACATATTTTCTCCAACACACTTGGAAGTGGAGGGTGAGGTGAGGGAAATTCAGCTGCGACATGAAACTTCACCAATAAATGTTTGGCTAAACGTCACACGCTGTAGCTTTAAGTCGTTTATGCCACATTTCCATGGAGATTAGTGACACACACATTCACTCCATTTCCCATATACTGTACATTTTACATGAGTATTTTTTTTTTCCGTACGTCCCATTTTCCAAACGTGCATGTGCGTCCCTCTCCTCTCCTGTGTGTGTGTGCGTGCGTGTCTGTATCTTCACGCGTGTTTGTGTGTGTGGTCGGCCTGATGTAATCTAACAAACACAGTGGGGAGCTGATGGGACGGGATGGAATCCAGCCGTTCCTGGCCCACGTTCAGCGGCGTTAAAAGCTGCAGGCGTCACAGTGGAGCGTTGCTCCACACACGTCTCTCATCAGCCAAACTCCACTGTGATTACTCGTCTGCTGCCAGTGGCAGATGCTCAGAAATCACTGCAGGTCCCAGGCAAACACAATTACAGAAGGGGGGAAATCCAGAAACTCTGGTGCCAGCTACATGTGTGTCAGACTGTGTGTGTGTGTGTGTGTGTTTTTTTGTATGGGTATCTTTATGAGGACCAAAACACTTATAAAGCTATGGGAGGGAGGACGTCCTCACTTACTGTTACCCCTTAAAATGTTCTTTTTCAGGGTTAAGACCGGGTTTTAGGGTTAAGGTTAGGCATTTAGTTTTAGTAAAGGGCTAGGGAATGAATTATGTTCATGAGGGTCCTCACTTTGACTGCTGTGCATTCATGTGTGTACACCTGGTATTCCTTATATTGTGGGGACCTGTTTCCACAGTCACAATATGGGGACTTGTCTTCCTTATGGGGACAAAAAAAATTCCCATATCATAAATAATTCGATTTTAAGGTGAAGACATGTTGTATGGTTAAGCTGAGGTTAAGGTCAGGGTCAGGGTTAGGGTTAGGACACTAGTAATTATGGTTAAGGTTAGTGTAAGTCTCCAGAAAATAAATGGAAGTTAATGCAATGTCCTCTGAAGTTGTGCAAACCAGTGTGTGTGTGTGTGTGTGTGTGTGTGTGTGTGTGTGTGTGTTTGTGTGTGTACACCTGGTATTCCTTATGTTGTGGGCCCCTAAATCTGTTTCCAGTCACATTATGGCAACAAAAATCAACTCCCCATTATGTAAATGACTCCATTTTAAGATGAAGACATGTTTTAAAGTTAGGCCGAGGTTAGGGTCAGGTTAAAGTTAGGGTCAAGGTTAAGGTTAAGAGTAAGTCTCCAGGAAATTAATGTAAAGTCAATACAATGTCCTCTAAATCAGTGTGTGTGTACCTGGTAACCCTATGTTGTGGGGACCTAAATATCTTTCCACAGTCACATTATGGGGACTTGTCTTCCTTATGGGGACAAAAATCAAGTCCCCATAACGTAAATGACTCCATTTTAAGGTGAAGACATGTTTTAAAGTTAGGCTGAGGTTAAGGTTAGGTTAAGGTTAGGGTCAGGGTTAGGGTTAGGACACTAGTGATTATGGTTAAGGTTAGAGTAAGTCTCCAGGAAATGAATGGAAGTCAATGCAATGTCCTCTGAAGTCATGGAAACCAGTGTGTGTGTGTGTGTGAGGTCATTTTATTACATGGTTAAAGTGCCAGCCTGCTTCCCTCTTCTTTCTGCCATCCAAGTTAGAAAAAGCACCTCTGGGTGCTGCCAGCAGTTCCAGATTAACAGAGTAACAGAGAGAGCTGTGACGCAGATGTGGTGAGAGCTTAAAATGTGTACATGCTCACAAACATGCAAACGTACACGCACACACACACACACACGTGCGTACATGTTTTCCCATGAGGCTACACTCCTTCACTTAATTTAATCCCTATAGTCCCTCGCCCTAACATTAATGTCACATCTAAATGTCTAACCATCACATCAACAGTGATGAGCATAAATGGAATTAAACTGTGAGTAACTCAATGACAAATTTCAACACACACCCTCACGTTTCACATTAAAGGCACAATATGTTAGACAACAAGTATTTGTCCGTTTCCTACACTGTGTACGAGCCTAATTTTGTGTTTAACATCATGGTACGGTGCGGTTTGGAATGGTGAAGACCTGGTTAGAGCTTGTGTTTTCGACTGAGCACAGTACATTTTCTTTCTTGACGACAACAAATGACAAGGGAGTGACGCTTTTCGTGGGTGGAGCCGGTCTAACTCCACCAGGACCGTACCATGCCATTTTACTGTGGTACTCCAAAGGAAGGGTGCCAAGAATGGAATGGTTGGGCCTGGTATATGTATTGTACTGTACCAAACCGAACCGATCCACTCGGTGGAAACGCGGCATAAATGCACTACATTTGATGTTGATGTGCCTTTGCTTTATAATTAATGTTCACAGGGCGAATGTGTTATTGTAATAATTGTAGTTAAAGGGTTATGGATAATTCATTCATTCACTGTCTACCACTTTATCCTCCACATGAGGGTCGTAGGGAGGCGCCACAGCTAATCCCACAGCTAATCCCACTGCTAATCCCACATAAAGGCGGGTTTCCATTCACACCTATGGTGAATTTAGTGTCAAAATCATCTAATCTGCATGTTTTTGGACTGTGGGAAGGACACACACACATACAAACTCCACACAGAAAGACCCTCCATCAACCCGGGATCCGAACCAGTAACCTTCTTGCTGTGAGACAGCAATACAAGCCACTTCTCCACCGCGTCAACCCAAAACAAATGTTACCTGCATAAAGACATATTTTACTGATGTGCGTGAATATGAGGCCTCTGTTTTGGTGACCAGTCAGTCGTTTACCGTGTTCAAAAGACAAGCACATTAATGACTGAATAGGAGGAAAATCTGCATTTGTTTTTCTTGGACTTTTGCAAGACACTTTTAATTATGTCATTTAAAAGTGTCTCGAAGAATCTGAAACAGAAAAAACTGACACTCAACACTTTCCCAGTGTTGTGGACATCATCATATTTTGGTGAACAGGGTTTTTCCTAGTCACCGTCTCAGTGTAGATGTTTTGTCTTCAACTGTCGGACCAAAACGTCTCTCTCTTTATCGTTTCAGCCGACGCCGCGTCCACCTCGGCTTCACGTGGCACATTTCTCCTCTCCGTGAAGGTAAGTACAGAATCCCACTCACTCACCTTCTACTGCTTTGTCCTCCACATGAGGGTCACGGGCAGCTGACATAGACCCTGGACAGGTCACCAGTCCATCACGGGGACGCATGGAGACAAACAACCATTCACTCTCACATTCACACCCTCCAATTCCCATAATCCCCAAATCTGCATGTGAGAAAGCCCACGCGTACACGGGGAAAACATGCAAGCTCCGTGTGGAAAGGCCCTTGTTCTGACCGTCGTCGTTTTGCTGCAAAAACAATTCGAAATCAGTTTCTCCTTAATTATATGAACGACTCACCTGAGTCCATCCATTACTGAAATTAAAATATGATTATATGATGTAAATTGCTAAGTGAAAGTCAACTAAACCTTTTTTAGTTGAAAAGAATTTCAGGACTTTTTTCCGTTTAAGTGATAAATATGGTATTACGTGTTGAACGACAATACAATACAGACATCAGCCTCATTGTATACCTTTTTAAAGTAAAATAGCACATTTGTGCCGATGCATTTAGCAAGCAAGCAAAGTTTATTTCTATAGCAACTTTTCTCAGAAAATAAAATGACACGTGGAACAAGGTTTTAGGAAAGTGAACTGAATAAAATTTGATTTTTAAGACCAGGAATAGGAACAGTCAGTATGAAAGTAAGAGCGTTTTATTATATTTTTAATGCTTTCTAATAAGACACTTCACGGGCCGAACACAATCGTACGGCGGGCCACGTGTGGCCCCCGGGCCTTGAGTTTGACCACGTGTGTTCTAAGTGAAATCCCCACCAGGATATAAAAACAAGGCAGCCAAAAGAAGACAACAATGAAACAGAGTCAGAACATGTGTGTGTGTGTGTGGTGCATTTTTGTGTGCACATGTGTAGTTGTTGTTTGTATCCCAGGAAAGTAATTAAGGCTTTTTCCTGAAGCGTTAGATAAGAAGGAAGAAGAGGAGTGATAAAGAGGAACAGAGGGGGAAGGAAAGGTTCAAGGGGGACGTGGTCGAGTGGGAGTGTCCGTCTGAGCCAAAACAAATATAAAATGTCCAATACTGATTTGATAAACAGCATTTAAAAGAGAGAGGCTCAGTCTTGACGTGGCTAATTTGCGTAATTAGACAGCGTTTGATTTATGGAGTGTGTTTCCAGGCCGGAGTGTTTTGCTTTGTCCTCTCGGTTTGGGTTTTGTTTTCACAGATGACTGATGACTTTATGGGTGGAGGGCTTTCTTTTTTTTTCCCCATGTTTGTTACAGCCTGGACTGAAGCTGTTGTCAGTCTAAAACAGAGCTGGTGTTTGGAAACTGGAAATCTCGGTGGGAGTTCCGTCACTTTCACGTGGCCCTTTATCTCCTCGCTTTACTTTTTTTTCCAACAGTTTGAACATGAGATATTCAAGTCAAACAGGCAGTTTAACACAAATTATCTTATGTTTTAGATTTAGATTTTGAATTTTAATGCATGTTATTGACATTTGTATAGCTTGATTTTTGTCTTATGACTGTCTTCTGTCAGAATGGTGAATGTATGCAAAGAGAATTAAGACCTTAGTAACTGCTGAGCTCAGCTAAAAGGAACTTTAAATATTTTGATTCAAAAATGTATCTTCCTTAAAATTAACTTTAAAAAAAAAACAAATACTTAATTTTTTTTGCAATCACTTTACTGTATGATTTGTTGTTTTACATACTTTTATATTAATATCATGGGACCACCATGAGATTTGATGCTAATTGAAGGCCATATCATTTATTGCAGTGGTTCTCAAATACTGGGTTGGGACCCACAGATGGATCATGGGATTTTTAGTTTAGATTTATGTATGTGTGTGTGTTTTATATATACAGTACTGTGCATAAGTCTTAGGCCACCACCATCTTTGTTGTTTTTATGTCAATTCTGTGATCGTTGGCGTTCACATTGAAAAGATGTGACTAAAAGTCAGTCTTCTACTATATGATCAACCTGTCAGTGAGTTGAACTTGTGCAACATGTGCATGTGATGCTCCAACATGTCTTGATTAAACCAGGTATAATAGACCTTTTTCACAGCAGCTATTTGTTGGCATGAAATAGTAGGAGAAACACAGGTTTGACCAATAACATTAGGGTTCCATTCCAGGTTTTAAAGAGCCATGGTTGTGTCATTGTTCAAGTGGAAATGTAGCTCACACTAAATATCTGATATTATAGAAGCATTTTTGTTTGTTTTTTCTGAAAAAAGATGTTATTTTCAAACTGCATATGTGTTTCTCCATATTTTCAGGATATTTTCCAATAAATTGATTGAGAAATAATTGTACAATATGGTCATTATAGCATTGCTAAAACAACAAATCTAATGGTGGCCTAAGACTAACACAGATGTGGCTCTAAAATAGTGACTACATTACACAAATTTGTTTTGTGATTGGGGTTGTTATTATATTCTCTTCTTAGTTTTAGCAAAGCCTTTTATACTTACCCTGAATAAAATGACACACTGCTGAAGCTGTGGTCCGCTATTGTTCAGTGTTAAGGTTTGTTTGACATAACTGTAAGTCTTTGAGCTTTTGGCTCATGTAGTGTGTAATGTAAAACTGTCAACATCAAAATAAGAACTAAGCAGGAATCTGGGTCCAGTAGCCCATAATGGACAAACCTACAATAAATCTTTTTTTATTTTTAGTTTTAATGCAACACATACTGTAGGTTCTCCATCACACGTGGAAACTTAATACCAGCTCAAAGGTCAAGATGACTTTAAACAAACACCTACTGCACACAGAATATGTATCAGAGAATTACAAACACTGCAGTTTCTCCACCACGTGTGGTATTTCAAAATGATTTAAATGTAATTTATGTAACGTTTTAAACATGTTTTAATTGTTTAGCCTCCAGAAAAGTGCAAAAATGTTCTTTGCTGTCGTTCCCCAGAGTCTGGGTCACGAGCCACAGATCGGCTGCAGAAGAAAAACCCTGACCTGGTCAGGACCAGTAGTCCTCATGGAGACCAAAACCTGGTCCTAATGTGGCATAATCTCATTATCTGAGGAACTGGTTTATGGTTAAGGCTAAGGTTAGGGTTTGGGTTAGGGGTAAGACTTTGTTTAGGATGTCCAAATGCAGTGCCCACTGTGTGTGTGTGTGTGTAAAACTGGTGTTGTTATGTTGTGAGGACCTACAACTGTTTCCTTCCACAGTCACTTTGTGGGGGACTTGTCTTCCTTGTTGGGACAAAAATCAAGTCCCCATAATGTAAATGACTCCATTTTAAGGTAAATGTTTTAAAGTTAGGCTGAGGTTAGGTTAAGGTTAGAGTAAGTCTCCAGGAAATTAGTGAAAGTCAATGCAATGTCCTCTGAAGTCATGGAAACCAGTGTGTGTGTGTGTGCTGGTTGCCTAGGTTTTGTGGAAAGCAGCGCAGATAAACAAGTGTCTGTGTGACACTTTATAGATCTCCACCTGGACAACAGGAATTTTAACAGGTTGACTGACTAATCCTTACCGACCTGCCTGTCCTCCTCTTCCTCCTCCTCCTCTTCCTCCTCCTCCTCTTTCTCCTCCTCCTCCTCCTCGGTCCTGACACATGCAGAAAACTCTCTGCAGTTGCAAAGAAACGTGTGTTTCTTTGCAAGAAACGTGTGTTTCTTTGCAAATGTGACATTTCTGTTGAATGAGCTCATTTTTGTTGTGCTGATTAAGACTTCACTTTTACGTTTTAAGTAAAAACAACAAGTAAATGTGTCTTTGTAGAGTCAGGTCCATAAATCTTGGGACATCAACACAATTCTAATCTCTTTGGCTCTATACACCACCACAGTAACACACACCTGGCCATGGAACAGCTGAACAGCCAATTGTCCCATTACTTTTGGTCCCTTTAAAAAGTGGGAGGCACACATGCAAACTGTTGTGATTCCTACACCGATCGCCTCAAATTAAAGCTGAGAGTCTGCAGTTAAAGCACGTCTTGTTCGTTTTACTTCAAATCCATTGTGGTGGTGTATAGAGCCAAAAAGATTAGAATGTGTTGATGTCCCAAGATTTATGAACCTGGCTGTAGGTTTCAGCCTTTGACAATATTTTGATAGTTTAGTTCTGGGTGTTTTAGAACCTCCATCACCACGGAGGTTCTGTTTTCATCAGCGTGGGTTTATCTCTAAGTTTGACTTTCTCTTTGAATCTTCCTGTCTACAGTGATGGGTAGATGATCACCCAAGAATGTTCCCATTAAATTTAGGTAAGAATCTACCAATCGATGACCGTTCTAATGTTCTGACACTCAATAAGGTTTACACAGGATCAGGCACTTTACCATTAGAGATGCAGACGTTTCACCCAGATCTGATTCAAATGACAGATTTGATGTCAGTTTTGGTGTAACATGGGTCAGTTCAGACGTCTATATCTCAGCGACATTTTAACTCACTTTTTTAGCACCACACATCAATTTTCCTCGCCCGTAAAAGCAATAAATTAAATGTGGACTTGTGCGCTTATATTAGTAAAATATTGAGTATACAGCAAATTGTTGGCTTAGATACATGTACAATGCTTTTCTACTGAAATACAGTAGAGAGAAATGAGGTGAGACTGATCAAAATTGCATTACTATACTGTTGATTTCAATAGAAAAATCATTCATACAGTAAATTTACTGCATAATATTTACCGCTCTTCTACATTTATGTTCTTTTTGTGAGCACTCCAACTGATGTGTACTGTATATGACTTTGAAATAGTCGTCCAATGTGGATATTTAGCCTCATCTTCTATGGGTAAATCATTAAATTTTACTTTATGAAAAAAGTATCCATTCCGTTCAGCAATATATCTTAATATGACACATCCTTAATTTCAAATTTGATCGGTTTTAGTTGTTCCTTTATTTAATCCTTGAGGTTGCTTTGCTCTGAATTTTATTTATTATTATTTGCCCTCGATTTGGACACAGTTCTGTAACTGAGTTTGACACCGCTGACTTAACAGATCTGCATGAATTCTGTCATGTTTATGTAAGACGATAGTAGCTGTAAGCAGGTAAAGTTCAATACAGACCCAGAAAGTTCTTCTGGATCAAATGTAAAAATGTCATTGTGTAAAACACAGTGTGAACGTTTTGGTCGAGGTCTGTGTCTGATCTTGATGGAGGAGTTTTTCATTTGAAGGATTTTTTTTTTTATTTCTTTAGCACTAACCGCACTTGTAAAGAGTGTTTCCACACATGCATACCTGATCCCACATTCTGTTCCATTACGTTTGGTCTAGAATGTGCCTGGAGCTTGCACAGTTGGCACGTTCAGTTCAAATTTTGGGCTGAACACAGGCACTGAAACGACGATCTGGCAGTAAAGACGGGATTTTATTCACTGCGTTCATTGCTGTCACATGATTAGCTTAGTGGATAATTGGGTAAAGATGCAGATGTACAGGAGTTGCTTATAAAGTGATTATTAATTTCTCTCCATATATGGAATTTGTTTATGATAAAACAATAGAATATTTCCAAACTAAACAGGGGTTTTTTCTAAACCACATAACCAGATAATGAAATGCCAGTTCATTATGTTACTTTACACTACATAATGTCCGTTTTCCCATAAAAAGAAAAAAAATCAAATTGATGTCAGTAAATAATATTCCCGTTTTCTTAGAAAATGCATAATGAGCTACATAAAAATACCAAAGTCATGGTAAATAAACAGTCAGAACTCTGTTGTCATATATAAAATACAGAAATAAACAATAATTCCCCCTTTAGGGGCCTTAGAATGTCTCCTTTTTGCCTTAAATTTTTAAAAGCTCCACAGCATCCACCCTGTCCTCACTGCTCTCTAGTTTCCCAAACTGAAATCCTGCTTGCATGGTCACCGTTTTCAGAATGAAGAAATGAAGAAATCCAAGCTGTTGAGGAGAATCCGGAGGCTCACGATGTGACGTGAGGTTTGATAATGGACTGAAAAAGAGCATTGATGTTTGAGATGTAGTGCGTAAATGTGTAAATGTCATACATTGCTGATCAATCAGCTCCAAGTGACTCTGTGATTATCTTTAAGGTACGGTGGCCTGGAAGTGCTAAACCATTATTACAAAACGTGAAACACTTTTGCAAATCCCAAAACAAATTAACAAACGTTGAAACAAATTTAAAATTTTGAAAACAAGTTTACGAAATGGGAAACACTTTTACAAATCCTGAAACAAATTAACAAAAGCCACAGTCCTTATGGCAGGGGAATGTACCAAATGTACCAATTAGGTTCAAAAACATATTTTGTATAAAAACAATGACAGTTTTTTTATGTCCAGAAAGTTGTACAGGGTTATTTTAGACAGGGTTTTTTATGTGTTTTGTTGATTTTCTCCATTTTGAGTTAGTTCTAACTCATCCTTACCTGCTTTGTTTTTGTTGAACGGCACCCACGGCCTGTTTTCCTTTCATTCATACCACAAATTTCCTTGTAATTAACATCCTTCACTTCTTTGTTGAATATAGCAGTGTTGTCTTCTTGTGTCTGTGGCAACATTCTCGCACTGGATTCCATCACGACTGAGCAGACGAGGTGGAAGAAGTACAGAATGCGAGCAAAGCGAGACTGCCTCATACCAAAAAAGGTCCAGGCTTGAAAATAAGCCCGGGTGTCCAGTCAGACATCAAAATCATATTTTAATCTTAATCACAATTTTGATCCCTCTCAAATGTGATGATGAGATATTAAAAGTAGCTACTGCCTGACTACAATCACAACTGCTGCTGTTTCCTCCACCACGCAGCTCCAAGTTTCCTGAATGGAATCTACATTAAAAGACATATATATATATATACACACACAACACATATGCAGTCCACAGGGGGCAATAGAGGTTTTGCATCAAAGCAAAGGAGACTGTGTCGAAATAAATGCAAGAAAAAGTCTCTCTTGTGACGTTTTCTTGGTGACAGTGAGACCTTTTTAAAATATCCGGCCAAAACAGAGGCTTAATAACGACAACGTGTGTATGTTTGCATCAGTAATTTTAGTTTCCTGACATCTTGTGAGGCAGAATGTTACATCTAAGACCTCCGCGTTCAGCTCCATCACAGCCAGGACGCCTTGGTACGTCTGCAGGGGTTCACACAGGGAAAGACACTCGGTAGAACTGCTTCTGTGTCCAGATGTGTGTTTGTGGGGTGGGGGTCCTCTTTGGTATGTTCCAGTCGAATTTATAAGGCACCTGTCGGTTGAAGGAGAAGGGGGAAAGGCAATGTTTGGTTCCATGTGGAACATCTTACACAGTAACTCAGCATACAAATTCGATTTGTGCATAAAAACAAAGCGTATTTCTCATACGAGGAAGTCTGTGTTTGATTAGGAGTCCATTTTCTATTTGCATGCTACCACTTTCACCGTGAGGCCAGTCGACGTACAGTAGTTTACGACAGTGACTCAAAGAGAGTCCGGATCATTGTGTGTGTGTGTGTGTGTGTGTGTGTGTGTGTGTGTGTGTGTGTGTGTGTGTTTGTGTGGAAAACACCTCAGTGATGCTGAGGTGACCTCATGACCTGTTTCCCTTTGACTGACTGTGAATCAGGACACAACACAGCTGACTCACAACAGCTGTTCTCTTTACCAAAAAAAAAAGATGAGTCCCAGATTTAAAGGCCCAGTGTGTAAAAATGAGTGACTGCAAACTAAGGAATCCTCCACTCACTTTATATCAGACAACTACTTTACGAACCCCTCAGTCAATTTCATGTGTCTCGCCGCTTAATACCAAGTTAAAATTAAAACTGGCCCATGGCCTCTTTTATTGATTCTAATTTATTTCTATTTCTGTTATTAATACATTCATTTTGCATCACGGATATTTATTTTTTATTGTGAACTACTTTATGTATCACTCCATATCAAAAAGAAGCACTTTTATTTTGAAATTCTGTTAAATATGTCAGTAAACTTTATTACTACAGCACGTTTCACAGATATAACTACAAAGTGCTTTATCAATAAAAGTACAGCATGGTATTAGACCAAATAACATAATGATTATTTTATCTCTATTAATAAACATAACAGAAACATAAAACCATAACATTAAGATAATTGAAAACCCAAGCCAAGGTCACCTTATCAGGATTATGGTATTGTGGTATGGTATGGATTTGTTTGGGCCACGTCTTGACCAAAACCAACCAACCAACCAACCAATCAATCCATCAATCCATCAATCCATCAATCCATCCATCCATCCATCCATCCATCCATCCATCCATCCCAGCTGACATATGGCTGGTGTTGAACCCAAACAGCCGCAAGGGAAAATGCTATGGACTAAAATACTAATATACTTAAAACAAGAGGTTAAATAAAACACACAGAATGAAATAGATTAGTAAATTAAGAGTAAGTTAAGATATAAATAAAGGTATTATAAGCAATGATGGATAAGATAAACTAAGACACAAATTCTGGCTGCTCGGTCCATTCAGGCTGTAAAATGGCGACCGCTGTAATACGAGGATTTTGCCTTAAGTACATATAATTATTCTAGGGCAAAAAGACCAACATTTTCTTTAAATTTTTATTATACACACACATAAATTATGGGTAGTAATATTCAATTCCTGTCAATAAACCCTCTTAACTGTTGCACACTGGACGTGCCACAAACTCACGATGCAGTTCGGCAATGCCACTCCGTTCAATGTGAACGGTTTCTGTTGATGCTTCCACCGCGTACGTGGGAATCGGCCATAAATGTCCTCCCTCCTGTTGCCACGGATCCAGGCATCAAGGGCACAGCTAAACCTTTGCATTCTTCACAGAATATTCATTCTGCTTATCATTTGAGCTGGAGCCGGTCCCAGCTGACATTTCACAAGAGGCAGGGTTATTTACGGCAGATATACCTCAAAATGTTGCACAAGTCCTTAAAACCGCGGCTCAACCACAGCACAGGTGTTTTCATTTAAGTGGAGTAATTGCACTTCTTGTCGGGACCGTGCACGTGTTTACAATCCACGGCTTGACTGGATTCAGGCAAATATCCACGAGCCAATCATGCAATCTGGCACGAACATGTTAAGAGTTTTAGTTAATGTTCACGTCAAACGTCAGAATCTCAGTGACTCTAAGTGCAACTCTAAGACTGTAGGTGTTTTTACACCTTTACTTCTTTATTTTAGGAAGAAACTATAGTCAGGATAAATCATCTTGAGGTTCCACATCAGGTTCAGGTACAGTGGACACAGACTGACCGACACTGGACAGGTCAGGTTCGATTTCTGCTGAGGCTGCACGTGGTGGAATTACAGTTTAGTGTCAACAGCATCAGAATCTATGGAGACAAACTGCTTTGTGTCAGTGGTTTTATTGCTCTTCCAATACATACTGTGCAATAATATTTTCAATTAACAGGCTTATTTATGTTTGATAATTAAAATAGTGTCCCACCTGTTGTATACACTATGCATATGCTTCTGCAAAATCCCACTTCACTTATTTTAACTCACTTTATACCGACATTTCAGCAGTTTTATGTATTAATAATAGAGCATTTTAGTGTTTAAGTTGTCCCATTATCAGCATACTGTGACACAATAACTGTAAATATTTCTATTGTATATAATATTTTTCCTCCCTTTCATACTCAACTCTTTTATAGATATGTTATTTATCTATTCTTAGTTGGAGTAGTTGTAACAAAGCTCAATTTCCAAGTGGTAATTTATAATTAATAAGATGTTTTTGAATCTGATTCTGATTGTTGACTCTCTTTCTCACACAGATTATTGTTACTAAGGCTGTATTGTGTAGTTTTGGTCGGATACTGGTGCCTAAGAAGCTACTTTGGCTTCCAACATGGTGGTTCATAGAAACCGTATCACGTGACGAGGCTTTAGATCAGAGTCACAATACTCACACAGATTAATGTTGTCAAGGCTGGGTATCATTTTGTCCAGTACAGGTGCAAAATAGATATTTTGTCTTCAAAATTTACCAGCGTTCAAACAGCGTCTGAGCCGATAAGTTGATATATGACTACAATGTACACAACTAATTCAAAGAAAATATAAAATCAGACAATAAATAACAGTCAAATAACAAAACAAATGTCAAGTGAAAGAAGAGAGCGAGGCAGAGTGGTTACCTGAATTTCTGTCACAGCAGCACCCAGCCAATTATTTATGATGGACAGCACATGTGTCCATTTTCATGCTCGAGTATTTTGGGTTAATATTACATTCCTCCACCTTTGGGTCAGTGGAAACATATGATCAAAACATAGGGGTCCGAATAAATGCCACACGTGTTCATGATTAGTCATTTTTAGTCATCGTCTGTGCACCGTAAACACACACTACACACACATTAGAGCCATTTTATGCAACATTAGTTTTGGAGCCAGTGTTGGTGTTGGATAAGAGATTTTTCCATGACTGACTCGTGCTTCTTTAGATGTACACATGTTTCTGTCTCACAAATGGTTATTGCCTAGCAACGGTGGATTAATTGCACGGGGCCAACATGAAGTTTTGAAATTAATATCCGTGACTTAACCTTTTACTGTTAGCATTAATCACAATACAGCTCTCCTCCTCATGTGTTATTACTTCATCATAGCTTTTTATTTATTTATTTATTTCTCTTTAAAACTAATTTGCAAAAGCACTGCAGCTCCAGCTGTCATCGCAGATGTATCATGTATATAATTCATATTGGTACACGGAGTGTAACTGCCAAAAATGCTCTTACAGTCCTGGATGCGCCCTCACTTCAGTGTGGCTGACCTTCACAAATGCAGCGGACGTGAAACAATTACGACAAATGAGCAGCCGCGTACGCTATACTCCCTCTGGGCTTTGCCACGGCGAGTGCAGCCACAGCATACCACGAGGGGGTTCATCCTCTGGTCACCATGCATCAGGCATGCGGAGAGGGAGAAGGAACCAGACCTCGTGGGACCAAATGTGTGTCAGATTTTTCCCATTTTTCCCCAGGCATGTGGAAAGTTGGGACAGGGAATGCGACCGATGCACAGCTTAAATACTCGTTAAATACTAGAAAAACATAAAATCTGATCTGTAAAACCTACATATCAGTAGGCACACAGTGTAAAAAATAAAATAAAAAGCAAAGTAACAATGTGTTCAATTAATGAACCTCGTCTTTCCAAACTGTTAAACTGGCGGTTATGGCTAACAGTTAAGCGTACACAGTTTCCTTCATGAACTCAATTACTTTGAAACATGATAAAAGACTGTATTGGGCTGATGTTCAGTATCAAATAATTCTTAACACTGTGATATCGGTATCGTTTTTGGACACAAAAAGTGGTACCGAGCCCATCCCTAATAAGAACCGTAAATAAGAGCAACACCTGTAACCACGGTAACCAAACAAAACAAAAGTGACAGCTGTGTTCTTAAAATGCTGAGAATGAAACTATAAAAATAGAGAAAGCACTGAAGAGAGTTCAAACCTCTGCCAAGATCACCAATATCTAATAAATTATTTCTTGGGCCGTAATCGGCATCCACAGAAAATGTAATCGAAATCTGTCGCTAATTTTCATATAAACTGCTATATTATATACTAACTGCTATATTATAAACTGCTCACTGATAGAAAGAGACCAACAGTATCTAATAATTACTTTTGAATAAATCTGTTTTTGCCTATATCCCCATCTTTATCATTTAGTAACTACCTTTGTTCCACAATGGTAGATTATAAATTTATTTTACTATTATTTTTTGTTGCAGTAACTGCTTTTTAGTTATTTTTTATATTGTGTAATTTCTTAGTTACTTGCTATACTGTAGTTTTCCCTAACTTGCACTAGTTTGGTCCTTTTTGGTTCTTTCTTTTCATTGTTTATTTTTAAAACAGGCAGTGAGGTCCATTGTACAAACCTGTGGCTTCCTTTCTTTCCTTCGGGATCTTATATGACTTGTGTGTGCAAAAAAATATTTCACTTCTTTCTCATTCTGAGTCTCAGTTTGAACTTCAGCAGGTCTTCCTCACCTTGTCCACGTTTCCTAAATCCACTGAGTTGCTGTCACATGATTGGCTGACTAAGAGTCGTGGATGAATCCATGCAAAACGAAGCCACAAGCAAAACGTGTTCTTCACATATGATTAAAACACAGTAAATTCAGTCAGCAGTGGTTTGTGACATCCTTACATTTTTGTTCTTGCAAATAATCAGTACGGTTATTTGCAGGCAACATTCAATTCCACCCCACCAATTTGACTATCTTGAACATATTTCCGAGGTATCGTGTCAATCAGAGGATGCAATGATTTGCTTTGAAAGCAGCCGTGAGGAAAAACATTTAATCCAAAGACTTTATGAATGAAAGCAGTTTAGAGGAGTCTGATCTTGTGACAAAGGCTCCTCTGGTAAAAAAGTCACAGAGAATTTACAACTGAAAGACACAGCCCTGTACATTTTGGGGTAAATTTGAAAAAATGTGGATACAAACCTAAAAGCTGTCAGACTCATGAAACTTAAAAAATGTCACATGGTGCCAGAAGTTACACTGAAAGCCACTATTGTCTGCGCTCCATGCAGTCCCACAAAAAAAACTCCTTTAGCTAAAGCAATTGTTTTTCCTTTTACATCAAAGTTACATAAATTGCATTTGGAAAAAAAAAAAAAAAAAAAAAAGGAAATTGGGCTCATAACAGTAACATCCTGAGAGATGAGGCTGGAACACTTGGTCCATGCCAGCAAACTGACAAAGCAGTGAAAGCAAGTGACGACATGCACTGCATAAACTGTGAAGATTTGCTTAATTATGGAGGCACATGTCCAGGTGCAAGCTCGCACAAAAAACCACCAGAGTCAGAAAAGAGTCTGATAAAAGCTACAACTCTGAACCTGAACACGAGCACAACCTGTTCCAGACGGAGTGAACAAAAGGCTTTGGCAGGACGTGCACGCTAACCAACATTAATTACAGATTTTTTTTAGTTTTCTCCCTCTCTAAATGTCAGCACAGCAGATCACCTCCCATTTATCAATTTAGAGTGTCTATTTAACCCAATCTATGAGGATTGGGTACTTTGTTCAGACGCACGACCTTTCACGATTGGAATTTTGTTTAGGTTGATTGTCTCTAATGTATAATAATAAGTTAGATAAATAAAACAATTTACAGATTATGAAAATTGTCATTTTCCAGTGACCATGTTTTTAAGTGTTGACAGTCCACATACTGTATTGCACTTGGTGTTTTTTGTGTTCCAGGTTTAAGATGCTGGATACAACGGAGTATTAGGGCCAGAATAAAGTCGTAACATTATGAGAATATAGTCATAATGTTACGAGAATAAAGTCATAATATTAACAACAAAATGATCAATACGTTAGCTTTCCTGTTGGCTGTAAGGCACGACTGAGACAAACAACGTGATAACTCTATCAAAGCTTTTTTCTCATGATAACAACTTTTTTTCTTGTAATATTATTACATTATATTACATTATATTACATTATATTACATTATATTACATTATATTATTATTACATTATTCACGTATTATTACGACTTCATTCTCGTAATATTACGACTTTATTTTCGTAATTTCTTTTATTCTTTTCCTCTTAGTATGTCCCTAATACTCCGTCATAACTTGAAAGCAAACTACAACTTGTGCAAAGGCACTTTTCCTAAAGGTGACTTGTTGACCTGTTAGAGTTCTTTTGAATAAATTCTTACAGTGAAAGTTGTACTAGATATACCAAAACAGAGTCGGTGTATTTCAGCAGTTCATGTTTCTTCAAGATCAGCGATGATACACTTTGGGTTTTCTATCTTAAACTTTCAGGCCAAGTTCCCTTTCCACTAGGCCATGAGTTGCCCTATTACAGACAAAATCTATCTATAAATGCAAGGAACGTCAGTCTGAACAAGCCAAACGTTTGCTTGACAGGCTTGACAGGTGATTTACTAAGGACGCCAGTGTGTGCAGTGCCAACTTTGACATTGTTTGGATAAGAAATGAAAGAGATATGAGTAGAAATGCAACAGATATCTTGCTAAAAAAGGCTGTTTCCGCCCCACCTAAGAAATGCCAGAGATATTCCGTTAATTTTGTGGCGGTTCTGCAAAATCTCTAAGTTTGCTCACTTACTTACGTAAAGGTGTTGAGCAACTACAACATAGCCTGTACATCGCTGTGAGTCTCTTCTTTACAGTGTGTGCAGATAAATGACATTTATTCCTGGTTCACACTGGCGTCTCTCCACACCACAAATATGATCACGACGTCACTTTCTGGTTTAGCTCTGACAGAAGGGGTCATGTGATTTTTGTTTACTCAGAGAATCAGCACAGTTGCTAGAATTGTTTTTAAAAAAATATAATATTTAAGTTTTTCATGTATTCGAAATTAAGCCAAGACTCTAAAACCACAATGAGAGCTGTCAGTTTTATGAAATCATGCTGGTCGAATGTCAATGACATTATCCACAGAACTTTGCTCTGTCTATTTTTGTTGGGAACCTCACGCGTCGCGTGAAAAATAGACCACACACTGAAACTAAAAATGTAGAACGGAGTGTAATCTGTAAACACGGGCACTGAAATTAAAATCATAAAGGGACGCAGCAGTGACGCACACGCGCTGTGTCAAAGGTGAAACAGGCCTTAATCAGTCAATTGCACTGTTATTTAGTTAGTCGCTGAATCACATTTGCTGTTAATGTGACCTCATTATATACAGGAACAAAAAAAAACAACAAAAAAAAGCTCACAAACATGAAAATACACACAAAAACAGGCACATATTGAATGACTACTGCACTAGTTAGAAATGGGGGGGAAAAAAGCATTTTCTGACTTGGAAATCAGACAAGCATGTACATGACAAATCCCAATATGAGTAAAGGACTACTATGTGCCTTCCAACTTTAACTATGTGGTTAAAGCAGTTAAGTCCATGGTCGCCTTTAATGAAGACACAAACAGCTACAAAACTCCATCCTTGGCTCTGAAGTTGGGTCATTCTTCAGAAAATTGCAGATATTCTCCAGTCTGACGCACAGATGTCACAGTCTGACAATGAGGAATTTCCAAGGAGGCCCCGAGTCTGTCTGATGAAAAGTGATTCCTCACCGACAGAGGAGAAATTAAACCGTCGTCATTGCTCCCTTTTTCTGAGGAGGTGTAAGTCACATACCTTGATATCTGCAGGGGAGACTCTCAGCACAACCTTGAAAACTTTGGACAAAACCGGCAAATGTGACCCTGTGTGAAGTGAAGCCTGTTTGACCACAGAATAGAGGGTGAGGTTTAAAAAATGCCTCTAAGAAACTCTTGATGTCCAGTCAGATTTGGCACCGGGACTTTCCAAGTTGGAGCAAAAGCTTTGCCAAACATTTTGGACACATTAAAATTTCTAAGAGAAAGAAACGGGAAAGTTCTCATCCTGCAAACGCCAGACATTCTGTCCTCAGTGCAGGCCTTGGTTGCAAATTAGCAGACCTGTAGTGTGACTGATGACACTTGTGTTTTCTGAAGTGTATAAGCAAAAACAGGCTAAATGGTGCTCCGCTGCTGTAATGATCATAGAGGAAGATAATGTTGAAGACCCATGTATCTACACAGGAGATGGATGGAGGCTTTGGATTCATTTCTTCCTTCATTGAAATCCTGGGGAACCTACCTGAGACCCGGACACTCGTTCTCACTAAAAGGAAGTCTGCCAACAGGGACAGAAGTAAAACCAGATGTCAACATTGCTCATTTTCCTGGATTTATTGCAATTTAAGACGTGATCCTAATGCTGTGTTCACAATGGACGCAATTTTCCGGCCTCTAAGGCCACCGGATCACTTTGTCCATTCTGTGACGTGATGGACGTGATGGGAGCGATGGATGCAAGTCTCCCTATTTTGAACAAAAGCAATGGGCGTCTCCTTTCCCCATCAACCAAACCGTCGCTATCTGTGGTTGGGCACAACTTGTCGAGTTTCACTGCTTACTTCTGGAGCTCTGTATGGATGAGAAACACTTCCAGGAATAGTTTGATAGTTTAATAGTTTGATGAACAGACATTTTGCAGCTGGGACGAAGCGTCTGTAGTTGATATCACTCTGGCCTGGCCTCGATACGAGCTAGCAAGTTATCAAATTAGCTGCAATTCTTTGCCAATAGGCCCTTCGCCAATAGACCTTGGCCATTTCCACCAAAATTACCGGGTAAATATTACCCTGGTAAGCGCTTTACCCAGGTAAATTTAGGACTTTTCAAATCTGCAGGAACCTTGGGGGGGCTATAGACTAGCGACAAATCTAGCGTCTTTTTCTTGTGTTATTTGAAACTTTTGGAGACATTGATGTGAAAGCATATATTGTTCTAGTCTTTACACACTAGACAGAACAAGAGCGAATAATTCCAATGTAACGCAGCCTCCCACCTCAAGCACGATGAGACGTAACTAATAAATTATGAGGAGGAGGAGAAAAATCACGTCTGTCTGTGAGCAGAGTGGGTTTCACACACACACTCACTGCCGCTGCTGTTCTCTGGCTGATGCAGCTCACAGTGATGTTGGTAAAAACTATTTTGAAGCTTGATTTTCACTTCCACCATCTCACTGAAGCACCTTTACAAGAACTCAAGAACTTTGAGGTGCAGTGAAAAAGCAAATTACTCATAAAAGTTCCTGGTAATTTTGGTAGAAAAGGGGCTAAAATTTAAAAAGTTCACCTCTAGCGATGGCCACACTGGGTGTGACTGACATGTATATCACGCCACTTGGCCTGGCTGACGTAAAAATCACCTCTGTGCATTGACTTTGTGTGTCAACTTGTCACATTTGCGTCACGTTCCGGTGTGAACACAGCATAACAGTAATGACCTTGAAGAAAGTATTTCACACACTAGATTCTCTGTTAAACATTTAAAAAGTAACAACACTATGCTGTTCAGGCAAAGAAGGTGTTCGGCTATTGAACTGTAATGTTTCTGTTGTAATATTTTCATCAGTCTTTATTTTCCGGGATCTTTGAAATCTAAGAAGAAAAGTATAATGAAGGTACTTTTCCACAATAATAAATGGATTATTTGTTTCCAGGTAGTTGCTGTTGTCTGTCTAATGGATATGAGCTTATTAGTTAAGACAGTTTGTTAGCACTAATGCTAAGCTCAGTTTTGAGTGAATGGCTGATGCTGCTCCAGTCATATCTAAAGTAGTTAAATTAGTAAAATTTGTTCTAGCTGACTGACGTTTCTAGACATTGAAAGTGTTTGGCCACTTAGCTGTTGTGATATTTTTCATAATTGCTTAATGTTATGACCCTTGTTTTCACTTGTTATAGGTCCCTCCCTCCTGCAATGTATGTTGGACATTTGACTGGTCCTCACAACTTTTAAGGGTTTTAACTTTTTTCAGGGTTGAAGTTAAAGGTTAGGGTCAGGTATTTAATGGTGATGGTTAAGGTTCAGGTAAGGTGTTAGGAAATCCATGAGAATGTCCTCTCTAGGAATCTGTTTGTGTACTTATATTTGTTACCTCTTCAGGACCTTTCCTGGCATAAACACTGACCTTGTCTTGTCAGAACCAGTAGTCCCCATGGAGCCCAAAACCTGAACCTAATGAGGCAGAACCTCATTTGTGAGGAACTGGCTAAGTTTAGGGCTAAGAGTTGAATTGTGGTTATGGTTAACGTTGTTTAGACCGTCCAAATGAAGGGAAGTTAATGACGGTCCTTTTGTTTGTCCTGACATTTTGTAAAAGTGAGGACAATTTAGCTTGTCCTCAAGTTCTGTCTTAACATTAAGACACATTAAAGGGGCTGTTAAGGGTTAAAGAGGTAGAACGGGGTCTAGGTTAGGGTTGGTTTAACAGTTTAAGGTTATGGTACAGTAAGAGTCTAGGGAATCTGTTATGTCTCTGGACAACCTGTGTGTGAGTGTGTGAGACAGATCACGAGTTTGAGTACATGTGGAGGTCATCTTGTATCAGAAGGATCTTCCATTATTGATATGAAAAACAAGTCAACACACACACACTCTCAGCCACAGTGTGCACGACAGTGCAGTCATTTCCTGTAATTTCCTGGAATTCAGGTTTGTGCTCGGCTTTAGCCTGCAGCGCTCTCACTCAAAATGAAACTCGACGTGTCCACCGGGAATCATTTTGTGCAAAAGCAACGTCTTACCGAATGAGCAAGTGCCCATGTCGATGTTTATCACAGTGCATTGTGTCACTATGTGCAAACCTCTGCACTGTATGTGTCCTCCATCTGCCACAGCAGAGGCTGAGTTCACGTCCTCGTTTCTACACCGCAGTTTCACTTCGATGCCAGGGCACCGGGCTTATCGCAGCCTTGTGGCAGGTGTGGCCTACCATTGTGGCCAGATGCAGCTGGGGTTGCAGCAGCATCTTTATATGCAACACACAAATACGCTCGCTGACAGAGCAACAAGGGAAGTTGATCTGCAGCTCGTGTTTGACACAAGAACCTTTTGCAAAACACAAGGAGAGGGAAGTTTGCACAAGCTGTTGTGAGGACACTATCGACTTTATTAATAATAATAATGATAATAAATGAATAAATAATTAAGAATAAATAATTATTATTGTTAATAATAATATAAATAAGTAAATAATGACCTGGTTCTGTGATGCTTAGTTACACACTCAAAGCAGCATTTCTGCACTCAAGCAGAAATGAGTGCAAGTTCTTTTAAAGGATGTGTTTGTACGTGTTTATATGGCGTATACCTGTGTATTATGTAGACTGGGTGCTTCAAGACGCTTTAAATATGTTGAAAGGCAAGAAAATACACAACTGAAATAAAATAAAGTGTTCAGTATAAATTGAATTAAAAATACGCGCAATAAAAAAATAGTTAAAATGGGGTTCTGTGAGTTTTAAATGTTGTGAGATCAGTACAGTCACTCAGCGATTCACTGATGCCACATTTTCATATCATTTATGAGTATCAGTTTCTACCAATACAGATATCAGTCCAACACAGTCTTTATACCAAATTACAATCCATCCTTATAATAACTTAGCATAGCACACATGATCACTGCACACCACGCTCACATTCTAGGGGTTTACATCTCTTTTTTCCCAACCTGTGCTCAATGAACCACTTATGTGATATTTAGGCATTTTGGGTTGTATAAGACTTTTCTTTTTCACCAATATCCAACCCAGTGATTTTGACCAAACCTTAATCTAACTACAGTTCACACTGTACCTCCTCTATGTTCAGCCAGAGCCTCAGAAATGAGGGTTCTGCCTCATTAGGCCTGGGCTTTTTTTTGTCCCCATGAGGACTTTTGATCCCGACAGGGTCAGTGTTTATACCAAAAAAGGTCTTAAAGATGGAACGACAACATTAAAGCCATCTGTTTTAATGTCTGTGGCCACTCCGTACATACAGTATATAACAAAACATGGATGTGTAATGTAAATTAGCAAAACCACATAGATTTGAAAATAAAATACAATAAATAGATGGAGTTTTATCCACCATCCAAATGTGGTGTTCTTTCAATTCCATAAACTATATTGGATGACAGCATTCCAGATCTCATAGCATTAAATCTTTACACCCTGGTATGTTTACAAGAGTGTTTAATGTCTTTTGTGTTTTTTCTTCATTAAATTCTCAGCTTTGCTGCCACAATTGCAAACATTCTTTGGTGAAACAAGCAGAAAAAGGCTGTGAAAAGATGGACATCCTTGGCTGAGTGCGACGACCACAGGTTTGGTCAATAGCTGCCTTCTCAGAACTCCAGCAAGGAGCTGTCACCGAGGGGAAATACATATATTACAGCACTAAATCACACTGCTGTGACCACAGAGGGAGTACAACACACACACACAAAAATACTCAGGGAGTGACCCAGCGTCGTCCACCAGAGAGAATGAGCTCAGGCCCAGCTGTGTGTGTGTGTGAGAGCGAGTGAGTGATGATAAAATTGCGATTGCGCTGACCTCAGTGAGAGCGTCAGCCCGAAAAGCAGAAATGATGTAACACAGCGCGCGAGGAGAGCAAGAGACGGCCAGAGCCAAGCAACACAAAGTGTGGGAAAGACGGGGAAACAGTCTGAAGAAAACTGAGATAATGACAAGAGTCAGATGCCCGGTGCACTTTCCAACAGGTGGGGCATAAACAATTTAAATCACATGCTGCATATGTATGCAGGATGTCTCTCTGCTGCCAAAGCAGCACATGCTAAGATTATACAGGTTGTAAAATATCCTTCCTACCTTCCAGCACAACAGTAATGCGATAGTGGGATGATGTGGAAAGACGTGAGCGTGTGTGGACACATGGTTTCTATTTACAGACCTGTACGTAAAATGCCAGTTACCTCAGTCACCTGATTGGATTAATTGTTTTTTTCATTACCACAGAATGAGCCTTTTAAAGCAGGCGTCGGGTTTTTGTAACACTCCACAATTAACAATTTGGACGTTAACTGAAGGCCACGTATGTTGTCCGTCACACTTGGAAGGGAAGAGTGAGTTCAGGGGGATGTTCAGCCGCAATAAAGTGAAAATGTATGCAAATAAACACAGCAAGCTCATCGGGCTGTTTCTGTCAGACACCATGTCACAGTTAAGCAACATTAACATTTTTTTTTTTACAGTTTCAAATGCCTCAACCTCAGTCACTGCATCATTCAAATTTGTGTATTTTGTCTTTTTTTTTTTTTACATACAGTCTATGGCTGAAACCGAAAAAGGAAAAAAAAAAAAACAAAAAAAAAACACAGCGGCCCAGAGAGAAAAGAGGAAGAAAGAATAAGACAGAGATACAGAGCTATTTCAGTCCATGTTCAGCAGTTAGACCCGGGTTTGAACGCTGTGTCACTTCTCCACATTAGTTTTTGTGAGCATGCGTGTTTTCAGAACTTAATGGTGACATACCCACGGACGAGTGTTAAAAAGATGTGGACGTGCGAGCGTAGAGTCACTGTGGGATCACAGATGCTGCAGCTGCAACAGTTCATAAACAGCAAAAGTGTTGAATATGCCACGTAATAAAGCCTGTGTCCACAGCTGCTGTTAAACGTCCTGAGTTAAGTTAGTTTCCCTTTACGTCTGTTTTCTCCTCTGCGGCTTGGTTTAAACCGGCCTCACAGACGGAATCGACTTGGCTAGTACAAGTTACGGTTCTAAACAAAGGCACACAACATCCGTGTCCTGGTTAACTCGCTCTCATTGGTTATTGCGGGGTTCTGCTCACGCCCCAGTCGCTGTTCAGTCACAAATATCAAACATGGTTAATACGATTTGAAATTGGGAAGACTCTGATGCGTCCGATGATGTTAAAATTGCGTCGGTTAATCCCTCATTTGGCCAGATATTCTGTTCAGATCAGCCTAAAATCAGAAAGCATGATTGTTGGAAAGGCCAGATCAGGACCAGAATCTGGCCAATTATCCTCTAGTACAGTGCTTCTCAATTATTTTCTGTAACGCCCCCCCCACTCTCCGCCGCGACTATAAATACTATCATTTGTCTATAAATTTGTATATACACCGGTCTTTCCTCGTCTCCCACCGTAGTCACAGCGAAGCCAAGCGCTAAATGCGCTTCGTCATAGTTCCTCGTCTTAGCTTTCAGATGATTTTCATTTAGTTTTGTCTCATTATCTCTGTCTTTCTCCGCCTTTCTTTTCACACATGTTAAAAAATTTTCCATGTTGTCCCTTAAGGGTTTGTATACCGCGCTTTGCTTGCTCGGTGCAAAAATAAGCCTACGCCATAGAGCTAATACTCCCTGCGCACACTTTGACAACGAGAACGCCACTGCCAACTACTGTAATGGATGTGCAATTGCACTTTATTCTAGTACGGCAAAAAAAAAGCATGTTCCCCAGGGTCACACAATCCCCCTTGGCATCTCACCACGCCCCACTATTTGAGAAGTACTGCTCTAGTGTGTGGCGGCCTTGTGTTCCTCTTTGTCTGCTGTCTCCTCTGCAGCTTGATGTGGCTGCCTTACTTTTCGTTTCACCTCCAACTCACCTACTCCCCTGTTCTCCTTCTCATCTGATCTCCACCTCCTCCTGCTTCACTTCTAGTCTTTGTGAATGTCTTTGTGATCTTTCTTTCTCCTTACTAGTTTTTCTCCTTTTGCTTTGCTGTTTGCTGCTTCCTCCACCTCCATCTCATCCATGAGACACCTTCAGATTTATTAACCACCTTGAGCCCGAGATTTTCTCTCCACTGCTTGATTTGGACCTTATGAACCCCATAAACCAAAGACCTTGTTCTTCAGGTTCCCTCTACATCTTTCCTGTTTCAAAATCCAATCTTTAATTACAATAATCTGAGTGAGTCCTTTCTTTTGTCTGGCTTGTCACAACCACTGTACTTTACATTAGCGCAGCCAAGTATGACCTAGGTAGGACTATGATTGATTATAGTTATTACCATATACCCTACATCCCAATCATCATTAACTCTGCCGCTCTGAAAAAATACTTAAAAACCACTAGGACTGACTGCAGGAAAAGCCTAATAACACCTGAGTGATCACCCAAACACAACCATTGATTAACTACTTGGCATGTTGAGCAACAAGCGCAGGTGTTCACAGCTTCAGTCCCGCAGTACTCAAGCTTTCAGCAAAAACATGCTTGGTTAATCCCAGTGAACATGCTTGGTTAATCCCAATTACTTTACTTGTAAAAGAAAAATGCAGATTGTTTGATGAACCTCTATTTTTGATGACAGATTGATCTTAAACTTGATGCACAGATTTGCTCAGTTGTCCAGATTTTTTTTCCAGTTGAGACCACTTGCCAAGGCTAAACCGATTTCTTTCTCTGCATCACTTTGAGATTTTAATCCATGCTTTTATCACAGTGCTCAGCCAGACGTCACTCGCTCGACTGCAGTTGGTTCAAAACGCTGTTGCTCGGCTTTTAACTGTTGCAAAGAAACGAGAGCACATTACTCCAATTTTACACTTCACTTCATTGTCTCCCGGTTCGTTTTAGGATTGATTTTATATGTTTTTAAATGTCTTCATAGTCTTGCCCCTCAGTATCCGTCTGACCTGCTCCCTCACGCTCTCTCAGGTCAGCTGATCAGTCACTTTTAGTCGTCCCTAAGACAAAGAGGAAGCTCAGAGGTGAACATGCATTTTCTGTTGCTGCCCCAAAACTGTGGAATGACCTGCCTTTGCACATCAGGCAGGCCGACTCACTTTCTCTTTTTTGTCTTTTCTTAAAGCGTTTTTTTTACCCCTCTTTGACTTTTAACTCGGTTTGAGATGTTTACTTTTACTGTTTTACTGTCTTTACCATCCCGGTCTCTGTCTTCTTATCTTCTGTCTATTTGTAATATTTGACGTTTTGTTTGTCATCTGCTGAACTTGTCTCTGTACAAGTGACACCAACTGCACGTCTGTCCGTCCTGGAAGGGGGACCCCTCCTCTGTGGGTTTTTGTGGCATTTTTCCTCACTCGATGTGAGGGTCTAAGGATAGAGGGTGTCACTTGCTGTACAGACTGTAAAGCCCTTTGAGGCAAATTGTGTTGTCTTTGCATAGCATTTTGGTCAACTGTGCTGTTTTAAAGTGCTTTATAAATAAAGTTGGATTGGATTGGATTAGATTGGATCAGGCAGGCCGACTCACTTTGGGTTTTTAAGTCTTCACTTAAAGCGCACTACTTTTCTTTAGCTTTTAACTCAGTTTGAGATGTTTACTTTTACTGCACTTTGGTCAACTGTGCTGTTTTAAAGTGCTTTATAAATAAAGTTGGATTGGATTGGATTGGATTGGATTGGATTGGATTGGATGACTGAAAAACACTCACCAATGTTCGTGAAGTGCAGGGATTTGCATTCCGTGCAGCAGAACTTCAGACTTTCTCAGTCCTCGGTATTTTTAACCAGAGCAGATCATCATCACAAGCCAGAGGCAGAAGGAAGAGAGTCAGCATAAGAGTTAAGCCTGGTCCTGGGGCCATTCCTCTCCCCAGCCTACTCTACCTCAGGCTGATGTCCGGTCACAGGAAAATTGAATGGATAAACCAGGGATTTGGACTCACTGAGCACCATCTTTGCAGAAACATGGCTCTGTCACAACATCCCTGAACGAGCTGTTGCAATCGCAGGTCAGACCTCGTCCTGTATTGATCGTATTGAGCACAGAACTCCAGTGACACCTTTTACATTTATGTAGTTTCCAATCCAAAAGTATGCCACAGGAATTTTATTTTTTCTTTTATTTTGTGAACACCATAGCAGGACTACATTATTTTGCAATCATTTGTTGTTGCATCATAACTGAAAAGATTCTTGAACCTTTGAACCCTGCTAAGAAAGCACAAACCAGTATATTTAAAAATCAAGATTGAGCTACTGATGTGAAAGGCTCCGTTCAGAGGCTTTAGCTTTGTCTCAACTTAAAGAATGCCACTATTTGGAGGTTGCAGTAGAAAGCTGATTACGTCACAGCACAACAACTTGGCTTGTCCTTTTTCTAAAGCGCCTCAAAATGCAGATGACAAACGTGTCCTTTTCTTTCAGAGCAACAAAAGAACCAGTGGTTGAATTCTTTTCAGTCACAATTGAATGTTTTAGAAAGGAGGAAATGGCAGCCAACAAAGCATCAGAAAACGTTTAACAAGACTTCAACTCAGTTCAATTCTTCATTGCACAAATTTCAACAAATATTTCAGAACTATTTACGTTTTACTTGACGGGATCAAAGTGATCTGTGTTGTGTCCAGAAGCAGTTCCAGACTGCATTTCAAATTCGCTCTCTAAAGCCCATGCAGCCAAAGAACGCCGCCTTTCCAGGCAGCACCTGGATGGACACACGTCAGGTACGTGTGACTCCTGGGCTACAGGATCCAGTTGTGAGGCTATTGTTATTATTATTAATAGTAGTATCATCATTATTGGCACATTATGATTAAAATGTATTTTAATTCCATGGCAAATTATGCTACTGCTTGTATAAATGACATTATAATTCTATAAAAATATTACCCCTATCTTCAGAACTATCCTGAGAGAAATTAATTCAAATGTCTGCTCTGAGTCAGTTTCTGTCAGAGTTTTCTTCCTGTTACGAGGGAGTTGTTTTTTTTTTTTGTTTCTCTCCAAAGATGCCAAGTGTTTGATCAATGTGTGAACTTTTGGATTTTATTCTCCGTTCTTTTGAGATAATATATGTTGTGATTCGGTGCCATACAAATAAAATTTGATTTGACTGTTAATGTAAAAATCATGACAGCATCAAAAGGGATTTGGCCTCGTCAACACATGTTGCTTCATTTCTCAAATTTAACTACATCTAGTCATTTTTCTCTTCTTTAATATGCCAACACAACTGATCACCAGTGAGCAGCAGAGGCAAAACAAGCATTCTGTAACATGGAGACGCCGACGAGGAGTGACGCAGCGCTGACAGGGTTGCGGGCTTTGTTTTGAAGCTCCGCGTTTCATGCCCGTCCAACAGCTCTGAATTCATTTGCACGGAGAATGAGACATCGCACCAAGTGAAAGGGGGAGACAGAGTGAGAAAAATGTGGTGGTGGTTGTGCATAAAAGAGTGAAAAATGTTGGGGAAAAAAAAAAAAAAAAACGAGGTAAGATCCAGCAGAGGGAAAACAAGAAGAAAGAAATGTCAACCAGTGTGTTATTGTGAGGGATTCAGGTTGCCACGGCAATAGAAGGGGAAACCCACACAGCTGTTGTCCAGCTAATGTTACATTCAAGTCCTGTGAGGAAAACGTAGACGCCGCTTCATATGAGAGAGTCTGTTTTCATCTGCATTATTTCTTTAGTTTGGGTAAAATAGTTGGTGTGACTGACTGTTTCTCCCACTGGCATCTAAAGTGATATACTGTACTTGATTGCAAATGTCAGTTTGTGAACAGAACTACGACATAACTGTGGTGGATGTGTTGTGCGTCACCATGTGTCACAGCTTCATTATCTGATTACATGATGTTCAGAGGGCAATTCCTGTGTGATTGTGAACGCAGCATGACGGCAGCAGAGAGGGACCAAGGTACGGCGGGCTGGAGGAGGATGGATTGCAGGGCTAGTGTAACGTCTCCTCGGGGTCTTTTGGCTCCCTATTGGCTGGTGGGGGGGGGGGGAGGAGGAGGAGAGACCAATGGCAGTATCTGACTGTGCTGCTGAGCACCAGGCTGGGTTTCATCAAGTGGGAGGCCCCGTGTGCTCTTTAACACAAAGCAGATGTCCTCAACCTTAGTGGTGCCACTAACACTCTCACTGTAGCAATGGAGCATTCTCCATGTCCCATCTATCTCGTCCTCCACTCATTTGTACCTCTCTCCATCACTTGCTCCCTTCCCCCCCAAACCCCAGTAAAATTGTTCTGTATAAGTCAAGAAACGGGTTCTGTCAGCTTGTGTTGTCGTTATCACTGAACTTGTTAGGTCTTGGAAACTTCAGTCATGTGAGCATAGACATTTTAATGTAGTGTACAGAATTGTTTTGAAGCTTATTATTTGGAAATGGGGAACATTTCCTGGAAACTGACTGATTGGCCATGTTTACATATACTGGCTGCATGGGGAAACATGTTAGCACACAAGAAACCAGTCTCCACATGCAGATCATTTACTGTAATATGAGCAAACTACCACAGTTCTTTCATGAATTAATTCGGCCTCTTCATCTGCTTCTTCTTACTTTATAATTTGGCTTCTCCCTGCCTAGGGGGCGCCACAGCGGATGCTCCACACACATGATTTTAGCAGAGATGAGCAGAGACTTTACGCTGGATGCCCGTCCTGATGCAACGCACCCATTTATCCGGGCTTGGGACTGGAACTATGAGTACACTGAATGTAGCCCTTGTGAATAGGGGCATTTCAGAGAGTCCGTTGAGCAATAGGGAATGGGTACCTTGCTCGAACCAGCAACCTCGCAGTCACAAGCCAAGTTCTCTTTCCACTTGACCATGGGCTGCCCCTTCATCAACTAATTACTAATATTGTTTTCCTTTTTCCTGTGAAAGTATTTCACCAACTTGGCAAAACCACTCTAACCACTCTGGTATTATTGATACCAGGCCTGTATTCGGCACTGCAAAACCTCCCTAGGGTAAAGTTTTGAAATTTTTGGGCTTCAAAAACATTTGTGCCTTGTGGATAAAAAGCAGATATGATACAAAACTTTTGCTGATTCTCATAAAACATGTCAGATAAATGCTAACAGTCCAGCACTCAGTTGTGCTATTTGGCAGTCGGACCATTTTTGACTTCCTATCCGTCTTGAATGCAGCTTCAGCTCTGTCATTTCAGCCTCTTTTGCCCTGCAGTAACACCAAACTCTTCATCTGTTCTCTATTCTCTTATCTGCCCTAAGTATTTACACTGGCCTGCTTCCACTCATTCTCTGCAGTATTGGCTTCGGTGCTTTCCAAGCTGTAACCTTCTCCAGCCTTCTGGCCTGTTTCTAACCACTGGTCCATTTTTTACTCCACTACCTTCACCCCTTCACTGTTGCTGACCACTGGTCCAGACCCCTTTGACTGCCTGGACCCGTGGTCAGCAACTGGTGTTCATATCTGGCCTGGCAGATGATTTCAGAAATCAGATTTTGTAAATAATTGTTTGCTTATTTGTACAAAAAAAAAATCCATGCAGGATTCAGTACCTTTTATTGTGAACAAACAATATGAACCAAGTCAAAGAGATTTTCCCGGCAGAACTGACGATTAACTGACATTTGTTTGGTTTAGAGAAAGGAAACTGTTGGACTGATGCACTTTTATTATTAACAGTATAGAAAAGAGAATCATAGTTTGTCAAGAGACATTATTTTATTCTCTACATCTCACAAACCTTGGTCTTAAAACAGTTTTTGTAACAAGCTGGTGATTAAAGACAGTAGCCAAATTATCACCAGGTGACAACTATGAGCTTCATGCAGCACAAAAATGTGTTGTTGTTTTTTGTTTGTGACATTTTGCCGTTCTACAACACTAGTAACAGTTCAACCCTAAGAACTTTAGAGCATTTAGGCTATAAGAATGTGCAGTATGGAGTGTCTTATATCCCTTCTTTTTCGGCATAACCTAGGCAAGTATATAAACAAACCTGAGCAAAAAGTACAAAAAATTAATAAATAAATAAGTAAATAAATCGGAATTAATCTGTGAAATTCGGAAATAGGTCACAGGTCAAAGTTCGCTTGGCTCGTTTTTATGAACAAAAATAAAAACTGTCTATTTGGTGACACAATTATCACTACTCTTACACTATTCTTTGTTGTTGTTGTTTTTTTACAAAGAATATAGAATAAAGAAAGAGAATAAAATTAATCTTAACTTTGACTCAACAACACATGGCAACATACCCAGACACTAAGGGTTAAGGCAAATACAAGTGATCTGTTTTGAGACAATACATTTCTTAAATTAGTTATTTTTGTCTAAGAGTGGATAGTGGAAGTTGTTTTGGTACATATATATATATATATATATATATGTACCAAAACAACTTCCACTATCCACTCTTGTCTAAGAGTGGATAGTGTGTATGTACACACATACATACATACACTACCGTTCAAAAGTTTGGGGTCACTTAGAAATTTCCTTATTTTTGAAAGAAAAGCACTGTTTTTCAATGAAGATAACATTAAACTAATCAGAAATACACTCTATACATTGTTAATGTGGTAAATGACTATTCTAGCTGCAAACGTCTGGTTTTTAATGCAATGTCTACATAGGTGTATAGAGGCCCATTTCCAGCAACCATCACTCCAGTGTTCCAATGGTACATTGTGTTTGCTAAAGGCTAATGGATGATTAGAAAAGCCTTGTGCAATAGTTTAGCTGCTTAGAGAAGCTATAAAAGTGAAGTGAGTTCAGTATCTGGAGCATCACATTGGTGGGTTCGATCTAACCTCGTCAATGTCTTGACTATATTTTCTATTCATTTTGCAACTCATTTGATAAATAAAAGTGTGAGTTTCCATGGAAAACACAAAATTGTCTGGGTGACCCCAAACTTTTGAACGGTAGTGCACATATAAAGGGGGCTCAATATCACGCCGACCATAAGGCGGTTTTTTGAGTGTGTGTGTCACAGGAATACAATGCTACTTCGGAAAAAGAAAGACACTCAGTCAGGAAGTGAAATAAATAAATAAATGAAGCTGCAGCTGCTGAGAGACGGCGAGAAATAATTCTGCTGCTTCGCTGTGCCAGTTTACATATGTCATGGCGGCAGCCTGGTTCATTCATCTGTTTAACACTGATACACAGCCTTTATGAAACACAGAAGGCAACTCAATGGGAACTCCTGCAAAGAGCAACCGCATTAACATTTTTGCTTTAAAAAAAACTGTCTTGTCCTCAGACTTTTTGCACTTCTTTTTATTTGAGATAATCAAATAAATCTAAAGATTGCGTTCATAAAGTAACGTGTTATTTGATTCCCAGTCGAGGTACACTGCCAGGAGCTGCAATTAACGACTGAACTTTTGTTTAATGTGGTACATTTTATTCAGTGGCCTGTGTTTTTATGTTTGCACCTTGAAGTTACATGAACATACAGTGACATTATATGTAACCTCAGGTGGATTACCTCATGTCCTCTGTGCTGTTGGTTTTAGATGTTCAGCTCTGGCTTATCCAGATGCTTTTCCTCTAATATCTAAACATGTTTCAGGGATCCATGCGGCCACAGGCTTTGAGCTTGCGTGTTTATATACACAGCAGTTTCATATACACCAGATGCGCACACAGAGTTTTGTGTGTCTAACCGATAAGAAACACCTGTGGCCATACAGTCGAGTGGTTCTCATGGTATGTTTGGACGGGCGGCGCACGTGCACGTCTAAAAGTGGTTATGTCTTTGTCTCAAGTAAAGGTTATGGCCTCGTGTGGACAACATGTCGGCCGGCCGGCTTCACGTTAACCTTGTGACCTCTGAGTGGCAGAAACGACCGCGTCAAGCACTCAAAGGGTGACAAATCCACATTTTTATTTTCATTTTTATTTTTTTATCGGATATTGCTCTTACAGCAGCACATTTTTGCATTCTTACTGTAATCTCCAAGAAAATCAAAGACATCAGGACAATTTAACATTATTTTCATTATTTGTTAGTCTGTCAACAAATTAAACATACTTTTTTATTTTTTTTTTATCGGAAATCTATCTGAAATTCTGGGGTATGGTGAATTCCTGCTGCATTTCAAAAATGCTGTTTTGGCACACATTTTATCCTAATAAAATAACTGCAGTATTGTAGGGTTAGGGGTTACTGTGATTTCCATTTCTGTCAGTCTTTCTACCTCTCCATCTGTCTGTCTCAGATATTTTGTTATATATACATTCATACAGCTGTCACTTAGTCCACCTTAAGAAATGTAACCCTTATTGTACACATAAAGCTCACTAAAAAACTATGTTGCATAATTATACCACCATATTATAGCTCACTGTCTCCCAAACGTTCTATATGAGATCCCACTTTTTAAAGAAGGAAATTTGTGCATAATGTCGTGACTAATTTTTCAGCCATGTCTGCAACTCCTAATCCAATTTTTAATTGGTAAATTAATAATTTTCCAGAGACGTTTGGTTAATTCATTAAAACTTGACTCCATGCATGTTATTTAAAACATTTACACATAAATCTCAACTAAAAGGTTGGAAAACATTCAGCAACTTTGTTTGCAGGATCCCACGACCCATTTTTGGGTCGCCAACCCATTGTTACGTCACTGCTCTGTTTATAGTCATTTTAAAGCCATGTGTCAGCTTTCATTGAGCTCCAGGTCTCAATTTATTAGTCATTTTCAACAAATGAGTGACTGTGTTAGAGAAAATCCTGTTTGCTGCACACAAAACCTCTCCAACTCTCTGCAGAGGTTGCATCAGGTCGCTGTAGGCGAAGCGTGTATGCTAAAGCAGTGAAATAAATTCAACATGTTTTCATGCTGCTGTAAACCCACTGTGTGTATCTGCAGCGCATCACACATACTGTATGTCAGAATACAGCGAGGAAAGGACAAACACGTTACCGAAAACAAAAGTACTGTAGAATAGTTTTTATTGGAAGATGAAGTGACAAGAGAACTAACACGCAAACCATCAAAATGTCATCACATGACAACGAGGACTGGAAACCAGGCAAAAGCGTTGAATTTGCTTTATGAATATTAAAGATGTAGTGTGTAACTTTTAACTATAAACCATTGTCTGTTTTATCCATATATTCTTTATTTCAAACATTAATGCTACTACTCAGATTCAGTTACAAGGCAGGTCTTTTCTTGTTTTTATGCAGGTTTTGATGTGCCTGTGTGGGGAATAAAATCACTTAACATTACTTCTTTGTTGACTGCTTTTCAGGATTTTTATACCCTTAATACTGTGGTAAATGTACCAACACTAGTATACAAACTTCCTCTGATGGTGTTTGGAGGAAAATCAGAAATACTGTTCTAATGTATAAACCAGGGTATGTGATCAAAATGGAGCGGACGAATTTTGACCAGAGTGTGTATAAAACGAAGCAGATAGCAGCATAATAATATTAAATTCAATAATAAAAATTATCTTATCTCTCCTTCCATCTTAATCTAACTTCACTATAGCGGTGTATGAAGTATATGTGAGGAAGAGGATGATGATGAGAGAGCAGATTATCTTATTGGGAATAATAACTTTGCTAATAATGACTCTGTTTGGCCTATTTACACCACTGTATTTTAACATTGGTGATAATGGTGTTACTTCAAGGGCTCAACATTTTCTAAGGTGGTATTTGGCATAAAAACTTTGAGACCCACTGCTTTAGTGTGAATAATTTATCCAGCATAACACAATTTCACTCCATCACTGTCTCACTGTGAAAGCATGAAGGAAATCAGACGTTTCTGTTCTGACCATGGTGTCGTCGCAGTCTCCTGAACAAAACCGGCCAAAGTGTAGATCTTTAAGGAGTTTCCACAAAATTGTGCTTACTGTGGGCTGACATAATCAACAGAGGTGCCTCATGGAGACCAGATTTTGGTCTCCATGAGGACTACTGGTCCTGACAAGGTCAGGGTTTAAGCCAAAAATGTCCTAAATAGGGTTAAACAAGTACACACACACACACACACACACCTTCATGCTCGTATGCATGCACACGTGTGTAAAGTGCAGCGTAGAGGATGTGGTTTTACTCATTCTTTGCAGAGGAAAACACCTCGCAGAGTTTGAACAAAAACAGCAGTTGCACACATTACAGTACAACTGATTTCAGAGCAGTCGGTTTAGTTTACGCTCGCTGTGAAAGTGATACAACACGACTTGCTGAAACAAGTTTGTTTATTATTTAAAAAAAGAAAAAAGAATAGATATTCCATCTATTGAAAACTGCTTCTGTTACTGCAAGTGTACTTTGCTCCCAGTTTTCTGATTTTAACCCAATTAGGTTCCAAGTTAAATAAATGTTTTGCTTTTAAACAGAAGTATGTTCAGGGAGTGAACTTCCAAGACTCTTTTATCGCAGTCCAAATTATCTCAGATGTGGTTTCCAGGGAAACAATAAAGATAAATCAGGCAGGGCTCGTCACAGAAAATACTTTAAAAAGGGAGTTCTACACAATCCCCATTTACTTGGTTTGTCAGTTAGACGACGGGTGTTAAAAACGCAGAAAATCCGTTACAAAGCAAATGACAGAAAATGGCAGGGAGTGTCACTTTCTTCTCAAAACATTATTAATATCGGGTCACTTTCAACCGTTTCATGGTTTGAATCAAGTCATCCTGAGATAAATCAGTGTTTCACTTGTTCCTGTGCAGTGGGTGGTGCTTTCAAGGTCTTACTGTAGCGAGGACTGCGTCTAAATTTACGTGTCCACAGAGGAATGTGCAGTGTGTATATGGCAGCCAGTGCATCAGATCACTATTATCCTTATTATTATTATTATTTTCAAATTCCTTTCATCAATCTTGTCTGCTTTTTGATGCGATCACCTGACTGGGGAAATCACCACCGACAGCGAGTGTTTTCAGATGGTTAGGCTTTGTTTATATTCTGCCATCTGTTCACAATGTTCATTTGCACAACTGCTCAACACATTGCGTGCACGGTATCTGCTCGTCCATCTGCATAAGTGATCATGAGAAAGTCCAGTCATACACAGTCTTCTGTCAACGTCCACCTTTTGCTTTTATTGTGAGTAAAATGGTATTTCAAGCTGTTCATGTTGCTATTGGAAATTACTAAGGCCTGGTTCACACCAGACACGGTGTTTGTGCGTCACTGCTGCATTTCATCAGCTTTTTTTTTTTTTTTAATTATTCCAGTGCATATGTTAACGGATGACTGCACTCAGAAACAGTGAGCACTCAATAATTTTGGCGTCTTGTCTATTTTTCACATGTAACATGTGGGATTTCAAGCAGGAAATAGACAGCGACGGATCTATCAATAATTATTCACACTGGTCTCGTTACGCGTACATTCCTGCTGCGTTCCATAGCTTTAATTCCGTGTCCATGTTAACGGATGAGAGTGTTCACACTGCACTCAGAAGCAGTGAGCGCTCAACAATTTCGGCGTCTTGTCTATTTTTCACACGTGACGTGCCTGATTTCAATGAGAAAATAGACGGCGATGGAGCCATTGATAGTGATTCACACCGGACGTGTCACATGTGCATCGCTGCTGAATTTTCAGTTCCGTTCACACTGTACTCAGGAGCAGTCTCGCCTATTTTTCATACATGACGTGTTCGGTTCCCGGCAAAAATAGACCGAGAGACGATCTGTTGTTAGTGATATTGACATTCTACCATAGGGTAGTCATTTCTATAACACAAAGAAGAGTATGATGATAGAGAGATTCTGAGACATAGTCATTGCCAGACTATTTCAGTTATGATATATCATGATGTGTGCGTAACAGAACAGGAAAAAACGAAACAACTGAGGACAATACCTTGCAAAGAACAAAATAAAAGAATAAAATTAATAATTACTAATTAATTCAAAGTTTTCTGCTGGCGAACAGTATTTGCAGCACCACATGTCCGTGTGTGGCCAGCACAAGGAAGCCTTGTTTATGTTTTTTCCCATTGATATATCAGACATATTTGATCGACACCGCTTTCAGCCAATTATTTGTTACACTTGGATCTTGAAATTGCATTGGAAGTTATGCTGTTTGTGTGCAAGGCCAAAAGAGGACAACTAAGGACAACTGAGCGTCCGGCTGGACGGGTTATTTAAAATCTGGATTGTGTAATCATATTGGTGGTTTGGGGAGACGAGCAAGATGCAGAGCAGGTTACGTACTACAATTCAAAGCATGGCTGTCTTGTCAGTACAGTATCTTTTACTCAGGTTACTCATACATTATTTCCAGTAACGTCTAGCATATACAGTATACTAAACCACAGTCTGTTGCTGTGGAGCTTTGCTGCTGCAGATTATCCTCAATCTTTGTTCCAGCAGGCTGCACATCCTCCTGTCCGCCTTCCACATGAACAGAAACAGGTTCATGACCTCCTCAGTGGAAGCCAACCCTTGAAAGCACAAGTTAAATAGCATGATTTACATATTTCTCATGTTACACAGAATAAAAAACGGAGGGTCATTTCCTTAAAAACTTGAAGCTTCACAACAATGTTCAAGGTTCAGATGGTTCAGATGGTTAGGGTGGCTGCTGCCAAGAACTCGTGTTTGACCTATGCCTGCAATGTAAGATTCATCTTTTAATTATTTTCTGCATTAATTGATTAGTTGTTTGGTCCATAAAATGTAAGAAAATAGTTGAAAACTGTTGATCAGCGTTTCTAAAACCTTGAAAATGATGTTTAAAATGCCTTATTTTGACCACAAGAGACATTTTCATCTTATTTTGATGAATCAGGAAAAGAAGAATGCATGTTTTAACTACAGTTTTCTGTACATGCTAGACTTAACAAAAGTTTTAAGTATAGGTGTGGCAAGTCAAGAAAACTATAATTATCATTTGCATTTTCCTGATTCATGAAGACTGAGCTTAAAGAGCCTCTGATTTTGTTCAATCATTCAAAAACACGTTAAAGTCACATGGAAGACTCTTCTGTCCAAACTGACTGCCGGGAAATGGACTGAGGACTGAAGCTTTTTTGAAGGGAACATTTTGACAAATGATTTCATACATGAGATAAAGTTGGTAGAGGCAGATTTTTACGTTAAAACAATGACATTCTGGTGCGTTTTTATGGAGAAAATGTTGCTGCTATGAGGAAAAAACATGATTTTTTTTTAAATAATCTGGTGTTTTTTATGCCTAAAACTAACCACATTCATTCATGACCAGGAAATGGTTTTCATCACCCTCATTTCCTCAGTTACACCAAAATCACCACAAGTGGATACAATACTATCGTAGTGACAGGGATTTATATAGACACATCAATAAATAATGTCATTTTGGTTAAAAAAAAAATTGAGCCCATGTGTATCTGTGTTCTGCAAAAACGTAGAATGGCACCAAATGATCCCGGAAACTGGATCAAATTTCTCCTTTGAATCCTTCATTGGTTTTTGTCCTGAGTACGAAAGTGTTGAAATTGTATAAAAAAAAGAAATCACACGCGTTTTTGAAAAGTTGCATCACACGTGAAAACCAAAAGTACATGTGGAACAAATGAATCTCAGAGAGAAACAACTGAGGCTCATCATCCCACAAGGGGAGGACGAAATAATGATATTAGAGTGTGAGGGACTAGAACGTGTTCGTAGTATCTTAAAGGTCACATAGAATGGTCTTTTTGAACCAAACATCCAGATTACTGATGCCTACTTAGATAAATTAAATAATATTTATGGTCAAAAACCTCATAGTCTCTTCAGATTAAGCCAGATTATTGCTGCTCTCTGCCAGCCTCTGAACAGTCACTCTGTTTCTGAGCCAATGCCCGCCCCCTTGTGATTGGCCAGCTACCAGCTGACTGACTGCCCCGCGATGCTTCTTCTTCTTCTTCTTCTTCTTTTTCTTCTTCTTCTTCTTCTTCTTCAGGTTGAATGTTCACGTCCATGACCAGGAGTAGCTGTTGGGCGAGGGTTCGTTGCGCGACAAATGTGCTAGTTACGTAACTAAACTGGACTTTTCAAAAACCTCTTGCTCGAGCTCAGGTAAACAGAGAAGCCCTTCTTTCTCAGAAGTGGCTGAAGTGTTTATTGTGACACTTTAGTGATGTTTAGATACGGGAAGGACACGGGGACACACCAAAAAACACCAGAAATTTGATTTTCCAATGAACGTCCTCTTTAATGTAGGGCACATTCTATCAATTGCTGTTCTAAGCTCATGGGCAGAAGCATCAGGTTCAGGCAAGTAACACTACCTGCTTAGTCCGCTTCATTCCCGCCTTAAAGAGTGTAGCAAGAAGCCAAAATGGAGGAGTTGGTCCCTAAAAAAGAACTCCATCTCCATTATACAGAACAAAGATTGCACACAAAGGGGCGAAACTTTTCAACCACATAAAGAGACAACATCCTAAACAATATGCTGAGAGGGAAACAGCAGGAGAGCAGCCATCATTTGACCAAAAGAGTCAGTATGAGAAGATTAGCAAGTGGTGCCAAAAGTCTGCACTGTTTTAAATGTGAATAAAATTTAAATTAGGGAAAACTGTTTGAGACTGAGTGCACTTACATAGTTGTTAACTTTGGCCTAAATCAGAGGTTTCAAACATGCGGCACATGCCATTTAATCAAGTTATAATGAGCTATTTCTGGAAGTTTTTTTTTTAATTTATGTTTTTTATTGTAAGTATATATTGATCCATACCAAAACAAACATATTTATTTTGAAATTCTTCAAAACATTGTTGTTGCGATATCATAATGGAATATCAGGACATAATTTAAAGAGCTACTGAACAGTTGCTTTTTCTTGACCTTCTCTACAGACCAGAGGTTCAGTTGCACTGTTCACTAACTTGCAAAATAATTAACAAATAAAATAAAAATCATGATATTATATATATATATTTTGCCATATTGCCCATCCCTACATCCCACTATTGTGTCTTCATTATTAAAAACCCCAGTGATATCCATATAAGATGAGAAAATGACATCACACCCACAGGAAAAGCCATGCACATCCAGACAGTGAGCCGTCGTTATTCAGTCTGCCAGTTACAGACAGGAGACAGGCGAAAGAAGTAACCAATAATAATGATGATGATGATGGTAATGGTGGCCAAATAAAAGAGTGTCCTGGCTATTGTTTGATGTTTGTGTGAGAGCATCAAACAGACCTGCTGATGAGTGGCTTTAAATGACAGCGAGGCTTTTCATCCTGAGTAGTTCAGAGGCTGCTGCCATGTGCCGCCACCACCACCACCACCACCAACCCCCCAGGACACAACACCACCTAATTACAAGCACTATCAAGGCAGACCGTGTGTGTACATACATGATGGTCTTTATGTGTGTGTGTGTGTGTGAGTAATTACCCCCCGCCAATAAAACAGGACGTCTACAGGCCTCATGAAAGGAGAGGGGCAGCCTAATGCAGTGCTGCGAGGAACACCCACCACTTTAAACACGAGTCTAGTTCAGTTTCTCATCTTCTTTCTTCTCGTGAGTCATCAGTTACTTTAAATCACCGGTATAGTCTTTGTGATACGCAGGTATACCCACTAGAAGAAGGCCAGGATTTACATATAACCACTTAAAAATGCACACTGATACGCATCAACGCTCATTTTTGAAAGATCTTGCAGTCAAGCAATTTGTGGGAAATTGGCTTCTTTTTTTTTTTTTTATTAGAAAACTAATTAAATATCCTAAAATTCATAATGTGTGCATTGATTTTGTGGGTAATTGTGCTGGTGGTCTAACTTTACCACCACAGCACAGCACCCTAAATGCATCACAGGTGTGAGTATAGAATTTAGGTGAAACTAAATGAAAAGGAAGTGACAATTTTCTAAAGCAAAATAACATGCTGCTGCTGCTACAAGAGGTTAGCCTGATGCTAACATTATTCCCACTGATAATTCAAAGTTTTAGACCAGTCAGCAGATATTAATGCGAAAGATTGGGCTTCTGTGTGTTGAATATATATAGTATATTTTTGCCTCCGTAGAGGATGTTGTACTAAATGACTGCATCTGTTGCCGTTGTCATGACTACTTGTAAACTCATTTTAGCTAACCAAGCTGGTTTTACACTGCAGGAGTGAATTTTCACCAAATGTATCACCATAGTTTGCATGATTTGATTGTTTGGATTTGGATTTGCGTGAGTTTCTCGCACAAGTAAAGACAGTAAATGTAACCGGTGACTACTCGCCTTGGGCTAAAGCTAACTGTTGAAAACCATCCACCAACACTGCAAACAACAGTGAAAGTGAAGCATATAGTATATTTTTGCCTCCGTAGAGGATGTTGTACTAAATGACTGCATCTGTTGCCGTTGTCATGACTACTTGTAAACTCATTTTAGCTAACCAAGCTGGTTTTACACTGCAGGAGTGAATTTTCACCAAATGTATCACCATAGTTTGCATGATTTGATTGTTTGGATTTGGATTTGGAAAGTGAAGCATATATTTTTATAATTAAATCAGGTTGTATAACTTTCTTAAGGAGTTTCTGAGCCAACTTCTCCCTCTTCTTCTAGTCTCAATCACGTTCCAGTCTCGTTCGGGATGTTCTCCATTTCTGATTCGTTGTCAAGACAACCATCATGGTTTGATGTGTATTGATGTGCATTCAGTGACGCTCTTCTTCATACCTTGTTGTAACAAGTGGTTATTTGTTATTGTGCCTTTCCTATAATCTTAAACGAGTCTGGTGGTTCTCCTCTGAACCTGGGCACATTCTCTGTGAACATAAGAGATGACTGTGTGAGAAAATCCCAGTAGATCAGCAGCTTCTCAAATACACAGACCTTCTATGTTCAAAGTCATTTAAATCACCTTTTTTTTCCCCCCTCATGCTGATGTTTGGCTTGAAATTCAGCAGCTCTTCTTGATCATGTCTATATTCCTAAATGCACTGAGTTACTGCCATGTGATGGCTGATGGAATATTTGCAATAACAAGGAGTTGAACAGGTGTACCTAATAAAGTGACCATGGTATTAAACATCCACAGTTTTTCTGTTGCTCAAGGACACATAATCATACAGGCTTGTCGATCCAGGGATCAAACCACTGACCTTCCGGTCACTTTACATCCTGAACAATGTTAAGTAAGTTTATAAACTTGTTTAATAATCTGAAGGATGATATTTGGCCCTCTAAAGAAGTGTACATGGCTGCATACAGTACATTCCACTGTATGTTTAAGAGTACACAACATAAAGTATTTTAACTTTTGAATTATAATTTTAACTTATTTTAACATAAAATGAATTATGTCCAGATTTTGGTCAGCTCACAGAGTAGCTTTCCAGATATTGTGCCATCCTAAAGCCTACAATGATAAAATTCCAGGATAAAAACACCTGAATCCACAGATGCACATCTCAGCATGTATACAGACACGCAGTTAGTCACTCGGCTACATGGAGCCTCCAAGACACAGAGGCACCAAACACCACAACATCCCCATGTCTTCCTTTTCTTATTCCTCAGCAGATTAAACAAACACAGACGTACAACCACCTCGCGCCACAAGGACAAAATCATGTGGTGCCTCCAAAACACACAAGCATCGCGGCCATCCGTGCTTTTCCTTCTTGTCCCAACTCAGACAAACAAAGACGGGCCCAACTGGTATTTTCCAGCGTCTGGTGACTTACCATGCACCAGTGCCCTGCTACCCAGTATTATACCCTTCAGCCAGCCTAAATGTTCTGCAGCACAAAACCAAAAACATACAATTACGGTATTGTGTAAGAGAATCTGTGGGTGAGCATGTGTGTGTGTAAGAGAGGGTGAGTGAGTGTGGGGTATAATGTGTCTGGGCCTATGCACTTCTGTATATATATATAGCAAAGCTTTACTGAGCAAATATAATAATTTTTCTATTATCTCTTTCATAGAATACAAACAGAAAATACTGAAATATTAAAATATTAGAATTTCTTTCCAGATAAAATTGCCTCTACTGTCTAAAATGTCAAGTGTTTAGTACGATCTCCCCCTAGAGCTGGGTCATATTTGCCATATTTAATGTAGAGTTCTACAGTATCTCTCTACAAATGCAGGGTACAAAGTCTGCCTGTCTGTCTGTCTGTTAATCACATGATTCTCCAACGGGTCACGTGACATGCTTCAGACTTGGCAGTTGACTTACTAAGGGCACCGGTGTGTGCACAATGCTGACGTTGGCAGTGTTTGGATAAGAGATGCAAGAGACATTAGTAGAAATCCCTAAAAGAGCTGCCACCATGGGCGGATGACAAAATTCACGTTACACGGACTTCTATGATGACCCTGCCTTCTTTACATTTGAACAATAGCAAGATGATGGCTCTTTTAAACCTGAATGGAATGAAACCCTAATTAATGTCACTGGTAACACTTACTGTATGTTTGTCCTACTATTTCATGACTGCTGTGGAAAAAAAGTCTATTATGCCAGGTGTATTCAAAACATGCTTGAGAATTACGTATGTGTTGTATGAGTTTATGGACCCAAATGCATGGCTGAAGCAAAAACAATGCCAAGCAGCAGCAGAGGGCCAGGGACCAGAACAGAGAACACATGAAAACAGGCCGGATTAAGTGATGAAGACAATGAAGCTCACAGAAGCTTAATGCAAAAGGGAGGGATAATAAAACACAGGTGAAACTCATAAGACACTGGTGAATCACATCAGGGTGAGGCAAACAATCACAGAGGAGGGAAAACAGTACAGGAAGTCAAACTAGACAAGGAACACACACTAATCAAAAAACTAACAAGACACAATTAAAACAGAAAACCACAGGAACCAAAAAAAAACAGAATGACAAACACTGCAACAAAAAGTCCACCAGCAGTAACCCCAGGGGTCATGACCCCAGCTTTCAAAATGATACTGACCACAGAATCTGACTAAATTTGTCAATATCAGCAAACTGGACACTCAACATGTGTAAATTAAGCTTTTTATAAAGAATTATGTGCTATTTCTTTTGGAAAAATGTCCCATTGGAATTGTTATTTTTCAGTATGACAACAATCCCAAAACACACTGCATATGGATCATATTTGGAGAGACAGCTGATAAAACATTGAAATTCATGGACTGACCTTATACTGTATATGGTGGTGGTTTTGATTAAATCACTTTTGAAACTATTCACAGACCCCTGGCAATGTGTCACAAACTGCCTTTAAAAACCACGCAGCTAGGAATTACTCATATTGTGGGGACTTAAATCTGTTTACACCAGCATCACAGAGGACAGAGAGCAAGTCTTCACTTCTGAAATAATTAAATTTTGAGGTAAGAATATGTTAGAAGGTTACGTCTTGATTGTTTGGGTTAAGATGTGATGAGTTAAGCTTCAGATAAGGGGTTTCGCAAGTAGTAATTACACGTAAGGTAAGAGTTAGTGTCCAGGAAATGAAAACTTGTGCCTTTAATGTACTTTTTAATTCTATATACAGTATATCTCATTTTCTTGATGCTAGAATATAAAGAGAATCATTTGAAACTCTCCTCTGAATCCTTGTTTAAGTGGACAGCTGGATTCAAAAGTCTGACACCACTTCCTCATGAATGTTTGGACTGCACCAGTGACCCATGATAAGTGAAAACTACTAGTGAGTAAGGAGAGCTCACCTACAGCCATAGTACTGCGAATGCTTATTATTCTATCAGGCTACTTGTTGGTCGGTCACAGTGTTCTGTATTTTGTAATCTGGATAACTTTCCACACAGAGGAATTTAATGTCTGGTACCTGACATATCAACAAATTGGATTAGCCTGTGGTCTGGTGGTTTGCATGAACAGGGCGGCCTGGGATGGAGTCAAATTCCCAGGCTGAATTACTGTTTAAGTCTGCCCATGGCTATAACACACTACGGGGAGGAAGACCAAAAAACATTTTACCACTGTTTTACAATTTAAGATATAATACAGAACATTTTTACACTAAAATATCTAAAAAAATATATTAGCCAACTTGTTGGACCGTTTCACTTTGGTTGCTCTTTCACGATGTCAACTACTTTACCATGTCTGATGTAACTTCTGGGTCAAAGCTTCTATGAAACATCAGAGTGAGGAAGGAAATATCATGTACTACTTCACTATCTGCCAAAAAAAAGTCGCCAATTGGATTTAAGTGAGCAAATAGTTAAGAGCCTCCTATTGGATAATTACTGCATGGGTGATTATCTTTCAGCTGGCAACAAGTTATTTAACCCCAACCGATGCAACGAGTAGCTTCTCATTTCTTAAACGACCGTGTGGAAAGACACATCCTGTGGTCGTGGAAAAGATGTTAGTCTGTTTGAGAAGGGTCAGATCATTGGCATGCATCAAGCAGAGAAAACATCTAAGGAGATTGAAGAAACTACTAAAATCGGGTTAAGAACTGTCCAACCAACGCATTATTAAAAACTGGAAGGATAGTGGGGAACCATCGTCTTGGAGAAAGAAATCTGGTCGGAAAAAAAAGGTTTGGTGAAATCAAATCTTAGAAAAACAACAGTAGAACTGTAGAACTATGTTTAATAGTGAAAGTAAGAGCATTTCCACACACACACACTGTGAAGGGAACTCAAGGGATTGGGACTGAATAGCTGTGTAGCCTTAAGAAAACCACTAATCAGTGAGGCCAATAGGAGAAAAAGGCTTCAATTTGCTAGGGAGCATAAAGATTGGACTCTGGAGCAATGGAAGAAGGTCATGTGGTCTGATGAGTCCAGATTTACCATGGGGTTTGCATTTGCTCTCCTCTTCCTCACATATACAGTACGTCCAACACTGATAGAGTGAAGTTAGATGAAGATGGAGCGAGAGAAAATTATTATTTGATTTTATTTTGTTTAATCTTGTATGCACTCCAGTTAAAATGCCTCAGCTCCACTCTGATCACATACCCTGGTTTATACAGTAGGACATACAGCGGGACGTGAGTACCATCAGAGGAAGCTCGCGTACCACTGGTGGTCCTCGTGCCACAGTTTGAGAGCCAGTAATTCATTCATGAATGGAGTGAATAAATGAAGACACCTTATAATGGAGACACGACACAGTTGAACACAAATGTTTTCGAAAACAGTTGGTAAAATTCTGTTTTTTTTTTCCACCCCCCGTCTTTACACATGTATCACACAACAGCTAATGACCCATTGTCTTTCTGTTCTCCTTGTAACTATTTCCATACATCTGTGGGTGATGTACATTGCAGAGCATATAGGTGTCAACCAGAATTAACGAAGCGAGGTGATAAAACCTCCGAGGTTTGGAGACCACACATCCTGTTGCAGCCATGCTAATTAACCTGCACATGGTCTTCAATACCACACGCGCACACACACAACGTTTTTGTGTGTGTTCACAAGTCTGCACCATAATACCTGCATGCACATGTTGACACACACACACACACACACACACACACACACACACACACATGGCCTTCCTCTGTTGCTCTTAATGAAAATCATACCAGTAAAGTGTGAGCATACGTACACTGAAGCCAGCAGCCGAGTGCAACCGACCACAAACTAACCACCAGTCAAAGTGAAAAACACAGGTTTTAAACAAGCTCCGGAAACAAACGGTTTTCAAATGTTCATCTGAAATGACACCAGTAACTGTCAGCAACGAATTCTGGTCACTTTACAAAAAGGCAGTTTTTTTGTTACATTGAATTTGAGTGAAATTCTCTCAACTCATTACTTTAGTTCTCAACTCTTTGATTTTTGATGCTTTGAACTCGCAGTTACATCTTGTTGGAGGCTGATGTATTATTATTATTATTTTTTACTTTTAAGGTTCCTTTTTTTTCATGTATTTCTTTATGACTTCATCCATGCAGTCACGAGCGACCCCGGTTTCTGCCTAATTCTTCTTTTATTTATTCCAAACATCAGTCCGTGTGCCAGAAGACCTTCCACAAACTAAGCAGTCACCATCTGTGTCGGAGAGCAAATGTGAAAGACTTCATCACTTGGCAGTCAGCCATCTAAACACTGGGCCTCATGCAAGAACATTTTCATATTTTAACCCCATCTCATTTTTGTTCTGTGGACCCCAACTTGCGAGAACCTCTCATTTCAGCCTGATGAGCACCTGCTCATCTGTGAAATCGTATCATATTCTTGGATAGACTTATTACCTGGACGTAACAGAAAGAAAATCAATAGAAGAATTTGCATGGGCAACAAGAGAAACGTCTGTCCTCCCGGTCATAAAAGCCTAGAAGAAAAATATGTGTTGCACAAAGACAGTTTATTAAAACAACAGAACTTTAAAGAGACATTTAAAAAATGTAATAAAACAAAGAATTGTGGACACAACACGCGTGTAATAAGCGCCATGGCAAGATTTAAGAAAAGTCGATCCCCAATGTTTTTGTTTTAAGAGAAACTGACAAATGGTTATGTTTTATTAAAGTGTCATCACAGCAGGAATCATGTTAAAGTGGATGAGCTACAGCTTTGACTGGAGCCAATGAGCAATGTCCTCTGCAGCCATGGAAACCAAAGTGTGTGTGTGTGTGTGTGTGTGTGTGTGTGTGTGTGTGTGTGTGTGTGTGTGTCTTTAAACCTGTTTTACACAAATATAAAGGCTACAACACCATCAATCTGCATTTTCCTTTGAGGAAAATTTGACCAAATTTAGTTAGTTCGTTAGTTAGTTACATGACCTGCTGTTAGTTAGTTAGTGTTAATATATAACAGAGAAAGGGTTAGTTGTATAGTTAATGATAAAAACGGTCATTTCCATATTTTGTCTTCTTAACTGTTAAAGTGTGGATTAATCCCTTGGTTCTCAATCTGTGGTACATGTACCAGCTTCCTGTTTGTACTTGGTAGAAAATCACAAATACTGTTCTGCTGTATTAACCAGGGTTTGTGGACAAAATGGAGCTGAGGAATTTTGACCGGAGTGCGTAGAAAAGGAAACAAATAACAAAATAATCTTAATTTAATTTGGCTATACCAGTGGCTGGTATGAGGAAGATGGTGATAATGGTGTTACTTGAAGATCTCAGTATTTTCTCAGGTAATACTTGGTATAAAAAGTTTGAAGCACTTTTTCTACACACTCCAGTCAAAATTCATTGACTCCTATCACATACCCTGGTATGTACAGTACATACATACAGATATAGAACAATATTTCTGATTTTCCTCAAAGTACCACCTGAGGAAGCTCGTGCCACAGTTTGAGAACCATGGCTCGAAAGGTCAAACAAAAAAAAACAAAAAAAAAGTATTACTTTAAAGCACCGTTTATAAATTTTAATCCCTTACACGTCTCATTACTAGGTAAAGTGATTGTATGACAGTAATATATCACGGATTTACAACACTGCCAACCTTGCTGCAGCAAATGATCAGTTATTGTGTGACATGGGTGTTTTTTTTTTGTGTGAAAAACCTCATTACAACATTCTATATTGACCTGGACCATCATTCATATGGGGCTGATTGTACCTTCCATTTATCGATGCTGTCCTGGCTCCACTTAAACTGTCTGCAGAAAAACTCTCTTTGAGTAAAAAAAAAAAAAAAAATATGAAAAAAAGTTAATGTCATAAGTGATGGCATGAATGACCCTCTGAAGGCCTGCACTGAAGAATCCGGCTCAGGAATGCTACAGTAATTTGCGGTGGAGGAACCTTGGTATTCTGGGTCTGAAAATGCTGCAGAGCACTGAGGGCAGTGTTGGTACAACAGGGAGTACAAAATGGGAGTATAGTGGAGAAGTTGTTCAGCAGCCAGTGCAGACTATTTGGACAGCTGGCACAGTTTAAGGAGACATGTTAGAGAGTGACTGAGTTTGTGGTTAAGAGTTGCACATGAAAATCCTGTGGGCCTAGCAATCTCTGTCTGTCTCTGTCTGTCTTGATCATAGCTCATACTTCTGTCTCTCTCTCTCTCTTCTGCTGTTTTTTTCTAGATCCTCTTCCTCTTTTTGCAAAAAAATAAAAAATAAAAAAAATAAAAAATCCAGCCCTACATTATAAGCATTCTGTAATTCCTGTACCTCAATAAAAAGAGAGACTGGGTTTCTGGCTGGCCGTCCCAGTGGCAATCCTGTGGCTTTGGCATCTTCAGAAAGAGGAGGAAATAAAAGAGCAAGCATGAAGGAGAGAGACGGAGAAAAAAGGGAGAGAGATTGTCTAGGATGTTGAGAGTTTACCCAACGCCTTCCAACTGAGGTTCAGCTCCAGAAAATTTCAACTCAACCTTATAATCTCCTCTTCAAACAGCCTCTGGACTCTCTGCCCTGCTGCTCCCCGACTCCCCCAGCCTTCCTGGTCAAATTAAAGGTGGAGTAAGCAATTTTAGTGAAAGACTGTTGATATTTGAGCTCGACAGCAAAACAAATACATTTTCTGTGCTACCAGAGACGGTTCAGCCGAGAAAATTTATGAATGCACGTCGCCAAGATAGTGATGGAAAGGAGAGAGGACGTGCCTTTTTCCGAAAGTCAGCACAGCAGCTTCACAAGGCAATTCCCACTACATTTGTGCTACTACAGCTAACTAGCAAACTACAAAGCACGCCAAATGTTCACTGGCAAGTGACTTAAGGTCATAATCACGTGATCATCCAGAGGTCAGAAGGTTTCTCTTTGGATTCAGATCTCTGCCAGAGTTCGTCAGTGTCCTTGTCCTTCATTGTTAATGGGTTTTTAACATTCATTTTTATTTTTAGCATTAACGAGACAAAGTAATACTGATCTGTCTCAAATAAAGCATCCATCTGCGTGCCTTTCAACGCCCTCACTAGCTCTCTACGCACGTCTCGCCAATATTAAAGCTCTAGTTTGTGTTTTCTTTCCAGAAAACTTTATTTGGACCCAACTGATTGCTTGGCTGTCAGTAATTGACCTGCGTCCGTGTTTTTTCGCGTGCTTTCTCTTGTATAATTCAGATATAATGTAGTCTGCATCAAGGAAATTGTCCTTATAGCCCTTTCTCCTCAAGCAGCGTGTGTTTTTTTTGAGGGTTGAGCTTTGACAAGAGGACAGACACAAGTGTAGACGTCTTCTCCTTCGCCTGATAATCCTTAAAGCTGCTCTCATAGCACTTTATCCAATCAGGAGCCAGAACTTCGGCCTTGAAACATGCCCATGAGGTCATTTAGGACCATCTGTCCAAATGTTGCTAATGGCAACAACGAAGAGGAAGTTAGCCAAACGTTTACTGTCCGTCACTCCCACTGCTGTTTCCGATCATCTCCCCTCTTCTCTTATCATTTCCCTCGAGTCTCACCGTGTCATACATTTATATTCAATATGTCTTTTTTGCCTAAAGCACAGAACAGGTCGTTTGTCTTCCATAAACGGTCTGGATTAGCATTTTATATCATGATATAACGTAGTTTGTGCCTGCTTTCCAAAACAACCCAAATCAGCTGCATAATGTGATTTGCCACAGCTATGGTTAAAGTCTGACTTGGGTTTAGACGACCAGATTTATTAGATAAAGTTTGGGTGAGATAGTGTTGACTGTAGCAGGGATGTGGGATGGGCATGGCTCCCTCTCCGCCAACTCTGTTCACTAAAAACATTTAAGGCTCTCTTGAGATCTGCCGTTTGGTTTCTCTGTTTTGGGCAAATAAAGAAACATGCAGAGCAATCTGGAAAATGTTGAGTAATATTAGATTTTGATTCATGTTTCTGTCTATGTGAGGAATAAAATATCCATCTTTGTTACCGTTGCTTTGGTCTCCACCAGCTACAGAGGAGAACAGTATATCTGGCTCTTTAACGGCTACATTCTACAGTGTGTTAAGGTCCAAAAGTGTTATTTGCATCACTGAATGCAAATAACACTTTTGGTTTAAAGCAGGGGTGTCAAACTTCAAATATTAGCATAATAACCTATAAACAACCGGAATTCCAAATGGTTTCACATTTGTGTTACATTTAATAATTTAATTAATTTATTATAAACAACCTGACATTTCTTGAGGAAAAATGATTGAGTATTGTGCTTAAATTAATCATTTACACATACAGTACAGTAAGCATTACAACTTACAAATCTAAGTGGATCTACAAAGGCACAAAGTACTTAGCCACAGGTATGTGGAGCTGAAATATATAGTATTTCACATTATATTTAGTTTCTAATCATTATATATAATTGGCGCAAATGCCAAATTATGCGCTTCTGGTGGGCTGGTTCTGGCCCAGGGGCCGTACATTTGACACCCCTGGTTTAAAGAAACAATCGTCATTAAACTCATCTTTATATGCAGCTTAAATAGCATTTAGATTTAAATAAAGTTAATTTGAGTAACCTTACTGTTACATTTCCTTTTCTGCGACTATTTTGAAATAAGAGTCTGGCTGTGTTTCACTAGTTAAATGTTTCACAGATCCTGAACATTGTCTCTTCATATGTCTCACCATAACAGACTTTGAACCAACTCATGTGAAAAAAATATATACAGAAATATCTAAATATATAAATACGGAAAGGCTCTCGATAAGACCGGGTCGTAAACTTAGGTCTTTTTCTGCTGTGAGGCAACAATGTTAGCCACCACTTCAATATCATATATTTACAAAATAGATACGTGATACGTGACCCAAATATTACACAGGAAGTTGAGGGACAGAGTGAGTCCATGGTAGGAATAAACACGTACAAAACACGGCATCATCAACACAGATCCATCATGTTTTTTGACTGTGAACACACACATATTTTTCAGAAGTTCACCATTTCTAATTCTAAACCAGGACATTGAAAAAAAAGCTCAACACTGACTTGAGTTTAAATGTTCTGTAAAAGTCGGGGACGTTGTCTAAAATGTAAATAAAAGCAGAATGCAATGACTTGTGAATCTCACAAGCCCATATTTTATTCCTAACAGAACATAAGCAACATATCAGATGTTTGAACTAAAATATTTGGAGACACAACACATCTCAAAAAAGTTGGTAAAACTATAACTAATAACTAATTAGGTTAATTGGCCACAGGTCAGTAACATGACTGGGTATAAAAGGAGCATTTCTATAAAGATGGGAAGAGGTTCAGCAATCTGTGACAAACTCTGTCTAAAAATTGTGGAACAAAAAATTGTTCCTCTTAGAATTGCAAAGACTTTGAAGCATAAAAAATTCAATAAAATATGGGTTCATGACATTTGCAAATCATTGCATTCTGTTTTTATTTACATTTTACACCAAGTCCTAGCTTTTTAGGAAATGAGGTTGCATTTGTGGGATTTGCATCACAGCATATGGCACAAATGTTATGCATAGACTTTATGCATTGTATCTGGTGTGAGCGGACCTTTTATTCAAGTGCGTGACCTTCAACTTATTAAATGTGTTAATTCTATTATGCTTATTGCGTTTTGTGACCCTGGAGAGTTTCACGGTCATTAGACATGACTAACATTTTTAAAGAGACATCAACATTTCCTCCTCAGTGTGGTCCAGCTCTGTTTTAGTTACACCGACCGTTGACAAGCAACAAGAAAAACACGAGAGGAAGGAAGACAAAGAGTGTGAATGAGGTTTGTTTTTGTGAAGCCAGCAGAAAGCTCTTACTCTTCACCTTTTACCTCAGCAATGAAAACACTCAATTGCTCTCGGCCTGTTTGTGTGTTTGTGGTTTTAGAGAGTGCAAAAGAATGTGAGTGACATTATGAGAGGAGGGTAACAACATTTCTTTTTTTTTGTGTGTGTGGCCTAAAATCCAATAAATACTATTTCACAACCATTTTATAAAATCTGCAGGGCAACATAAATTAGTGGAACCCAAATAAAAACAGAGTTTTGGTGATAGTTTATTAGTAATTTTGTCTAATTCTTGTAAATATGAATGTAAACTTTGGCTGGTCTGTTGGGTTTATAACGAGTTTTTGATGTTTACTGTGAGAATTGTGTAGCTCCACATCTGACAGCGGCGTTTCAGGGTCAACGGTACAACGGGGAATCGGAAGAAGTTGAGAATGAATGAAAGAATCAATAAATATGAATAAACTACCTGACATTTTTGTCTTGGTTGAATTTGAATCAATGATTTTTATACCTAGGCTTTCCGACATCTCGTGGAAGCCACTTCATCGTACTGTTTATAGGAATGTTTGCATTAGTAGATTCAGCTGCGACTGATCAGCTGAAACTCTGAACACATGTGAAACACAGAATATTCATCACTGGCCTTAAACACACAGAAACAGTAAGAACTGTCTGACCCTAAAACCAACGTTTATTCCTGCAGTTTCAATGTAAAAACATCCAGACTTTATAAAATCCAGAGCTCTGACCAGATTACTGGCACGAGTTTGCTTTCTTGGGATAATAAACATTTTCCACCCCTTTTTTCCCCCCGATTTCAGGCACGAAAACAACTTTTCATCTTGTTCTCCTCGTAAGCTCTCAGTCACTGTGGGACGGTTTCTGGCCTCAGTCTGCTCACGAATGTCAGCAATGATGTCGAACAGACAGTCAACTTTCTGTAGGTCTAGTTGTCTACTTTGCCCAGCTGGTAGTTCAGCCACACAGGTTTGTGCAGCCTTCATTGTAAAGACACTACGTTGACTTTCATTCATTTGGACAGCCAAGAAACAAAGCGCGACCCCTAACCTTAGCCATAACTAATTAATGCCTAACCCTAACCCAAATCTTTGCCCTAAAGTTATCCAGCTCCTTAGAAATGAGGTTCTGCCTCATTAGGACCAGGTTTTGTCTCCATGTGGACTCCCGGTCCTGACAAGGTCAGTGTTTATGACAGAAAAAGTCCTAAAGTGATAGCAAATACAAGATCTCACACACACACACACAACTATAAAGATATGATTTAGACGCTGCACAGGTTATTAAACCTCCTGTGTTGCTGACAGCCAATACCTCCTCTACACACACACGCACGCACACACACACGCACGCACGCACGCACGCACACACACACGCACACACACACACACACACACATACACAGCAATTATCGTCTGGCTGGGTAGCAGTGACCTCCCACTTCTCTGCCCCGAGCACTTTGCGTAACTTTTACTAACCTCATAAAAACTCTCTTATAAATGTATAATATTGTAAAACTCCGTTTTAACACGGCCACCGACTGCTACAAGATGTGTCTGTGTGACTTCCAAGGATGACGTCAAATCAGTAAAAGTGATAGTGAAGGTGGCAGGTGAAGTGTTTCAACTGCTGCTTGTTGCTTTGCTTCCCTCCTGTACACATGTGGAAACTAATTTGCGCTTTTAGAAATAGAGCTTTGTTAAGGCTGGGTCATATTTTCCACGTCCGCGTGTGCGCGTTTCGTCAATTTCGTCATCCGAGCATTACACGTTGGTCCAGGTGAACATGCAGACAAATCCTCCCGCACCTCCGGTTTAATTCTGCGTGGACCGTACGTGCTGACTGCGCTTGCTCCCTGTATCACAACACTTTAAAGTCCAGTTGGTGGTGCACTTTTTCTTTTGATGTAATGGCAAATCACTCATTAAATCATACGTAATTGGGGGGGGGGGGTCCACACACTTTGTGTTGTGTTGAGCAAAAGAAGCCAGAGTCGGACCACAAACTCTTCCAGTGGCAGTCTCTGTTTAACTTTTTTGAACAGAGGTAAAAAAAATCACCAGTCAGATACATGTGTAGTATCATAAAATATGGCAAGCAAACTGAAATAAACAAACAAGGATCAACAAAAGGGATAAAAAAAAAGAGCCAAGTACCTTTTCTCTGACATATCACAGGAGAAAGGAAAGAGATAACGTGGGAAATTCGCAGGTGAATCCACAAAAAGAAGTCAAAGCAGCAGCAGCAAGTATGAGTTTAAGATGTCATCTGCATTCTCGCTCATCTGTATTGTTCGTTCACGTAAAAATAGTGTCGGTGAAACAAAATCTTATTCTCTCTTCAAGTGATTGTACGATCCAGTTTCACTGTTAATCTTCCAAACCCTTTTTTCCAAACCTGTGTGTGAAGTCGCTGAGGACAGGCCATATTCTGGTGAGATCTAACGTCTTTTAAGGCTGCATTAAATGTTTGTAGTTAGAAACACTGTCAAGCAATCTCCAAACACAACAATATGACGAGACAACATAGCGTATTTGCTGTCTACATGTAAATGCAAGGCCAGCGTTTAGAGATTTTCCCACTCTGGGAGGCATTTTGGAAAAAATAGTGTTTCAAGTCCCCTAAAAAAATGCCGTTTCCGTGTGGACGAAACTCTTCTTCTTACAAAAAAAGTACGCGGATTCACCTAAACCGTGCTTCCGTGTGGACGGCCCCATAGTCACTACTGGTATTAGTAGATAGCACGAGATTGACTACAAATGCGTGAAAAACAATAAAGTTAATGCACAATAACGTATGAAGAAAAGAGAATATGTGAAGTGGCTCTCCACGGACACGTAACGAGATATGTATGACCTGAATCTTAAACAATTCTGATTGACTCCACACTCACTGCCATTAAACAGATAATCGCAGCCATATGGCGAGTATTAACATCACCTGTCCTCGGTTCTAGAACACAGCTGTGTTCTACTCTTGGACTGTGACTTTTGCTCAAGGGCATGTTAAAGCAGATCCAGGGAGACGGGATTTAAACTAATGATATTCGAGTCACACAGCACTGTGACGTTGGGGGATTTCTTTCCCCTTGTTTTTCCACAACTAAACCATCTTTAAAACCAACTGAGCAGTCTGGTTTCCACTCCCATTGGGCAGAGAACCATCTCATGAATGTGAGAAACATGTTGTAAAATGCTTTGCTCTTGGCCTCTGTATTAAATTCCCTAATATTCCACAACATCCAGAGAAAAGTGAAATGTTTCACTCGTACTGCGGAAGCTCCGATCATGTTGTATTGCGCTCCACGGTGTCTGTGCTCAACAATTATAGTGCGAGTGCCAGTGGGATTGTGGTGATGGAAGATCCACAGGTTAGTGTATGTTTAGAGTTTACACATATAGATGTAAAGATAATGGTAAATGAAGAGGTGGACATTAATTACAGGTCTGTGACAGGATGGGAACGCTGCCCTCTGAAGCTGTGATGAAAGACAGTGCTAACAATGTCAAAACCAACTGTTGGCCACAACACTTCCTCGGCTAACCACTGCTCCCTGGCTAACACACATTTAGTGATGGAGAAGAGGCTGGGATGCATGTTGGCTTCAAGGCTTGAAGGAAGTAGGAGATTTTTGAGTTTTCAATGGAACTAAAAGCAGACTTGACAAAACCAAAGAATAAATCAAAGAGGGCGGCTACAATTAGACAAGGATGTGATGACAAGGAATTGTTGCTCAAAGAGGTTAATCTACATGGAATAACACAAATGAGTCAGTGCAAGGCATGGGAAATGTTATGTTTGTTACATACATTGACTCTGTTGTGAAATAATGCACTTTGCGTTGGTCTTAGCTGGTTTTGCTTGTTTCTTAACAAACACAACCTCGGCATAAATATGTCGCCCCTATTCTTTACGAATTCCACCGACTATTGGTTGATTTTAGAATGGATTTTAATATTTTATTTTGTTTTTAAGTTAAAAAAAATAAAGAGATAGACTTATTTCTTTGGATTCTCTGAATCTTTTGATGATACTATGGACTGAAGATGATGGAATCCCTTAAGTTCCTTGCAATTGCACGTTGAGAAATCTTGTTCTTAAAAATGTTGCACTATTTGCTCATGCAGTTGTTCACAAAGTGGTGAACCTCACCCCATGATTGCTTGTAAACCACTGAGCCTTTCGGGGTGCTCCTTTTATATTCAATCATGACACTCACCTGTTACTTAATAACCTGTTTACCTGTGGAACGTTCCAAACAGGTGTTCTTTGAGCGTGGAACGTGTTGCAGGCATCAAATTTAAAATGTTTATCAGTTTAAACATTAAATATCTTGTCTTTGGAGTGTCTTCAACTGAGTATAGATTGAAAAGAATTTGCAAATCGTTGTATTCTGTTTTTATTCACATTTTACATTCATCTGAACTTAAGTGGACTTGAGGTTTGTAGATAGACTTGTGGCTTCTTTTATCTGTATAATGCATGGATGGATGAATGTTTAAAATGCACCCTGTGCAAAACAACAGTGTTCCTCTGACTAACTCACATGCTATCATTCAACCTCGACTGACCCCAAACTGGAATCCCGTCAAACTAGCAGCTGGATTTATGGAGCGTGTTGTTAGTGCCGCTACAGTATGTGAGGAAACAATACCTGACAGGATTTTCCATGGTTGCTCCTCTTGGCTTTCTCTCTACTTTGACAAAATAACGCTCACGTGTGCAAAACGTCTCACTGCACTGGAGCGTTTCTGTTTGCATGAATTGCATAAATAACCCAACAGGAGCCGCCGAGAATCCTGCTGTGGCTGACTAATGACACACACAGTTTTCACTGTGTGTTATTTAAAATTATTTCACATTTATACTGCATATACCATGTACAAAATTGGTTAAAGACGATGCTATCCTAAACTTACAGTCCTTTCCAGATGCCCTCTGAGCTCCAGCTCTCCACTGTAACCGAAGCACAGTTTCTTCCAGCTCAGGCCACAGCTATGCCTGGAATCCTCCCCCTCCTTTTCCAACCAGAGTTTTTCCTCTTTTCTGTTTTCTCCTCCACTCGTGTTTCAGCTCTGCATTGATGTACTCTCACACATCACTTGACATATGGATCTCACATAAAAGGTGTTATTATCCTCAGTAACTATTATCATCATCAAAGTGTGCCACGGTGTAACGCGTGAACATGTGCCAACGCTCTTGGGCATGAGTGTCATTACACGGCAGTGAAATCAAAAAGATAGATTTGTATAAAGGATGTCATAATAAATTCAGTCAGTCAGGCTCATGTTATTCGGTAAACATGGGGTAATGAAATGTAGTTGTGTACATAGTGTACATGAATGGTTCTACTTGACACGGTGGCGGCAAATAAAATTGCAAAAGAGCAGGAAGAAAACACAGCTGAAGAATCTGAGTTGCAGGGCCAGAATTGTCGCCATAATAAAGGTTGATGGTTGAACATGTCTGAAGTAGTCTGCACCGATATGATATGTATATCTGTATTTGCACTGAAAACAATACTTCTGTTGGTAACAGCTAAAATAATGAGGTAAATTCATAGTTAGCAAATGATGACGCCAGAATACTTACTTTGGTTTGAATTTACTTACATGTTCAGGTGTGACCAACTGAACTGGATACGTTTTAACTGAACTGAGGGTGCCATACAATGCCATAGCATAATACAGCCTAAAACTACCGTCAGTCAATGAAAGTAACACTGCTGTAGGTCTTCAAACCACCAGAAGGCAGCAAATTTGTTTTTGTCCAAGTCTGACAAATATCTGACGCACTCAAAGTAAGCTGAAGAGCAATCTGACCATCACGGTTGTTGTTGCTTAAATTATTTATGGCTAAATCCGACATTCAACTCTTAACACAGGTTTGTCAAGAGAAAACAATTAATCGTCAAGTAGAAAGGATGCTATCGAAAACTTTCTGAACCTGCATGAATACTTTGATTACTGCATCTACTACTACTGTTTATTACAAACATCACCAGGATAAACCTAAACTTTTTCTGACAAAGGTCTGGTACCAAAACGTAACAGTAATAAAAGTATTCTCGCAAGTTCAGACATTGTCTCATTGCTAATTAAAAATGTCATACTTTACATTAATGACCATCAGTTCTGACATAATCCAACCATGGTTGTATGTTGACTGTGTGTTCCGTTCAGCGTAAGGTACAGTCATAAATACTATGACCTGGTTCCAAAGAAAAACACCAGGTCAAACACTTGCTAATTTCTACTCATTTTCACTTATTTTTACTCGTTACCCATGTATTTATAAATGTTTTTATTGTATTTTCAAAAAGTAGTAAAAAAAAATCCTATGTTCCACTAAAGGAACTAGATATTACCACATAAACTGACGTAACGGAACCTGATCAGAACCATCATTCACTTCTAGATGTTAGTCTGAACCCGACCCGAGCCTGTATCCAGCTGCGACTAACGTGTGTGTGTGTTTTATTCGTTTTTCAACAACAGTATAAATCGCTGGCGTTCTCCCTGGTTTTTTGTTGACGGTCCCGATGTTAACTGTGTCTCACGACACTGTGATGTTTGAAGCATGTAGAGGTGAACACAAACAGATGACAGCAGGTCAGCGTGCAGCCGGTAAATCAAAGTAGCAGGACATTGTTCCATGTGCTTCGCGTCGCTCTCGTCTCTTCTCAGGTCTGACCTCTGTCTCGTTTGTTTCCCCCTCTGTGTCCATTGGTCTCTCTCTCTCTCTCTCTGAGGTATTCCTGAGGGACATTTTAACAAGGGTTGGAAGAGGCCCAGGTCTTCGCATGTCAGACTCTGAATTAGTGCCAGCTCCCCCCCTCCCTCCCCATCTTTGCCTCTCCAGTGCCTGGCCCTCTCAGTGCTATCGCTCCCTCGCTTCCCTCCGAGTCGGCACGGCGTGCCGGCAGGAAACTCAGCCAAGTGGGCTTCCTGAGCGAATGGGAGAGGAAATGCAGTAATAAGGAATAAGAAAGGGGGTGTGGGTTTAAAAATACCCGCCTATATAAGCTGAGGCAGGAGCCCACTCTGTCTGACAGAGTCTCACTCTGAGCTCCAAACACGGCTCTGCCTCGGCCAGAAACCTCCGCTCTGTGTCACACACACACACACACACACACATAGAGCATTCTTAGTGAGGACACTCACAGACATAATTCTCGAGCAGCTAACCCGGTCTTTAACCATCACAACTAAATCCGTAACCCAGACCTGAATTCTAACCCTTAAAACCAAATCTCAACCCTCAAAAATTCCTTTAAAGTTGTGAGAAACAGCCACAATGTCCATACATGGTCATATTGTCCTCACAAAGATAGGTTTGATTCAGAATCTGCACTTACAGCCTAATACAAACATACACAGACACATTCCTGGATAGCCTTGTTTGTGAGGACACTCATAGACATAATGCATTCCTTAGTCCCTTACCATAACCTTAAAAGCCTAACCCTATCAGGTTAAGGGTTAGGTTACCCTTAACCTAAACCTAATTATAAGCCTTGTCCCAAAACTAGGTTAAAGTTGTGAGGACTAGCTGAATTTTCCTCACAAAGATAAGCTTGAATTTACACAGAGATATAGACTCACACTCACGTGGACAAAAGAAGTCCATAGTGGGCTGAGAGGACAATTTATACTTAAACCCTATCTTTGTGAGGACATTTTGGAAAGTCCTTTTAGGTTAGGGAATCCAAAATCTCATATATATATATATATAATAAATGCTTAAGTTTAACCCTTAAGCCAACCCTAACTTAAACCCAATTCTAATGCTAGCTCTAAAACCAGGACTTAACCCTCAAAAGATCCCCTTTAAAGTTGTGAGGACCAGCAAAAATGTCCTCACAAAGATAGGCTTGATTCCAAAATTGTCCTCTCAGCACACTACTGCACACACACACACACACACATGCACGGAGCAACGGTGCTTTCCTGCTGTTCAGAGGAAAGTGGAGAAGTCAAAGCAGGTGTTTCCAAGACGTTTAACAAAGACATAAAGTATGTGAGCTGAGCAGAGCCACTTTACACCCAAACAGAGAGCAAGAACTCTGACACGGGGAGAAAGTCCCGTCTGGTTCCAATAAGACGGGACGAGTCTCCGAGCAGAGACACGTCACTCTGATCAACTTTCCTCTGTCACTCTGTCAGTCAGACTCAATCCACTGCGCGCTCTTGTTAGTGTGACGATGTAGATGTATGTCGTTTTAACCCGCAGCGTTTAACAGAAGCACTGCTGCTCTCAGCACGTCGGGAAACGTTAAGAACTCAAAAAGAGAGGGAAATCCAAAGCTGCTCTGCACTGATTGTTTGAAACTGAAATAAACTGACAAAATGTGTCTATATATAGTATGTGAATATCAGCAGTTATTATTCTAAAGAGTAATTAAACTTCTAAACCACCTTTTTTCAGGTGTAAACCAGTGTATATGTGTATCTAGTTATGTGTTGATCCAGGTACAAATCTTCACAGTTTAGTGTAAAGTTTTGAAATTATATACTCTATATACTTATATAGAGTATACTTATACTCTATATATCTATATAAAAAATATATGTATCTAGTGCCCCCTCTGGTCAAAGTCAAGCTACTGCATTCAGATTTTGCTGTTGGCTTTTTTTTTTTTTTTTAGTCCATCACTAGCTTACATCCAATCAGCTCGAAGCTTGTTATCCCAGACTCCTCCCCCTTTTCTAAACGCCGGCACTGTCATGTTGTTACCTTTCTCTACCAGACCACGCCCCCTGCACTACTCCCCACCCTCCCTCCTTCCCTCACTCAGCTCTCAGCCCACTTCTTAGTATTTTTTCAGAATAATTCAGAAGCATTGGGTAGTTTGTTTTAGTTACAGTGTTATTTTAGCCTTTAAATATAAGTATTATTTCATGAAAAACATCAGGGCTGTTAATTGTGAGTAATTACAGGACGATCTTTACATGTTTATCTTTTTCAATCGCGTTAGTTTTGCGTAGCATCTTTCGTTGCCTTTTCTTTCACACAGATTGGGTCGGAGCTGCTCACTCAAAGAAAATTTCTTTACTTCACTGCATACAATGGAACTCGGTCGATAACTTTGGCAGGAAGTGAAATAAATAAATAAATAAATGAAGCTGTGGTTATGCTGCTTCTCTGTGTGACAGAATCGCCATTCCTGCCTATATCAGTTTAAACATATGTTAAAGCCGTGGCCTGGTCCATTCATGTCCAACAATAACTTCGCCAAAGATTTTCACCACATTTTCACGAAATCCCCATCTCTCATAATACTCACAATGTTAAGAAATCATATGTCTGATAAAACAGAACAGATTAGAATGGAATCTAATATGTGAATGTGAGATCAGACACTTTACCAGATTACAGATTATGTCAGTAATTTAAATGTAACATAGTTAAGTCCCATTAAACAGATTCAGATGTGTACAGTATATCTCAGCAGCATCTTAAAACACCAGGATGAATTTCGTCATGTTTATGTAACACGGTAACAGCTATGAGCAGGTAAAGTTCTATAAGGATCCAGAAAGTTCTTCTGGATCGAGTGGATCAAAATGTTAACATTTCAGGTGACAATGTGTTTAACTGTTGGCAGAAGTCTGTGCTCAAAATAATCAAATAAAGCTAAACACTGTTTATAAAGTAACTTTCTTTGCATTAATTTGATTCCCAACACTGGCTAGAGTTGCAGAGCTTCTAGATCAGTTTGGGCCCAGTTGAACATGTACGTTCAATAGTAATTCAACTCCTAGCCACGTAATCTGTGTTAATTTCAGTTGACTAACATATTTGAGAAGATGTTTTGTGTGAAAGAATTCTTAGTTTGAAACCTCAAAGCACGTTGCGTAAGGTTTGGATGTCTCTAAAGGTCGCGTGTTTGCAGATTTGTTGTCAGACTCGCACGCACTTTAGGAACACAATGGCAACAGTGAGCAGCAGCCACTTATGACAGGGAGTGTTAGTGACTCAACAATCATTATTCCGCTCAACGTAAACCAGCACGTAATAAAGCTTTTCACTTAATATGACCTGTAGACCTCACACTTTCCTCACTAGTATCTATGTTGTCTCCTCCTAAACAAACTGTAAATCAGCCTCTCTCTCTCACACACACACACTGGTTTCCATGACTTCAGAGGACACTGCATTGACTTACATTAATTTCCTAGAGACTTCCTCTAACCTTTGTCCTAACCATAACCTCAGCCTAACTTTAAAACATATCTTTACCTCAAAATGTAGTAGTTTACAAGAAGACAAGTCCCCATAATGTGAGTGTGTAAACAGATTTAGGTCCCCACAACATAAGGAATATCAAAACAAGCAGCCAGGATCCACGTCCACATGAGAATACGCTGCTCCATCCTGCTGAGACAGGCAAATACACAAAGACACTAATGGACGCACACGTTTCCATGTAGGATTTAATACGTTCGTCATGTGGAGAACAGCTTTCACTGCGGTTCAACGGAGAACAAACAGCAAAAAGCTCAGGTCCACCGTTTGCCGTCGGGCTCTCAATTAAAGGATCACATCGCCTTTACGCCGTGTGAAAAAGTAACAGGGAGAGACAGAATAAACAGTGGCCTCCTGCTGTGTGGAGAGAAGATACATTCACTGTGATTCACTTAAAGCTACAGCACCATCAGCGTGAACGCTGACTTCCAGCACACTCGGGCCATTACTGAGCCATGAATCAGTGAGTCTGGAAGAGGAGAAGACAGGAAGAGCAAGCTGGAGATGAAAGTGCATGAGTTATTGAGGGAAAGATGAGACACAGAGGAGGAAACGGAGGAAGAAGACAAACACTCGGAGGAGAGCGGGGTGCCAGAGTTAGCGGACTGTTGCTTTTCATCTGGTGAACAACTGCTAAAGCATGTCAAGGCATGTTATCCTTATCTAAGACGCGATAGCGGAGGCAGAGAATTGGCTGTGGCACTGACTTTTACTGGGAGAGTTAAAAAAAATAATAAGGTGAGGATCAGTCGCCTGCCACGGATCCACTTCTGCCAAACTCAGACTCTGTCCATACTGAAACAGAACAAAACCAGAAAACCTTGGAAAAAGGTTTTACGTAAAGACGGCATCATTTCAGGAAATGTTCGCGCTGCAGTACCTATGCCAGGCCTGTAAGTGGTGCTGTAACGGTGCTACGTTAATACACCAAAACTGAGGAAAGCCAGGGCAACTAAAGAAAGAAAATAAAAGTTTTCATAAATGATAAACCAAACAATCTCCAAACACAAGAAGATGACGACAAAAATCAGCGAAAGCAAATGAAAATGCAAAATGGAGATGGGATTATGACTCAGATTATCCTCATTGTCCCAAAGAAGGTTTTCCCACTCTGGGACCTTTTGTTTTTTTTAATATCACTTAAGGGCTCCTAATATGATAATTTAAATGTTAAAAATTTAATATGAAATTATCTAAAAAAAAAATCTCCTAAATCAGTATCAGTGCCTGCTTCTTCTTTTCTGCTAATTCTGGCAGTCTAAACATGAGTGAAAAATCAAACATTGACTGACATTGTATGTGAACCGATATTAGGCTCATGTTTTGTGCAAAGCATGAGCCTACTTTTATTAAAGTGATAATAAATATATTTTCTTTGTCACGTCACAGGAAATTAATTGCAGATTGAATGATTAAAAAAAGGTAAAAGTTTAAAATTTGGTTTCAAATCATGTAAAATTAAGCAACAGAAGCGACATTTTCAAACTTTAACGATGTACTTTATGCAAACGCAGAGCGGGTTTGGCTACAGTCATACTGTAATGATTCGGTGAGAATCGATTTAAACTAATCCCAAAGAGGAGGCCAGGAAAAAAAACATAGTTCAATGATTTATTTACAAAAACGAAAAATAAAGTTTAACCAGTCCATAGAATTCCAAACATAAAGGCTGGCCGGCTGGCTAGACAGAGCTCAGGAACGGGAACGGGGATCTCAAAGGAAAGAGCTAAAAGTCACGGCGTTGCAAAAACCCGTGAGAAACAAAAACTAGAGAAAGCATAGAGCACAGAGTTCACTAGACGTGGTGGTGACGAGTTACCGGACTGAGAGATTTGACGCGCTGACAAGGAGAGGCAGGAAATCTGGGTATAAATACGTCAGGGCTGATCGGGGGGATTGGAGACAGCTGTGTAGATTGCGCTCAAAGCAAAAAGCAAAAACCAAAAACTTCCTCCAGCCAGGAGGCAGGACACGACACGACACGACACATACTCTCTGTCAGTGGCACTGCAGCCGCACAGCAGAAGGCGGCGCTTCTTTCTCTTCTCCATATACGATTTCCTTCATCTTTAGGATGAATTTTAAATCAAGTGACAGAGCTTTTCTGTGTAAACAGGACAAAGACGTCTCGGCTAGCTAGACGACTGGAGAGAAACTGTTTTCAGTCTTTTCTCCACATGTTCTCAGCCACTTTTCTAACATATATATATATATATAATGTGTGAAGAGACAAAATCTCTGCATTTGTTACCGCGCTAGAGAATCTACGAAGCATGGAGTGATAGACTCTTCATCTAGCATCAATATCAGCAAAAAATGTGGGAGAAAATACAAAATACAAAACATGTCAGACTCCTCAAAGGAAAGACATGGTATTTCCCCAACCTGGGTCGTATTCCCGTTCTGACCACAGGTCATGCAAACTCTGCAAACACCAAGTCCCACAGACGTAAGTATGTTGGAGTAAGCAGTCCAAAAGCCCCAACGCTCCCAGAATAAACTTCACTTTTACATAAATCAGGTCAAACACTGGTCTCTGGCGACGTTGGCCCAGAGGCAAAGTAGATCCCTACAGCAGGATACAGTAGCTGTCACTGAAGCCTCATTCAAGCTTTACAGAAAATAATGTTCTTTTTATTTCTACAGTATTTTACTTTCAGTTGAACCCATTGGTGACGTCATCTTTTGCCTTACGCTAACTTCCTGTCTGCTGCTGCTGTTAGCATTTCCCCCTCCCTCCTTCCTACATAACTTCATGGTTGCGTTTGGTAATCGAAGGAGGGTGCGGTCTATTCACAGACAACATAACAGACTATTTTCACAAGTTGAGAGGACCGCCCTCTTTGCGACATCCTGGCCGAGACTGGCTGGACACCAGATTCGGATATAATGTCATGTCAAGAATGTGACGTGGACAGACCGCCGGCCACTGATTGGTCAGAGAGCGTCGTCACTGGAAGAGTCACGAGCGCGACGTCCGGCACAAGAATCAAAGCGAACAATGCCGAACTGTAGATCAGTTAAAAAGACTTCAAAATCCTGAAAACATGCGTTAATCTCCAACATTTAACAAGGACATTTGTAAAATGTCCATATTTAACAGAGGAGTCTGGTGTGTTTAGCGACAGCACTGCTGAAAGACGGAGATGGTGAGCCCAATCACAAGCCGTTCAGCCGTATTTCACTTCAGTGACTGTGTCAGACGGAGTCTGTGCTCCGCTCATGCAGGAAGTACTGAACCATTCAGTGAACTCATCTGTTTATAAAACTGAGAAAAATGATTCAGGACATAGAAAAGAACTGCTTTTTGTTTGTGTCATGTATTAAACAACGTCACAGTAGTTTCGTGCAGGCGAGCTATGACGACCCCACCTACAGTACGTCGAGTTATACTAATGGAAAACGATGTTCTGATACCAAACCAAGTAGAATCCGGGCCGTACCGAGCTGGAACTGTATCGTGGAAAGGTGCCATTGTTAAACAAAGGTCATATTTCCTGACATCCCATAAAGGTGAATAATGAAGCTTCAATCCTTTGACATTTAAGTGACATCGTGCTGTTCAATAGAAATGTAGCAGTAAAGCCTTGGGTTTATACACATTCAAAAGTAAACATAACTAGATCAGAATCAGAATTTCTTTATTGTCAGTGTACGAGTACATCGAAATTCAGAAGTGCAGTCCTTTCAGTGCATGAGCAAAATAATTTAAAACAATAAAATAGTAAAGTGGCAGGTTACTAAAAGGTTAAAACTAAAATAAGATAACATGCCACACATTAAGCATTCTGCAGTTATTGCACGAATCCCATGGTAATTGTGTAGTGAGAATGTGTTTAAGTTTTCTCAGAGTTAAGTGCAATTATGGCTCTGGCATAGAAGCTGTTTTTTTTTTTTAAACCTGTTTGTTCTTGCTTTTATTGTCCTGAAACGCCTTGTATAGATATTTTGCTTAGTCACTGTTGATTCCAGTAGTGGACCTGAAACATTTGCTGAGAAACAGTGACAGTGCTGTACTTTTTTCAGTCTGATAAGAAATGTCTGACTGGTTTGTTCCTGTAAAGACAGCTGAACGAATGAGTGGGTCACATACAGTGACGTGTGAATCATCTTCTGCTGCTCAATCAACACAACACTGTAAATGCACCGTGTTCTGCAATCACTCAGCTGTCCATCACACTGCTGACTGTGGCCAGTGACACAGCAACACACACCGCCGACACTGTTCACGTGACTCAGCACTCATGTCATTCCACGATTTCTCAGTGCTCTCTGTTACTTAAATGGTCCGTATTCATCAAGGAACGACTCAAAGCTGCTGTACGCTACATTTAACCCTTCACTTACCATTCCATTCACACGCTGCGGCTTTCAGGAGCGAAACCCGGGGTATGTGTATTGCCCAGGGACACCTCTGCGTGTAGACTACTGTCACTGGGAATCGTACCCATGACCATATCACGCATGTGAACATAGTACAACTCCAGCCTGGTCTAAACATGTTGCAGTAACTGATGTGAAACGCAACATGCTCACAACGTTTTTATGTGTCGCGTTCAAACTACAAACGCAAGAGGGAGAATGAAGTCCAGTGGGGTTAAAGAGGTTTTCCCACATTTTTTGGGAACATTTTGCGTCTTTGTCACTCTGGGGCCTGTTTAATAAAAAAAGCGGGTTGGGGCCTCCAAAACGGCAGCTGCATTTGGATAAAATATGCTAAAAACCTTTTGTGGATTCTCCTAAACTTCTTTTGTGTGTGGACTCTCAGTCTCTGTTCTCTACAGCGTCTTTGTCCGTTCACCCTGTTGGTTCCTGTTCTTTTATGTTCTGGTCCTTGTCCCATTACCTTTGAGCTGTTTTTGCCTCCTTTTATTACCTCCTCCAAGGAGGTTGTGTTTTCATTGGCGTGAGTTTGTCCTTCTGTTAGCAACTTCCCGTCTAAGGTTTTTGAAGGATCAGACTGAATTTCTTGTGATGGTTATGTTCCCATTAAAATTTTGGAAAGAATCAACCCACCTTTCAAGAAATTCTTCTCTCAAATCATATCTCTGCGAACACCCATTGAATTTGTTTGTCTGTTTGTAGCATACGGTCCAGTCCCATTGAACAAGTTCCGATGTGTATATCTCAGTGACATCTCAACAGATTAGGATGGATTTTGTCATGTTCATGTAAGACGGTAACAGCTATAAGCAGGTAAAACTCTATGCAGATCCAGAAAGTTCTTCTGGATCCAGTGGATCAAAATGTAAAAGGAAGGCGTTTAAAGTCTCCCTTTATCCTCAAATTTAATCCTCCAAACAATTTTGCAGAATTAAAATGATCCACACACATCCAAAGTACCTATTACACAGCAAGGACAAATTTGAAAATCATCACAGTCTCACTGATTGTATGATGAAGTTGGAAAGATAGATCTTTTTAGTGTTTATTTATTTATTTATTAATATATCTAAAATTAAATTTCAGTCATTAAATATGAATTAAAAAATATATGGATATATTTGGTGGTAAATATTTTTTTTTTTTAGAGACATGAAACAATGTTTGTTTTGATTTTAAATAATCCAATAAATCTAAACGTCAAGTTAATTTTCTTTCTTTGCATTTGTTTGACTCTTAATCAGGATAAAACTAGTTATATTATCATCGATACTGTGGTACCCGCGCAGAACCTCTAAGACCAGTTTGGGTCCAGTTGAACATGTACATTCAATAGTAATTCATTGCTGTTTGCCGTCTATGATGCTATATGTAATACTCGCTGCATGTGCTATACTTTGCATTTCTGACATTCTCACATCTCCGCGCTCTCACACTTCGTCTGTGCTGTGAGCTCCAGCACAGCTAATTGGCTGGTGGTATATGTTGCTCATCCACTGTGACAAACGACAATGGAATGTCACCTAATCACCAACGGCTGCCAGGCCTCAAACACAAATAACAATAATAATAATTATTATTATCATTATAACTGGCTGGCAATCAAAGACCAGTCAGCCTCTAATTTGCATTTCACACGAGTAAAAGTACAGTATGTAACAGGACACATGCCAGTTTGTGCCTTAATCTGCTGTCAACTATTTGTACAACTGTCATTGTTGACCATGGAGAAGCTCCAACAACAGACAGGTCCTTCAGCTTTCATGTTCCAACACCTGACACCAGTTTCTTTTCTTCATAAGGAAACACACACACACACAGAGAAGTCTGAACCTGTGTGTGTTCTTGTATATGTGTCTTTGTGAGGACCAAAAATAACTCATGAAGCACAGGGAGTGAGGACATTTTATCTGGTCCTCACAAATTTTAAAGGACTTTCTTGGGGTTTCGGGTTAAGGCGTTAGGGAATGTATTATGTCTGTCATTATCCTCAGTAAGAATGTGTGTGCGCACTTGTATTTGTTACCTCTTTAGGACCTCTTCTGCCATAAACACTGACCTTGACAGCACCAGTAGTCCTCATGAAGACCAAAACCTGGTTCTAATGAGGCAGGACCTCATTTCTGAGGAGCTAGTTAAGTTTAGGGGCTAAGATTGGAATTGTAGTTATGGTTAAGGTTGGATATTAAGCGGTTAGGGTTAAGTTTAGGGCTTTGTTTTGGTTGTCCAAAGGAATGGAGGGTCAACGCAGAGTCCTGTAGCTGCAAAGCCAAATTCCTTTGTTGCAGGGACCGAAATCTGTTCACACAGTCACTTTATGGGGACTTGTCTTCCTTATGAGGACAAGAATCAAGTCCCCATAATGTAAGTGACTACATTTTAAGGTGAAGACGTGTTCTAAGGTTAGAGTGAGGTTAGGTTTAGGACACTAGTAATTATGGTTAAGGTTAAAGTAAGGCTTCAGGTAAGACAATGCAATGTCCTCTGAAGTCATGGAAACCAGTGTGTGTTTGTGTGAAGATGATTTACAGTTTACCAGTGAGGAAAGCGGGAGGTCTACAGGTCACATTAAGTGAAAAGCTTTTATTACGTGCCGTTTTACGTTGAGCGGAATAATGATTGTTGAGTCACTAACACTCCCTGTCATAAGTGGCTGCTGCTCACTTTTGCCATTGTGTTTCCTCCCTTTTCACACTCGATGGAGGAGGGAGGCAACAGTTAAGGGTGGACAATCACATGCAAAACACACGAAGACACCCGTCCCTGGGTGCGTTCCCATCAACCTGTTCTAATGCGCATTTTCAATTTAGAGAAAATGTTTTGACAAATAAAACCTTGCAGCAGGAGAGCTGAAAATGAGGAGGTGGAAACACAAAAGGTAAAATGTGAATAGAGCGAATATAGGACGTTAAAAACTCCAACATTCCTCCACATAAATACACAAAAATATACAAATATTATTTTCTACACTTAATTTATGTCATTAAATTGTGTCTATTTGTATTTTGTGGTGAGTGAGAAATAGAATTTTGCATTACCTACTGCAGAGAAAATGACATTTTTTTTTAAACAATTTTTTCTTTTAAGTTTAGTTGAAATCTGCCATGTATTCAAATGGAAATAGGGCAAATAAGTGTGTGTGTGCACATTATAATCAGGACTCACAATTGTGAGGTAAAAACCAGAACCACTGGATAATCCCATTATATCACCTCAAATATCAACATAATGCCTAAACAGGGAGCAAAAGCATCTGGATATTGTTGTAATGAATATAAACACATTATATCTCTATCACTGAGGACACATAAATATTAAATGTTTTTTACTTTTTCACAAATAGTAAGTCTTCAGCAGCTCATGTCTTAAGTTATGATAAGTTTTTACATCTTAAGGGTGAGTTTAAGACACAAATTAACGATAGAAAATATTCTCAGTGAAAGACAGAAAATACAAAACCAAAATCACTTTATCATTGTTTTCTGTGTCAAAATGTACTCTAAATACCACCAAATTATTAATAAGAAGAAATAACCACTATAAACATAGGTGCAGGTATACTAAGTGAACTCCTACTAACATGAAATTAAAAGGTTCGCTCCAAAGGTAAGCTCACTCTTCTGCACCAAAGTTCACCAAGAAAATCTGACTTTTGAATTTCTTTCTTTCCACATCTATTTTCAACTGAAAATTTATTGACGACATTTAAAGAAATAAATTGGTGTAGCAAAATTTGTGCATAAAGAAGGGACTGATTCACAGTCATATCTGTAACACCTGGTGTAATTCTAAATTAATATGTGAATCATTTCCAAGAAATGTTTGAATGAACTGTAACTTAATTTAACGCAAGTTATTTAAAAACAGATATACAAGGATCTCAAGTAAAAGTTTGCAAATTTTAAATCTCGTGCGACTCATGTGCAGGTCACGACCCAGTGTTTGAGAACCACTGGTTTCAGTCAGAAAGGAAGAAAATTGGGGGAGTTATTTAGAGAAATCTGAGGCTAGAGATTAAGGAATTTAACCATAAAAGATCATATTATTGAAATTAATCAGCTAATTTACGTTGTTATCAAATTAATTGATTGACTTCATAACAAATGTTTTTTTTGATTTGGTCCTTAAATGATGGGGAGTGTTTGTGGACTATTCTTTCTTTAATCGTACATTCAAATAATTCCAATTTTTTTTTTTTTTTTTTGAATCTCTCTCACACACACTGGTTTCCATGACTTCAGAGGACATTGCATTGACTTACATTCATTTCCTGGAGACTTACTCTAACCTTAACCATAATTACTAATGCCCTGACCCTAACAATGTCTTCACCTTAAAATTGAGTCATTTATTTAGTTATGGAGGACTTGATTTTTTTCCCTATGAGGAAGACAAGTCCCCATCATGTGAGTGAGGAAACAGATTTATGTCCCCACGACGGGAGGAATACCAGGCACACACACACACACTTTGCCTCTGCAGCAGCGCGCACAGCTGCGTCAGAAAGAGTTGGAGAGCAGCAGGAGAAAAGTCTTGGTGGCGCCTGGTGGCTGAAGCAGAAATCATAATAATACACCCTCCTCCTCCTCCTGCTGCTCTACAGGAACCCAGAGAGGAGTGTGATCAGAGTCCGCGGTGATGGAAGCAAAGAGCGGCGGAGACTTTCATGTTCACACCGCGGAGTCGCCATTCCTTGATCTGTCTGTCTATCTGTCTCTGTCTCACACACACACAGAGTGACAGACGTGTTTATTTATTCACGATAATTGTTGTTGTCATAGTAAACAAACAGCGACAGCTCACGCTAATTAATGGAAAGAATGTCGCGGTGTGTGCGTGCGTAAAAGCGCACCGTACCCAAAATGCGTAACGTGCGCGGCACCCGCCGCTTCTCTCCTCCTCATTATTATGTAAGACTTCTTAGAGTGGCTTTTTTTTCAACGTGTTAATGTGCTTATTATGTCTTTGAGTTGTGCTCGCTCTCTCTCTCTCTCTCTCTCTCTCTCTCTCTGGGCGGGTTTCCTCCCTCCTTTAAGTAGCTGCGCGCAGCAGAGCAGAAGCAGCATTCCTCTTCCTCCTCCTCCTCATCAGCAGCGGCAGCAGCAGCAGTCCTCTCTCTCTGTCTGACTCTGTCTCTCTGTGATTCTGACTCGCAGGAAAACTCTTTTATACCCGGGCTAAATTTAGTGGGGGGCCTGGTCGGTAGAAGGCAGCGTCTTCATCCTGGACGCGCTTCCTTTTCCCCCCCTTGTCCTCGCATCGGTCCTGCTCTGCGCACAGAAAACGCAGCTCTCACTCCACCAGGCGCACAGAGACGCATGAGAGCGTGAATGAGTGAGTGAGTGAGTGAGTGCATGAGGAGAATCGGACGACAGAAGAAGCAGCTTCTTCTCTGGAGACTTCACTGGTTTTGATTTGAACACAGAAAGTGACTTTTCCCTCAACACAGGGATTTTTTTTTGCTCCTATTTTCATTCAAAAAGGCATGAAAATGGCCTTGAGTGGAACCATTTTACCATCAATCTCTACATTTGCCAACCAAAAGGAGAAATGCTGGGAAGATGTAAGTGACTCTCTTTGTGTTTTTGCACTTGTTCTGCGCACAGATGTGATGTTTGATGATGTTTAATGATGGTCTCTTTCAAAACTGGTTAAATATTTTCTGCTGTTTCTTGTTTTGTTGCTGTTCTTTACAGATTTTAGAACTAACTGTGTTTTTTTCATCTTTGCTCCAGAGGTGGAAGGGCAGCCTGAGCAGCGTTGCTGACTTGGACAGCAGCTGCCTGGGCAGAAAGGACGAAGAGGACCTGGATAAGTTCTTGGATCTCGAGTTTATTCTCGCAAACACAGCAGTTTCTGACGGAGCTCCAGCTCCCGGGACTGGAGTGGAGTCCTACCGGCTGCAGGAGGCAGGAGCGCCCGTGTACCAGCAGCAGCAACAGTCCACCTACACCTCAGTCCCGGATTTGAACTGCCCTCCTCCGCCCTACAACAGCCTGATGGCGGAGCTGCTCCGCTCCGACTTGGATACGAGCTTCCTCCCCGGGAACAGTCCCAGCATCCAGGGCAGATTCCTCATCAGCTCCGCGCCTTTCCACGCCACTCAGGATTTATTCCCCGAGCACCCGAACATCAAAGTGGAGCCCGCATCCATGGACACATACGGACCTGTCATGGGTCTCGTGCCACAAAGCTGCAGCAAAATCAAGCACGAGGGCAACGTCTCCTGCATGATGCCCTACGAGCAGCAGCCGCGGCTCGCCAACTCCCCGCAGGCGGCGGCAGCGGGCAGCATGACGCCGCCGCTCAGCCCGGACGACCTGATGAGCTCCGAGTGTCATCAGCCCCACGTGTGCAACACGTTTCCGCAGAGCTTTCACCCGCAGCAGCAGCAGCACCATCACCACCATCACCACCACCACCACCGCAGCAGCGCGCCTGCGGGATTCCCTCACCCTCACAGCGGCATGCAGCTCCAGTTCACGGCGGCGCAGCAGCACCAGTTCCCCGGTATGTTCGCGGAGGACGCGGGCATGAACATGCAGCAGCAGCCGGCGGCGGCGGGTCAGCGGGTCCTCCTCACCCCGCCGTCCTCCCCCCTGGAAATGATGGACGCCAAGCCGAAGAGAGGCCGCAGGTCATGGCCGAGGAAACGGACCGCGACGCACACCTGCACATTTACCGGCTGTGGGAAAACCTACACGAAGAGCTCCCACCTGAAGGCGCACCTCAGGACGCACACAGGTGAGAAACCTCCATGTTTGCACGCGCTTGGCGATTTAACACGTCACACCATTAACAAAAATTATCCGTTTCTACAAACGTCACTCACGGTTGCTTTGTGTTTATTCGCAGGGGAGAAACCGTACCACTGCAGCTGGGAGGGCTGCGGCTGGAAGTTCGCGCGTTCTGACGAGCTCACGCGTCATTTCCGGAAGCACACCGGGCACAGGCCGTTCCAGTGTCACCTCTGTGAGCGGGCCTTCTCCCGATCCGACCACCTGGCTCTGCACATGAAGAGGCACATGTAAGGAAACGTCCCGGAGCGGACAAGAACAAAGACTTTGACTCCCAACAAAACAGAACTGTCACCAACCCACGATCGTTATGTCCAATGTAAAGATGCGAGTTCCTGTAAAATGATGAACTCTAGTAAAACATGGCCGGAGAAGCAGCCATACAGTATAATGAGGGAGGCCACCAGCCTGTTGACCACACTGTAATGTTCTTTACAGGTATATTTATAGGAATATTACGGTGATTTTCTTTTTTCAGAACCAAAGAAGCATCGAGACGGAAATGCCTTCAAAAAATATTTGTAAGAAAACAGACAAACATCTATTTAATGAATGTTCTCCTTGATGACATACACACCAAAAAACCAGTGATTTGACAGAAACAGAGAATTCTGTTCACATGTATTTTTGTGACTATGTAGCTGGTACTACTTTTTATATATATATATATATATATAAATATATAAGGAATGTTGTTTGTATTGACAACAACCCTGTTTTAAAAAAAAATAAATAAAGGAACATTCCACTTAACATGTCAGGCACATGCAACTGAAGCAACTGGAAGCAGTCATTCATTTGAAGAGCAGCAAATTTTTAAAAACTATTTTTTTTTTTTTTGACATATTTTCAACCATTAGTGCCTTTTTTTTATAACATGTTATTACGCAAAAATTACGATCGCCATACTCTTCACTGGCTAAGAGACAATCAACGTTTGACTCTGTGTGTTTTGTTGTTTTGTTGTAAAAGTGTAAAATGCACGTGAAATAAGCTTTGAGACAACGTTTTGTACTAAAAAAAAAACTGCCTTTTTTCAGTCTGTCCTCCTTCCTCGAAGGCTTGAATTGAATGTCACACACACGTGTCCATCCGTCCCTCCGTCTGTGTGTCCGCCGTCCCCCAAAGCGTTTGAAGTCAGGGTCTTGCACGTCATCTCTCCATTGACAAAGGGCTATAACACAGTCTTTGGCAATAACACTTGTTTGTTTTGTGTCTTGAAGAAATGTACTTGCCTTGTAAATAGATTCTTTTTATATAATGTAAATAGTCTATTTTAATGTACATATTAAACTAAATGAACGACATGAAGCCTTGAGTCCTGAGTGTGATTGTTTGGAACTGAAACAACCCAGTGGTTTGACCACCAAACCCCCCCCTTCACCACTAAGTCAGTCTGAGATGAACCACAGCAGTTCATAGACTCACTGGCCACTTTATTAGGCACACATGATGCCTAATAAAGTGGCAGGAGAAGCATCCAGCCTGGTCTTTTTCACAGCTTGGTTGTAGTTTGAGTAACTTTTTCCTCCCCAAAAACCACTGGAGATTTTCTCGTTTCCTGACCGTTCTTTGTAAACTCTGAACAAATCCCAGCAGATCAACAGTTTCTGAACATTCAAAGTCACTTAAATAACCTTTTCCTCCTCATTCTGATGCTCGGTTTGAACTTTAGCGGCTCGTCTTGACCATGTCTATGATCCGAAATGCATTTAGTTGCTGCCCTGCGAGTGGCGGGTTAGATATTAGCGATAACAAGCAGTTGAGCAGGTGTACCTAATAATGTGAGCACTGAGTAAAAACAAAAATCTTTGCTTTTCTTATGCCTTGTGTCTCAAAGACTTTAATACTTCCATGTCTGACATGATGCCTAATTAGTAACAAATTTATTATCTTATTTTAAATATCTACTTTTTAAAAAAGCAATTTTAGATGCTGACTTTTAGCGCCCCCTGTCTTTTTTAGTCTGTTTATACTGTTTTTCATTCATCACATCTTCTTTTAACACTATATTCTTCTCTTTGGGTATTTTAAGCTACGTTATTATCTGATTTATTTGCGCTTAGTTCAGTGAATTACCTTTATTTGTAATGTTTGGTTGGTTTCATTTTATCTTTATCTCTTAATTTCAATCCATCCTCATTTTTTGCTGACAGTTTTCTCTCTTTTCCATAGCTTTTTGTTGTTGGCTCCATGTCTCTGTCTATGAGGAGGTGGTGGGTGGATTTCATTGTGTAAAGTACTTTGTGCTACAATTTATACTTGTATCAAAATTGTTGTAGATTGGCTATAGATTGACTAAATACTTCAGTTATGGACGTGAGGTTTGGACGTTTGGCAGCAGGTGAAGCCAGTTCAATGCAGGGAATAACAATAAAGATACCAAAACATGATAAACAATGATAAATAATGGTAAGAAAAAGCATAATTTTTCTAAAACAAAACATGTTTTCCTAATGCCAACGTTTTAAAAGGTTGATTACCAAGATATTAGGCTATTTTATTTTGTAGCAATGACTCACATGTGTAGAATATTTCAGTCAGGACCCGAGGTTTGGAGGTCGGGCAGCAGGTGAAGGTCAGGGTCGGAGCTGCTGGTGCCCCCTGCTGCTGCTCCTCCTGCTGCTGCTCCTCCTGCTGCTGCTCCTCCTGCAGCAGCAGCAGAGTCAGACTCCTGATGCTTCCCATCTGGGACAGAGCGTCTGCCAGAGCGCTGTGGCAGCTGCCTATAAATACAAACATTACACTGACATAATTACAGAGGCTCGATATAGATGGGGAGTCTGCGTCAAGGGCACGGGGCGAACCGCAGTGAGTGGGAGGGAGGGAGGGAGGGAGGGAGGCGGGGATGGGGGAGAGGGGTGAGGAGGAAGAGAAACCCTGTGTCAAATAAACTGAGAAAGACCCACAAGGGATGAAGGAGAGTTCACCAGGGAGTGAGGAGGCAAAATGTGCTGGAAAAGTAATTTTGTATTGTTTCTATTTTTGAAATATTTTACGCAAAACAAATATTATTCATGTATAATAGTCCGTGAGTGACTGATCTGACTTCAGCTGCAGCTCGAACCTTCCCTCAGCATCACTCTTACTCGGTCCAACTCATTCTTGCCGTCGACTACAGCCCGAAACTCGTCACTACCTCTTTATCTCACCGTCACACATCTCTGTATCATTTCCACGATGGCTCCATACCAACGCTGAGGTGGGAAAAAAAAAGGGAACCTGACCACCGTCCCCTGAGCCACTATTATAACCAAATTAACTTAAGTGAAAAATGAAACACTTTCATTTCACTTTTTCAGTCGAGTACAGGAGCGTGGGAACGTGTGACCCGAGAGAGACGGGGGTGCAGGTGGTTTATTCTCAGATGGTTTGTCCAGCTGAGGTTCTGAAGATTATGTACCTTCTCTCCTGCACCAAATTCCATAGAGAAAATCTGCATTTTTTAGCTCACAGGGACACAGGAGCTGCTGGTCTACTGCTGCCCTGTGTGGTCAGTTTGTGTCTCTGAAGTAAACCTGAGCAAAGGATTTCAAACACTAAAGTCACTTAAATAAGACATTTGAACTTACCGATGGAGGCAGCAGTGGATCAACAACTCCTGTGTGCTGTGATGTAAAATCGTAGATTTTCTGTATGGGCTTTGGTGCAGGGGAGTGAGTGGTTTACAAAGTGACTCAAAACTTCAGTTTCCTGTCAAAAAAGGTAGACAAATAGTGACATAAAGCACCAGACATGTTCTTAAGATATTGTATACTTAAGTTGTTATAGTTTACTTATTACCTTAGCTGTACGTCAAGTGTCTGTGTTGAAATCTGTGTTTCCTCGTCTCCACACTGGCTGCCCAGCTCAGGCAGATGTATGTACTACACAATAAAACACAGACTATCCCTTCAATTTTAATTTTTTTTTAAACATGTTGAAGTTTTTAACAAATTCTGTTTGTTATAATTTTTTGTCAAGCAAAACTATCAGATCTAACAGAGGGAGTGTTTGTGTGTATACAGCAGCAGAGCAAAGACGAGTGGAGACAAGAAGCGTTAATCCCGTCGAATTCTGGATTAATGGGTTCTTTGAGCCTTAGAATTAACGATTGAAACTTTTGTGGGTGTTTCTTTGCATTTTCAAACTCCAACCTGTTTGTAGTCACCTCTTTTCGCTAGCCTATTTTTGCTGTTGCCTCCATCTGTCTTGATGTTTTCAATGTAGTGATTTTATATATATATATATAAATATATATAACAATTTTTTTAAAATATATATTTTTTAACAAATCAATCAGAATTTTTTGTGATGCGTAGGTGATCACCCAAGTATGTTCCCATTACATTTTGGTAAGAATCTACCCACTGGTGATGATGACATCACAAAAAGTGAACCAATCTTTTATAATGGGTAAAAAAAAACCTACAGTACTGTGCAAAAGTCTTAGGTCGTACCAGATTTGTTGTTTTAGTTGTTTTATAATTAGACTTCTTTATTAGAATTTAACCAGAATATACAGGAAGTATCTATGCAGTGTTAAAATAATTACAGATTTAAGGGTTCTGGCTCTCTTAACCTGGAGTGGAACCATAATTAATGTTTTTATGGTAAAACCTGTGTTTGTCCTACTATTTCATGTCAAAAATGCCTGATAAAAGGTGAAAAAAGATGCCCGATCATTACAAATGTTGCACGGCATTTCCTCACTTTCAACTACATTGAATTGGATCATTTGATTAAAAATGCAAAGATTATGCAAAGCCAGTGGTGGCCTAAGACCTTTGCACAGTCCTGTATCTCTGTCAAAACTCATTGGATTCAAACTAAATTCAGAATATGTATGTAGGATCACACATTCTACCATCAGACTAACTTTGCATCTGGATTTGACTCAGGTTACGGATTTGGCAGCAATTTAAATGTAACATGGTTCAGTCCCTTTGTGTGACATCTTTACGGATCAGGATGAATCTTGTCATGTTTATGCAAAATGATAATAACTATAAACGGGCAAAGTGTGTGTTACGTACTACAGCTTTAACGCTGAAGACTGGCCTGTCCTCTTCCCTCGCTCGTCTCCAGCTCACCGAGAATCACCAACATCACACACAGGAGCACGTTTTCCCCTCTTCCTCACCATCTCACCCTGATATTTTCACTCAGCGTGAGGCTGTAAACACGCTAACACGCTCCCGTGCCACAGTTTCCCTCAGGTGACCTCCACTTCCTCTCCAGCTCCGACAAAACACTTAAAAAATGAGTGTGTGTGGAGTGTAAACCGACGCTGCTCCTGTCAGAGAGGTCAGAAGGTCACAGGAGACAATGTAGGCACTGAAACCAGCGCTGCGGTTCCTCCGAAGCTTCCTCCAGACACGACCTGATTCTCTTTAGGTTATTAACCACGCACTGAGATGAACATAAATGATGGGAGATGACACCCTGGAGAAGAAACTGAAAGATTTTACTGGTGAAATTCAGTCAAACTTTGTCACCTGTTTGGGAAAAGAACAAACCTTTTCACAGGAAAACTACTTCCTGGAAAGATTTACCCTGGGACAGGAACATGGGAATTCTATGAATGGGAAGAGGATGCCATCTACTGGGGAGAGCAGGAAACTCCTGCTGGAATCCAGACCCTGAACGCCTCATGTTAATGAACGGTTGTCTTTCACCTTTTCCTTTTTCATTGCGTTTCCTTTCTGAGGAAGATGAGAGAGGGAGGTTGGGAACGTGAGTGAGGAGGAAGTGAAATGACGGAGCAGACTGAGGAAGATTTTTGTTTCAAATCAGTCTTGTTTTAAATTTTTGCTGCAACGACAAAGGCAGATAATATTCAAATTAATGTACTGTTGAGTTATTGCGACGTCATGATCTTCAGCTCAAGGTGTGGATGTGGATTTAAGAGCCAGTGACTGAGTCAAGTTCAAAATGCAGAGACAAAAAGGCTAAAACTTATTTACACTGACCTAAAATGTGGTTATGTGGTAATGTAGGTTGTGTCCTTATCAAATCAATGAATCCAACAAAAGCACATACTAAACTGAAACTATGATGTAATTAATCAAGTACTAAATTGATCATCAACAATTTTAATAATTTGAGTGTTGTTTTTTTAAATAATTAAAATAAAATTTTGGGATTTTTCTGGTTTCATATAAGAAAGAAATCATTATAATTAAATCCTTTTGGTTTGTGGACAAAATAAGATATTTGACATTTCCAGGTTTGGGAAAAAAAAAAAAAAGAAAATGGACCAAATGATTACTTGATTAATTGATAGTTTTAGGGCTGTAACTAAACTGACCCATGCACAAAAAAACATTCACAAGTCTTAGTATGGAAAAGGATAATTGTCACATATGATTTTTTAATAAACAAAAAGATTCATAATTCTGAGTTTGACAAGAAAGAAAAGTTATTATATATTGGAAGAAGAGGGGAAAGTCCATATTCTGAGATTAAAGTCATGATTTTGACTTCTTTCCTCAGAATTTTTTTCTTTTAAAAAATTACAAAAAAAAAGCCAGAATCCTTGTCTCTATGTTCCTAACGGCGATGCATTAGCGTGCAGTGCTAGTAAAGTGGTACAGTCGAACGCGTTGAGCCCCGCCCACTCGACAATTTACCGACAATGAAGTTCATCACATTTAATTTGTTTTCTGAGGAAAATGACCTTTAATGACCTCTGTTTCGGAGCTAGTGCCCGCCCCCCAGAACACCGAGTCTCTTGCGATTGGCCAGCTACCAAGCACATTCCCACTCGCTTGTGATTGGCCAGCTACGAGTGGACTAACTGATGTGCAGTGTTTCGCCCCCCGAACCACAGGAGGGTCAGTTTGATTTCCTGCATGGTTCAACTTAAATGTAAAATAAACCATGGTAATATAAGTTGTTCCCTATGCAGACGGTTTCTCACAGCTCATGCAGCGGTTGGCTTTTAAAACAGCGAACCGAGACAAACAGAAAGCACACACGATCTCTGTCTGCTGCACAGTAGTTAGCGTATGTGCTAACCCGAGGCACTCGCAAGCCAACACAAAAATACACACATTTCCACACAAGTCGTGCAGCGTTTTGCTTGTAAATGGCACCATATGGAGCTGAGACAAACACTCACTCATACTCACTCATTTTCTACCGCTACTGAGACAATCAGAAAAAGGCAAACACAGACGTTGCCTTTCAAATGCAGCCGCAATTAGCCGTCGTTAGCTATTGCTATTCAAGACAAGAAGCAGTCAAGCCACAAAGACATTATTACTTCATTTGGTGCTGCCGAGTCCTGCATTGTATTGCCCAAAGTTTGTATAACTATTCACTTCAAAGTGACTGCTACAAACAAACAGCCTTTCAGGAAGCTTAGCAGGGATATTACTATCAAAAATGAAAGATTTTGCTCTTTGTTCCTCATTAGAAGGGAGTCTATGAAGCGTCTGATGTTTTTGACAACCAGCAACAGAGCAACAATGAACTGAACCTTTCTTCTGAGACATGTTGCCCTCAACAGATACAATAGTTGTAATGGTGGAAGTGATTCAGCTTCTTCTTCAAGTTGAATGTTCAAGCCCATGACCAGGAGTAGCTGTTGGGGGAGGGTGCGTTGCAAGGAAAATGTGCTAGTTACGTAACTAAACTGGACTTTTAAAAACCGCTTGCTCGAGCTCAGGTAAACAGAGAAGCTCTTCTTTCTCAGAAGTGGCTGAAGAGTTTATTGTGACACTTTAGTGATGTTTAGATACAGGAAGGCCACGGACACACCAAAAAAAAAAAATCAAAAATTTGATTTTCCACTTAATTTCCCCTTTAATAGGAATCATGACAAGAGCAAATTTGTGAATGATGTAGTAGCTAATTCACAGCCAAATCTGTAACACGTAATATAATTCTGAATTGGGAAAATTACCAAGATACGTTTGGTAACTTTTTCATAAAAATCTTAATTAAAAGCAATTCTGCTGGAAACTCTATTGGAAAAAATCCTGCAAAAATTTGGGGACGCAAAGCAAAACTCCCACGACCCATCTGTGGGTCCCGACCCAGTGTTTGCCTCCTCCCCTGCACTCTTAGGTGTGTTTCCATGTTGAGAACAGCTGAGCAGAAACAGCGCGAGGTGAACTCGTGTTCACCCTCCAGTTCTGCCTGACCCACATTCCCATTTAAAAGCCAACAGGCTTTTCATTTCCTCCTCTCCATTACTGCTGGGTCAACACAAAGCGAGCAGGAATTTCCTGTTATTCCATACGGAGACAGTTAGCATTTGCTAACATGGCAGATTTCCTGGGTTCCAGCTCACGTGTCCAGTTATGGCCGCTGTGTTTGCTCAGTGTTCAGCTGTGGCCTCCACATGTGTTTAAAGGAAAATTGTGTTTGTGACATTGGGCTGTATAAATAAATTTGACTTGACTCTCACTAGAGCTAATGCTAAAGCGCTGGGCCAATCAATAGCCGTGTGTTAATGTAAACGAAATCGCACATTTAAAAACTATAATTCAGTTTATCTCAATGACGGTGATATAAAAAGTTGCCTGGAGCCCGAGGAGGTCAAATTTCATCTTCTTTGTGTGTTAACATGTTCAGAGTGACATTTAAAAAAAAAAAAAAAAAAGACCTTTGACCTTTTGATTCCATCTGAGAAACAGCTAATGCTACTCATTAATAATTGTAAAAAACATAATAATAATGATTGCATATGCAATATGGCTGCTGTCCTGGTTTTACAAATAGATCCTCAGTAAAACTGAGATGTGGCAACAAAAGAGAACCTCTAACGAAATTTTCTATTTACATCACAAGTTGGAAGATTTGATCGTGTTCTTGTGCAGAAGTCACGGAAAAAAACATGGACGTATCTCGGATTAGCAGATTTCACAAACACGCACAGCCGTAGCACCATGTTCACAGATTAGAAACAGAACTGTGTTCAGCTGTGAAACAAATATCACAGAAGTGCAATCATCAGTAACAGAGCGCTTTTACGAATGACGTGAGTGGCAGCCATCTTGTAATCCCATGTTGGGGTTTACAAGATGGCTGTTTGATGAGTTTGTTTGCAGTTGAAGTTTCTGACTAGAAACTTGCAAATTCTCACCTCTGACTGCAACTGGATCACACCATGGAACTTTCACAGAGCAGAGGGACTCGCACTCGCACTCACAGCCTGTCGCCTCAAACACACAGGACAGTTGTCGACATCTAACTTGGATCTGAAGAAACTCGGCAGCTGTTTGGCTTTTCCAAATTGACTTTACGTATGTTTACTTCCCAGTTTTCAATAATCCAGCTCATCTACTTCCCATTAGCTGTCAGCCAAAGATGCAAAGGGGTCCTCAGTGCGTAGCAATGAGGATGGATGTAGCGGCACCTAAATTTCAACAACTTTAAGTAGAAGACAGGGTAAATATTTTATTTTATATTTATTTTAATCTCTAAGTTTCCCCTTAGAGAAAACTGATCAGAACTTAAAGAGCCGACTTATATTTTAGTGGATGCTTTGATGCTCTGTCCTGTACATGTAGTCAATTGAGACATCAGATTTTTGAGCTGAGCCACAACATTAAAGAGGACATTCACCAGAAAATCAAATTTCTGATGTTTTTTGGTGTGTCCCCGTGTCCTTCCTGTATCTAAACATCACTAAAGTGTCACAATAAACACTTCAGCCACTTCTGACAAAGAAGGGCTTCTCTGTTTACCTGAGCTCGAGCAAGCGGTTTTGAAAAGTCCAGTTTAGTTACGTAACTAGCACATTTGCCGTGCAACGAACCCTCCCCCAACAGCTATTCGCGGTCATGGGCGTGAACATTCAAGAAGAAGAAGAAGAAGAAGAAGAAGAAGAAGAAGAAGCACCGCAGAGCAGTCAGTCAGCTGGTAGATGGCCAATCACAAGAGACTCAGTGTTCTGGGGGGGCGGGCATTAGCTCAGAAACAGAGTGCCTGTTCAGAGGCTGGCAGAGAGCAGCAATAATCTGGCTTAATCTGAAGAGACTATGAGGTTATTGACCATCAATATTATTTAATTTATTGAAGTAGACATCAGTAATCTCGATTTTTGGTTCAGTAAATACGGTTTCAGCTCATTTATTTCTACATTTTGTTAAAAAGGATCAGATATGTTAGCAGTAGCATTGTTCATTTTTGTCAAACCTTTTCGTGCCAACGTGGCCGTGTAAACAAACTGATTCACATAACATTCAGAGCAATACGGACGTGTTTAATACAGTAAATGACTGCGTATATACTTAAACTCACCGGCTCCAGAACTGTGATGGGGAGCTTCGAGAGCTTCGGGAGCCGTAGGGGGCAGCATTGCACCTCTCCGTGTACAGCCTGCTGGAAATGATTGGAAGAAGAATTAAAGCACGAACGCAGCGAAATGAAGCAGCGACCCATTCTGACTGAACTGAAATGTTTATTCTAGTAAACAATACAGAGCATGTAGAGAGGATCAGCATCTCTTCTCTCAGCTATAGTAGTGTAGCTGCAGTTAACCTCCTTCTCTCGACATAATACTATACAGACTGTGTACACATCTTCAGGAAAAAGAGACAGCTTTAATTAAATCACCTTCATGTGAAAAACAAAAGCAGACGAAAATCAAGATGCATAGTGAAATGACATGTTTAGGCATCGCAGTCAGTTCTAATGAAACATCTTTCTTTTGAAGAGAGAAACAAAACAAGCTTGTAAACTTAAAAAGTCACATTTTTTGCTAATGTTAAAAATAATGTTTAATAAACCATAATGTGTTTGGGAATGAGGGTTTCGACTGAGCGGTGGCATAAATAAACATTTTTTTAAAAAAAAAAAGACATACGCTCTAAATATCAAAAACAGACTCTTACATAAAACAATAAAAATAAACATTGTCTATTGCACAATGGGAGGTATCGAGATGACAAATACAGTATGAATGATGGTACCGCGGTGCAGCTCGACAGTCCAAGCTGCGCACAGCGAACACTCTGGGGTCAGAGACACGCGTGTGGAACAGGTCACACACAAGAGCATGTTTTACATCTGAGTGAAAAGAAACATCAAATTCATGGTCAGATTCCTAATATTCTAACTCTGATCAAGCTAATGTTTGAAAAGCCAGTTCTTAATGTTAACATTTCTAAGTGTTGAAGGATGTTCACCTGCTGAGCTTCAACATTCAAGTATCAAGTGCATTTAAGAGCTTGAACTTGACCAAAATTATTATTACAATTCAACAATAACTCACTCACAAAGTTGCTCATTTAGTGGCATTTTCACAAGAAGCTTTAAAGGAACGGTGGATAAAAATGTATTGATGACGTTTCATGTTGCATCCTTTAGTTAGCATCAACGCTCCAAAAAGATGTTTAGTTTGTCTATTGTGGTCCAAACTTTGCAGAGCTGACCCTGCTCCTGAATCACGTATATACAGGGTTCCCACACCTTGGATGGCCTAAAATTCGAGGATTTTTCAAGGGCTTTCCAAGACCAATTCTCCCAAATTCAAGGACAGAATGTGCTGACACAGCTTAAGATGGGAGGGCAACTTGTAAGAGCACGCTCTGCATCTGGACGCGTGATTGTCCTCGGGATCTTGGTCAAGCCCAGTCTTTGTAATTTGGAATTATCTTGGATTATCTTGGAATTTTCATTTCCCAGGCATCACATCATTTGCGCTCTCTGTCTTAAAGTTACTCGGTCATTGTTCTGCATGGAAACTCACGTCAACGACGGAGAGAGACAGTGGACAGTGTCCACAACACCGACTGGACGTTTGTCCTGTGTAGACCGAGTCTACGTACATCAAGGAATGCAGGGCATGAAACAGTAGGTGGCGTCGTAACAAAACATCAACTAAATATCAACGTCTTGCACAAAATTCAAGCGCTTTCAATGACTATTAATGGCGATTTTCAAAAAAGGCCTTGAAACTGCTTTTTTGAAAAAATTCATGAACTATCAAGGATTTCAAGGACCCATGGGAACCCTGTATATAAAAGGTTAATTCTGGGGTAATGGAAAACAACAATTCATAACACTTATTTCATTTTCAGTTTCTGCCAAATGAAAATTCACTTACAGTTTTAAACAGCGGACCTTTAAAAAAAACCACCGTGTGATTTTGGACTCAGACGTGTTTGGCTGTGCACAGCTCAGAGAAGTAAACTCACTTTGTACCAGGGTCACTCTTCTCCTACACGAACACAGTTTGTAACGGCTACAGCAAAGTCAAATATGATATGTAAACAATAAAGAGACAAACAAAATCATGGCAGGGAGAGGCAGTTCACAAAACTGCACATCAGCTTTAACTGTACCGACTCTTCAGTCCAGTTTGAGTGAATTCACGTCCGTTTCCACCAGAGAGTCCGTTTCCACACACGTGGAACATCTACAAACACGTCGTTCCACATCTGCGTCCTGTTGTCCACCTGCTCTGAACCAGCACTGGTCTCACATACGGAACAAACTGCCCAATGATCAGCACGCAAACCATGACTCAGGATTTAATCCTGACCGACAGCAGTGCGCCTCACTCTGCACAAACCAGATTACAGAGAGATCTGCTCATTAAAACTATTCTCATTTACACTTTCCATACAGTATATAAAATGATGTACACATTCTGCAAACTTGATCAGACGGCTAATTAGGTAACCCATCATCATCATCATCATCATCGTTGGATTTCACTAAGTCAAAATTAGTTTGTTTCAGTTTTCACAGTTTATATTTTCAGATTTCTTCCCATAACTGATTGAAATGGCTGCAGGTGGTAAAAGCCTGAGCACGAATGTGTCGCTAATAGCTTCGTAGGTGTAAAATGACACTGGTAGATACTTGAGGTTGTGATATCGGTATCAGTATCGGACATGGAAAAGTTGATATCAAGCCAACCCTTTTTTTCTCGTCTAACACTGGTCCCGGGACCAGAGGTTAAGAAACCCCCTGTGTTAAAGTAATGCTCAGGAGAACGTGTGCGCTCTGGGCAAATCATGAACTTTAGTCTGCGACGGGTCGTGGACGCACACACAAACAAAATACAGACGCACATGAATAAAAAACAAAACTTTTTTTTTTTTAAAAAAAACGGCAACACAGCAGCTCTGACTGACAGTGAAGAAACTCAAAACTTCAGCCACTGCTTCAAGTAAAGGGACAACTCACAGAAAACGAAGGTGAGTGGTTTCAGTCCGTTCATACAGCACTTTGATTCACAGATTTCCAGTTTCCAGCTTAATGACACCCGGCAGTTCCGAACCCTGGCCTGCACAGTCACAAAACGACTACGGTGAAGTTTTAATGTTCTTTTAAAACAAAAACATGTAACTATATAATGACTCAAGAGAGATATAACCAGCTAAAGAAATTAAAACAAAAGTTAAAATCCCCGCTCTCTAAAAACAAAATGAGGTCAAACGTAGCAAAAATATTTCTCTTGGGTTTCCGTTCGTGAGTCGGACGTGGTGACGTCACAGCAGTGGGGTCAAGCTTTTAGCGAAACTCTGTATCACTGAGACGCTCCAGTGAGGGTGATAGTTTTTTTTTTTTTTTTTTTTAAAAAAGAAAACTTAAAAATTGGGTAACATTGCTTCATATCAGCTAGAGCAAGATGAGAAGATTAACATCACTTTTAACCTGAAATAGGGGGGAGGAAACGTGTAGACTGGGGCAGAGGAAGTGAGAAGAACTCTGCTAATATCAGGGGTCTCACTTCTCATCTGAGTCTGGATCAGAGACAAGTGTTTCCTGAGGGAGAAACATGGAGGACAGACTGAAGTCGGGAGGGAAACCGAGTAAAAGAAATGATCCTGAGGAGTGACAATCCAAAATCCAGTCTCATCCACATGCCTCTGTTTTCATATATACTTGTAATACGCACCATTCTGAAGCATCTTCTACCAGCAAAAAAAACACCCAAATCTACTCCATCTGTAAATCCACGTTACAGGGAAAAACAATCCTCTGAAGAAACACCTTGGCAGTTTGATCTGTGCTTCTCCTCCTCCTCCTCCTCTTCTTCTTCACTGCTGCTTGATAAAATTTTAGTGACTGATTTTAGCAGCAGGTTCAGTTTGTTGGATCCGTTTAGAAACCACCGTGAGAGAAGGTGGTGCAGAAAAACAACAGACGGTGGAGGTGACGGGTCAGGGATGGTCAGCTCGTCTGTGGAGCGGAAACACAGTGCGTCTGTTTGCTTCCTCTTCATCTTCAGTTTCCTTCATGTCAGCAGGGTTTTTGCAGCTTCTTCTTCTTCTTGTTTTTCCCTCTTGTTTTGTTTTTTTTTTTGGCCAGAAGTTCCTTCTGTTCCTCATACAGCGAGTCATTAAGTGTTGGGGGAGGGCGGAGCGTACAAACGGGGAGGTGTCAGTCCTGTAGATGTCAGTCGTGTGTTTGTGTTTGTGTTTGTGTCGTTGGCAGGTCATGCGTTGGACATCTCGGCCTTGCTCAGAGCGATGGCCAGCTCCAGGTCTTCCTGCTCCTGCTGCCGCAGCCTCTTCAGCCGCTCGCGCTCGGCTCGCTCACTCTCCCTCTTCGCCCACTCCAACTGCTGAGCCTCGTTCCCGAACTAGAGACGCAGAGACAAAGAAACATGGAATCTGCAAAACTGCCGGCAACATCCACCATTTTGGTTATTTTAAAAGAAGCTGTTGTTTTGGCTTTAGCACAGGTTGGACTTTATAACTTATTTACATTAATATTGTATATATATACGTACAAATGCCAATAAATCATACAAGAAATACATCAGGGATGTGCATTTCTAGCAAAAATTACATTTCAATATTCAAATATTCGAAACTCTAGCGCATGAGAGTTAGTGAAAGTAATGCAGATAACGAGATGCATTCAAGAAACCTTGTAAATTTCACATCGCTTCTGCAAACACATGACCCTCAGCTTGTAATGGACGCACCACAAATTAGGTCGTCACTGGAGTAGAAAGATTCATTTTGCATCTTTTTAATATAGTATGAATGAATAAACATTTGATTAAAATTAGGAAATAATATAAAATACACCACAAAATTTTTTCACTCAAGTGACAAATTTAACTTTGATTATTAGACAGTTTTTGTTTTTTTTCCCATAAGAGTCCCTTTTCCAGCAACACATGATGTAGGAAAGAAGCACCACATTCTGTATTCATGCACAATAAAAGTGAACATATATATGAATTTTATTGTGTTTTATTTCTTACCTTGACTTTTTCAGGTCCTGTCAGAGAGTTGGATTACAGAGCAGAGAGATTATCAAACTGGAGTGGATCTAATTTACAGGACATCACATGCATGCAGCACATGCACACACTGTCCAGAGTTTCACCGTCTTCATCACAGTCTTCAGCTACGTGTCAATTAATTTAATTACAGAAAAATATTCTACTGTGGAGACCAGGTTAATAAATAGAATTATTACAAGTAGAGGTTGACCAATATGGGGTTTTCTACGGCCGATACAGTTTTTTAGAAATCAGGGCAGCACATGGCCAATAATTGATGCTAAATTTTCCACCATTTGGCAAAATATGACAACAAATCATACAAAAACCTGCAGTACAACTGTATGTACTATTTCCAGTAAAAGTAATGCATAAACTAAATAATAAACACATGAAAAAAGTTTTAATTACTGACTTAAAAACATTTGTCATTTATTAAAAAGTGGCAATTATCAGCCAGATTTATCGACCCAACTGATAAATCGGTCAACTTCTACTTACACTGCTAACAAATGACTTGAGGCTGGAGTGGAGGCGTGTTGTCAATCAGAGCCACAGAAGAGACAATGGAGAGGGGAATCAGCTGCACTAAAGACAAATGTGGTGATGACAGGGTGAAGTGAAATTGTTAAATTATAAGTTGTTAAATCCACTGTGATGGAAGTGAGAAAGTCAATATATTCAATTAAAGGAGAAAAGGAAGGGTGTGAGTGAGAAAGAGAAAAACTACATTCCCACAATACAACAAAGACATGCACTAAAATAGCACACAAACATGCATGTGCACACACACACACACAATGCAGGTAAGACAGACTCAGGAGCTGAGAGTTGAGAAGTGATACTGATGTCTCTTGTGTTAGAGCTGAAGTGAATGGCACCAAATTTCCTACAAAGTTTATACCTGTGTGACAAACACACAGCAACAGGAGGAGAAATTCCAGCATGTTGCTGACTTATGAACTCTGCCCTCCTCTCAGACACTGCAGAAGCCCTGACAAACCCTCGATATTCTTTCTGTCATGTTGCTGACTTATGAACTCTGCCCTCCTCTCAGACACTGCAGAAGCCCTGACAAACCCTCGATATTCTTTCTGTCAACACAAAAACACCGACCACAAGAAGGGCGGACACCTTTTCCTGCATCAGGGTCACACACCGCAGCTCAGCAACCTACACAGTTTCAATACCAAACTACAATGACTTCAAATGTGCCACACTTATCTTTACATTAGCATAAACTGAAGCTATTCTGAGGAAAAAAACTAGTCTGACTTTAGGAACAATATCATATCAGCTGGTATTGGCTTTAAAATGTATTAGATATTAGCAAAACACATGATAATCTGCTACCTCCATGACTTCTATGCTAATGCCCTCCACAATAATTTTTTTAATGTTTGTTCATTTTGTACAATGAAGAAATCTGCTGCAATCCGAGTATGAAATTATCATCTTGATATCACCACAGAAAACATAAGACGACCTTCCGCATTTGGGCGACCTTCCCAATATATCGGCATATCGTCGGCATAGCGTTAGACATAACACCAAGACTGCTGATAAAGAGTTCAGCTCTATGTTAATAGTGTAAACAGGAAGAAATGCGGTTTAAAAATGACAAAGGGGGGGAATTTTTGTGCAGTATTTGTGGTTTCTGGTTCGTTTTATCTCAACCAATCACCAAACACAGGTTTCGGTTACTCCCATACAAACCCCTTAAAACCATACCTTTCTGTTGGAATAAAGTGCCAAAACTCTTTTACCTACAGTAACATTACAGCCTTATACAGAAAGAAATAGAACTTTCCCTATATTTTCCTTTTTGTTCTTGAAAAAATTTCTGTAAACTCCAAACGCTGCAGTATGTATGCCAGGCCAGACAACGTAAAAAAAAGTGAGACTATGATTTGGGACCCATTTTCCAGAAATCGCATTTTAGGGCTACGTTCACACAGAATACCGTGTGGATAAAATGTCAATTCTCAGAACTTTTGCAGATTCTCCTAAACACATACTCTTTGAGCCCTAAAGTGATAATTTGGGTATTCTGAAGTGTGGTTGTACAAATAAAACTCATTCTCACTGAAAACATGGCCATGCCAGTGAGGAGGAAGGAAAAACTGAAACTTAAACTGCTCACCTAATAAAATCTACTCCTGCTTACAACAACAACATTAGACAGCCTTCTCTGAATGCACACTGAAGTGGGTCTGCAGGACTGTGTCAGCATGATTTCTTGTGTCTGAGCTGTGATGGGGTATTAAAGGATGTCTAACAGCTGAGTGTTAGCAACAAACATGGAGGGCAGAATAAAGAGCTGCAGCAGAGAAATGAGAGCAGGCTGGGTTAGCTGTTCTGCATCAACCTTCACATCATGTGCTGCTGTGAAAGCATCACCTCAATCAAGGCTGCACCTCAAATACAACTATAAGACTTTGTTATTTAAGAACTAGTTGAACTTTTTGGGCTACTTAGAGAGAATTTAACCACCAAAGTCTCCTATGTTCGTGTTGCTGAGGACTAACACAATCAGCTGTTCAGGTACAATTTAGGTCACAAAACAAAACCAATATGAAGAATTCACTATTTGGGAGATTTTGCAATAAACATCTGTCTGCAAAAACCCCACAGCAATGCTATTTTAGCTACTAATGCTAATGCTAGTGCTGCTAACAGCAGACGTACTGACCGACCTTGCAGGCGGCTGTGTGTCTGGGTTTGTGTGAGGTGGCAGGTTCATGCCGGTGTCAGGTCAGTGAGGGTGCTGGGATAAAACAGTTTCATAATTTGTGGTGTCTCTCCACCTGGTTTGCACCAGCTTAATCTGCTCCTCATCGCTTTAGTTTTATCAGAACCACTTCTACACAAGTGAGGAACGTGTAACAAGTTAAAATCAACAATATCCTCAGTTTGGAAGGATATTGTGAATTTACTTTCATATCCACCATCAATTTAGTTTCCCACGGCTTCACATTCACTCAGTTCTACCCTTTTACCTAACTTCATCTTCTCAACAGGGAACGGAAAAAACTGTGGGTGTATCCTGAATGTGAGCGGGCTCTAACTGACAGTCGTCTCACTTACTTTTACCATGCGTTACTGAGTAAATATGTCCAAAACATATTATTATTATTGACCTGATTTTTACCACAATGCCAGCCCTACGTATGGTACATGTACCTGTGCGTTTTGTTAAATTTAAAGAGTAAACAACACAGCATAATGTCACACTGACTATCTATAAATCCAAGGTCCGTCTGTCTGCAACGGTTTACTTGATAGGCTTCAAACTTGGCAGGTGACCTATTAAGGGCACCGGTGTGTGCAGTGCTGACTTTGATGATGTTTGGATAAGAAATGCAAGATTACAGGTAGTGGTGCTGCACCACTTTGTCATAAAAAGGGACAGTTAAGAAGCAAAAACTCCTAGCAAACTGCACTAGAATGTCCTCAACTCTTCTGACGAGAACAATATACATTAATATTACAAATACCACGATTTGTTCAGATGAATAGTATCGGTTCTCGATACCCATCCCTACTGTTTTGATCTTGGCAGTTCAAGATTTAACTCCAACATTCTCTAAAGTTGCACTTTACACTATTAATGGAGTTCTGCTACAAACTTAAGATGTGAATCACCATAAAATGTAGTGACTGTGCTGGTGACAGTGCACAGCTGTGTGGCCTGACATTGATAGTTTAACAGTATCACCCGTCTCAACTTACAGAACTGAAGTCTGCAAAACCCGCAGTAGAGTCTGTAGGTTCTTTACTTGATGATGACGTTGGGGCAAAAGGGTCTTTGCCACTGAACGGGTCTCCCAGGCTTTTTTTACTCTGAAATGGGTCGACAGCTTCGCCGCCAAATGGCTGGAAGGGGTCACACGGTTTGGAAGGGTCGGCTGTGCTGGACATGCTCACTGGTGTACTCTTACCTGATGTCAGAAAGAGATAGAAGGTAAACATCGCACACTTGGACACGTCTCTCGTCGTAAGTTTGTTTCACCTGTCCAATAAAGGCTTTCTGACACAAAAAGCCAGATCACAATAATTTCACAAGTGGCTGGGACGTTACAATACAATAAAATTAAAGGTTTGCTCACAGCGATACATGTTGAACAGATCATTTGTGTGTCGCTGGGAAATTCGATGGATCTCTAACCTTTTGTGTGTGCGTTTGAATGGTGGTTTGATACTGGAGCGTTTACATTAATTTTCTCTACAAACACTGCAAACAGCGACGTTTGCGGACTTTTGTCCCCGCAAATGCAAATAGACCAGAATGAGTGTTTAAAGCAGCTCCCAGTGTATCGGAGCAGAGAATGCTACTGAGCTTTAAATGATAAGAAAACTAAATTTTAAACACTCAACGAGATCTTTTTTTAAGTTAGTAATGCATTTTCCACTGAAGATAATTTTTACTTTTAAGTAAAAAGTTGTTTTTTTTTTTTATGAAAAGCTGGGAAAAGCATTAAGGAGTGGCTATTTGGTCGGCATGGTGCAACTGTGGTATTGCAGTAACAACCCTAGGTACTTGTAATTTTACACAAATAATCCAACTTCACGGTTGAAAGACATGAAACGTCAGATTGCTAGAGAATTTCTTTGAAACTATCGGGAAAAAGTAAGGAGGCACAGAAATTATTTGCCTAATGTCAATGGTGAGAAACAAGGGAATAAAGATAAAACACACGGTCACAGGTTTTGAGGTTTCACATTCTATATCTATAGAGGATGTCAACAGTCTAAGAGCATGTGTTCACTGATAGCTCAGAAATGACTCATCAGTGCGACTCCCATGAGAGATTCTCACCTCTCTGACCTTAGTGAGATTGTATATGTTGAGAACACAGGATCTGATCAGATCAGCAATGAAAATACACCAGAGACTAAATTCTCTGGTTCCCACGGTCCTGCCCACGCACCGCTGTCACCTCATTGGTATCTTCCAGCTATTGAAACCCGCACGAGTTCCACGTCCAAGCTGCCGCAAAACAAATCCATCCTGAGCGCTTCTGTGAAGCATCGCAAACAGCTGGTGGAGACAAATCAAAAACAGCAAATGAAAACACCCAAACCAAGAGCGACACTCTCAGAAGCCACAGAGGAGCTCTCACCAGTTTTCTGGTAAATCATTTGGTTGGGTTTGTGCCCACAGTACCAACTGTTGGTTCACCTATTACCAACTACACAACAAACAACCGATGATTCAACCGCATACATTTGCATGCACAGCTACATCCATAATAAATATAAATCATTTTTGGAAATGTTTTGGCCAAAAAACTGATATATATATACATTATAAACACATTAAAACAAATATTAAAATGTCCATCATTAAACCTTAGAATAGATGTTAAGATGTTTTTAGAGAATTCAAATTATATCATTTACAGTCCTTTAATTTATGTTTGCTATATTCTGGCTGTTAAAAGGTTCAGTCTGTAAGATTTAGGTGCAAGTTATTTTTATATAGCAGAAATTGAATATAAATATATTAAATTTACACTTCAAGTGTCTATTCACCTGATCATGACAGAGGATCATGATATTACACACTGTACTTTAAAAGTGCTAGATAAGTTACATGATTCTACAATTTTAAAAACGTTTTCATAGATATTAAAAACGTCCATATACATTATGCAGCATGGTAGAAATTAAATTTAAAACTCAAGTCTTAATTTATCAGACTTGGTGAAGCTGTGGAACAAACTAGAAACACATCAGTAATCCAAGAAGTGGCAGTTATGGGTATAAACCGGGAGACAACGCTGACGCTGGCAGAGGATCGTGGGAACATTAAGAGCAAAACATGTTACTTGTGAAGGTGTCAAACCACAGCACCGATCAAACTGTTGTCATACAACATGCACACAAGCGTTTAGCCTTATTACCCACATAGGCCAGCTGATCACTCCACGCCGTGCTAAACTGCATGCCTGGCAATCAGTTATTTTCCTTTTTCAGAGTGCAGCCTATAAACATACACTCATTCACACTTGACAAACCACAATCAGGAGCTACACCCTGTTTTATAATAATCTACCCGAACGGTAGTACCTCATTTTAATATGTATTAAAAGACAGTAAATGCAGCATCTTAAAGTTTCAGAGATGTGTTCTCTGCAGACACTGTAGTCTGACCTTCTCTGAAACACCCACCCTTATTTACACACACACATGTTGTCTTGCTATATTTGTGTGGACATAATACATTCCCTAGGCCCCTTACCCTAACCTACACCATCACAACTAGATGCCTAACCCTAACCTAAACCCAATTATAATCCTAACTCTAAAACCAGGCCCCAAAAAAAGCCATTTAACCTTGTGGGGACCAAGTGAAAATGTCCCCACAAAGATAGATTTGGACATGTTTTGGTTCTCACAAGGACAGAAAGACATGTAGACACACAAACACACACACACAAAGGGAAGAGAAAGGAAGCGAGTTAGGGTGTGTCTGCAAACAACAAGCCGCAGATCATCGCTCTGTGAACATCACCATCATGTGTGCCTACACGCAAACATGAGGGCAGCAGTTTGTGCAATAACTTAAAATGTAGGGCTGCAAATAAGGGTTATTGTTATAGCTGATGAATCGATGGATTATGTTCTCGATTCATCAGTTCGTCGTTTGGTCCATGAAATGTCAGAAAATGTTGAAGCCTTAAAATTATGATTTTAGAAGTCAAATGTCTTGTTTTGTCCACAAACAAAAAGTATTCAGTTTTAATGTTTGTTTTTTTTAAGCAAAGAAAATATTTACATGTGAGAAGATGGAAACACTCACACTCAAACGAAGAGTCACCAAGTAAGCAAGTGATTGTACCTAGAATACATAGTGTAGTGGAATAAAATGTGTTTCTCCTCTTCATAGATTATTTATGCTAGAAAATAGAGGCTGAGAACATGTGAGAGTTGCAGAAATTTCTTTTCTAAATCCCTAGACTTGGACATAAAAGAAGTGTATGTAACATCTTGCATTATATTGTTAATGTACACATTTTTCCTACAATGCTGTCAAAAGTACCAAGATACAGTGATAAATCCTAACGTCAGTACTTTTAATGGTATCCGCTGAGTACTTTGGATGAGAGAATGGTGCACAGCTGCTTCAGCTTCATGCACCACAGAAGAAAACCATGACATGCTCTGCCTGTCAGCCATGACGCAGCTTCTGTAATGAACCTGAAACAGAGCCTGATGCAGTCAATAAAAGCTGCACAGTTTCCTTGATGACTGGCTACAGACATGTGTGTAAATCTCCTCTAATACATACACACACATCTGTCTAAGTTTGAGTTTGGCAAAAAGTGTGGACTTCACTTTTCACATGTAAAACTAAGTCTTTTGTTATGATAAAAGTAAAATATATAAAGCACTGTTGGTCCAGTAAAAGCTGGTATGTTTACATACGTACATGACTCAATTATTGATACAAGGGATTTGCATGAGTATTAGATTTATTTACTTGAGTATAAAAAGTTAAAGTTACTTTGAATATTTGTCATATAATAAAAAGATATAAAAATACATATTTAATCAGTGATTGCGTCTAATCTCACAAGGTGGCAGCAACAGTAACAAGTATTTAGTTAGTGGACTCTCTGTGTGTTTGCAGAAGTGATGAAATTTATGAGGTTTCTTGAATGCATTTTGAAGCTCAACACATTGTAGATCCCAGAAAATTATGAAACTGATCAGGCTCTCATTAGCTCACTAAGCTATGAACCCTACATTACTTTCAATAGCTCTCATGCACTGGATTCTGAAATGCAATTTTGATAACAATGCACATGCCTATTTGTGTTTTGTCATAAGGTCTTAATCTCGTCTCATCTGAATGAGTTGTCTTTTTCTTTTCCTTCACATTTTCAGAAATTGGGACATGGGAAATGGTGTCAGCATTTGGCACGTGTTGTCCAAACCTATTTTTAAAAATGTAATTTATTTTTTCCAACATATTAGTGTGTTTCTAGTTTGATATGGTTGTAGTTGATGAAGCAGGTTCAGTGCACAACACAGCACTACTTGCCACAACTGTTGTTGTGTGTTTGAACTTCGAATTGAGTGCACTGTGTGTGATGGCAGTGGCTTTCATCTTCCCTGTACCCACAACACCGCACTTTCCTGTTGACGGATCAGAACATAGTTTGAAAGGGTGGGGGAAAAAAAATGTAATCTGCTTATACAGAAGAAAAAAAATATATACAAAGTGTCTCAACTCTATTTACAAGTACAAAAATTTAAGGTACATTGCACTTTATAGCCCCAATGGGGAATTTGGTGCAGGTTCTACACACACACACACACAGTAAAATAACAACACAAGCATTTGTACCTGTCCTACAAAGAAAATTAATAAAGCAACTGCATGTGAAAGATATGGTTTAGGACATTAAGGGACAGTAGGGCTGCAATGACTAGTCAAAGGGCAAAATTAGTCGCCGACCAATTTAGTAGTCGACGGATCGTTTGTGACGTCATTGTGTGTGTCCCACGGCAGGCAATGCTTCATCGTAGCCAGCTGAAGTGGCTCAGAGTGAGACATCTCACTTTTCCCAAATCTTTGATGCACTGACAGCACATGTGCACAAGTGGCCGAGAACAGAATGAAAAGCAACAGCATGGAGGCGGATGAAGCGAGGCTAACGAGAAACAAGCGGTCCAGAGTTTGGAAACATTTCGTATGTTGCACAACAACTGACTGTGTTTACATGTCAATGACGGGAAAATAACACTAACCAGAGCCCAAAAAACGTCTTATAGAGGGAGAAAACACAATCCAGATGTCTTGGGTTTTTACTGAAGTTGCCGTTATGAATGTTGTTGTTGTGGTTTATGTGTTTGTATACGTAATGTAAAAATCAATAAAAAAAGAAAGCTTGTTTAACGTTATTCACTTAGTCTTTTCACATGTATTTAGTGGCCAGATACTACAGCTACATGCTGGAGTTAAAAAGACACGTGTGTGTTTAATGGATGCGTACAATATGTCTTTGACTGAGATACAAACACAGTACTGTATATCTGTCACATCCACAGTAACAATATATTGTAAAGTTATGAGGAAGTTGTTTTCAGATTCTAAGAATACCAAGAGCCATTGTCATCTCTGAGCCAAAACCAATTCGTGAGTAGTGTTTCCCACAGAATTAATTTCATCTGTGGTAGTAGAAGTGATGCATGCACATGTGTTTGCTGTCATGTGCAGTGACAGGTACGCACACTTGAGAGTGAGAGTGAGGTGTATTACAGGCCACTTGTGGGTAAATGCACAGCTGCGTTATGAGGTCTGGCTTTCTGCCCGGGAAATAAAAACTTAATGGACAACAAGTGACCAGGCAGATAAACCACCGCACACTGGTTTACAATCCAGAAACGACGCACAAAAAAACATGTAAGGTCTGAGACGCACTGGACGCAATCATGGCAACGGATACGACCACGCCCGCATGAGTAGTAACACTCAGGTGAGGGAACTCAAGATAAACTGATAAATCAGTAATCGGGCCAATATTTGCCTTTTTTTTCCCCCCCACAATCAGGCCATTATTATGAGTTATGCACTTATGCATTTAAAAGTAAACTTAAAACAAATTTATTTATTTATTTTGTGACACATTCCTTTGTTTTATTGTATATTTTATTCAATGTTCCTTTTTATGTGAAGCACTTCAAGTACTTAGCGGGGTATGAAAATATACTGTTCCTATGTCAAAGAAAAAGCACTATAGCCTTTCGGTTGAGGCTTTTAATGTGACATATTAGCAGCTAATACTACATTAACAGGTTACAGTCAAAAATACATTTTGTGTTCTAAGAAACTTTCTAAGAAAAGTTTAGTATTTTGATGACCTGATTTGTGTATTTGATGTTTAGTTTATACATTATTTTGATTTAAAATATCCGAGTGCACTGCAGTGGAGAAAAATAAGGCAGATTTGAGAGTCGGGCAATAAACGTTATTCAATAAAGGTTTAAGTTAAGCAATTGTGTGTATCATGTGCTATTGTCAATCTGTGTTATTTTATCAGATGAAGGACAAATATAAAGAAAATCGGCCAGAAAAAAAATCAATAACCAGTCATAGAATAGGGCATATCGGTCGACCAATAGGTTCCACTCTATCTTTAATTTCAGTCCCTGGTTCAAACTCATTCATGACTGAATTATTTTAGATTTCAGCCTGAAGGTAAACAGTGTCGATTCAGCATCTACAATAAAAAAAGTCTAAATATTCTAGGAGGAAATTTGCTTGTAAACCCAGGTGTTAGGTTTCCATCGCTGCAGCTGATGAAGCCGATAATAACCTGTGTGCACTGCAGAGTAATTTGACCTGAGAGTAAATACTGATTGTATCAGTTTCCTCCACAGACAAAAGCCAGATGTTAGTTGTTAGGTGTTTTTTTTAAATCAGTGGAAAAGAGGCTTTTATAAATCTTTAATGCCACTATGAGAAGAGTAAAAATGTGTTTACTGCCACAGTCGAGATAATTAATAGGAAAGGCTGCGTGAGGTTGAGGGAACTGACAGAAGAGCTCAGAGACGGGACTGTGTTAAGGCCTTTTTTAAGTAGATGTGTACGTCAACATAGTCCCGTCTCTGAGCTCTTATATGCATGCACACACATGCATAAAAAGGTATATTGCCTTTTTATGCATGTGTGTGTCCATGCTTATGTATAAACGTGCTTTTATTTCACATTTTTTACCTTTATATTTATTATTTATTTTTAATACACTGTATGTGATCATTACCTACTAATAATATATTTCATTTTGTCAATTACTTCACATGGTAACTATTCAAGATCTACACATGAAAAGCCCTATCACTATTAGTCAAACTATCATCACTGTGATGGTGATGTGGTTATCACATTGACGCAAACCAAATTATGAAACTTGGTTTGTATTACAGAAAGCCAAAATCCCACTTCCTGTTTTTAGAGTAACCTGTGATCCGCCGAATATTTTCACTATCATTTTGATGTCAGATCAAGTATGATATTGGGGTATATTTAAATGCTGCAGTTACTGCAGCTTTAACATCAAATATGGGTGTCATTGATTCGTGGCTAAAACATAATCCTGGTTTTCACTGTTTTCAGGTGTAAACCAGTGTACGTGTGTATATCTCATGTTATTTTAGTTTAGTGTAAATTGTTAAAATGATGCATGTGATAAAAACCAGTGGATGTGGTGAAACAAATTCTCCTCTTCTCCCTCACTCAGCCTTTCGGCCCAGTTCTTGGCGTTTTTTTCAAAAATCAGGCATTTGGCAGGGTGCGCTTCAGAAGCGGGAGTTAAGTTACCGTTTAAATTACTGCATAGAAGTCTTAAAAAATTGAGGGAGGTTGGTTGGCACAAATTAAAAAAATGCAGAGACAGATTTGGCAATTAAAGGATGACGTTTAAAAAATGAACACGACAAAAATGTCCGTCCGCCTTCTGCATTTCACTGCTCTTGAAAAATGGCAGATAATTTTAGTAAATGTTCTCAACTTAGGGGAAGAAGCACATTAAAATTAATCACAATTTGTGTCAGAATTTTCCAAAATTGGGGCTCTTCATTGAAATCTTCAAGATGCACCTTCCTATCGTTTCTTTGCTGGTGACCCAGACTTTAAATCTTGTGCCACCTATTGCTTATCTCACAACAGAGGACGGTGAGTCATATAAAACCTTTACCAAACTAACTTCAGTTAAAATGTGTTATACTTTTTGAATGGACACCGGGCTTGCATCATGTGACTCACCACTGGGTGGTTTGGGTCTTGGGGGAACACTTTTCTTCGGTGGCAGAGCTGGCGTGTCGTTCTTCCTGCTAAATGGGTCGTCCACAAACATGGACTGAGGAAAGAAACAGAGAGAGAGGGGTGTTACGTGGTTTTACATACGCTGTAACCTCAGTGGCAGTGATGTGATAAAGGATACTTTTTTTTAAAGAAATGTGGTTAAATTATCAAATATGGCCAGGATGGTATCGCCAAACAATTTATGGTTTTAAACATCATATAAGTCAGTATTAGAAGTCGAATGACATGTGATTTTCTGATGCCGATGCCAATTTTTCTTCCATTTCATTTTCTTCCATTAAATAATAAAGAAAATTGCTCAACTTCAGTACCCAATTATTGAACAACACTATTGGTCCAATCTATAAGTTTCTGAAAACAAAAATGTGTAATTTCTAATAATTGAGCTGTCAGAAAAGAGTAGACCTCTGGTACCTTCTGATAGTCTGGTACCTTCTGGTACTCTGGTACTTTCTGGTAGTCTGGCATCCAGCTGGCTCTGCCTTCAAATGGGTCTCTGGGCTTCGACATGTGGCTGAAGTCTGCAAATCCACCAGAGCTGTTACTGCTGCTGCTGAATGAACTGCTGCCAAACGGGTCCAGTGTGCCAAATAAGTCTGAAAATGACACGGTCACAATAAAGGTTCTATTCAAAAAGCACATTTCTGACAAACTGATCAAAATTACTTAACCTGTTTGTGTAAAGATGTAGAGATATGGCATGTTTTGTGGTAACACCACACAAAGGCTGCTAGTTAGATTGATAGTTTAGTTTATAAATAAGATCCACATAGGAACTTAAATCCATATGCATTGTCCTTTAACTATTTATTATAATATTGCATATGAACTTCAGAATTTCAGCCAGTTAAAATGGAAAACATTAATACAGTGACTCCTGAAACCTTCATTTATAGAATCTCTAGGGATTAAGACGCCTGTTTTTTTTTTCCCTTCCAAATGACTCCATCTGAATCAAACACGAGCACCAGATGGAAAGCCTTTAAAACAATTGTTCAGGTTTAATGAAGTGTGGCTTTATAAGACACAGGGACTTCAGCTCTCACTGAAGACATGGCTGCAAGCGGGGACATGAGGAAAAAGCAGCGTTTAGTCACATAACCAACATCTCTTTTAATAAAAACATGCCTGCTTAAGTCTCAGATTTCATAAAGATACATAAATAACTGCTCTCATTGGACACTTAAAAGTTTTATTTTAAATGGCTAGGAGGAAGAAACATCTGGATGTTTTGCCTAAATGCACATTTGATTTTATGGGGGGGGGGGGGGGAATGCAGATTATGTAATTTTATACTACATTTTGTGAGTAGATTTTTAATGTATATTGCCTGTCTTGGACAGGACACTCATATTTAATCCCAGTGAATTTTATTCCAGGTTAAGTAGAAGTTAAATGAATGAAATCTGCCAATTTATCTTCCTGTTGGAAAGCATTTTGGTGTCTGGAAATTAAAAGTAAGAGTTTTTAAACTGCAGAGGTTTACAGGAGCTGTTGGTCTACTGTTGTAAATTTGTGTCACTTGTGTAAATCCAAACAAAGGATTTCAAGAGCCAAAGTCACAAAATAACACATTTAGACTTAGTTTAGAGGCTGCAGTAAATCAACATCCTGTGTAATGGGACGTAATATTGCAGATTTTCTGTATACTGTCTAACTTGGGCATTTAGACATCAGCATAACTGTTTCATAGGCAATTGTGGATATTGAGACCACACTGTAGGAGAGATTCCTCCCAGTTTTTGCTATAAAACAATATTATGAGTTTTTCCTCGTGCAAGAGATGTATGAAAATATAATAAATCGTACCTGGTCCTCTGGGTTTTGGGTTACTTGAAGAGAACGGATCGCTGCTTGTGAAGTGACTGGCTTGTTGCTGGAAAACATTCAGAGGAGAATTAAATTGAGTCACAAACTTTTATATGGCTTAATATCATTAGGTTTTGTGCTGCAGAAAAAAATAAAATCCCTGGGACTTTTACAGCACCGATCTGTCCAAGTGAAAAGCCACACTCAGCAGTCGTCAAGTGAGAAGCCAGGAACAAGTATGTATTTACAGGAAGCCACAAACTCTCTACAGCACAGAGGCCAAAGTTTTATGACCGCATGTGTTCAGACTAGGCTCCAGTAGCAGGGCTAAAGGTACTCTAAGTCTTTTAAAAAGTACCTTATTGTTTGGTAATGTGGCACTTTTGTTGAAGGGGTCTGATGTGGAGAACGGGTCCACCTTTGTGGTCTTCTTGAAGAAATCTTCGGACGAAGCTTTGAATGGGTCTGTCTCTTTGAATGGGTCTCCTCCAAAAGGATCTGCAACAGCAACAATGTTAGCTTTTCTAGCTGTCCTGCTGGACAACTTGTTAATTAGTTAAAAAAGTCTAATGGCAAATGAAGGTTCGATATTTTGGACTAAAAAAAGGTTTTTTAAGTTGCTATTTGAGTTTGAATTATCACCTACTGTACGACAGTACTATAGTCATACTAAAAAGTATATTAATGTAATGTTTTTTTTTTATGTAAACCTTTTTAAAATGATGCACCAGGTTAGAAAGATCCAAATTTTAAACAATTTGCAGCATTAGTTCTGTGAAAAGCTTTCATAACCAAGCAAAATTGGAATAGGAAACTGAAATATCTCTAAATGAATCAGTACAGAATTGAATCGAAAACTGAATCAAACTGAGACCTTGTGACTCAAAATCAATTCGAGTCAAGAAATCGGCTGTGACACCCAGCCCAACCTTCTAAATCTCACTGTATCGTTTCATGTGTCCTTTCATTGACTGTTTAACAGAACCAGAGAGTGGATGGGCCAATGAGAGGACAACGTGGACCAAACGTGCCGTAGTGTGGTTTGTATTGGGTGTGAGTAGTGGGAACGAGCATGAGAAAGTCAGTGTGATCACTGTGCATCTGGGCGTGACGTGCATCAGTGTGCAAAAACGCTAATTTCTATCATGATCTAATAGACAGAGAAGTGAAACTCGACAATATCGCAGAAGAGGGAAGTGTTACACGGTTTAATTCACTCACTGATGTTTTTACATGTGACAGAAACAAGAGACAAGCACAGCATGGTTTGAATATGAGCATAAACACTGTCTCAGCGTTAACACAATATTTACCAGAAGAATGATTTATTGGGTTTTTCTTGATCGGAACAGCACTGGTCAAAAGCACAGACATATAAAACTATATGAATTAATTTTCTGTCAAACCTGAGCAGTGACTGAGAGAAATTCTACAGATTTTTTTAATTTTCAAACAAAGGAATATCACTCAGGTACTCATTTTAACAAAATTAGGCATTTTGGATGAGATGCAGGTTCACATTATGGATCTCAACAATATTTATGGCTTTAAATATTTGGTTTTTCTGAACATTTGTACAGGGAAATGAAGGTGGCAGTTCATAGATACCTGATGAACATTTGAAGCACCTGATGAAGATGGAGAAAACCAGTATAAACTGCCAAATCCAGATGAGGAAAACCTGTCTTACCTCAAGGCCTCAATGTTGTAAATGTTGTTGTTGGGCTACAAAAAATTATTTTCTTTTGGCTCTGCCACGGCAGATATTGAAGTAAAAAATTCTATTTTTTTGTTTTAGAGCTGCAACTCATGATTATTTTCATCATTACAATTAATTGTTTGGTCTATAATATGTCAGAAAATGTTGAAAACTGTAAATTGGTGTTTCCCAAAATTCAAAATGATGACGATCATACAGTTTGTCCACATACCAAATCAGTTTGAACAATTGCTACGTTGTTGAAAGCAACAAAATACCTGTAGGTGCTGGTGGCTGCTTTGCAAAAGGGTCATTTTGGAAAGGGTCGCCTACAGGAGAGACATCAAGCAGAAAGGGGGGGAGTAAGAAGACACTGAAGATAGTGAAAGCAAATCAAGCTAAAAAACAATCTATGCAGTCTGGAAAAAAGGACAACATTTGAGAGAAGACAAGAGGAGAAAGAAGTGAAATAAATGGGGTGATGAAAGTGGAGAGGCAGTAAAGAGATCAAGTGGGGAATAACCTTTGAATGGGTCTGAAATGAATGGGTCTTCAGCGTGGAAGGGGTCAGGGGGAAGCTCCTGAGGCTGGCTGTTGAACACTGATTGCTTCACTTTGAACGGATCCTCCTGTGGTGTGAAGAAAAAAGAAAAAAAGTAAATCAGACAGAGGATGATTTTTTTAGTCCAGTCATGAAAATTCCTCTCCTCCTCATCTGCACAGCGCAGGCTTAGCTCTCTTTCACTGCTGCAGCTTTTAAAAAAGATTATTTCCAAGACAAATAGAGCAGAAATAATAAGAGACACTACACTGTACAGTCGGGTCGCAGCGCATTGTGTTCATTAAATGTTCATTGAATATTCATTAACCATTTTCCTGCCACTATATAGACAGTCAATATTGTCATGCAGAAACTCACAATAATTTTTAACATCTTAACTCTCAAAAAACCCTTCAAAATTGTGAGAACCAGACAAAATGTCCTCACTTTCCCCAAAATGTCTTCACTTCCTATAGTTTAAAAGCGTTTTGGTCAAAAAAAAAAAAAGAAAAGATATACATACTACTTGTATCTTTATATCAAGACTGTTGCTAACTATGCTATTCAGTCTCCTTCCACTCACTAACTTCCACTTCCATGTGCACGACGTCGCTGCACTGACACCTTTGAATCAAACAAAGTCTGTAGAGTGTGAGACCACAGCAACATGTGTGAATGAGTTCTGGGTGGAAATGTTGAAATGCTGAATGAGAGCTGCTCGCCAGGTGTGAGGGGGGACTGAGCCAAGGTAATGATGTTATTATGAGTGGAGAGCTGAACCATGGAATTACAGCAGAGCAGGGGGAAACAACTCTGAAAGACTAATCTGCAGGGAAAACAATGTAGACAGACTCATGGAGAGAAATAATGAGCAGCAGGGTTTCAGCAGAAGAGACAGTTAAAATGACAGCAGGGTGCAAACTGTTGGTTATCTGTTCTAGATGATAATAGTCTGGGCCAAATCAGTGTGTAGAGCATCCATTAGTCTCTGGTGAGTTGGGGTGCCGGAATCACAATCTTGAGAATCGTCCGATACCAATATCAGTCCAATACAATCTTTTATCAGTTAGTTTTTACCATTAGGGCTGAAAAAGTGACCAGACTTGCAAAGTTTTAAGGAAAATACTAAGCTGTTTGAGCTGAATACCCGGCAATATTACACAACCACATGCCCACATGTAACACTGCTGGTTGATTTTGCAGTTGCTACAAGCTGCAGCTTAACAGCTGACACATTAGTTTTGATTTTGTGGATGGAACACTCCATTTGCGCATTAGTATAATATTCAGGATTCAGTGCACGGTGGTGCATCATGATCCTGAAAGGAGTAGAGTAGAAATTCTGACCTGTGCTGCTCTCATCATGGCAGGGAATCCTCCGTTCTCTCTGTCACTGAAGCCCTCACTCATGTCTGCCAGGTTGGTCATACTGCCTCCGTGGGTTCCATTCAGGGTGCTGTTGTACTGCTCAATGCTTTTTGACACTTCCTGTTGGCTGTCCTGAATCTGGGACAACTTGCTGCGAGCCTGCAGGATGCAGAAACGACAACGCACAGAGTTTAGCACCAGCAGCACATGTGGATACTATGCAGCTGAAATGTTGCTACTGTGACGGTGACAAACTAGGTCAATTAATCGAAAACTAGAATAGATTACTAAATTTAGATTACTAAATTCATTGTGAACTATTTTGATAATTTAATAATTAGAATAGGGTTTCCCCAGATTTTTACCAAATATTTTCTAAACTGTTCCATCATATTATACCCAACCTCCATGATTCAATTTTAATAAATTATCAAAAGGAAGGCCCTTATAGAGTGGAGAGCATTCTGTTAGAGCTTGTCAAGTGGACATAACGTGTACTACGTGCATCACGTTACACATGTTATCATGCAACATAAGTCAGAGACATTCATGCAGCATGGACTCTTCCATCTGATATATTTGATATGGGATGAGGCCATCCTTAATTAAAAACTTTTGTAAAACAATTCCAATTCCAAACCACTTGCCAGCCTGGAAAAGAGTTTTTCAAATTTCAAAACTTTTCCAGGAATTTCATGAGCGTGAGACCTGAACCGGAGACGAGGTTTCTTGATTTTTGATTATTTTCTGGTTATGTTGCTCCATATGACAAAGAAATCAGGAAAAAAACAAGATATTCAAAATAACAAGGTTTGGGAAACACTGATCAGCATTTACCAACAATTTGTGACATTTTATGGACCAAACAATTGCTGGATTAATCGATGATGAACTGCAGCTTTAATTTTAACCTCTCCTCTGCTCGTCAGAGGCATTTAACCACAAGATGGTGATGCTAGTTAGGTTTATGAACAGATTCCTAGTTACAAAATTGCAGTTTGGAAGATGCTGTGCATCAATGGACAAGTGTTTGAATGAACAGAGCTACATTTTGAGGATTTATTTATTTTTCCCATTGAAAACTTCTCTGCTGGACTCCATTGTAACTCACATGAATCCAAATTGAGCACAGCAGATGTTCTCTATTAAAAAAATATAAAAAGGGCACTGACTTTTTAAAGCCACCTTTGTGGCCTATTGAGTACCTTCATACTTTGAGGGTGTTGGGGTATTTCCTTCTGGCACGTAACACAAGAAATGTAATGGATTCAGACCTATGATTTATCTAAATTTTTTTGTACACGACATGAACTTTGGTTCGTTGAAGTGCTAGAACACCCACGGGTGGCAGATTTTATGGGGGGTTTTTATGAATAATAAAAAGAAGGTCTTGTAGAACCATGTCATGAAAATCAAAATGACTGTTCCCAGAAGGAAAGAGAGTGGATATTATTACACAGAGCATGAGGAAACCATCAACTCTGGGGACTCTTCAACTCTCCCTGTGATGTGACAGAGTACAGGGGAGTTTAAAATCCCATCAGAGCTGAACATAGAATAAAATTGAACAGAACGGCACTTTAGCTCACCAACATAAAACATACAGAAAGTCATAAAAACAACACACAGTTAAAATAAGATGAGAAATAGTCATAAAAACAAGAGACACAAGAAATGGGAGAGAAAAAAAGTATCACAACCAGTAAAGGTTTCACATACAGGGTTAACTTGGATTAAAAACAGGTCCTTGCTGCAGCTGTAGATTGAAAGCTCAGTGGTCACTTTGTGGAGTTAAGAATACTTATTGCACTTGGAATAAAGGAATCATTAGGACCAGGTTTTGGTCTTCATAAGGATTACTGTTCCTGACAAGGTCAGTGTTTATGGCAGAAAAGGTCCTAAAGGGGTGACAAAACATAAAAACACACAGGTTTCCATGACTTCAGAGGACATTGCATTGACTTCCTTCCATTTCCTGGAGACTCTAACCTTAACCATAATTACTAGGGTCCTAACCCTAACCCTGACCCTAAACTTAACCTAACCCTAACCACAGCCTAACTTTAAAACATGTCTTTACCTTAAAATGGAGCAATTTACATTATAGAGACTTAATTTTTGTCCCTATAACGTGACTGTGTAAACAGAGTTAGGTCCCCACAACATAAAGAATACCAGGTATACACAGAGCAACAAGACCTACCTCAGTGACAAGGAAGTAGATCACATAATGCAATGGTGCCCCCTGTTGATTGTTCTAAGACACGCATGTACAGGCTTCATGTCCTACCTGGTTGATCTCGTCCTGCGTGGCCTTCAGGGACTTGATGATGGTCTCCAGCTGGATCTTCCCAGCAGCCAGACTCTGTTCCAACTGTTTTTCCTCCTGCTGCAGTCGACCGAGGTCGGCCTTCGCCCGGCTCAGTTCTTCCTCCTGGCTCTGCAAGTCCGACTCCTGGGAGTGGATCTGAGTCTGGAGTGTTGAGATCTGGAGGCAGAAGAGAACCAAGCAGTGGCGATGGTGAGATATTGTTGGAGCTACTAAACTCATATACTGTCCCTCTCCCTTCCTCCTCCTCCTCCTCCTCACCATTTGCGACTCCTCCTGGCACTTGATCCGGACCTCGTTCAGCATGTCTTCTAGTTTATGTTTCTGCTGGTCCATTTCCTCCAGACGTTCCTGGGCATCTTGTTTCTGAGCCTCCAGCTCCTGCAGGCTGGCTGTCTCTCTGTCCAGGTCATTCTGCATGTCCTGAAGGACAAATGGAGTCAAACAACCTTCAAGGAGAAGTGTTTCTCCATAAATACGGGCTCCGTAGTGTGTTCATAGAGCTGCCGACTGACTAATGAAGAACTCATTCTCACCTGCACCTCGGCACTCTTATACCTGATGGTCTCCTCTGTCTCCCTGATGTCCTGCTCAAGAGTGTACTTTTCCCTGAAACACACACAAAAAGGATAAGTGAGAAGAAATCAAATAAGTGCTATTACCTGCCATGAAAACACAAGAACATGTCAAAAATAGGAAGACACTGTAGTGGTCTAGGATTCTGTCCAATCTTCAATGTCACTTTAAAATACCCAGCAAAAGACATCCATATTCTGTTGTACAGAATATACAACGATTAATCCTATTATTACTAAATTAATCATCAGCCATTGATAATCGACTAATCGTTTTGACTAATCTGTATTATTTTAATGATTAAAAAAAGCTTTCTGATTCCCCAGCTTCTTAAAGGTGAATTAAATGGTTTCTTTGCTCCATACAACAACAAAATCATTAAAACTGGATCATTTTGGTTTGTGGACAAAACAAGACATTTGAGAACATCATCATTTCCCCGTTTGGGAAACAAATGATTGACATTTAACAGTTTCTGACATTTTAGGACTAATCGTTTAACTGAGCAAATAATCAGCCGATTAATCTATTATGAAAACAATTGTTAGTTGCAGACCTGATAATCAATTGTTTCAAGCCTTTTTTTATAGATGAAAAATATTTTCAAATGGTTTAACTCCCTGCTGTAATATGAGTGGTTGGGAAATTATAGTTCAAGGCAATTCAATTGCTCTTCCTTGAATCAAAGGTGGTGCCCAAAATGATTTACTTTATTTAAAATAAATTAAATAATTAATTAAATGATAATCCAATTGATAAACTAAATTAATGAAACTGAATTAATCTTTGATAGCCACTAATGGTCACAAAACCACCTCATTTAATGATGCTCACCCAACACAGAGTGGTCTGTTCATCTGTTTTCAATACGGCTTTTGGAAAATGATACAGTAAAATCCTTTACTGTTACCTTTGCAATTGGGTTATTTCCTGGCTGAGGTCATCCAACTCTTTGATGCCAGTGAACTCGCCCGATCCCACTGAACTCGAGCTGTCCTGGTGAGAGAAAGATGAGGAGGACAAACAGGAAGAGGGAGAAGACAAAAAAGACAGCAGGTTGGAAAAGTTAAATAGGTTTGAAGATGAGTGCGATGACAAAATGGCACCAACGGAGCCAAAACGGACAGAAGGAGGAAAAGGTTAAGAGAGGGAAATAAATAATTGGTTAATAGTAATAAGAAGAAAATCAGCACAGAGGGACGAGTGGTGGGTGAGGGCTGGACCAATCACAATCGTGTAGGGGGAGTTTCACCTGTCACTGCTGCCATGGAGAGGAAAGATTCAGGATTTTGTAGATTAATGAATCTCTGAGAACATTTAAAAAAGTCTGAATGAGGGTGTTTATCAACAAATCCACAGCTGATTTTTCACATTAGTTACTCTAGTATAAGAAGCCATTCAGACAAAATGAATTCAGAAGAATCTACTTAATTTTTAAAAATTATATCAGCTTTCTATCCACACAGAACCAACAAACGTTTTGGGAAAACACAACTCTCTTTATTAAAAACGGACCCCAAAATGGTGAAAATGTTGGGTTTTTGTGGAGACAACTGATACCAGCATTAATTTTCTTTCCTTAGTCGCCGCGGTTTTCTTCATTCTGGTTTTGTGCTTGTATACATTGTAATATATACTTATTCAAAAAAAAAGGTTTGTACAGCCCACATATGGCATGCTCAACATGTCTTCCTCTGTTTCTGATGTAGTTCTCTAACCGCGTTACAGCGCCATATACAGGCTTGGCATATGTACTACAGCGTAAACAAAGTCAGACATTTCTTTAAACAATGTCATGTTTTTGGAAAACATTTTAAAAATGACAAAGAAAAATATCTTATGAGTACAATTCTGTTATTTGTATCATTGGAGCTGCTGCTCTATATTTATTTAATAAGCCTCCTTTTCAAAACATGAAACACACACTTGAGCTTGACTAAAATATAGCTCAGATGCTTTTCTAAAGCTACAAAAACCAAACAACTTTTATTTTAAAACTGATGTTCAAGAATAAAAAAAAAAAAAATTAAAAATACTAATACATTTCTGCAAATAAACCCTGCAAAATGTTGAACCTTTAAGAACATGGTTGTGATCTTGAATCTTCCCTGGATCAGCAGACAGTTGACAGGGTGACACACTGTCACTGTCACTGCAATGTATTGGAAAGGACAGAACATTTTTGTAAATGCTTTCCAGGTAACAGCCAGCTGCTGAAAGCATTTATAGATCACCACACTGTAGGTCCATGTTACCTACCCACAACTTCAACATTATAGCCTGAGAGAGAAGGAGGAGGGGAGAGATAGAAACATCAGCAGCACATGAGACAGAATCACAGTGGACAGTAAACGTGACTCACAATCATGTTATTTTCATGGTCTACATGGTTTACATTTGGAAGTTGTCCTCCATCAAACAAGCAGATTTGGAACATAAATTGAAAAGCTCAACAAACAGGATGTCTACCGTAATATCAGGACTATAAGGTGCTACCTTTTACCCCACACGCTTTGAACCCTGTGGAATATACAATGATGTGGCTAATCTATATATTTTTATGCTGCCTGATGAAGAGGACAGCACTAGCTCAAGGGCGAATTTGCCTCGAGACGAAAGTGACATTGAGAGCAACAACGAAAGAGAGAATGAGAAAATGCGTGACAAAGTCGATCTGAGGCTGTTCCGACAATGAACATGACGACTTCAGTGGTTTTAGTGCGCAGGAGGAACATGAAGATAGCGATCGATGACTTTTCTGGTAGGCTAACGGCATACGGCTGCTACGCTGTTTTTTTTTTTGGTTTTTTTTAAACAAGCTTTGTTACTGCTGTTTACTGTCGTTTTACTCCCGTGTTACAGACACTGTTTGGGGAAAAAAACGTTTATTTAATTAAAAATTAAAAAAAAAATATTTCAGTGTACCATCTTTCTTTTTAAATTTAGTTGGTGCAGCTTATATTCAAGTTTGCTCAATAGTCAGAACATAATGGTACATTCATGTTCCGTTTTGAGAAAAAAAAAAGAAGGGGGATGAGAAGGGAAGAACAAAAAAACAACAACAAAAAAAAAACATCCATGACTCACCCTTCTCATATCAGACAGAGCTGCCATCTCTGATCCCACTGGAGTCATGTATCCAGACAAACTCTGCAGCCACAGAGAAAACACACAGTTAATGTCAGTTTTGTGTCAGGACCAGTAGTCCTTTTGGAGACCAAAACCTGGACTCAAACATAATTTATTTGCAAAACTGGTTAAGTTTAGGGTTGATTTGAATGGTGGTAAGGCTACGGATAACACTTAGCTTAGGCTGCCCAAATGAAAGAGAGTCAATGAGAGTCCTTAAAAGGATAGCTGTGCAAAACTGTGTGTGTGTGTGGACGACGATGACATACTGGTACAGGCGTTCCTCTCTCAGAAGGGGGGATCATGTCAGCAGTGAGGGCCTGTGGTGGGTCGATGCCCTTACTGACTTTCTGCTGGATGAGATGCATCGCGACGGCAAACTGCTCCCTGTTAAGTTTTCCTATTTGCCGCGTGTCTGCCAAAGCCCTGCAGGAGACAGCAGAGAGTCAACACACTCACTTAAACTGAACACACTGGCCACACAGAGGAAAGGAGGAAAAAAAATCATCCCACACTGACACTCAAGTCTGGAAACGTATCACTCTCCTGCACCAAATTCCATCGAGAAAATCAGTGATTTTAGCCTGCAGGTACACAGGAGCTGTTGGTTTACTAGTGCCTCATCTGATGAGTTTGTGCCACTTAGGTAAACTCAAACACAGGATTTCAAACACAAAAGTCACAAAATTACCCACCTGAATCTACTAAGCAGTGGATCAAAAACTCCCGTGTGCTGTGATGTTAAATTGCTGATTTTCTCTACAGACTTTGGTGTGGGGAAAGCGACACAAACTTCCAGTTTGCCAGGCAGCAATGTAAAACAGCAGACATATCCTCAACATATCGTAAACTGTCACGTTTTCTCAAGCTTTGCTTTAACATCAAACACCAAAAGAATTCACATCTCATTACATATCTTACATAGTCTATAAAAACATTTCTTACTTTCCATTATTGTTTCATTAGAGCTGGTAACTGATATAATACAGCCATAATAAATTTTGCCAATAAAAGGACAATACAGCAGATTGCCTACCAAATGTGGGCAAGGAGGTTCTGAGAAAGTCCAGACTGCATGAAGATGTCCTTTACTTCATGTCCACTGACAAAACCATCCATGTCGGCATCTGTCTTCAGGAATATGTCATCATAGCGACCACGGTCGGACACGGGAACCACCCAGTTCAGTGAATGCTGAGACAGAGAGAGACAGAGATTTCACTAAACTAATCATATCTATCACTTTCTTTTTATTTATCTTTTAAAACATTTACTTTTTAAAATGTTTTTTTTACTAATTAAGTTGTGTGTATGTGTGTGTGTGTGGCATTACCTGTCCGGACTTGAGTGTGTGTTTGGGCGACAAGCTGCCTGTGCTGTTGAGTGAGTTCATGCTGCCGTGGGAGGGTGTGGAGCGCAGGGAGTCTTTAGGAGGTGGAGGACTGGCCGGAAGTCCGGGCACAGAGCTCGTCACTGAGCCCAGGCTCTTCTTCCTCTTTGACGGAGGGATGAGGGAAGAGGGGAGGAGAGCAGGAACAGGCTCTTTCTCCAGCGCCCGGTACACCAGGTGCATGGCCTGTGGAGAGCATCACATGATAAATACACACCTACTGGCTTCAACGATATGATTTTAATTATTTTGCCTGAGTCATGTAAAGAATCAAAAGTTAATTGACTTTTATGTAACAAAACTGATCCATTGCACAGGAAACAAAAAAAGAAAGAATTTAGTTATTTGTTCTTGCAAGTGTTATTGACTTATTAGTTGATGAGATGTTTGGTCCATAAAATGTCAGAAAATGTCGATTATGTCTTGTTTTGTCCACAAACCTAAAATGATTCCTTTTGAATGATTTCTTTAATATATGGAGTTTAAAAAATGACGATATTCACATTTAAGAAGCTAAAAAATCAAAATGATTGCTTTAATTTAAAAAAAAAAACACTCAATAACGATCAATTAATTCATTAATTCATTGTTGTAGCCCTGATAACAACATAATTATTTTCATATGAGCCTTATTTTCCCATTCACAGGAAAGCAAAGTGGAATTCTATTCTTCCTGTCAAAAGAGACAAAAAACACTAACTATGCCTTTAACTACCCACTGCACATGTATGTAGTTGCAGGGAATGAAACCCAAATAGAGTATAAATGAAGATGATGATGATGATGATGACACTCACCACTGCAAACTCATCTTTGTCCAGATGACCATCTTTATCGATGTCACTCAGGTCCCAAACCTAACAGCAGGAAACAATCATAACCTGGATTAATGCAGCATATAATAATCTGTTAACAACTTCTGAATAATGGTGTGGGAAAAGCAACGCGCTCAAGTCACATTTAAAAAGCTTCAAGTGTTGTTTTACCTTCCCGAGAACATCCAGAGGTAGCTTGGAGTTGATGAGGACTGGTTTGACCTTCTCTCCAGACAAAAGGCCGTTAACGGGAACCAAACTTTCAAAGATCCCATCAAATTTACTCTTCTCTTCTGGCTACAAAGGGGAAAAAAACAACACGCAGTCTGATAAGCAAATCTGTTACGTGGTTTATTCAAATTTAAATTAAATCTTCCTTCTTTCCCTGAATCAGTGTAAAAAAACGTGAGATTTGTTTTTGTTCCACTGTCTGTGTGCATGTGTGTGTAACCCTCATGGAGACCAAAACCTGGTCCTAACGAGGCAGAACCTCATATCTAAGGAACTGGTTAAGTTTAGGACTAAACCCACTCCTGGTATTAATTGGTTATGGATAAGGTTAGGGATAATGCGTTGTTAAGGCTGACCAAAACGAATGCAAGTATGTGTGTGAGTTATTTGTTGCTATGTGAGGACAAAAAAAAACGTATAAATCATAGGGAGTGAGGACATTTTTGGAAAGTGGGGACATTTCGGCTGGTCCTCACATCTTTAAAGGGTTAAGACCTGGTTTTAGAGTGAGGGTTAGAATTGGGTTTAAGTTAGAGTAACAGGCTAGAAGGTTCCTCATTTTGAATGCTGCACAAACGTGTGTGTTTACCTGGTTTTCCTAAATGAGTTTACACAGTCACATTATGGGGACTTGTCTTTCTTATGTGGACAAAAACCAAGTCTCCATATTGTAAATGACTCCATTTTAAGGTGAAGACATGTTTTAAAGTTAGGCTGAGGTTAAGGTTAGGTTAGGTTTGGGCACTAGTAATTATGGTTAAGGTTAGAGTAAGTCTCCAGGAAACTAATGATAGTCAAAGCAATGTCCTCTGAAGTCATGGAAACCATTGTGTGTGTGTGTGTGCGCGCGTGTGTGTGTCTACACACCCTGACAGCCCAGTGTAATTCAGCAGAGGCTGTGCTGCTCAGAGACGGACTGCTGGTGTCCTTCTGGAATCCGACCAAATCCAAAATAGCATAAGGAGAACAATGAAAAAGTCAGTTTTTAATGAATGATGAGTGAAATAAATATCAGGGTTAATGTAGGTAGGTTTAAATTATTCAGTTGTTTCAATACACACACACAAGAGAGTTAAATCAAGGACTAAATAAGAGAATCCGCACTCACAAACTTTGGGGGAGGGACTGTGAGGTTGAGGCTGGACAGACTGACTTCATGACCGCTCTGAGCGCAGGCCACCAGCCGCAGGGCCACGTAAAATCCCTGAGCGCAAAAACACACAGCAGTGGTCACCATTAATACACCCATTCTCATCCAAAACATATCACTATTAAGAAATGTGAACAAAATATTAAAAAAAGGATCATATATTTGCTGTGTTTTGTCTGAGCTGGTCCTAACAGCAGCTTCATCTAAGTGTATGATCACAAACAGGATCATTTTATGAGATTTGCTCACAGACGTTTGGCTTCACTTTATCACTGATCTTCATTTTGTTCTTTTTTGTGGCTCACACTCACACTAACACGCAACATTTGTTAATGACACTGAAAAATCTGTCCCACACCTGTTTGTCCAAGTAGCCTTTTCCATCGGGATCAGCCAAATCCCAAATCTGGAAAACAAACACATAAACACAGCGCTAGACACACATATATACAAAATGAAATGAATAAACATTAAATATTATCAACGTTCAAATGTTACATCCTCATTAGAGGTAAACCAATGAACCAGACCAACATTTGGCATTTTTTATTTACTGGCCAATAAAATGATAAATGTTTGTCAACATGTGTTTTTGTTCTTTCTGATAAAATATGCGTTTAATGATAAAAGTGGAAGAAAATGAGTGAGTGAGTGATTAAAAACAACACTGATGGTCTGTGTCTCCAATCTACATTTTATCTGCAATGGCATTATATACAGTATTTTAATTAAAATAAAGTGGAAACTAAATATTAATATATATATCAGGTCTTCTAACAACTAAAAAAATGAACATTTGCATGAAAAATTGAGTTTTAGTGACTGAAAATGTGTATTTTTTTAAAATAAATGACCAATTCAAAAGGTAACAATAGGGCAATGCAGATTTAAAAAAAAAAAAAAAAAAAATCAACCTTAGCTGAGCAAAGTGCCAGAAAAGAACAGTGACAAGAGTAACAATATCACAGCTCAAGGTTATTCAAATAAACTGATTGTAACATAAAGCTATTGAAATAATATGATCTGTACTTGTCCTATATGGAAAGAAACATGAAACAGCCTAATATAAACTCTGCTTGAGACGGTTGAAATCTCTTTTTCATCAATATCCTCTCTGTCAATCCACTGATCCACTGTGAAAATATTCGTTTTCTTTAAACCTCAGAGTTTCCTGCCATATCTTATAGCACAGCACCAGCATGACCTTCACTGACCTCATTAAAAATAAAACGCTTTCAATTACATAACACTTTAACCTTGAGGTGGAAATCCACTCGCAAAGAAAGCAAACATGGTTCCCAATGAGTGGGACTGTTATTACGACTGTCACTGTGGCCGTCGTCACAATAAGATGAGAAAATTGAAGGTGAAGTTGACTAAAGCCTCAGTTAAATATGCTATAATGTCACAAAATAACATTTTTTTACACATTTAAACTTACGATAATTTACTTTTTACAACATAATTTGGTCACAACCAGTTCACTATCCAGTGTTAGGACAAGGTGATTGCAAATACTGTACAGATCCAGCTTCACAGACCATAAAACCAAAGTAATGGCTCTCATTTATCAATATCTTCTAAACTATTTTGGACATCTGTTCTCTGTTAAGTTCCTAAGAAGAATCTGTTAGATTCATGATGTGTCCTTAAACTACACTGAGGTGGTATTACTGTTTATTTTAATTACTTATTACTGTAAAATAATAAATACATTTATCTAAAATTTCAAAGCCATGAACTTATAACTGTGATGTATAAATTCCATATAAAAACATCAATGCATGTTATAGAGTTTACACAATTAGCATTTTTTGGATCATGTGTGTGTGGTGAAGCGAGACAAATGCAAACAGATGGGAGTTTACCTGAAAGCTAGGGCTGCAACTAACCATTATCTTCACAATCTCGATTTCTGGATTAATCAAATACTTGTATAGTCCAGAAAATGTCAGAAAATGTTGACATACACTGGTTGGTGTTTCCCAAACCAAGGCATTTTGTTTGGTTTAAACCAAAATGAATCAGTTTTAATGATTTCCTTGTTAAACAGCGCAAAGAATCTTCGATTATTTTGGTTTATATCAATTTGTTCTTCATGAAAAATCGATAAATTTACTCCACTTCCAGTGCTCTCCTTGAGCTCCCCCATGTTTCTCCACGTCTTAGATAAGCACGGCATGTTAGCAAAAAGGGAAGCATGGCAGCTATCAGGGAAAAAAAAGAAGGCACAATTTCATCGGTAATTTGGAACTGGTTCGGTTTTGTGGCGTCAGACCACAAACAAACCACAGCTCACTGCAACCCAAACGCACAAGCACCAGCTAAGAAACAGCCTTCAGTCGTCGAGTCATTTCCACATTGTGTCCCTTATGACAAGAAATGAACCCAGTGGAAAAGCTATCGGTCGCGATATGGTACCGATTTATACTTTGGATTTATCCACATGCTGAAAACTTTTGATCCAAGGTATGTTCTACCAGCACAACAGACTTATGGTCCAGCCAAACTGGAAGTCTGCAAAAATCTGAAATTTAAATGTTTTAAGCCATATCGCAAAGCCTTGACTCAAACCGATTAATCGATTAACAAAATAGTTGGCAATTAATTTAATAATTGATTGATAATTGCAGAAAAACTTTCAGTAGTGAATTAAAAAAGAAAAAAAAAACCTAGAAAACCTGGTCATTCAGCAGTTTAACAGGATGAACACGACTTGTCTCCGCCCAGTTCATTCCAGTCACAGTTCACAACTGCACTGAGGACAATAAAAGAAGAACCACAAAGAGACATCTGCGCGTGACCTCTGACACCACCTACCTTTCCCAGGGTAACGTCAGGGAGTCCAGACTTTTTTAAGAACAAGGCAGCTTCTGTTGGTCCCACTCTCCCCGTGTTCCCTGGATCCACCTGGGACCCAAAACAGACACGTTAGCATGTGAGCACGTTGTCGTGACACCAGTCCATCTTCAAGTCTTAAAAGGGGAGTGATCTGTCAAGACAGCATTTTCTGACAGAAAACGGAAGTTTGTGCTACTCCGTAACCTTCTCACGCTCGCAACACCAAAGCCCTTAGAGAAAATCAGTGATTTTACATCGCAGCACACAGGAGTTGTTGATCCATTTCTGCCTCCATCGCTGAGTTTAAATATATGTTATTTTGTGATTCTGGTGTTTGAAATCCTTCATTTGGATTCACTTAAGCACCACAAATGCACCAAACAAGGCAGCAGCAGACCAACAGCTCCTGTGTTCTGAGAATTAAAAACAGTGATTTTCTTCATGGACTTTGGTTTAGTAGGGTGAGCGTTTCACAAACTTCAGTTTCCAAACAGAAAATGCTGTAAATAATCTGCATGTATGTTGTGTTTTTTTTTTTTTTTCATCTTCATGACCATTCAGAGTGATTTACACATCAGCATTGCCATTCACACCCATTCACTTGCACATTCAAAACTGGGAATGTAGGTTATGGACCAAGCAAGAAAGAGACTCAGGACTATTTGTCCATTACGTTGACATTTTCCTTTAAAACCATGTAAAATAACCTTATACACTGAAGGTGTATGTTAGTGTGTGTTTAAATGTGATCTTAAATACCAACTGAGACAAGTTCCTCCTACAGGAGACCAATAAAGGCATATTTAATAATAATAATAATAATCACACTACTTTATTTAGAAGCGTCTTTTAAAACACTCAAGGACATTTTACAGAGACGATTTACGCTGCATAGATGAAAATATGCAGACCGGTTAATATTATTTATGCGGGATCGATTTATCTTATCTATTCTCTCTCTCTCATTATCATAAATGTTTTGCATACGGCACAATACATCGTCCTCTTACCTGTCTGTAAAGGTTCTCATATGCAGGGTTCCCACTTGACAACTGTGGCAGACAGAGGACATTATTAATCACACTACAGTAGAACAATATCACACAGTCAGTGTATTTAAATAGCTCAGACAGCACTTCAAATATTTAGCATTCAACTTGGTTTCAACAAAGTTAGTTTCCCTTTTTTTCCCTAACAATGGAACTCAATTCTTTTTGGTGTCTGATACCGATACCGATATCACACCCTGGATTATCTACCGATATCAATCAAGTATAGTCATTTAACACCTTTTAAACAAAAAAAAAACTGTTTACATCACATTTGTGCTGATTAGCGCTGCAACGATTCCTCGGGTAACTCGGTTACAAAAAATGATCGAGGAATTTCCTCAGCCCCGAAGCCTCGTTTAATTTAATTTAAAGCTCACGTTTCGCACGGATTCTTTTTTAGTGTGATACAACGTGCTTCCGCCACAGGCCATGCGTCCCCTACAAAGCAGAAGAAGACGGAGCGGGCTTTGGGTAACGTGTGTGGACAGTTTAGCTGTACAGAATGGCAGATGCCGGGACTGAAAACAGTGAATACAGCGAAAATGAGCAAACGCAGCAAAGCAAAAGTAATAGGAGGAATAGGATAAAAGTATGTTTTATCCGATTACTCGATGGAATATTCGATAGAATACTTATCCAATCCAATCCAATCCAACTTTACTTATAAAGCACTTTAAAAACAACAACAGCTGAGGCATTAGAGAAGAATAAGATAAACTACTGAAACATACTAAAAGATAGACAAAACGTAAAACACTGTTGATTGTACTTATGTACACATATATACAGTACATCTGTGCAGCAGATGAAATGGGCTATATACACAAACATATGCACAGACATGCATAAGAAACATACATACCTACATACACAGTGCATACATATGCATAATATACATACATATATATACACACTCACACATACTCTCTTTCTCACTCACACACACCTATGTATATACACAAAAACAAACATAAAACCAATAAAAACAGGTAAAATCAATACTAAAATACTCGATAGCTGCAGCCCTAGCGCTGATGCACTTACCACCTACACCTATTTCAAGCGTTTTCAAAGACATAATTCTCCAATTCTGTGTAACAAATATTCTTCAACCATGTAGAGGAAATAAACATGACTCAACTATATATATATATATCACATTTTTGCAGTCTGTGAATAGTGAAGCATGAGGTATAAAAGGTATCTTTTTTGTTTTCATGCATAAGCATGAGTGAGCAGTCAGGCGAGAGAAAGGAAGTGGTGCAGTTGTGTGTGAATGTAACAGCACACATTCTTGGTACTTCAGACACTGGTATAGTGAAATTAGATTAGGATGGAGCGAGAGATAAGGTGACTCTATTGGCACTTTTCCATTATACAGTTCCAGCACGGCTCGGCACAGCTCGAATGTACTCAGTTTTTTTTTCCTCTCTCTCTTTGCTTTTTCACCAGGGATAGGACCTGGCACTTTTTTAGTACCTGCACTGGCCACTGATTGATCAGAGAGTGTTGATCATGAGCGCGACGTCCAACGCAGGAATCAAAGCGAACAATGGCGAAACTGTAGATCAGTTAAAAATCCTGAAAACATGCGTTAATCTCCAACATTTAACAAGGACATTTCCAAAAACTCGATATTTAACAGAGGAGTCTGGTGTGTTTAGCGACAGCACTGCTGAAAGACGGAGATGGTGAGCCCAATCACAAGCCGTTCAGCTGTATTTCACTTCAGTGACTGTGTCAGACGGAGTCTGTGCTCCGGTCGTGCAGGAAGTACTGAACCATTCAGTGAACAAATCTTTTTATAAAACTTAGAAAATTTATTCAGTACAAAGAACACAAGTGCTTCGACCGTCACTAGTTTGTGTATTTGTCTCATGTATAAAATGACGTCATCGTACTTTTGTGCAGCCATGATATGACGCCCCCCCCCCACGTCTAGGTGGAACTTAGTGTCTGATACTAAACCGAGTAGAGTCAAGCCGTGCTGAAAATGTGTAGTGGGAAAAGTGCCATACCATAACTATTTTTTTCCACGGCTCCACTCCAATGACAGTAGAACAGTATTTCTGATTTTCCTCCGAGAACCACCCGAGGAAGCTCGCGTGCCACTGGTGGTACTCGCTCCACAGTTTGAGAACCATGGACACACTACACAGTATTAGCAGCATTAACGGATAATGAGATTGCTGTGATAAACTCGTCCGTCAGTCCGCGCTGCTCTTGTCTTCTGTGGCCCGTCCTTGTCCATCCTCATCCTCACTCTCTCCTCTGCATCTAGGCTAAGCTAAGCTATGCTAGTTTACGTTGCGGGCGCTGACTCACTTTCTCCCGCTTTGTCAGAATAAAGTACGCGGTTGAGCCGCTCCCTAGCTGTCTACAGCGTGCTCGGCGCACGTTATGTTCACATTCACGCACGGCGTGACTTAAACGTGCGCAGAAACACCCGCGGCTAACGAGCCCGCTGCCTAACGGTAACGTTACCGCAGAGGGCCTCTCCTGGCTCCGGGCTGCGCTTCGCTGCGAGCCGCCGCTCTCCCTTCACGGGACATTTCAAAACACGGAGTCGCGGCCGAGACACGCGGAGGAAGGGGCGGGGGGTGTTGTTAGTTAAGCTAGCCGACAGGTGAAGCGTGGAGACCAGTATAAGCTGCATCTTTACCTGGGTGAGAGACGTGAGAGCTGCCATCTTCCCTGTTGCTGCGGGAACGCACCCACTCTCCCTCCCGGTCCACCTCCCTCTGTCTCGCTCTCTCTCTCTCCCTCCACAGCGACGCTCCCCCTGGCGGCCAGAGTGAAGTCCTACGCCTTGCCAAGGAGCTTGTCACCAGCGTTGGTGGAAGGAAGTATGTTCCCATTGAATTATCCTACGAACCTACCCACTGATGACGTCACAATTGTTTTCACAAACCTTTAAAAAAATAAATAAAAACAAAATTAAAAAAAATCACGTCTCTGTCAAAACTCGTAGGATTTAAAATGAATGTGATGTGTGTGTGCGGGATCAGACACTACCACTATCGTGAAACCAGTTTCATCCGGATCTTGACCAGATTACGGATTTGACGGCAATTGAAATTTGACATTATTTAATTGAAACAAGTTCAGATGTGTATATACTGTATTTTAGCAATATCTTAACTTGAATCTGTCATACTTACGGGAGATGCTCACATAAGCTATGAGCAGGTAAAGTTCAAAATTTAAAAATGGAAAAGTTTGTCAACAAATTTTCCAAAAAATGTCATTCTGTGCAACGTTTAAGGTAAAGAGAATTCAGTGTGGTTTTTTTTTTTTGGATCCCATAATCCAGTCTCGGTTTAAGATCAAACCTTGGCTGAAAATGTTTTCTTTAACCAAAACATCAGGACTATTTTGAACCCAATTAATGGCTTTTTTTTGTTTGTTCTTTTAAACTTACTGGTGGTATGAAAACAACTTGCTTAGTTTGAATAAATTTAAGGTGTTAACAATTTCAGTGATTCTTTTATTTGCACTTCAAAAGAGTAATTTGTTACCACAGGGTAAGGTAAAAGAGATTTCAGCCATTTTGAGAGTTTAAAATGCAGTATTTTCTCTTTACCTCTATAAATATACATGACATACACATGAATCATTCATAATAACCATCACTTCAGCTCCGCCGCTCTGTAAAAGCACTTTATTTTACACAATGGTGAAACAAAAAAATGTTTTTTTTTTGTTTTTTTTATTACTCATTCACAACTATTCAGCAAAATCTCAACCAGAGTATGCATTAAGGTTGTAATTATTATTATTACCATCATTATTTTTCATTATAAACCCCAAAACAAACAAACAAAACAACAGATAAACTGAGATTAGAGCAAACACCACACTGGTCTCATCACTTCATGCAACCATTCACCTGTCATGAGCTCGAGCAGCGTCTCTGTCACAGTAAAGTGCCTCTAAACCTTTCCCCACGGTCTTCCTTTCACCCTTTACACTATACGTGATATGATACAACACTTGCATTCATTTCCAGTTCAAACAAAAAAAAAAAATAAAGAAAAAACGACAGGAGAAACAGCAAAAGCACATGCTGGACACTGAAAATAGAAGCTGTTAGTTTGTTTTGGCTGCTAGCACTTGTTTTAGATTCCCCTCTTAACCACATTGTTTATTGACAATTAAAGTTCAATAACTCGTCACTGTTTTCGGAATACTAAAAAAAATAAAATAATGCAACACCATCAGTAAAAATGAGCTGTGAGGCTTGAATTCTTGATGCATAGAAAAAGTGGAAAACAACGACAATACTTGATTGGCTGTGAAATGGGAAGTGGGCTGTAATCGCTACGTTCCATTTACATCGGAACTCGGATGTTGGAACCAGGAGTTCACCATGTTCGAATTAAGACGTTGGAAATGCAAACGTATCTCTGACTAGCCACTGTTAGCAAAACAAGTGGATAATGGTATTTGGCACACAAGAACAGCATAGCAACAATTAAAATAAATGAAACAGAAATGTGTGTATGACTGAATTACTGTGAAACAAATACAACAAAAATGCTATTTTACGGTAAAAGCTGCAATGCTTGTATGTTGACAGCTCAATTGGAATCCGAGTTTCCGAGTTAAAGATTCCGAGTTCTGACTACAAATGGAACGCTAGCTGACGTCACGCAACCAAAAACAGCGCCATTTTGGCAGAGAACCAGCACTGATCACATTCACAGACATTTATAATTGGCAATATGTCTCTTCACCGGCTGATTTTATAAAAAAAGTGTAGATCATAGAGAGATGTTGTGAGCCAGGATGATGAAACATTCGGGCACAGGCTAAAACGAGAATATTTTACAAGAGTAACACAGATCCTGAAGTCGGCAGATGTGGATCACTGCTATAAAATACTCATAATGAGCGTAAAAGATGCACGATGGCCGTCCACTGACAACGGATTCCACTACGTATCAGGTGCTGCTGTTAATCAAGAAGCTAAAGTTTGCATCCAGATACGCAGCTTCCCAGGCAACAGTTAAGGGGAAATTTAAGGGAAATGTAATTTAGAATGGTAGTTGCCTTTTTAATCTTCTGAATTTGTATTCTATTTGGCAAAGATGGAGGCATGATCGTTAGTACGTGAAGTTTCCTCTTAACTGCCGACCAGAAAGCTGTGAATGTGGATGCTGGCTTCTTGTTTAATTTATGTACTTTTATTGCAATGTCAGCATTCTCTGCAGTAAAATGAGGGAAAGTTTATCACAAAGTTGGAATAATGTTCGCCCCAGCTCTTAATATACTTGTGAAAATCACCAGGGGGCAGTGTAAGGGTCACATACTATATTTAGTTTGTCAGGTTCTGTGATATACTGCTCGATCTCCACAGATTTAAAGATTGCAGTGAACTCTTAAAGTTTGAAACCGGCACTGGTACCATTAGGTTTTTGGAGAGCCTTTCTTGCCAACATGGCAGTGTAAACAAACTGTGACGTCACGTGACGTCAGCTGAGGAAGTACTGAGAATGAACCTTGCTCTCAAAACAGTAGTGATAATAATTAAATAATACCTGGATGGGTAAGTATGCAGCAAGTGTGGCACTTCATGAGCTAAACCCTTAACGCCCAAAACAACAGAAGCAACAAAACCTGAGGGCTCCGTCTGGGTGCAAACACTCGGCCTCCCACTCAAAACATCAACACTTTTTTTTTTCTTCACAGGACAAAAGAAACAAAAAATTAAATGACCAGAAATAAACACATCAGGTCTTTAAAAGTGTGGTTTTATGACAAAACCAGCCTGAAACAAGGACGTTCGCCATCAGTGTAAACATGGCTGCCAGTAGGGATGCAATGAAAAACTGATTTATGTTTATCTTTACTTAACTAAAGGCCCACTAATCAAAGGTATGTTTGCTTCAGTCTCCAGTGTCTTTAGAATATGTTTGACACAATTTCTACCTGGAAATTTATGTTTGTAAACCACTCACCCACACCAAAGTCCATTAAGAAAACTGGCGATTTCACATCACAGCAGGAGTTGTGCCACTTGCTGCCTCCATCGGCAAATTCAAATATGTTGTTTTATGATGTCAGTGTTTAGAATTTTTAGTTTGGATTTACTTTAGTGACACAAATTTTACCAAATGAGTCAGCAGCAGACCAGCAGCTCCTGTGTCCCGGTGAGATAAAAGCAATGATTTTGTCAAGGAACTTTGGTGCAGGAGAGCAAATAACCCTCCAATATCTCAAAGGAAAAGGATATCTAATGGCAAGATAACGCAACAAACATTAAAATATTATATACTTGAGTATGCACAACTGGCGGCCGTACTTTTACTGAAAGGAAGCATCTGTCTCCCAAGTTTGCTCCTGGTTGAATGCAAATTATACAACCACACTTAAAAACCTGAACTATCCCTTTAATATAAAGCAATCTGCAATTCCAAAACAGCTCAGTCAACAGTTTGCATCACACTCCCAGGTCAATCAACAGGAGGTCAATGTCATGTATTGTATGGAAACACAATGTTCTGTGTGGTAATTAGAGGTAAACACATTAATCAGTTGGGGCCAATATTTGCTATTTTTTAAATCATCGGCATTGGCCAATTATTACAAATTAGGCAGTTTTGTTTTCAGAAACCTGATTAATGTTGCTAAAACTTAATGTTTTCATCCAAAAATGTCATTTTTAGTTTTTTTTGATGACCTGATTCATGGGTTGATGCATTAATTTAATTGAGAATACTGTATAAATGTGCACTGCAGTCCAAACAGACCACAAAAATTAGGCAGTTTTATTCTCAGAAACCTGATTAATGTTGCTAAAACTGAATGTTTTCATCCAAAAATGTCATTTTTTGTTTTTTTTGATGACCTGATTCATGGGTTGATGCATTAATTTAATTGAGAATACTGTATAAATGTGCACTGCAGTCCAAACAGACCATTAGTGTTGGTTTTTTTTACCAATTGTTATCATTAAACAGTTTATCGGATGGCCAACAACTTCCACAAATAGGCGTCAGCTATAGAAACACCCACGTCAGCGGACCTCTGAAGGTGATGCAGGCTGTTGACATGTTGTCCTGGTGTGGCGTCTCTCAGTGTGATCGCTCAGCACAGGCGGCGGCAGCAGTAATAACGCAGCGGTGGTGAGGCACAGCTCAGTGTGAGCCCATCAACACTGCAGAATGGAGAGAGCAGGCAGCACAGCTAACTTTGAACAGCAAATCATCATCATTGTCACTGCCGCCATCGGATCACAGTCACAATGGCATGAAAAGATATGTCGTCTTTCTTCCCCTCCGTCCCTCGTTCCTTCCCTCTGGACCTCCTGTCGTCATCCTCTCCCCGTAGCCCTCTGTCGAACGCTGATGTGTCACGCGATGTTTGGCTACTCGTCGTCCCACGTTTGTTGTAGAAGGAAGTTAGCGGCCAGATTTTCGTTTTTCTCGCAGGCAAAGTAAGCCTGAATGACTAAACCTTCAGGGAAGCCCAGTGCTTTTAACTGGAGACACAAACAAACATATACGTCAACATAGTGCATTCCCTTTCAACCTTAAAGCAGAACTACACAGAATATTTACCCTATTTTAACAGCTTTAGAGTCATTGTGACGGTTAAATGTCTCGTTGTGGGGACATTGGGGGCTGTCTCTACTGCCCCCTACTGTCTGTTGACAGGTACGGGCTATAAGATCCAAGCAGTGGTAGTGTTATTTTAGCCGTTCATCATGGCTAAAATAAAATAATGGGCGTCAGCGGGGACATTTTTAGTGAGGACAACGAGGTAGACACTGGATGGATGTTTATGGTGGTGTCATAAAAATGTGTACTCCAAAACTGTAGAGGGACCTTCGCAGAGAAAAAAGGGACCAGACTTGCATAGTTCCACTTTAATCTAGCCTTAAATATCACAACCAATGAGTCATATTAGAAATGTAAATTACTATTAATTTTATAATCAATTATTCTATCAATTAGTTGTACCAATAATGGGTGTAAAATGTAAAAAAACAAAGAACAAAACTGTAAATCTGTGTTTTCCAAACAACAAGATAATGATGTCCATAAACAAACCAAAAAGCCAAAGCTGCTGCATCACAGCAAAAGTCTGAGCTGTTATTATGAGTCTAGTTTTATCCTGTTGTAAATCACAGAGCAGCTTGTGTGTAATTATCTAGAAAAGCAGAAATCTGAGTGCAACTGACCCTCTCAATGGCCTCCTTCTCCTGTGGGGTGACCTGGATGTAGTTGGTTTGTGGTAAACCCTGGGCCTCGGCTCCCTCACTTCCTGTGTCTCCACCCCGTGGCTCGTTCAGCATCTGTACAAACTGCTCCTGGTGCTGCGTGATTTGCTGCAAAGGACCAAGGCACTCAGTAAGAAAACAGTCAGTACGATTTAGTGACATGCCAGTAATACAGTTGGGTACGTCACGCAAATATTTGGGTTTCCATTATCAAACATTGACAAAAGTCGGCAAATATGGCAACAAAGTTGCCGAGTTGGCAAAGAAGAAATCCACAGAAATCCACAGCGGCTTCATCTCGGTGAGTCTGTACCTGCAGCAGCTGTGGGTTGTCTCTGCCGAGCTGCTGCAGCAGAGCTGGTAAGAGCGCCGGGTTCTGCTGGATGATCTGTCTCATCTGCTGGAACTGAGGCTGGTTCCTCAGGAACTCCAGAGGGTTCGCTGCGGGCGGAGCAGAGCCTCCACCAGCAGAAGGAGCAGAGGGAGGTTGACTGACAGACACCGGTCCTGCTGGAGAGCACAGGAGAACAGCTCAAAGACCAAATAACCAGATGGAAGAACATACATGTTAAAAACAACTTACTGTTCGAGGGTGCTGTGGGCTGCTGTGGTTGCTGTGTAGCAGGGATTGGGGGGTTGGATGGAGCGCTGTGTCTAACTGGCTCTTGAGGTGGTAGATCGCTGGCCTCGGCTGGAATCCCCTGCAGGACATCAACATTTACTACACACACCTGAGAGCACAGAGGAAGGCAGCGCTGTGAGCCGAGCTGGTTAAACCCTCACCATGAGCAGATACTCCACCGCTCGGTCTGGGTTGTTGTAACTGGCTCTGAGTGCAGCGACGACCTGCTCCCGCTCATAACCCATGGACATGATCTCTGACACCAGGTTCTCATAGGCCGGGCCCGTTACTGTGGAAACGACAGCAGAGGGGACGACACAGCAGGTGAGCAGGTGCTGCATGACGCAGCGTCACTGGTAGTACTAACACTACTTGACTTTTGGCACGGCTCGACTTAGTTTTTCCATTATTCCACAGTACATCACCACGGGGTCACCACGGGGTCGTCATAGCAACGGCTACACGAAATTGCTCTGACGTCATTTCAGTGAGCACAGACTAGGTCTGACACAGTCGCTGAACTGAAATACGACTGAACGGCTTGTGATTGGGCTCACCATCTCCGTCTTTCAGCGGTGCTGTCGCTAAATACACCAGACTCCTGTTAAATATTGAGATTTTAGAAATGTCCTTGTTAAATGTTGGAGATTAACGCATGTTTTCAGAATTTCTAAGTCTTTTTTAACTGATATACATTTCGGCATTGTTCGCTTTGAATCCTGTGTCTGGTGTGGCGCAATTAGGCCCAATTATTGGCTGGCAGTCTGTGGATGTCACATTTTATTATCGCTAGTGCAAAAAAAAAAAAAAAAAAAAAAAAAAGTTATGCTTTTCGTCAATGCCGGCTAAAAACTAATTAATTTATAGTCAGCCCTGTTGGGGAACTTTTGTTTTTGAGGGTTTAGAGAACAGTGAAGAAGGCCCTGGAGTCTGTGAGGAGTCAAGTTGAAGAAAATGTGTTTGAATATAAACTAAATATAACTAATAGTTTCAACATCCACAAGTTCCACAATGGTTTAAATGACATTGCTGTCGTCATCCACGACGTCCACAGAGGTATGCAAATCTTACTTTGTCCACAGACCAAGAATGATCATTTTAATGATTTCTTTCTTATATGGAGCAAAGAAACCGTTTTCACATTTAAGAAGCTGAAAAATCAGAAAACTGGTTCTATGTGTTAAAAAGCCCATTCATAATAGTGAATTTAGTGACCGATGAATCATTACAGCCCTATATTTGGCATTTTCGTAAATTACAGAGTGGTGATTTCTAACTGTAACTGTAAACTTTGTTAGGCGAAAAAGTTTTTAAACACACAAATGAGCCATCTTTTATTATTGACGACTTTGGTGAAGGTCGCATTTGAAGACCAGACTCTGAGGCTCATTTCATTTATATTCATTTGCCGTAGCCCGACTCTGACTGATGATGCTGGAAGTTTCGGGCGTCAGTGGAACACCGTGATGTGAAAAGAGGGATCTTCACACTTCAAACAACAGACATTAACCCTAAAGACACAAGGACAAAGAGACACGCAGACGCAGTGAAGTGAGTGAGGTCATCACTGACACACCATGAAGAGCAGAGAGGGAACATTTCCATCTATGATACAATAATATATACTAATACAGTAAATTAACTGTTTAGGGCTTCAACAACTTACTAAATTAATTGTCAAGTATTTTGATATTAATCAAGCTAAATTTCTTTTTTTTTTTGTAATAATTTAAACAAGTTTTCTGATTTTTCGGCTTCTTTAATGTGAATATTTTCTGGTTTCTTTGCTCCATATAACAACAAAGTCATTAAAACCGAATCATTTTTGGTTTGTGAACAAAACAAGACATTTGAGAAAATCATCAGTTCAAGGTTAGGGAACATTTTTCACCATTTTCTGGACCAAACAACTCATCAAATCATCGAGAAAATAATTGAAAAATTAATAGTTTATGAATATAATGTCCCAAGTGATCCCAAATACACACAGAAACTTGGGATTATGCCGTTCCAGCTTTAAACTTAGACATTAGAACTGAAGACCTGAAAATTGGGATACGTTTTTAAAAACCAACACTAAAAATTCACCACTATTTAACCTGAATTTAATGCAGTGGTTTATAGTTTTATAATTTATAGATTTTTTTTTTTTAAATCATTATACATTTCAGTTACTGTCCATTTATTATCATTATTAATTTTTTTTTTATTTCTAAATATCTTTCATCATCTCAGCTTTCATTTGTTGTCTTTTCTATTATTGATTACATTTGTTTGCCGATCATACTGCTGATACTTGCTATTTTTTTAAATAATCAACATTATTGTTTATTAACCTGCTAATTATTACAAACAAAACAAGAAAATTGATTAACTACATGGGCAAAAAAAATAAAATAAAAAAATCTGAATCAATTTAGTAGCCAATTGGTTGCTTTGACTTCAGAAAATTGGCATCTGCCAAAAGGTCACCCATATCAAATGACCTCTAGTACAAAAAATTGATTAGTAAAATAAGATCGAACTGTCATGCCCATTGTTTGCCCAGAACAAAGTGAAAAAAAACAAACAATAAAACTATAAAAATCTTTTGTTTCATTCATGACAGAAAGAAGAAGAAAGGCGGTTGTTTTTACCCAGTATTGACGCTGCTTCTTCGAGGAGTCCCAGTTCATCAACAAGGCTGAGAAACAAGAGGACAAAGCAGTGAGTCAATGTTACAAAGGTTAAACTATCAATGTAAGATTTTACTTAAAACAGAGACGAGACAAAACACTTAACACGCTTTAATGGACACTGTGTGAAATGGAGATGCATACTATTGGACATTTTGACAATATTTAATAAACAGATTTATTTGAGCCGATGACAGATACCGATAAATATGTATGTTTTTTCATATGCAGAGGTCATTTAGTTTCTTCTCTAGTGAAATTAACAATATTTTGGGGGTGCACAAACAACTTTTTAACAAAATCCAAAATGTCAATACCGATATAAATTTTCCCTGCGCTCAACTGCAGAGGTCATTTAGTTGCTTGGTGTTTTTTCTCCGATAACCAATAAAACATTTTAAAGCAATATCTGCCAATAACAACACATAGTGCCCTAACCTCAGAATGAAATCATTGGAATCACAGTGATAACATGCTAACTGCTAACACACTTTTGTTGGTTGTTTTCCTCTGCCAGTAAGGCGAGATTTAAATTAAAGCTCCATTGTGTGACTTCTGCTGCTAAAACACTAGTTGCTAGTAACTAGCGTTGCTAGCCGTGACTGACCCCACGCCTCAGATGGCCCTGCAGAGCTTTTCTGAAATAACCACTCTAGGTCCACTTTCCAACTATTCTCTTTCAACGTTCATGTTGGTATCTTAAAGTTCACTCAGGTTTCAGAGAACCATGGTTAATTCCTTAACCTAAAGTTCACTGCCATCTTTCTTTACTAGCGTAGCTGTAGCTGTTTCGTCTTCCTTCCGTCAGTCGTGATGTAAAATGCGGACTGTAGAGGGAAACTTGACTACCCACAGAAAGAAACCAGGTTTGAACCCAGAACCTTCTTGGTGTGTGGTGACAGTACTAACCACTGCTCCACTGTGCTGCCCTCTTCATTTCATTAGTGAGCTACAGCAGAACAGTTTTACTACTTAAGTGGTATTTTTAATAATTTCAACAGGTTTCTTGGTAAAGCAGGCGATTAATGCAACTCAGTGTGCGTAATGATGCGTCTCCTCTAACCTGGAAGCAGAGCGCTCGGATTCCGCGATTGAAGGCTGATCCTCAGGGTTTTCCCTGGGAGTGTCTTCCGGCTGCATAGCAGGGGTGGGGGTGTCTGCAGTGGCCGAGGTTGGCTGAACAGTTTCAGGAGCCGGAGCCGGAGCAGAGGCCGGGGCATCAGCTGGAGTCGCAGCTGGAGCCGCAGCTGGAGCCGCAGCTGGAGCCGCAGCTGGAGCTGAGTCTGGGGCTCTGTTTGAGTCCAGAGTCGCTGCTTCTGCTGCTGCTGCTGCTGCTGGTGCTGCTGGTGCTTCAGCAGATGCTGTTGCCGTGTTTTCTGGGACTGCAGATGAGGATGGGGGTTTAGAGGGAGGCACAGACTGTGGAGCAGCGTCAGGCAAAGACACCGCTTGAGTCGGTGTTGAGGCTGCTTGTGCAGGGCCGGAGGCTTGTGCTGAGGTGGAGGAGGCTGGTGCTGAAGCTGCAGCTGGTTGAGGAGATGGCTGAGGGGCTTCTTTGGGAGGAGGCGCTGCTTTTGGCTAAATAAAAAAAAAAACCCAGAAAGTTTGTAATAACAACTAAGGCTGTCACTTTTTATCCACAATTCAGATATACGCTCAAACTTAAGGGAAAAAAGTTCAAACTCGAACCTTGGAAACCTGTTAGAGTTCAAAATATACAGCCTAGAAGCCCATTACACCATCTTGAGTGATTACCAGCAGTGGGCACAGTGAGCACAGCTTGGCCTGAGGTTCACTTTGAATAATAAAACAGTGATGTTATGTTGTTCTAAGAACCGGGGTTAACTTAAATTCTTGCTGTGAAAATGGAAGACAGCAACACCAACACATGTGGAAAAGTAATGTGTGTGTGTGTGTGTGTGTATTTTTGGGTTTTCACCGTAAATGAGAGAGTAAGGGAAATATCTGCTGACTCACTTGTTAGCGTCATCCACATCGCAGAAACCTTGTGTGACTAACAGTGACTGTAATGCTGCTTTCACGCAAAGTTTTTACACAATGTTACATACAAAGTTGGCCGGGCGGCAGAAATTTCTTGTCATTTGCTCGAGGTGAAAAAAAGAAAAAAATTGTGTGACGCTAAAAACCAATAAGCGCTGAGATTCTCTGGCTGACATTACATTTTTTTCTGTTTAATTTCAATATCACTCAGGTAATTCTCATCGCTGGGAACCAGCAAAAACATACAGTACTGTGCATAAGTCTGTTTTTATGTCACTTTTGTGATCGTTGGCGTTCACATTGAAAAGATGTGACTAAAAGTCAGTCTTCTACTATATGATCAACCTGTCAGTGAGTTGAACTTGTGCAACATGTGTATGTAATGCTCCAACATGTCTGGAGTAAACCAGGTATAATAGACCTTTTTCACAGCAGCTATTTGTTGGCATGAAATAGTAGGAGAAACACAGGTTTGACCAATAACATTAGGGTTCCATTCCAGGTTTTAAAGAGCCATGGTTGTGTTATTGTTCAAGTGGAAATGTAGCTCACACTAACTATTTGATATTACACAAGCATTTTTGTTGTTTGCTTTTTCTGAAGAAGATGTTATTTTCAAACTGCACATGTGTTTCTCCATATTTTCAGGATGTGTTCCAATAAAGTGATCGAGAAATTGCTAAAACAACAAATCTAATGGTGGCCTAAGACTTATGCACAGTATTGTATTTGTCTTGAACCAAACATGGCTGCCAACTGGATTCGACGGTGTCTTAAGAGTATGTTTGATGTGTTTTCTGACTGAAAAATTCTGTTTACTGTCCTGGACCAAAGAAAATCAGCATTTTTAACTCATAGAGACACATGAACTGCTGGTCTACTGCTGCCTCCTTTGATAATTTTGTGTCACTAAAGTAGATCTGAACCAATAATTTCAAGCACCAAAGTCACAAAATAACACATCGGAGCTCACTGATGGAGGCGGCGGTGGATAAATAAGCTCCTGTGTGCTAGGATGTAAAATTGCAGATTTTCTCTCTGGACTTTGGTGCAGGGGATAAAGTGGTTTGCAAAGTGAAACAAAGTTTCCGGTCCCAAAAACAATTGTTTTTCATGAAAGTGAGCATCTGTGTCTCAGGCTGGTTCTCCACACAGCGCAGTCAAAACAGTACTCCAAGTAGGGTAACAAGAGACACTGACCTTGGTTACCATGACTACCACAAAGTTCTTCTCATCTATTTTGTACTCTTTAAGCAGAGTGTCATCGTTTAAGATTTTCCCTGTGAAAGAGAGGACAAACAAATTGTGACACATTTGAATATAAATCTGAACACAGTCGAACATAATCAGATTATAGAGCTGATAATAACATCTCGTGTTTTTGGTTTGACCTCAGAACAGCTTGAGTGAGGACTTTTATTCATAACTTTTTATGGGACACTACAACCAAGTGAGATGATGCTTTTGTGTGACACATACTCCCCCTAATCAGATTACAAGAATTTGGGCTGCAACTAACAATTATACCGATAATTAATTAATCTGTTTATTATTTCCTTGATTGATCGATTGCTCAGTCTGTAACATTTTGTAAAATGTTGACTGGTCTTTCCCAAACATTGAAATGTTTTTATATGGAGCAAATAAACCAGAAAATATTGACAGAAAACCGATAAATCGATGTGTAAAAATGCCGAAATCGTAAGTTTACGAAGGATACCGACACTTGAACCCATGAAGTTACCAAGTGTGGATTATACTGACTGTTCCCATGGTTACAACAAGGACTGCAACGACTGACCAATCATTAAATTATATGTCAACCATTTTTGATAATGGATTAATCAGTTTGAATGTTTTTTTTTTTTAATAAGTAATTTTGATTTTTCTGCTTGGTTCCTTTGCTCAATATAACAAAATAATAATTAAAACTTAATTATTTTGGTTTGTGCAACAAAAAAAAGGTATCTGAGAATATCATTATTTCAAGTTTTGGGAAACACTGATCAACATTTTAACATTTTCTGATATTTAATGGATCAAACATTGATACATCCCTGCAATTTGCTAAATGTATGTAAATCAAGTAATCCGAAAGGAAAACAACACTTCTGCATGTTTTCTAGCATCTGTTTAAAACCTCATAACATCAACTGTTCCTCTAGCACTGGAGCAGAGGTGTGACTCAGTGTGGAATTTCAATGGGTGTTTTGTTTTTCCACGACCCTAACTGTGTAAATGTCTTCCTCTGTCTCACCGGCGTAGATGAGTTTTTGTCCCGCAGCAGGAAACGCATCTTTTCCTCGGTCCTCCTCTATTTTCTCCTTCAGGGTTTTCACCTGACAAATGTCAACACATTAAAACACTCAGGTTACTGATATGAGACAGACGGAACTATTATATGTTATGTTCATGTTCAATATACAAGCTTTTTCTGTGTAACGTTTTACAAAGTTTTACATAATCATGGCGTTGTTTCATGAAATACACACAAAAAAAAACGCACCCAAAATTACACTAGTCGACGTAGTATATATGTGGCGCTATAATGTTGCCACAGAAATACACCCAGAACGGAAGAGAAGACAAAAAGCATGTGCACAAACTGTATACAAATGTGAAACACGAAGAAGGAAAAAGATGGTGATAACGAAAATGGCATTAACAAAAGCAAAAGAGAGGTTGGGCTATGACATCATTGTATTTCCCAGAGTTGTGCATTAGTTGTATACATGAAAATGTAAGGGTGCCATTTTGATATTTGCTCAAATTACCATTTTAGGGCTCCAAAATAATATATGATAATAAACTTTTACCTTAAGTCACTGTGGTGCGTATTGTCCCAAAGTGACTTCTCCACTCAGCCTACTTTATTCCCATGTATGTCAGGAAACTACAGTGGCCTTCCCAGGCCAAAAAGGATGTTAACACTTCTTAGCAACTCTTTACTCTCCTTCCTCCTAACTATATCGGTTTAGGCATCAGACTTAATGCAAGCTTTTGTTGTACATAATTAGCTTCTGTCTTAAAATGTTTGTTTGGACTGCTGAAGAAAAATGGAAATGCAAAATGGCAACCTACATACAGCAAGGCCCTTGTCTAAATGAAAAATTAAGGGCTTATAGAAAGGCTATACGAACCTATTATTTTTTATTTAAAAGCAATAATACAACTATACAAACATATTCATGGATACTATGAGCCTAAGTCGTACACATTGAATCTTTATTGCACAAGCATCTCAGTAAAATCATAATTATTTTGGCCGGGATAACCTGAATCATTCCGTCCCCAGTCACGTGACAGCACTTCACAGGAAATAGTAATAGTTTTACCGTGTACACCACCTCTAATTAACCATTCTGTTATTATTTACAGTTTATTAAACAAACTCCAGGCGCTTAGCTCCTTCTTTTCCAACATGAGTTAACTGATCGGTCTTAAACTGCAGCTACGTTAACAAAACAGGAGGTTTTAAATATTGCACAGTCATTCATGGTGAGACTGAAACAAGTTTAGCGTCAAGCTGAATGGCGGTACGATCGTTTCCGGTGCTTCTTATCAAAGTAAGCCCTCTTAATGTAAACGTTACTCATTAAGTCAATATATCCAGCAATTTTATTATAGTTTTTTTTATCTAATCAAAGTAAAACGTTACACACGCTGTTAAATTCAAAGTAGGATCAATGCTAAGGTTTCATTAGCGGACGGAGGGGATTTTACGCTAAAGGAGCAGTTGTTCAGTTCCGGTCTGACAGAGCTACCTGCAGCTACTTTACAGTCACATGAACTCACGTACTGCCACAAGCTGCTAAATGACTAACTTGTGTTTCTGTGTTTCTGTCAACGTTGAAGTAACGTTACGCTGTACAAACACGTCCGCGGTGACGGCAGCTGCTACACGCGCGCTAACACGGAGTGTTGCCTGACATTGGCGGACGCCGTGGGGCAGCGCTCGCCCGGCGGCCTGACCGTGTTTACTTTAGCCCCGTTAACTTGTTCCACTCACCGTCACTTCGGGATCTATCTCTATCTTGAAGGTCTGCTGCTGCAGCGTCTTCAGTGTTATGGTCAGCATGTTGCGCTGTGGTGTCGACGGGGCAGCTGAGGGCCACACTTGACTGCGGTCACGACTGTTTCCTCGACCGGAGTCGCTCTTTATTCGCCCGCTCTCTGTTTCTCCGGGTCTGAGTATGTGTGACTCAGCTGTCTCGCTGCCGCGGCGCGGTGGGAGCGGGCAGGCCGCGCACGGGCGCCATCTGTCGGTGGAGGAGTGGCACGACACGCTGCCGCGTTCAAGTGCCGTCGGAATTGTGACACTCCGCCAAGTATGTCTTTTTACAAAACTCTGAAAAATAGTGATATATTATTTAATGAAGGGTGAAAATTATAGCCCAAGGACGCAATCGGTAGATTCTGGATCTGGATATGTGAAACTGGACCTAATGTGGTCAAGGTAGCCCACGCTAGAAAATGTGTGCTAATTTATTTATTTATTTTTTTGGTGTGTTTCCCCTACAGGCTCTTGCGACAGACAAATATTTGTTTTTACATTTATAAAACACTTTCAGTTTAACAATGAAAAATAACAATTCCGTGTTAATTCGATGTTTAAAGATGTAACTGTATAGTTGTATAGGTCACTACAGCTTCACTGCAAAAAATAGCCCCACTAAAAATAAGCCAAATTTACTTTAATCAATAAAATTTTTTTTTTTTTACTGTTTTAAGAAAATAACTGGACAGTGTTGTAAACGCCATTTGCTTAGTTTGAATTAAAACTTAAACCTGCCCACTTTCAGGCTGTAATACGCTTTAAAACTAGACAAAATTGGTCAAAAAATGTAATAAGCTTATCACAAGCAAAGAAATCCCATCATGACTTAAAAGGAGTCTGGATTTTCTTGATTAATCTGACTAAGCATTCGTAGCTTAGGAGTGTCTTATATTTGCACACCCGCCAATCCGTGATCGTGAATTAGTGGTGAACACACAAACCAGGAGCGGCAGTTGGAATTTCACGCAAACCGTTGTTTTTAATAATCTTATTTTAATCATAAAGAAATATCTAACTTTGTCTTAATATTACAACTTACTTCAAACATTGGTTAGGTATGTTTGAAGTAAGCTGTAATATTAAGACAAAGTTAGATATTTTTTTTAAATGATTAAAATAAGATTATTTTTCGGGAGACAAACTTGCTTGCCAAGATTATTTTTCATTTTAGGCAAAACAGTTTCAAAATTTTTGCAGTGCACATTTTTCATTAAGGATACCAGCCATTTAAAAAATAACAGTCAACGGATTCTTATTCCTGGCCTCCCCTGCTGAGTTCATGTCGACTTTTAATCAGTTTTATTGTAAAAAAAAAAAAAAATTCACAAATAAAATAATAATAATTAAAAAAAAATCCTTAAATGTGAATTATTTATTGCCTCCAAACGTCCTTGATGCACCATGATCTGGAACCCTCTGACACAAACACGACTTTGTCGTCGTACCTGTCACTAATTGACCTGCGTATCTTTTCAAACTGTAGCCTGGTATTACAAGTTTCTCTAAGCGTGTAGACCATGGATTGTATAAAAGAAAACTCTGCTGGTTGCAAAAACAACCAGGCACACTTAATTAAATCGGTAAACATTAGTTTCCACTCTTCTTTAACAGAACATCGATTTAAATGTAAATTATGTTCCCATTTAGAGGATTATAGGCGATAAACAGTCGTCAAGCATGTAGCCTTAAGGGCAGTATTTAGTTGCAGAGTGTGGCTTTTAGTCCTTATTTAGTATTTTTACTATTCTTTAGTGTAGAATACATGGCACAAGTTTAATGTCTTTCATGTTAAAGGCACACTCTGAAAACATTGGTGGGGAGATTGTGCCTGTGCATCTCGCATTTAAAAGTTCAGATCAAAAATTAAAGCTTTAAAATAATAATAAAAAAAAGGATATTCCTGCCTTTAGTGTCCGAGTTTAATACGAGACACTGGAGCAGAAAAGACTGGTTCATTACAAAATAGTCCGACAGTGTTTAAAGTCCACGTTTGATCAACAGAAGCTCATCTGAAAATAAAAGAGACCACAACTGAAAACAGGCGTCAGGTTGTTGAGAGAAGCTTCAATTTATTTCACTGAAACTCAAAACTGTGTGCACTCACGGAACAGCAACTCATTCAGAACCATGAGGAAAAAAAAAAGAGGATTGTTTAAAAAAAAAATAAAAAAAATCACAGTTTGTTTTATGCAGTCACACACACACACACACACGCGCGCGCACACACACACACACAGGAGGAAACGATCTATGAGCAAATCATAGTAACATGTTTTCAGGGGAATTAAAGTCATAAATTATGAAGGTGATCAATTAAGAGAAAAGGGGAAAAAAAAAAAAAAAAAAACAGAACTTCATCGCAAAGGAGAGGGAAAACAAAAGTGAATGAACCCGACATCACACATCCTGGATTTACTGGAGGGGAAAATGAAAATATGGCTTTGTGAGAGTAACTGCAGAAGGAGAACACGCGTCACGGGACACGCCGTTAAATCGCACGTGTCGATGAGAAAATCATGAGGGGGGGAAAGAAAAACAAACAAACAAACGAGTAAACCCTTCTCCCTTCTGTAGTCTGAAGACTATGACGAAAAAAAAAAAAAAAATCAATAATCCATAAAAAATAAACCCCGGCTTTGACCCCTCCCCCGCCCTATAGTTGAATAAAAGGCTGCTGTATGAAAGAGTCCACAGGGCTTTCACTAACTTCCTGTCGCCTGCAGAGAAGAAGAAGAAGAAGAAGAACGCAGCAGTCCAAACAACAGCTCCTCCATTTTACAACTCGTCCTTCTGTTTGACCTCGTCCTCCTCTTCTGTCCCCGCGTTCTCGTCCGTCTCCTCGTCCTGCTCGCCCTCTTCTTCTTCCTCTTCCTCCTCCTCGTCCTCTTCCTCCTCCTCGTCGTCGTCTTCATCGTCCTTCTTTTTGCTCTTCTCCTCCTCCTCCCTTAGTTTCCTCTCCATGTCGTCCTGCTCCTCCTTCATTTTCTTCTCTGGCCCCTGATTGGAAGAAAAAAAAAAAATCAGACAAAGTGTGTTAAATGTTTTATCGCTTTGCTGTCAAGAACACTAAAAACTACTTGTTTAAATATATACGTATACACTTAAGTAAAAGCCAACACACTCCAAGTAACCTGATCTGTGCGACAGAACGTCTGAAAATGTCAGAACTGATCTGACTTTAACCTGATTTTGAAGAATTGGTCAACGCAACTGCGTTTAATTTGTTGGAAAGTCCATTTTATCCTCATTTCTGTGTCTTTAACCTATTTGTTGTGTGCGACAGTTGTGGAAATGTGTGACCATGTCGTCATGCTGCCTTCTTGACCAGGTCACTCAGGAAAAAGAGGCTTGTTTTAAATCTCAATTAGGCTTTTACCTGGTTAAATAAAATGATTGATTTAGGACTAATCAGGCCAATTTTTGTCATTTTTTGGCCGATTATTACTTTTTAAGCACGTTCACATAGTTTTGTTCCTAGAAAATGGCCTTAACTTCCTCCAGAGCAGTGAATCATGGTAGGGCTGCAACTAACGTTTATTTTCAGGACTAAAAATGTATCCGTCTGTGTGCGGCGCCGGAAATGTCGTCAAGCCAAAACAAAAATGTTATGCTGCGAAACACAGTTGTGCGTTACAGCTTCAAGTTAAAATCAAGTTGTGTATAAATCCCTTGTTATACTTAGAAAATTGGCAAATAAAATACTATCAAATCAAAAACAGAACCCGGTCCTTGGTCCTGCCTTTTAGTTTTAACTGTACACAATAAACCTTTGTTTTGTCACAATCACATGATGACATCACGTTTATAAACTCTATTAAATATCAACTCCTTAATAAACCACTAAGAAAAACATGAACCTTGTACTAAACTGAGAATTCAGCAGCATAAACATGTGTTACACTTAATTTAAGTCTTAATTTAGGAATATTTAATTTTGTAAAAAGCCCAAATACACACACACACACACAAAGCAGATCTGTGTTTTTAATTTGTTTGTTTGTAATGAAAACTGATTTCACAGGACACCATTTTATCATATTTATGTTTCTTCACATGCCTCAAACAAGTATTTTAATAATATGGCTTCCTGCTTCCCACAGCACATGATGTCGAGTCTCTTATAAATGATAATTCAGTCCTACCTTTGTGACTCCCCAGGTTTCTTTCCCAAAATCCTCTGCTTCTTTGACATCATCAGTGATGATGAAGTTGTCAAAGATGGTGCCGGATTTCACCTGAAAATGGAGACAAAAAAAAAAAAAAAAAAAAAGACATTAGCCTTTCTTTCATCAAGAAACCCAGATTAAACTCATCACTCACTGCTATTTTAATCTCATAGCAGCGATCGTTACCTGCCACAGATCCAGACCCAGAACTGCAATGTTGTCAAACTTGTACATGGTGGCGTCGTGACTGTACTCTGGGTTGTCGATCTCGGGGTGGACCCAGGCTCCCTTATAGTCCGGGTTGTCAATCTGTTTGGGTTTCCACTCTCCCTGCAGAGACAACAGCGCCGGGAGTTACACCAAGGATTAGAATTTCAAAACACAAGCAAAATAATTTCAGGTGATTAATCCCAGCTCTGGCCCGCGTCTTCTACCTTATACTCTGGGTTGGTGATCGAGGGAGGCTCCCACTCTCCGTCCATGTCTTCATCCCAGTCGTCGGGCTTCTTGGCGTCCGGGTCAGGGATGGTCTCGGGTTTGTCCCAGTCCTGGAAGGCAAGCGGGGTCAGAGTGACCACATGGATCATTAAAAGAACAGAACAGAAAGAAAGAAAATCCAACATATGGGACCGTCACGTCTTACACTTATCTTTTTTAATTTAATTTAACCAGCAATAAAACTCACTGAGATGAAAAATCTCTTTGCTAAAGTGTCAACAGGCTGAAGACAAATGTAAAAATAATGAGATGTACATCAAAATAGGCAAAATGCATTATAAACATCACATAATCAACATTTTTTTAATAAAATCAGTGAAAGTGCATTGAGGCAAAAACAACTACAAGAACATATTTCTGCTTTTAAGTCATTTTAAAAGAGGCCAATGATATCAGATTGTTAAGTTTCAGACATTTTTGTTGTTAAAAGAGGACTGCATATTATTTAAATGCATTTTTCCCCCCACTTCAATATAGACTCTCGCAACTTAACAATATGAGTATTAGGGTGGCAACAAACGATTTTTTTTTTAATAATCAATTCATCGTTTGGGCCATAAAATGTCAGAAAATGTAAAGAAATGTTAATCTGTGTTTACCAAACCTGGAAATAATGAAGTTCTAAAAATGTTCTAGTTCTATTAATTATTTTGTCCATGTGAAGCAAAGAAACCAGAAAATATTCACATTTAAGAAGCTGAAAAAAATCCAAGAACTTAGTTTAACTATTTAAAAAAAAAATTATTATTGATTGATTATTAATTGATGGGAACGAAGACAATAACTCCCTAACCCTTTATATACTGTACAATAAATACATTGTACTATAAAGAAAACAGTCAAAACCCTCATCTCGTTGGTGTGAGGAGTTTAAACTTGCGTCGTCACCTCAGGCTTGCTGTCTGAGGGGTCGTCGATCTTGGCTCTGTCGTCCCAGTCGCCGGGTTTCTTGGCCTCGGGGTCCTTGATCTTCTTGGCGGGCAGCATGTCCCAGTCGTCCTCCAGGGAGCCGGACTCCACCTTCTCGTTGTCGATCCTCACCTCGTAGGTCTGGTCTGGGTTCAGGATCAGTGTGTACAAGTGGGTCAGCTCGTCGTCCTGGAGAGAGGGGAAGGGTGGGAAGGGGAGTTAATGTGAGCGAAAAACAATACATTTACGTTAAGAAAGGACCAAAATGTGCTGAAGCTACCTTGCATTTGATGTCTTTCTTGATGAGATGATTCTGGCCCTTGTAGTTAAAGATGACATGAACCTTTTTTGTGCTGTAGCCACAGATGTCAGGCCCTGGAGACAGAGGTCAAATCACATTTTATATCTAAATTTCATCTTAAAATGAAAGAAGACGCAAAAATACTGACATTTTGAGCAGCCGAATCTTAAATTTAGCTTTCCAGGAAACTAAAACCTAAAATTCCTTTATATTTGTTGTAGTCTACATCCTGGCCTTAGTGTATTCACAAGACAAATAAGTAAGAATGGCACAATACTACAGATTGGTTCATAAAATGTCAGAAAATGTTGATTGGCATTTCCCAAACCTCGAAATGATGATGTTAGCAAATGTCTTCTTTTGTCCACAAACCCAAATTTTTCAGTTTTAATGATTTCTTTTTCGAAAGAACCCACAAAATATTCACATTAAAGAACCTGTAAAATCTGAAATCTTGTTCTAACTATTAAAAAATCGAATAATCGATTATCAAAATGTTGACGATTATTTTAGTAATAGATTAATAATGGAATAATCGTTGCAGCACTTTTAACAATGGCCATTTCAAATAGTCTTCTCCCATAAAGGAGAAATAAACAGCCAATAATATGACTCAACGAAAATGCTGTTGCTGATTTTTAATTTTTACAGTCTGTTCTTTAGCTGTCTTATATCTAGTCACTTTGGCTTATCCACTAGTCTAAAGTTGGGATTTTTGAGTTCCAAGTCGGAAGATCCAAACTGGGAAGCACCCGAAGGTCGGTTTCCAACTCCTCACAAAACCCGATATAGGATTTCAAGATGTCTGCCACTTGCACAGTTTGTAAAAATACTCAATTTTTGCTGTTAATATCACTTCTGTTGCATTTGTTTCACAGTAAATCAGTCAGTTTATTTTCATGAACACGTCGCTTTGATGTTTTTGTGAGTAAAATACCATGTAGAACATTGTTATTGACTGTTATTGCTAAAATAGCTAGCCCAAGAGACTTTGGCGTCCGTGTTTTTTTCCCAACTTCTCAACTGGAACACGGTCAATTAAAATGGAAATGGAACGTTCCGAAACTCACCGAACATGATGTAATACTGCGAGTCTCCATGCATGTCGCTTTGGTCGAGGTCAGAGGGGAAGATCTTGACGTAGCCACCGCCACAGTCGATCTTCTGCTCGTGCTTGACGGTGAACTGGATGACCAGGGGCTTTCCCTCGTTGCTAAAGGGCTCGAAACGAGCCGACGCGGCGTAAAAGCGGGCGTCCTGGCTGGTCTGAATGCCTGAAACAAAGAGAAGTTAGGAACATGAGCTGCAAGCCTTTCAAAGGTCTGCATTTGATGCGAGATATTTCTGATGCCAAGCAGCTGCTCCGAGGCCTCTAAGCTTAAACAATGACAGAAACAACAAAATATTCACATTTAAGAAGTAGAAAAATTGAAAAAACTATTAAAAAACACTCAAAATGATTAATCAGCTATCAAGATTGTTGGTGATTAATACGTTTCTGGTTCCTTGAAGCAGTTGGCACTTTCACTTTCACCTGAAAAGTACATTTCGTCATGAGAGGGTGTGTCAGTTTAAATTAAGGCAAGAGGATGAAGCAAGGTGGACAACATTCTGGTGAAAATGGTGAAGAAATCTCAAGAACATGCCGTGGTTTGTGGACAATTTTGTGCATTGAGAGAAGAAAAGCTGGGCGCCATGTTGTCACTGTCATGTTTACTTACACGACAATCATCTCCGACGACTCTTACAAGGTCAACATCCTGAATCTTTAGCAAACTCAATATGTATTCCGTGTGCCATATCTACATCCTCAGAAAATTAACGTTACTTTTATGCGCTTCACAAACAGACAAACAAACACAATTACGTTCTTGTGGGAACATTATTTCCATTTTGATCCACTGGATCTGTAGAGACCTTTACCTACTTATAGCTATTAACATCTTAAATAAACATGACAAAATGTATTTTATTATTTCTACTAAGATCTCACTGAGATATACACATCTGAACTCTATTATTTTACATAAAAATTTTCGTTATTTTCCACTTTTGCACGTTGTTAGAGATGGGGATTTCTCTAAAAGTTGATTATTTGGGTAGACTCTTACCAAAACTTAATAAAAACATACATGGGTGATCCCCTCCCCATCACAAAAAAAAAAATCACATTGATCATTAAAAAACTGTAGACAGGAAGTTGCCAACAGAAGGACAAATTCCAGACAAAACCACCTTATTCTTCAATTAGTTTGAAGTTAGTAATATAAAATAAGAGTCAATCTGAAAACAGGAAATTTTCCAGTAGATAAACCTGTATTTAATACAAAGAAGACGACCCACTGGCAGGTTATTCCAGTCTGGGAAATACTCTCAGTTCATTCTTCACCAGCCAGTTCTGTCACTTTACCATATACAAATTTAAAACTTCACCCACATTTACATTATGCATCATCTGGAAAAACACATGCAAAACCTGTCATTCGAAACAAATCCATGTATCACACACACACACACACACACACGTGTCTCTCTCCTTCATCACCTTTATCAGCCTCAGCATCACCGTAGAACTTCCCTGCGGTCAGTTTCCATTCGCCGTAGTCCGACTTGTGCTTTGACAGAGTCCAGCGGCTCGTCCACGCATCTGGAACACAGAGATTTTATTTCACTCTTTACGGCACGACACAAAAAGCAGATGACACCAAACACACGCAAATCATGTCAACACAAATGTGACGACTTCCTGTCAAAACAATTTACTGCAAGGTCAGGGATTGAAAATAAAATAATGTTTATGAGGTAAATTCACATTTTGTTTAAGCAGAAATTTTTAGAAAATAAAATATTTATGTTATTTTTAAATTATAGTCATTATTCTTATAAAAAATGAAATACACACTACTTTAATGTGTTAAACATGTTGCCTTAAAGTTTTTCAGCAAGTGATTTTTTTTTTATATCCTTCAATGAACTAGTTAAAATAAAATATGCATTTTGATGTTATTTTTAGTTTCAGCTGAAGCACATTTCCAAATTTGATCCCAGCACAAATCAATCAAATGATCTATTTGTTCCATGCTAAAAAAAATTGAGAAATTCAAATATTTAGCTTTCGCAATCATCCGATTCAATAAATAGTTGTACTTTTTGCGGCAACTTGCAATTCTTTCCATCTTTGTTTAATGTGTCAATGTTTCTTTCTTTGACATTTTTGACATTTTAAATCGTTTTTGAAACCTCAAAAACGATAAAAGGAAGTGTAAAAACAGAACTTTACCGTCTGTCAGAAATTGTTAAAAGATGAAGAGGAAGAAGAAATTAAAATGTTCTACAAAGTCAAATTTTGCCACAAACAAAAATGTCCCATTTCTGTCTTCCATATACAGAACAAGGAAATTCACATTTAAGAATCTGAAAAATATTTATTTTAATGACTAGCAGCTTCATAAGCCACCAGTCCAGCAACTGGACCAAAAGAAAGTGCATTAATCAAATGTATTACATATTTTAGCCCCAAAACTCTAAATAAAAAGGCAGCGCTACAGCAAGTTAACCAAATTTTCAAATATTTACATTTCTAGTCTTGTCACGGACTTGTCAGGTCTTGTCACGGGTCTTATCTTATCAGTTTACTATACATTTTTCCAGCTTTGGCACAATGAGAGCAGATAATACGTCTCCTAACATGTGGCAGAGAAATAAGAAAAGTGAAAGCAGTTCTGGACTAAGGCATTACAAAGAAATTAAAGCTGCAACTAACGATTATTTTCATAATCCTAATAACCTGTCGACTATTTTCTCAATTAATCGAGTAAAGGTTTTGTTCAGCTGCCATGATTTCTTTGATAAATGGAGCAAAGAAACCAGAAAATAAGAAAAATAAATAATAAGTCTTAGCAAAACCCTCAAACTGATTAAATCGATTATCAAAATAGTTGACGATTCATTTATCGAGTAATCGTTTCAGCCCGAGAGGAAATATTTGACATATTTCAAAGAAAAATTCAATATTTACTTGCACATTTTGCTGACAACAGTATCATGTTCATTACTTATATTCGAGCTAACGTTGCTACCCGTTTGACCAATAGACATGACACGGCCTGGCATTGACATCATGTGTTACAAAACACAGTAAGTTTATCTTTAAAAATGACATATTTAGTGATCAGTTCGATTTTAAATGGACAAAAGTACATAATTTCACAGTTGAATGAGGAGAAAACAGTCACAACTGAAACAGAAACAGCACAGGTCAATCAAACGCGGGAGGAACTACTTTCTGTACCGCACCTCCGTCGTCAAACTGCTCCCTGAAGTACACGGTGGCGTCAATGGTGACAGCCACGGAGGCGAAAACCGCAAGTACGGCCACTGGAAGCTTCATGTCGGCGGCTCCTGTCCCGGTACCGGCGTTGAAAAGAGAGGAGAAGCCGAGGAACTGGCAGCTGATAAAGACCGGGGAGACGTCCGTAACCGGAGAACTTCCACTGCGCCTGAGCCCTGCACAGATGGCCGCCCCTCATTGGACGACGGTCCCGCCAATGAAATGAGACCACGAGTTACTTTTCGGAAACGACTCGGGTGGAATCGTGCGGCGATCGGAGGAGAAGTGGGCGGGGGGCAAACGTGGGCACGGCAAAGTGAATGGGGCTCGTGTTGCATTCAGGGAACGGTGTGAACCAGCGGAAATTGGAGCACTTTTCACTTACACGGCCATTAGGTGTGTTAAAATAATGATTATGGTGCTTCTCCGCTATACCGTTCCAGTACGGCTCGAATCTACTCAGTTTGGTATCAGGCGCGTCGTTTTTCCATTATTCCTTAGTACATCATCGACGCGGGCGGGGTCGTCATAGCACGGCTACACGAAACTGCTCTGATGTCATTTTATACGCGACACAAACTAGCGACGGTCAAAGCAGTTGCTTTCTTTGAACTGCATCATTAGAATCAGTTCATTGAAACGTTTTGTTCACATAATCGTTCAGTACTTCCTGCATGACCGGAGCACAGACTCCGTCTGACACAGTCACTGAACTGAAATATGTCTGAATATCTGTGGCAGTGCTGTCGCTAAACACACCAGACTCCTCTGTTAAATATTGAGATTTTATTAATTTTGTTAAATGTTAGAAACTAACATATTTTCTCCGGATTTTTAAGTCTTTTAAACTGGTCTACAGTTCGGCATTGTTCGGTTTGATTCTTGTGTCAGACAGCGTACTCGTGACTCTTCCAGTGACGACACTCGCTGACCAATCAGTGCCCGGCATTCTGTCCACGTCACATTTAAGTATCGCAGGTACTTAAAAGGATGAGGTACCAGGCCGTGCGTGTTTTTACAAAAGTCTACAACAGACGAACTTGGCACCTTTTGCGTTTTGATGCTAAATGAAGGCTACATACGTATATTCTCTAACACACTTGGAAGAGAAGGGTGGGATGATGGGTATTCAGTCGCAACATGCAAATTCACCAATAAATGTTACACAAAAATCTTACACAATGTACCTTTATTTATTTATTTTTTTACCTTTACCTTTATATTTTTTTATTAGGTGCAAACACCATTCAGTGTACATTGTGTCAAACACAACAAGCATGCAACACTTTTTGTTGCAACACAAATTGTGTACCTAATAAACTGGCTAGTGAATAAAAACCAGTTTAAGCTCTTTTTTAACCAAATAACCTGACATAAAATCCAAACTATTGTAGTTTAAATACATTTTATTTTATTATACTAATACTTTATTATATTTCACCACTAAAGTGATGTGTAATTCAGATGTTTATTCTTGCACTGTTGCAGCTAACCATTGTTATAATTGATGGTGTGTTTTTGTCTTTTTTTTTCCACATTTGAATCACATTGTTTCAGATTGGACTCATTCAGACGTCATGATTGGATCAGGGAAACCAGACAGCAGCAGATAAGAGACAGTGTCATGAGCACATTAGAGACAAGATCACTCACAGAGCTTCAAAAGGACCAGTGTGTAAAATTTAGGTGACATTATTTTCATTTGGCAGAGCTTAAAGATAAAACCAGGGTTCCCACGGGTCCTTGAAATCCTTGAATGTTTGTGAAAATAGACATGGGTCATTGAAAGTGCTTGAATTTTGTGCAAGAAAGAAGTTCAGTTGATATTTAATTAAATGTCTCCCTGTTTTGTTATGACGCCACCTACTGTTTCATGCCCTGCATTGCTTGATGTACGTAGAGTAGGTCTACGCAGGACAAACGTCCAGTCGGAGTTGTGGACACTGTCCACTGTCTCTCTCCGTCGTTGACGTGAGTTTCCATGCAGAACAATGACCGAGTAACTTTAAGACAGAGAGAGCAAATGACTTGATGCCTGGGAAATTAAAATTCCAAGATAATCCAAGATAATTCCAAATGATAAGGATTGACTTGTCCAAGATCCTCAAGGACAATCACTTGTCCAGATGCAGAGTGTCCTGCAAATCAATAAAAGTGGACACCGTGGACGAAGCGGCTCTTTCAAGATGTCCCCCCATCTTAAGCTGTGTCAACACATTTGGTTCCTTGAATTTGACGGAATTGCTCCTGGAAAGTCATTGAATTTTATGTCAACCAAGGTTGACATCAACCACCTTCAGTGAACCATGTCTATTTATGGTAATTATTAAAATCTTTTGAATTTTTTCAAATTCACAAACTTTCAATGATTTCAAGGACCCATGGATAAGCTGACGAACTGTACCTTTAACACTCTGTCACCTGTGTCCAGAAGAACTTTCTGGATCTGTATAGAACTTTACCTGCTTATAGTTGTTACCATCTTAACATAAACATGACAAAATTCATCCTGATCTATAAAGATCAACGGGACTCATGTCAAGTTAGATTTTAATCTCTGCAAAATCTCTAATCTGGATCAGATCCAGATGAAATTTAAGTCTGACGGCAGATAATCCGATCCTGCATACACTTAGTAAATTTCTTTGTAATCTGTCAAATGAGTTTTGATACAGATATGATTATTTTACAGTTTGGCCCATTGTAATCAGATGGGTATTTATTGAAAATGAAGTGGAAAACAACAAAACCAAACAGAAATACAGCTGCAAATCAAACGTCCTAACCTACAGTAACCAAAGTGTAGATGTATATGATCATTAATATATATACTGTGTATAATTTTACAGGCTGAACTGTTGGAAATGCAGTACCAACAGTGGCCACAAGATGTCAGCACAGTCTGTTTTAACAGCTCACAGTGTCTTCGCACTGGTCTACTGTAAATCCAGCTGTTCTCAATGTTCATTTGTCTATTTTCACATATATTTTAGTCATTATTTACCCCTAGTTGCAAATAATTAAACATATGTTTGTTACATACAGTATGTGTTTGTGTGTTAGTGTTAATGCGGTAAAGAACAAAATAATTTTTTTATATTTATATTCAGGTATTCAGTGGTCATTCTGCACACTCTTTTTTCTATATTTTTTTCTATATTGTATATACAGTACATGTTAAAATGCGTATTTATTATTTATTACCTTTAAATTAACTATCTTTGCTGCTGTAACGCTGTAAATTTCCCCATTGCGGGACTAAAATAGATTATCTTATCCTATATGTATTTGTATTATTACTATTATTATTATCATTATTTTACTGAAATCCTCTTGTATCATGGGCAGATGTGTTTTCACTGGCATAGTGGACATGGGACACAAGTGATAAAATAATGGACTGAAAGATAATAAACATATATGAATACAAAGTTGAATTGTTATGTGGGGTTGGGTGTAGTTCACACAGGTCTGAAGTCAAGCCAAATCATTTTAACTTTATTTCTAAAGCACATTAAAAACAACCAGGCGTGACCAAAGTGCATTACAAAATAAAAAGTACAAAACATAAATTCATGATGAACTGAAAAACAGTAAAAAAAAAAAAAGTAAATAATACAGAAATAATAATAATAAAATGATAACATTGCTATTAATTAGTGTAATTATAAATCCTTCCTCGGGATTGACCAAAGTGACACAAACAGTCCAAATAAGGCAGAAATTCACCAGCAGCTCTAAAAACGCACATTTTCTCTGTGGACTTTGGTTCAGGAGAGTAAATGGTTTACAAACATCTGTTTCCAGCTGGTAAATACTGTTTAAAAGTGACATAAAGCAGTAAATGTGGTCTTAAGATACTGCAAACTTAAGCAGGTGTAAATTTTTATTCCATGAGCCTTTTGTTAAGCAACTAAAATCTGTTTCTTAATTCCAAATCTATAGGGATTTTAAGTAGGGATGCACAATATTATTGGTACGATATCGGCTGATATCGGCTTTTTCACATCGTACATTCAACGCTGACTATATCTCAGCAACTCAGTAAAACCAAAATCACAACTTTCACTTTAAAGACATATTCGGCTGAAAGAAAATGAAGGGTAAAGTCACATTTACTGTATTTGATTTCATCAACTATTGGTGAGTTCACGTGCTTCACATCCCACTGCTGCTCCAGAAGGCCAATCATCAGGGTCTGTATGACACAATAAGTAAATAAATAAAACAAACAAACAAATAAATAAATAAATCTTAAAACAACACATATTGTCTTTCTCATTCAACAGCGCATCTTCACCTGGAAGCAGCAGACAACTCCTTTCCCTCATCCATCAAGTCAACGACAATCTGCAACACCCAAACCGGAAGACAGAGGCAGTCAACTTCAGAATAAAAAAAAAAAAGGTGTCCCTGAACTAGGTGTAATGGTTACCTCTGATGCTGGTGCGTTTATGAGAAAATGACTAAAGATAAAATATTTATTCAGATACATGTTTATAGAGGCTGTTAAGTGCTAATGTAGGTAAATATAGGATCTGTGCATTTATATAGACAATATAATTATTGCCTGTGTTATTTAAGATAAGAAATAGTCTTTTTTTTGGTCCAAATGAGTGAAATTTGGATATTGCAGAAGCCCAAATACAGAATAAATGCATGGTGAAAAGCGTGAAAGGTTAAAATTAAATAAATAAAACTAAATTATAAGATTACATATTGCTAAATAATATATATAATATAGATTAAATAATATATAATGAGATGTGTGTCAACATTTGTAATAATGATCACAAGATAATAAAAATAACAATGAAACAATAACAATCATATAGTGACACTAAGAAGCAAATGTTCGTAATAAATAAAGGACCTAATGAATAAGTAAGAAACCACAACATTAAATTAAATTAAATCATTTTTTAAAGAAAACATACGATAAAAGAACCAGTAAAACAGGCAGAGAATAGGATAAAATTATGCAACACAGCAATTGAATAATGGCTACTTTAGTGTAATTAGCTGTGTAATACCATTATAATTTTGATATTTTAAATTTGTTGATAATATATAGACTTTATTGTATATAGTGCATATTTACAATTATAATAATATATGTGCTGATTTATTTCAAGACCATTTTCATTGCTTCTGGGTTTTAGAGTGCAAGTATTGTATCTCACAAATATTTTGTAAACATACAAATACTGTATTTTGTATGTTTAAAGTATATTAATGTAATGTGGCCCGCTCACTCGCTGAGCGTCTTTTATTGTGAAGGTAATGACCGGAAGTCGCGTTTGTCATTATGGTTAGCTTCACGCCGGTCTGGCAGCGGGCGACTCGTTGACTGCGGCGACCGCAATTTGGGCAACATGGGAGACACGCAGTGGGATTTACCGTGAGCGGGTGGTGAGGAGCGACGGGAACATGGCCGAGAGGTGAGTGTGACTTCAGCCGCTGTGGCTCCTTCTCCTGCCCGCTGCTGCCTGCCGGTGTCACCGCGGAGCAGAGAGAGGGTGAGACGGACGGGGAGGCAGCGAGCTCCGCGGCGAGGCTAACCGCGCTTCTGCTGGTCGCCGTGCCGGAGAAGCTTTTTTTTTCAGCTAGCTGCTCTGCTCTCTGTACTCGCTCACACGTTTGAATCATTTCCAAAATGTGTTAAAGCAGAGGCTCGTGTCTGTTTGTGGTTGTTGGTTTTGGGCGTTTTTTTTCTGCCCCGGACATTGGTGAAGGTGGCAGCAGCGGCAGAGGGAGGCTGGAGGAGGAAGGGGAGGAGGAGGAGGAGGAGGATGCTGTTGCACCTGTCGGTCTAAATCTCCGTCTCTTTGCTGGAATGCAGCTAACCTGCTCACGGAGCGGGATGGCGGTGCCTAAACGAGCCTTTCATCGGCTGATGCTTGGCACGGCACGGCACGGCTCGGCTCCGCTCGGCCGGTTAGTCCTCCATCCTCCCTCGCAGCATCTCGTGATGGATGGAGGCGCCTCCCATGAGAGGAGACACTCGAAATGGAGAAGTGTGGAACCATCATCCCGGGTCCTCCTCCTCCTTTACCCTCCGCGTGGGCGCCCTCCATTGCCCCAAAGCTTCTCCATCTGTCTGTGGAACCAAATTCCAATGCAGATCACTCCGTTTTTCACCAAAGTGCTTCCTGGAGAGTCCACGTTGTGGACATCACATAACCCGACAGCCATTTTTGAATCAGCAATCCCCCGTGTAAAGTTCGGCTCTAATATCATCCTCCTATTAACACAGTGTGATCATTGTAATATTCATTTTTAAGAGCTGCTTCACACTGAAGTATCCAGCCTGTGTTGAACTGAGAGTTTGTTGAACTGAGTTTATTGGATCACGCTTCCATTTTTTTTTTAAATAATGCAGGACGGAACTGTAAACTTGCAGCTTAACCGGAAAGCACTCATGAGTAAAGTTAACCATAGATTATTATTATTTTTTTAATCGTCTTGTGTCAATTGTCTGAAAAATCTGATATTTTTACTGTTGATAACAACTGGCTTGAAAACACTTTCTTTGATATGATACCAATACCACAACCTTTTCTGTACAGTATGTACCAATACTAATATCAGTCAAAGACAGTCACCGTAGCTGATAATCGACATCTGTACTGCATTTATTACCCAACTATAACCAAACATTTCCATCTATGTGGACGACATTTGCAGCTTACACTTACGTCCTGGTCACACGTAGTGGCGGACATTTCTCTTTACACCATGCTGTCTTAATTTAGTGAAGTATTTTTGTCATATTTAGGGTTTATTAATACTATCAGAGTTTACGTTTTCATTTTTGTCTCCGGTATCTGATCCAGTACCAGCACTGAGTATGGTGTCGGCCTCATCCCTACCGTTAGCTGAAATTCTCCATTATTTGTTTCACGTTAAGTCAGTTGTAAACATATCACTGCTCAATTTTTACCCGTGAACATGTTGCCATTTTGTTTGTGTGAGTAGAATACCTTGTCGAGTGTTTGCTACAAACTGGTATTGATAAGAATGGCAAGCCCAAGATACGCTTGCGTCCATTTTAATTGTTCCGACCTCTCATCTGGAATATGGTCAACTCTTAAAGGACGTCACTCCTTAAGCAGCATCTCCATGTGGGCTCCATGAAGTTTATATTTGGGCTCACAATATGGGTCCCAAGCGGGTTTGCCCATGGTTTCCATGGTGGCTCCACCCCCCTGTTGGCCCACTCAGTACACTTTTAGGCTACCTAAGTGGGTACTAAGTGGGCATGGGTCCTACATGCCCATGTGGGCAAACATGGGAGGGGCCACCATGGAAACCACGGACAAACCTGCTTGGAACGCATATTGTCATCTTAAATATAACCCTTATGGGGTCCACATGGACATGCTGGCTGGTTCCATTCCAACTACTGCCTTCCAATATTTATGGAATGCTCCATTAGAACATGTAGGATCTTATTGGAGTTTGTAGAAAACAGGATTTAGTCACTCAACCACTTTATCCTCCACATGAGGGTCGCTGGTGCCTAATCCCAGCTGACAGAGAGTGAGAGGCGGGGTCACACCCTGGACAGGTCACAGTCCATCACAGGGCCACATAGAGACAAACAACCACCCACTCTCATATTCACACCTATGGACAATTTAGAGTGTCCAATCGACCTAATCCCAAAAATCTGCATGTTTTTGGACTGTGGGAGGAAAACTGGAGAACCCGGAGAAAACCCACGCACACACAGGGAGAACATGCAAATCCCATGCAGAAAGGCCCTTGTTCCGACCGGGTCGTGAACCCGGGTCTCCTTGCTGCCAAAGCAAGAGTGCAAACCACTACGAAAACAGGATTTTTCCTCCCCTTATTCAAGCTCTGTGGTCGCGTAGGACAAGAATGACGACATTTAAAAAAGACGTCTCCTCCCTTGAACGTAAACTGAGGGTGTGGACCACATGTGGGACATACTGTGGGACATACTGTAGACAATGGCAGTTTCCACCCTTCAGCAAAACCAGCTCTAAAGCTCTGTGTTTAATAATTGATGGCTGTTAAATGTGTGTTGCTGAGCTTGTTGTTGCCTCGTGTAAATCACAATAGTGCAGGTTTGCCCTGTGGCCCTCTGGAGCTTTAAGCACACACACACACATACACACACACATACACACACATACACACACACACACACACACTCGGTGTGTTTGCAACAGGTTTATTTCCCCGTATTCCCACTGGTTTGGTCAAAAAGCACCGTCTTCACAGTCATAATTGATGAGTGATGAGACAGCCTGGTCCTGTGATCTCATGTCATATATAGAACAGCTTGGATTGTCCATTGTGTGAATAATGGCTTCCATATAACTGCTATGATAATGGTGTCCTGACACAAATGTTTTCATATTCTTTTAGTTGACAAATTGAACTAATATGGTTTTTCTTTGGCAGAAATCACTGCAGTCAATTTTCTTCCCCCCCCCCCCATTTGATAAAATATAATAACAAATCATACAAAAAATATTCCTTAACTTCAGTAACCAGTTAAAGAAATCTGTGAATGGTCTGTGTCTCTCCAATCCACATTTTATGCCTGCACTGCAACACAATTAACTACCATATTTTCAATCAAAGAAACTAAATATTGAAACCATGAAACAAGTCATGAAAAAACACCAGATATAAAGTGATATAAAGTGAGTGAGATCACTTTTGAGGAGGAAAAATGCAAAATGGCGATTATTAAGAATCTGCAAATATTGTCCCCAATTTGTTTTTTAGAAGTCATTGCAGCCAAAGGCTTATACACAGTACAGACTGGAATCAGCTGATCATGTTTTGATAGTCAGTTAGTTTCAGTTATATTAGTTTATTCAGAATAAACACAAGAGGGAAGACAGTTTCTGTTATATACATGTATAACACACTATCATTAACTGTATGGACTGTTGCTAGGGACTAATCGCATGGATTATGTAGAGCAGTGGTTAGCCCATGGGCCAAAATCTGATTAAAAAAAAAATCAGATTGTTTAAAAAGTGTTTTTAAAATGATTTGCTTATCTTTAGTAACTCATTGGGATTATTTTGGTAGAATTAACAATTAACTGACATTTGTTTGGTATGAAGATGTTGGCAAATAATAGTCACTTTCTTTTAAACCAACACACTTACATATAGCCTTTTTGTATGATGGGATAGTTTAAATTAGAAAATAAAATTTGATTTGCCTGATGAAGATGCAGTGTTTTGGCCTGACATTCCGATCCTTAAAAATAACTTGCCAAACTTGCTTGACATAGACTAATTGTTGCAGCCCTAGTACAAACTAAATACTAAATCCCTGAATCAAAATCAAATAAAGTTTAGGGTGAACAAATAAAGTTTCAGTGCACTTTAGCAGCGTTTATGACATTTTCTGTTTGTAATTGTTAATAACTAGGCCCTTAAAAGATGCAGTGCAACGGAATTCTCTTTCATGGGAGTAAAAGAACAAAATTAATAGTCCCACTTGGTGGTTCAATGAGCAGATCAGCGCCAAACTCAGAGATCTGTCCCCATTAACCCACACATGACGCTGCACACACATTGCACATGTCTCCATGTCTGGCAGCCAGTTTGACATTTGATCCCAGCTGTAGGGTGGGGCTCCGGGCCTGCGTGTTGTGCCAGCAGCACATGCTTGAAATATTCATATCATCGTGCCGGAGCCATTAAGCTGCTGCCACATACGCTAATGTTGTCTCCAACATGTTCTGCTGGAGGACATGAAGAGGCCAGGTGTTCTTCATGAGCGTGTCATGAAGGTGGAGGGTTGTTCTCCTCTCAGACCTGGAGTTTGATGGACTGAATCTTTATAAACAGAGCAGCACTGATGGAAGAAGAACAAGAAGAATGACCGTGAATGCAGCCTGATGAAATATTTACCCTGTTTGTCTGAGATCTTACATTATATGGACAACCAACACAGGACTGTAGCCCAATTAATCAGTCGGGCCGATTAATGGAGCCAGTATTTGTCATTTTTTAATAATTGGTGTTGGTCGGTCATTATTTATTAATGGGCCAGTTACTACAAAGTACACATTTTTGTTCTCAGAAACTTGATAAGTGTTGCAAAGTCACTAAAACTTTCATTTTTTTTGATGACCTCTTCCATGTATTGTTAATACATTATTTTAATTGAAAATACTGTATTTAAGTGCATTTTACAGTATGTAACAATGTTTATTAGGTGTTGTTTAATAGCTGGTTACCGATGTTACATAAGTTACAGTTTGTTTGGGCTAAAAGAATCGTCAATTATCGGCCATCTACTGCCCTGATTTTTAGAAAAAACCCCTATTGTTTGGCCTCTACAGACTGTATTCAAAGATGGTTGACACATCTTTAGTTCTACCATCATGCAGCTGATCCAGTAGTGGGCGCTTGGCATCAGCTCCTTTTTGAATACATGTGAAATCTGATTGTTGTCGTAGGAATAGCATTTCTATAATATGCGTTCAGGCTGACAGCTGATTATTTGGTGTGGAACCAGAAATACTTGCCGCACACTGCTTTTCAGATGCTTTGATGTCGTAATTGTAGCCCAGGATGACAGTTTTTGTGTCCTCCAGAAATGTAAACGTAATGATGTGTTCAATTTGTAGTGAGAACTCGGAATTTCAGAGGTCATGGGATGTTCCTTTCATAAGATTGCTAACATTGGTAGCTTGGGATTTTCTTGCGCCCACCGTTTTTTCCCAGCTTTTCAACTGGAACGTGATCAACAGCAGAACTTTTGGCAATAACTAGAGGTTGGACAATATGGGTTTTTCTGGGGCCAATGCTGATGCCAATTTTTATGAATTCAGGATAGATGGTAGATGATAGTTGATGCAGATTTTTTGGCCCTTATATTTTACCAAGTTTTCCCTCCATTTGATAAAATAGAATGCTGATTATTAAAATAAACTATTTGCATGATTAATCTCTCTGTTTCTAATTTTTGACTATAAATTTAATATGCTTGTTCCTAACAAAAATGACTTCTGAGTGGACAGATTATTTTGGATTTTTTAAATATGATGTGTATTTCTGCTTTGGTGTGTCATTGTAAATGTGACTCCGGCAATGTGCGATTCCAGTCTGGCGCTATGCTAAAGGAACCTTTTAAGCTCATTTCCACATTGTCTAGAGAATTCTACCACCTTTTATTATGGCTGTCACTTAGATGCCATTTTTCAGTCTGTTAGGAACCTTCCTAAGCCAAAGACACTGCATTATGGTAAGTGTTGGCTCTTCTAAAGGTTGACCCAGGAATTGGTCACTAAAAGCTTCATAAGTCATTCATCTTCCATTGATAGCACTGTTGGCAGTTGAATCCCGAGCTCATCCACTTCACACGCACAAGTGTCCTTGAGCAGAACACGGAGCTAAACTGTTCCTGATGGTCAGACCTGTGTCGAGCATGGTAGCCGTCTATCATCAGTGTGATTGGGTTAATAGGAGGCAATCCGAAACGTACTTTGGCTGTAAATGCAGGCCATTTGTCACACTATGTGTTAGTAATTAATCATCAGAGCAGCTTGTCATGATGTTGTGAAAAAAAGGAAAATACACTGAGTTTTTACCTGTTGGGTCATGGAAAGAAAAACAGCCAATCAGTCTCTGTGTATTTCTTTAAGAGACAATTGAGAGAAACTGTAGGCACCACGTACACATGCAGGACGGAGGAGCGAGAATGATAAAAGCACCTGCATCACTTACAAAGGCGTCACCAGACTCAGCTGAACACTGTATATTTTTCTCTCTCACAATTACAGCACAGTATTGATGGTATGAGTCGAAGGTCCTGTATCTGCAGTACGTTCCATACATAAGCATCGGATGATATGATATTACAAAGCTCCGGTAGCTGATGTCACGCTATCACTCAGAATGTCTGAGGTCACTGGACGTTCCTGTTCCTGTATTTCTCATGTTGGATTTCCAACTTGGAACAACCTCACCAACCCCAACATGGGATTCCAAGATGGCTGCCACCATACAAACACCACTTTACTTTTAGCTTTAATAGCACTTATGCTGCATTTATTTCAAAATAAATTAAAATAGTACAGTTTAATTTTTAACTGAAGACATGTAGCTACTGATTTTTGGATTGTATCTGATTTTACATTTTAATCTGTCCAATATCAAATCCATTGATTTTGACCAGTATCGGATCAATTCCGACTATTGAATCAGCTCATCCTTAGTTGTTATTAATTAGCAAACAGCGGCTTGCTAACAGCGGCTAGCCTGAGATATGTTTGCATTTTCGACTTCTCAGCAGGAACGGGGTGAACTCAGGGGCGACCTCACTCCCAGTTCCAACTTCCGAGTTCAGATGTAAATGGAATGCAGCATATGCCAGGCAACTTGTCTCTTCACCGGCTTATTTCAAAAGAAGTGGAGATTAATGTGGATAAATGTTGTTCACCAGGATGTCGAATCAGTCGGAGATGACTATCACCAAAGAACACAAGAGACGGCAGTAGAGGTAGACCGATAATAATATTAGCCTTTTAAAAACACAATAATAGGAATGGTCTGATTATTACTTAGTCATTTCACATTATGCATTTTTGTTCTTAGAAACTTGATAAAATTGATAAAAATGTTGCTACATAGAGGACACAGGAAATGAGGCAAAATGCGTAAGCAGCTCCTTTGTCGCCACATGTAAGAAACTCTTTCTTAAATTTTTCCCATGTTCACAACAGCGCACAGCTGCATATCTGACCGTCACATACGCCAACTGTGAGTAAGTTTCTGCTGTCAGTCAGGATGTCAGCGCTTAACATCAGTCACGCCCACTGTGAAGTCTCAAAGCAACACATAAATGTGAGAATTCTGGGGGTAAAAAGTGTTCAATCATGCTTCTTCTTCTTCTTCTTCTTCAGCTGATAGTAAATGCTGGTACTTGGCTCAGTCATTTCGGGGACAAAGAGGTGTAATCTCATCCCTCTGTGCTTGGCTCCCGACTCTGGCTCCCCTGAAGATTCTACAGTATTGATTTCAAATTTTATCACTCCCTCCTCAGGGCTTGAACAGCCTTGCTCTCAAATACCTCTCTGATTTACTGACCTGGTATGTGCCCTGAGACCTGCTGGTCACTCCCAGGTCAGTATTTGTGACAATGGGTGAGCAGGCTTTTGTTGTTAGAGCCCCCTCACAATGAAACGCTTTACTCATTGGACAGAGACTCACTAAGACTCTTAAAACTTTTTCTCTCAGTGATGTGGACAATGACAGAGAGAGAGAGGAGGAGAATGTGAGAAGAGCAGCATTTTGATGACAAGGAGAACAGCCCGAACAGCAGAGCAGTGAGAACAGCAACGTGATGATACTAATGGGAACAGCAGAGCGGTGAGAACAGCAACGTGGTGATAATAATGGGAAACAGCAGAGCGGTGAGAACAGCAACGTGGTGATAATAATGGGAACAGCAGAGCGGTGAGAACAGCAACGTGGTGATAATAATGGGAACAGCAGAGAAGTGAGAACAGCAACGTGGTGATAATGGTGAGAACAGCAGAGAAGTGAGAACAGCAACATGTTGACAATGGTGAGAACAGCAGAGAAGTGAGAACAGCAACATGGTGACAATGGGGAGAACAGCAGTGAAGTGAGAACAGCAACATGGTGACAATGGTGAGAAAAAGCAAGTGAGAACAGCAGAGAAGTGAGAACAGCAACATGGTGACAATGGTGAGAACAGCAGAGAAGTGAGAACAGCAACATGGTGACAATGGGGAGAACAGCAGAGAAGTGAGAACAGCAACATGGTGACAATGGTGAGAACAGCAGAGAAGTGAGAACAGCAACATGGTGACAATGGTGAGAACAGCAGAGAAGTGAGAACAGCAACATGGTGACAATGGTGAGAACGGCAAGTGAGAACAGCAGAGAAGTGAGAACAGCAACATGGTGACAATGGGGAGAACAGCAGAGAAGTGAGAACAGCAACATGGTGACAATGGTGAGAATGGCAGAGAAGTGAGAACAGCAGCGATAATGGTGAGAACAACAGCTCAGTAGGAGAACAGCGAGAACAGTGAGAACGGCAGAACAGTGAGAACAGCAGAACAGCGACAACAGTAAGAACAGTGAGAACAGCAGAACAGTGAGAACAGCCTCCATCACTTAGTGCCCCACACACATCACTACATCACACTACATGTGACTCGGGGCCGAGCGGCTGCTGACGTCTCTGGACATAGTTTGCAGTGAAGCCTGTTTGAATTTGAACGTGAGAATGAGAGTGAGCAGAGATAGAGCAGCTTATTGACTGGCATTGACAGTGGAGGGAGAGGGGAGGGGGAGGGGATTGACAGATGAAGAGATTGAGATGGAGGGAGAGCGAAAGCACTCTTCTCCCTCTAATAGGATTATTGTGTAAATGTGTATGTCTGAAGGGCCGACTCTGGGGCCCAGAGGAGAGAGGGAGGTGTAGGATGGAGGAGGGTGTCCAGTCAGAGACAAGTGCTGACGAATGTTGAACACATTTTTAAATAGTTTTGAAGTTTTAATGTCAAATAAGTTGTGATTCGTGTCGGGACGGCTGTCCTCGTTCCTCCCCAAAGCAATGAAGTCCTGAGGACACAGAGGACACAGACACATGTCCTGTCTGTCCCTGTCAGTCCTGTGACCACATGTCTTATTTGACTGTGTGTGTCTTGAAGTACAAAGCCGATAATTGTCTTCCTTTTTGAACCAAAATTATTCTTCCTACCATCCATTAACTTTAAAAAGTTAAATTCCTTAAGCTGACAGAGCTTAAAATATATCTTTTTTTTTGCAGTCCAAAAACATGACCTGAATTTACACATGGGTTTTGTATCGTGTCGGCTTTTTATCCACATGGAAGCCAGCGTTTTGGTATTTCTGAAATGCTACTTTTGGGAAATGAGTGAAAAAAATGCCAAGTGCCACCCTCGCGTTTTCTTGTATACAACGAATACGCAACTTTGGCAAAATGATGATATCATAGCCCCAACACTGCTAGCTTTATGAGCATACTCCATGTTTTCTTGTATGTTTTTGTTGCATTTCTTAAGCAGTTTTAGAGCGCCACATACAGGCCTGGCATATGTACTACAATGAACTAAGTTCTTGTGTATGCAGACATTTCTTGAAACAATACTGTATTGGGAAGGTCTGGTTCTGTTGGCTATTATCTATTACTCTATTATTATTTCTAGCACCCAGACTAGCTTGAGTCTGACTCCGGTCCAACTGCAGTGGTAATTCTACTCCCAATCGCATTATTGTGTTATTATGAATGAAAACTGACTTAAAATCGACATAAACGTATTAGTCAGACTGAGATTGTGCTAAATTGCACCGCTCAAAGTTGTACTAACACACCCAGATGATTCCTGGAGCCTGGCTGGAGTAAGTAGGAGGCCAAAAACTCACCCATTCACTTAGTGTGAAGTATCAGTGGCTTTGCTGCAGTTTTCACGTTAACTTACTTGGATGTCCTTTTGTGATTTGAGTAGGGATTTGAGTAAGGAACTGGCAGGAGAGTTTCTAAAAAATGGTCTGGACATTTCTGGAGACTGTCTGGACTTCTGGACAAGCTGATGGACAGTGTTGGCTCGTGTAGCTGCACAACCACACTGCGGAAACAGCTGTAGGTTATATAACAGGGCACCCGCTGTTGCATGTTTATTTTGCTCTGTAGAATTTAGTAAACTTGGTGTAAAATACTGAAATACTGACATATTAGGCTGGAACACATGGGCTAATCCTCTGTCCAGAGGTATTATAGGCAGAAATGATGCATTGATTGGGCTCACTGCTTTTTTTTTTAACACCACAGGGGACTCATGTTGTCAGTGAATGGATATTGATTAGTTCAGTGGGGGGTTGGGTGGTGGTTGGGGGGGGTTGGATGTGACCTCGGCTGCATCTAGCTTCTCTATTAAGTTTGCCATATGCCAACCGTGCACAAAGCAGAGTAATTGTTTTATCACACACACAGTGAAGTAGATACGTTAGTGAGTTAAATAAGGATTTACGTGGACATGTTTACATGCCAGGCTGCTGTGATTTTTGTTTTAAAATCCCTCACATGTTCTACAGTTACACCGGCCACACTGTCTCAGAGTTTTAGAGCAAATACAAAGGAAACGTTTCCAAATAACGGCTACTTTGGTTTATTATGAAAACTCTAGGGCTGCATTTTAGTCGATACTTGGTGAAAAAAAGACATTTTGAATACATGGATGATTGAATGGTTGTTATCTGTCGCTATAGAACGGTTGAATGGTCATTCTTCCTCCTGTCCGCATCAGCAGACCCTGGCTTTGATAGCGCCCGATGGCTAATCCGCCTCCACCCAAGGCTTATTAATGTTAGGGCTGCAACTAATGATTATTTCCATCATCAGTTAATCTACAGATTACTTTCTCAATTAATCAATTAATTTCAGTGTTTCCAAAATTTGCACATTGACAAATGTCTTATTAATTTATGTTTGCATACAAAATGGGTTTTAATCATTTCTTTGTTACATGGAGCAAAGAAACCAGGAAAAAAAAATTCACATTTATGAAGCAGAGAATTTTTTCAGTAAACGATTAATCAAGTATCAAAATAGTTCCAGGTATCCATTTGCAGCTGGGGGATGTTCAAACTGAAGCCTTAAAATCCCTTTCGAGTTCAAAATATCCAGCCTATAAGTGCATCAGACTGTTGGAAGTAATTACCATGTGGTCCAGCAGGGGGCGCAGGCTTTGCTGGCCTTGGGTTATTTGTTTTCTTTTGCACAGAATAAACACTTATGTAGGCTTTTAGTTAATGAAACATTCATTTAATGTCAATTGAGACCAAACATGGCCATTTATATACAGTGGGCGTGTGCTGCTGCTGCTACTGCTGCTGCTGCTGCTGCTGCTGCTTTAGCCAGGATGAATGAACCATGAACCAGTGAAGACTGTGCTATGGCAGGATTTATGAAGCTCTTTGTGTGGAGGCTGTGAGGGGAGAGAGCTTTGAGTTAACACTTTTAATTAGCCATGCTGCTGCTGAAGAACTAATCAAGTTTATACATGGATCACGTGCACACACACACACACACACACACACACACACACACACACACACACACACACACACACACACACACACACACACACACACACACACACACTCAAACACACACACACTCAAACACACTTGGAGAACCCACAATGGTGACAGCTTGTGGAAGTAAAACATCCCTGGCCAGGCATTGTTGTTGTTACTGGTGGTGGGAGGTGTTGTAGTTTGTGAGGGACTGGTGGCAGTGAAGGCAGCAGAGCGAGGTAGGAAGTTGGAGTGGAACTCTTTGATTTGTCCATAATTATCACCCCTCCACCCCCAGTTTTTTTTATTAAGTCATCAACCTCTGTGCATGACTTGGTTTTGCCCTACCTCCACTAGGGCTGGACAATATGGGGAAAAAATATTATCACAATAGACTTTTTTTGAAAGAACATTCAATATCAATATGCTGTATATCAAATTATAATTTCTGAAAGGTTGGGTGTTGGATATTGTTAGGCTGTATCTTCATATATGAGATATATGGGGATATATCATGAAAAGTTTTGTCTAAAATAAAATATCTACTGTTTATGATCTGTATTACACAATCTTAAATACAGTTTCAGATAATACCTGGTTTATTTCTTTGGGTTTCTTAATGTTAAATGAAGGATATTTATATGTGTTAGAAACAATAAAATTGCCTATAGATATGGTCAAATTCTTCTATAACACTAATAGGTTTAAAATCAAAGTTTTATTAAGTGACTTCTTTAATATAATTTTGTCAATTCACTAATTTATTTAATATAACAAATGCAACAGCAACAATTTAATCAATGCAACAGCCTTTAAAACCAGGAAAAGTCACCACAGATATTTTATCTTGCTTTTTTCACTGTTCCAACATGGCTCAGCACAGCACGGCTCAACTCTACTTGTTTTTGGTATCAGGCATGGCATTCTTCATTACACAGTACCTCCTCGACATGGACGCGGTCGTCATAGCACGGCCGAACGAAACTGCCGTGAATCAGTTTTATAAACAGATGAGTTCACTGAATGGTTCAGTACTTCCTGCACGACCGGAGCACAGACTCCGTCTGACACAGTCACTGAACTGAAATACGGCTGAACGGGTTGTGATTGGGCTCACCATCTCCGTCTTTCAGCAGTGCTGTCGCTAAACACACCAGACTCCTCTGTTAAATATTGAGATTTTAGAAATGTCCTTGTTAAATGTTGGAGATTAACGCATGTTTTCAGGATTTTTAAGTCTTTTTTAACTGATCTACAATTCGGCATTGTTCGGTTTGATTCTTGTGTCGGACATCGCACTCATGACGACACTCTCTGACCAATCAGTGGCCGGCAGTCTGTCCACGTCACATTTTAGTATCGGCTCAGCTCGACTGGAACCTTGCCATATCTTTTCTCATGATAAAAATATCCATATATTGCCCAGCCCTAACCTCTCCCATGTTGTGTGGATGAGTGGCCTGAAGAACAGTGTGTAACTTTATTGCAGCACATGGTAGCAGCGATTGGTCCTGTGATGTGGGCCTCTACTGTAATCCCTCGGGGGGGAAAGTGCGGTCAGAAGCTGCTTTCAGACATGGACTAAATAAAGTCCAGACATTCTCCGTATGAAACAGTGTAGGGGCTGTATGTGCGAACGCCAAAGTTTTTTCTGGAGATTCTCCTGCCAGCTTCTTAGTCTACAGCATGAGAAGCAGCATGAGAAATAATTCACAGCCAGTGAACACATGCGTTTATGTCCTACCCTCCTACATGTTTAAACCCGAATGCCACCCTCTCACCAGTCTCCTCCAGAGATTCTCCTGCTTTAGTGAACACGTCACACTATGATAATCTCCTGAAGCATTTGTCGTATGTGAACAACAATCCCCCGAGTGTCAAGACCCGACTCGGGATTATGTTCTTTTTTCAGTCTTCATTTGTTTATTGTTGGCAAGTGTGTCTCCACTGCAGGCTCACAACCAGAGCGGAGACCAGGGCTGTCACTTTTTATCCGAAAGTTGAGTATCCATTCAACTCCGTTTCATACATTCATTCAACCGTCCACATTAAGTGACAGCACAAAGCAATAAAAATAAACCCTCATACTTTTTATATGAGGCCACCTCCTCGTGTCGTCCTCCCACTCTATAGTGTTAAACTGATGTATGACATTTCCATTTGTTGTCAATAGTTTTGAGAGTTACCACAACTCCACAATTTTAAGAAAGCAGACTCACTTTGTTCACAGATAGGTGCTGGAAACAAATACCGGAAGTGCTGCACAAAAACAGGAAGTTGGACCTAGGGGTGGGCAATATATCGAATATACTCAATATATCGATGCAGGTCATTATTCTCATCTCTAGTGAAACTCACACTATATTTGAATACTGGTGTTACAGCAGATGTAGATATAAATGTTCATTGTGTAAAATAAATAAACATAAAAAAGGAGGTAGCAGCTTATTCAGCCCATTGTTTTAGTCATTAATCACATTGCGTAGTGGTGAAAATCGCCAGAGACACTGATACGATATTGTCACGATATTTAAGTCACGATAGAATATGTTGAATACCGGGTGTTTGCGAAATCATATATTGCGATACTCACACAACAGCTCTAGTTAGAGTGAGCCGCACCTAGCACCATCTAGTGGAGTAAAATGTCAATTGTTTTTATTTAAAATTTTGAAGTTTAATGCTTGGAAATGTTTAAGAAATCGATACTTGGTGTCTCAAAAGCGATATGATATCGCCACACAAAATATCGCGATATTTCACTGTATCGATTTTTTTGCCCCATCCCTAATATTGGTGGATTTAGCTGTGTTTGCTGATATCTGATAATACATTCTAAAGCCAACATCTGCTGATACTGTTGGTGTCCTGATAACATTGCCATCTATAAAGCCACGTGGCCCAGTGGAAGGGAATTGGGCTTATAACTGGAGGTTTGCTGGTTTGAATCCTTGCCAGGTTAAGGGCTGATATCCAATCTCATTTACTCATTGCCAAATGGATACTCTAAATTGACTCCAGTCACAGGGGGGCCACAAATAGTTTATTGCTAGCAGGGCTGAAATAATTACTTGATTGATCATCAACAAATTTTTTTCATTTGTTAAAGAATTATAACAAGTTTTCAGATTTCCAGCTTCTTAAACGTGAATGTTTTCTGGTTTCTTTGCTCCATATTGAATAATTTTGGTTTGTGGACAAAACACTGATCGACATTTTATGGACCAAATGATGACTGACTTCATAGAGAAAATAATCGTTAGTTGCAGCCCTAATTCCTCGTGCCGGTCCCAAGCCCATTTAATTGGGAGGGTTACGTCAGGAAGGCATCTGGTGTAAAAAATCCCTGCCAAATCAAATATGTGGATCATCTGCTGTGGCGACCCCTACAGAGGAAGAAGCTGAAAGCCCTCGCCAGTGTCCATAATACACAGGAGGAAAAAGTGATATTCCTGCAGTTCTGTGTTTTTTCTGCTGCTTAATTGGCTGACTGATACGTGATCAGACTTTTACCCATAATCCCCTGAGATTTCAGCTCTTTCCTCTGGTAGCTGTAGGTTCAGGGAGTTGACATTGTCGTTTCCCGATCAGTGAACTGAAGTAAATCAACTCTCTGATCACCACTGGATAACAGTGCAGCCCTCAGCTATGAGCCCGTATTTACACAGCGATGATGCAGCATTAGGACTAATTTCACGTCCATCTGTGCATGACAGCTACCTGTGTGTGAGACTGACGGCTACAGTAAAAAAAAAAAAAAACAGTTTATGGCATAAATCTGGTTGCCAGACACATCACACACGTGTGTTGCACTCAAGGGTCATGAAATTGCGAAGGCCACGGTTGCTAGGAGACCATTTCCCCACGCTTTTGTGTTCAAGAGCCTCTGGCATAAGCCACTGCATTACACCTACACACACACACACACACACACAGCGTCAAACAGCTCACAGAGCAGACAGGAGACACACACAAGGATGTCTTAATTTTACACAAACACACACACTGATGGCTGTGGTAGAGATGTCTTTGGTTTCTCTGGTGCAGACGAAGCATAGACGTGTCTGTGGAGTGGTGATTAAGTTGGACCCATGTGATTGTTTGTGTCTTTTAGCCCCGGAAAATGCCATTTAAGTTGTGTCGTTGTGCTTGATTAATTAGTTGCCTTCATCTTAAAAGCACCAGACAAAAGCGGAAACATCAAAGTCAAAGAAAAGGAGCAAAAATCAGCAGGAACAGAACAATGTTCAGAATTTATGTCTTTTTTTATAGAACAATAAAAGGAGAAGGAAGTCATATGACCGTCTGTGCCGAATTACCTTGGGAATAGGCACAATTAATTAGACAAAGCTCCATAAATGTGTTTTATTTTCATTTACTATTTTCTGTGAAACCAATACAAATTGTTCAACTTTCATTGTTCTGGAAGTTCTCTTTAACCGCATCTGTATCAGCTCAGACTAACGACTAAGTTAATCAATTACTATGTGAAGGTCTAATGGTTTCTTTGCTTTTTTCTGATACACAAATATCTGCAAAACTATGTCTTTGCTTAGTGGACATTTGTGCATGTCCACATTTTGGGGTTTGGGACATTTTGGGGAACAACAAATCAAGACAATAATGACGACGGTCACAGTTCAGTACGATTCACACACAGTGTGGTTGTGATTACTGAAACGACTCTCTCATGGTGAGTCTTATCAATAAAGTTATCAATATTTTAAAAAGGTAATGTATATTTCACAAAAAAAACATGTCTACTTGCAGTGCTTCCATTATCCGTACATAGAAAATATGTTATTTTTTCCTAATATTTAGCATTAAAAAAAATGTAGCATGAAAATGTTAATATTTATAGCTGGCGTAGACAAGAATCTTTTTTGAATTATTGAATCATAGCTCTATAATAACCTTTCAGCATAAAGTAAATCAAGAGAATATGACCTCAGGACCTCCTCTAGACTCAGACCTATGACAAGAGACTTTGACCAATTGTAAGACAGTTCAGAGAGAGAGGGTTTGCTTTTTATTTCTTCTTTATGGGAGAAGGAATTTTGTGACTCAGTTGGAGAATTATGTCAAATGTCCTGGAAATAGCTTAACACAATATGTTGTTGACAACTTTGTAGTTTAAAAGGTCTAAAAGGGACTGCATTGGAATGATAATGGTATCGGTAGATACTTGAGTTTGTATCGGATATGAAAAGGTGGTATTGTGCCATTCCTAAACTGGCTGTTTTACTAAGAAGCTCCTTCAACCATCAGCTATTTTTGGGTGTTTCTGCCTACTGAATGAGATGATGATGATGATGATGATAATTGTTCTTAATGTTACTGATTCTTGAATCATCCTGGTCTCTGTCTTTCTTGTCTTTTCTCTCTGTGAATTTTTGATGCTTTGTTTGTAACTTGCCATCTGCTGAACTTGTCTCTGTACACGTGACACCTACTGCACGTCTGTCCGTCCTGGAAGAGGGATCCCTCCTCTGTGGCTCTTCCTGAGGTTTCTCCCATTTTTTCCCTTAAAAGGGTTTTTTATGGAGTTTTTCCTCACTCGATGTGAGGGTCTAAGGATAGAGGGTGTCACATGCTGTACAGACTGTAAAGCCCTTCGAGGCAAATTGTGTTTGTGGTGTTGGGCTATATAAATAAAATTGACTTGCCTTGACTTGACCTACTGCTAGCCTGGGTGAACTCGGCCAGTTATTTTCACTCTGCAAAAAAGTCATCGCTACTAGAAAAAGCACGCTTGTTGGCACGTGTTTCGTGGCTCTGCATACGTCATCCAGATCATTGGTCTCGTCGGTTAAGGTGGGAAGTAACTACACCCGTTCACTAGCTTATTGCAGCTTTGCAGCCCAAAACAAATAACCTTACATACAGTATTTTTCCTAAGTGTTGTAGATCTCGAACATTTAAACACTTATGACACGTATTTAAAATGTACTGAGTGAAGTACAGAGGTGTCGTTGGTTGTAGGATGGGTCAAGACAGAAACAGCAGGGTTTCGCAGAAAAAAGCTTGCACACCTGGTAACGCTACAGGGACGAGCTTCGTCTGCCTCCAGTGCTCCAACACCCCGCTGCTCCTTCTGTTGCTGCTGCAGCTATTTTTAGTGTGTGGGTGTAGAGAGGTCCACATCACCCCACCAGATCATGGACGGCGCTCTGCAGAGACTCCAGCTCCACCACTGGTGCACGAACACACACACACACAGTAGATTAGAGTGGGGGTGGTGATGAAGAATGAAATGAGGTGGTGATGAAGAATGAAACGAGACAAAATAGCAACACTCAGGAAATCCTCCTGACAACAATTTAACCTGGAAATTCCAGTCCCAGATGACACTGAGGCAGGCGCAGTCTTGAGAGTTCACAACAGAGGTGGACAGAATAATCACGCGAGCCAATATTTGGCCTTTTTTTTTTAATAACGAGCATCGACCCATTATTATTCGGCCAGTTATTACAAACTACTGTACATGTTTTTGTTCTCAGAAACTTGATAAATGTCGGTACGACACTAAAATGACTTTATTTAATTTATTTATACATTTTTATTGAAAATACTGTATATAATTGCACTGCAGTGCAGACATAAAATGTAAATTGGAGGGACCCATAGATACAAACTAGGGATGCATAATACTTTTGCTAGTATCCAGTATGTTGATATATATCGTGAGTGTTTGGGCCAATAACTGACACAGATTAGTCTTTTCTCTTGTGAAATTGGCATATTTTTTCATACTCATGTTGCAGCAGATGTAATAATAGCTGTAGAGGGCGCCAGCATAGAGATCAAGCAGATTATTCAGCTTTCGTTAGTCATTACTAATTTCGGGGGATCTTGGCGTGTTTGCTAATGTCTGATATAAGTTTTAAGCTGATTTTGAGACCGATATTGTGCCGATAATATTGTGCAACATTAATACAAACAAGGCTGTCAAGGCAACTGTGTTATACAGAATTACCAGACTGCTGAATTTCACTATTGTCCAATTTGAATCGACTAATGTGTTAAGTGTGGTGAATTCTTCCCTATTTTTGCTTGTGCCATTACTTGTGTTTATTCTGAATAAACAGAAATAAATGAACCAGAATTTCTTTTCCCAGTTGGTTTGTTCTGAATAGAAACAATATTTTACTATTTCTGGTTTTAGGTTCCACCCTTAAATTGATGTTCCTCAACAAGTTAATAACATTCCATGTTAGCTTTGGGACATAAGTAGGAAGGTAAGATTTAGAACATTTTAAATTGGATATTAAAGCTATTAGTCTATTCAAATCAGGCTAATGGCGAACTCTCCCTCTCCTGTCTGAATGTGTGTTTGACTGTAATGTGATTTTTTTTTTCCTCCCTCATCATCATTTATTTCTTCACATCACACTTGATGTGCATAGGAGGGTACGTGTCGTAATTCGCATCTGCATTTAATCGCACTTTTGTCCCGTACATTAGCAGCGTATCCGGTGCACAATCTTTTTTTAAAGATTGGTAGACTACAATGTTTACCTCTTATGGTTAATCAAGACTGGTAGACCACCACATAGACCTTCTGGTTGCCTGCGGATGAAGCTTCTCTCTGCTCTCTCACACACATTGAGTGAATGACATTGTACCTGAACAGGTCATTGTAAACAGGAAAAAAAATCAAGAACGGAAAAAAATACCAGTATTAACCGGTTACCCTCTCACTCATTTTCTACCGCTTTATCCTCCACTAAGGGTCACGGGGGGCGCCGGTGTCCAACTCCAGCTAATATAGGGCGAGAGGCAGGGTACACCCTGGACAGGTCGCCACTCCATCGCAGGCCCACATAGAGACAGACAACCATTCACTCTCACATTCACACCTATGGGCAATTTAGAGTGTCCAATTGGCCTAATCCCCAAATCTGCATGTTTTTGGACTGTGGAACTGTCCTTGCAGAAGGACCTCTTGGAAAGAACCTGGGACCTCTTGCTGCAAAGGCAAGAGTGCTAACCACTTTACCAGTTTGTGGTTTTGTTTTTGTTCCATGAACCGGTTCTTAAAATGGTTAATTGTTCAACTCTGCATCATAATGAAGAATTTAATTGTTCTGCCAACCTCTGTTCGCGACCGATGTCACTGATTGTGTTAGTGGGTTGTTATGTATAAATGTGTTTTTCACATGTCTTTTCCGTGTCCCCCTCCCGGGAGGACATTAGTGGTGGACCACGTAATGATGTTGTCATGTGTGACCTCCAGTAATTACATCCTCAGAGCAGCGGGACACTCCAGAGACATTCACACTGTGTCCGTCCGCGGAGGGGGGACTGAGCCCACGGTGCTTGTCTTAATTCCTCTGGATTTTCACAGCTGACAGCCACACAGGGAATACTTAGCAGCCTGATATGATGAGGACGAGGAGAGCGAAGAAGAGCTCGCTCGACGAGCGGGGCATGGGCTAGCACGAGGCACGGGGACAGATTCAAGACGTCTCCAAGCTGCCAGCGTCAGCTTCCTGTCTGGCTGCAGTGGAGGGGACAGCTGCTGGCCTCAGTGTCACACAAGTGCGGGTGTGTGTGCTGAGCAGCACATATTCCCCTTACACACAACATTTGCACAACGCTGTGTTTTTACTGAGCTGCAGCAGTCCAAGTCAAACACATGTACAAATGAAAATGAAACAAACAGTGAAAAATGCAATGTATAAAAAACGCCAAGTCAGAGAGTAAGTCATTTACCGTAAGCAAGCAGGAATGTGGAGGGAAATCTGAGAGACGGGAATCCTATTTCAGGAAAACCCTATAGCACATGGTCTTCTCAGTGAAGAATTATTTAACATCTTATTATGAAATTTACAGCTACAGTGAGAATTCATCAGATGATGTGCCTTTATTTATAAAAGTAAAAGAGAGAGACTGTTTTCAACAACAGGATTTAGTGCAAACAGACAAATGTTCCCTCTTTCTGTCAACTTATTTTGATGATTGATTAATCAGTTTTACTGTTTTCTTTAAGCAGATTTTTCAGCTTCTTCAATATATGTATATTTTTTGCTCTGTATGAAAAACAGAAACCATTAAAACTGATTAAGTTTGGTTTTTGGACAAAATGAAACGCTTGAGAGCATCATCATCATTTTGAGATTTAGGAAGCACTGATCAACATTTTCTCACATTTTATTGACCAAACATGTGAATTATTAATCACAAATGATGAAAATAATCTTTATTCTGAACTAGGGCTGCAACTAGGTGTCGCTTCTTCATGTCTCCTCACGGTGGCGCTGCTCAAATGAATGAGGGAAAGTTTGGAGGAAGTTACCCGACTAAAAGAAAGAGGGGTTTACAGCGGGAAAATGTTGTAGAAAGCTACATTAAGAGATGCTCCATCCACATTCAATACATAGACTTTATGGAGTTTGGAGTTTTTTGAATCAATATCTAATTGTGATTATTTGGACTGAAGTTGTGATTGCGACATGATTCGCGATATGAGAGGGAATGGTAGTTTTTACACAAATTTTTCATTTTCATTTGAATGACATATTTAAAACGATTACTGATATGATATTTGTGCAGATCTGTGAGAAACAAAGAAGTTTTCTTCCGTCTGTAAAATATGATGTGTGTCAGACTGGACAATATTTAATCTAAGATGGTAATTGGACAAAACGTTTTGCTTTAAGAAATATTTGAAAATCGCAGTAGGCCGTATTGTGATCTTGATAAAAAATTTTCCTACTTTTCACAGACTTTTGTTTTCTTCACTCGAAATGTGTCGATATATGATTCCAATACATTGATTATCACAGAATCGTTCGTATCGTGATATTATTGGTATCGTGGACCATGTATCGTGCATTTTGTATTGTATCGCATCGTGAGGTAGCCTGTGATCCTCGCCTCTAGTGGAAAAGGGACCAGCGTGGGAAAGACCCAGTGTCTTTGACAGTGATCCACCAGAAAGAATGACGTCTCACTCTGTCGGATTTGTTGGAACTCCAGAATCACTCAGTTCTGAGCTTGGGCTCCAAGTCGTAGACAACAGTGGTAAAAGAAAACCATTCATGTTGTTCACACAGATGCTCCCACATACATGAAACACTCCACACATGTGTGTTTACTCGTACACGTGTGAGCGTGCGACACTGCTGCTCTGTGGAGGTCTGTGGTTTGAGATAAGTTGAATCTGTGTTTGTTTAGAGAGATCTGGAGCCACGTGTACTTTGGTTGCTTTGGTTCTGAGAACATCTCGAGTGTCTGGAGATCAGGTGGAGATGGTGGCTGATAATTGAATCGCGCTGGTCACTGTCAGGCCAGCTCTGATTTACATGAGACATCAGACGTGATTACCAACATTAAGATAAGTGGCTGTGTGTGTGTGTGTGTGTGTGTGTGCATAGAAAGTGAAAGAGGATTGTATTTAACATGAGGAAGCTTGGAATTGGACAGAGCAGCTATAAATGTTTAATTACATCCATTCAGTTTATTAGTGCATGTGTGTGTTCTTGTATTTGTTGCCTCTCTAGGATGTTTTCTGTCCTTGTCAGGACCAGTAGTCCTCATGGAGACCAAAACCTGGACCTAATGAGGCAGAACCTCATTTCTAAGGAACTGGTTATGTTTAGGACTAAGATTTGAATTGTGTTTTTTTTTTTTTTTGTGAATGTTAAGTTTAGATATTCAGTGATTATTGTTAATGCTTTGTTTAGGCCGTTTAAATGAATGGGAGTCAATGAGAGTCCTTGTGTGGACCTGTGTGTGTGTGTGTGTGTGTGTGGGTGTGTTCTTGTATTTGTTGCTGAGTGAGGACCAAAAATTTTATAAACCCGACAAAGTGAGGACATTTTGGCTGGGCCTCACTTCCTTAAAGGGCTTTTTCAGGGTTAAGACCTGGTTTTAGGGTTAGGGTTAGAATTAGGTTTAGGTTAGGGTTAGGCATCTAGTTGTGATGGTTAAGGTTAAGGTAAAGGGTTAGGGAATGTATGTTTGACAGAAGCGCAAACGCGCGTGTGTGTGTGTTGGAGAGCAGTGGGTGTGGTATTGCTGCACCATCATGATGACAAGGTTCTGTGATGTTACATCACTCTGCCTGTTTTAAAGTGCCATTCACCACATTCTGCTCCTGTTCTCATAACTCCTTGTCTCTATGCTGCAGTCTGACAGTGGATGAACACAGATGTTCAGTCTCTCCAATCTTCTGTTAAAAAGAATGCTTGACATTTCCCATTTTACATTAATTATGAAAACAAGCTTTGTGATTTTTAAATCACAAAGCAAAATCACAATACGGCCTACTGCATTTTTCAAATCGCAGGCGGTGCACCGTTTCTTAAATCCATTTCTTAAATATTCCGTTTCTTAAATATTGTCCTGACCGATACATGTCATATTCTACAGACTGAAGAAAACATCTTTGTTTCTCACAGTAATCATTTTAAATAAAGTTATTTAAATTAAAATGAGAATAATTATCCAAACATTGCCATTCCCTCTCATGTTGCGAATCATATCGTAATTGCAATTTCAGTCAAAATAATCGCAATTAGATATTTATATAATATTTTTCAGCCCTAGCTGCAACTAACAAATTGTTTTCTCGATTTCTCGATTTCTTGTTTGGTCCATAAAGTGGAAATCATAATGTTTTAAAATGTCTTGTTTTGTCCACAAACCAAAAAATGATTCAACTGTATTGATTTCTTTGTTTTATGGAGCAAATAAATCAGAGAATATTCCCATTAAGAAGATGAAATGATGAGATAAAATCATGAAGCTCGGAGGAATCATCTTGTGGAATCATTGACAAGAAGAAGTGAAGTTGATTTTAGAGGAAAAACCAGCAACTATTCAGATTTTTCTGACAAATATTCCTATTAGTTTAGCCTCTCGCTCTTTGCTGTGTTTTTCTCCAACGTGGACATGATTTAAATGCACATACTACATCTGTCACTTTGTTGGCCGTTGTTGACTTATACTCAGCACTTCCTGCATGTTTCAAATTAATCCCTCATGCTTCTGATGCCCGGAGTGTAAGGGTGACGGCTGTCACATGACGGCGCTGCAAAAATGGAAAACAACTGTGTATTGAACTTGTCAGGAAGCGTTGAGTCAGCACTGACAGTAGGGCGGCTACAAATGAGTTGACATAATCAGCGACGATGTTTATAGACCTGCAAACAATGATATTTTCATAATCAATTAATCTGTTCATTATTTTCCCTTTTGAAGCAAAGAAAACAGATTTTTTTTTCACATTTAATAATAAAAAAAAAAACCCGAAATAATTTATGCATAAATAGTAATCGATTGTTGCAGCCCTAGCTGGTCATTTAAAAAACTCTCTTTATTCTTTATTATTATTAAATAAATTAAACCACCAATATGTTCATTTGAAAGTGCAGTACAGTACAGGAAGTGCTGGGGACGCTGCAAATTAAAACATGATTGACAAAATGATAAATTGATGGAAAAAGCCTTTTTAGAGGAGCTATGTTTTAAAACGCTTCCCAGAGTGGGAAAAATACACTATACACTATGTCAGAGTCCCACCATTCACCATCCCTGTCTTCGTTGCTGTCGTCTCCATCATATACACTTGTGTTTGGAGGTTGTTTGACAGCGTCGCCAGCTTGTAAATCTAAAGTCAGCCTGGAAAGACGCTAGATCTCACTTGAACACGTCCTGGCCTCAGAGACTTCACACACAGGGTTGAAAAGCGGTGTTGAAGATTAACGGTGAAACTAAACTGAAGGAAAATCAAGGGAGGAGAAAACAAAACATTGTTTCACAGACACTGTTCGCCGGGGGTCTGTGAAGCACGGAAAGGGCACAAATATAAACATATACCAACAGACCATCTTTCTTTATTTCCCTTTCTTTCCCCTAGCTCGGTTCATTCTGTCTCCGTTTCTGTTATTCCATCTTTAATGTGTATCATGTCTTCTTCTCTGTGTGCAGCGTTACAGCGCCACATACAGGCCTGGCATATGAACTTCAGCGTTTTGAATCGTTTCAGGCGGCTCCGTGTGACATTTCCTCAAATGAAACCGTCTTTTTGGGGAACTTTTTTTAAAACATGTGGATGTGGCCTGAGTGTCTCCATAAAAAAAGTATATTGCCCCCCCCAGCTGGCGAGGTAAGGCCCATTTTGCAATTAGACTTACACAAAAATCTCTATAAAGCGTAGTTTTTTTATTCGTATATGGTTACATATCATAGTTTTTCTTTCTTCTCGGAAACAGGGACCTTTTCTTTGTAAGTTTCAGCAGCCGTGTAGAGGTCCACCAATATGTGATGCCAAATTTGCCCTCATCTGATAAAATATAAATGTTAAATGCTATCAAATTATACCAAAAAAAATGCTTAATTTCACTAACCAGTTGTCATCAATAAAGATAATGTATGAATGTTATATGTTAAATAAAAAACATTAAAGTTTTATTGACTGAGTAATATTTATCAAATTTCTGATAATAATTTATAATAAGTAGCAGATTAGTAAATAGTAATCAGCCATTGGCGAATGTTAATAATGGCAAATAATCCAACCGATATTATTAAATATTTTATAATTAATAACAATACACCAAAAACTTGTTGTTTTCTGGTCCACGTCAGACTTTTTGTACCCGAATGAATGCGTGTTGTGTGTTAAGCTGCAACTCTGCAGCGTCCTGCAGCCAGCCGGCCGGCTGAGTGAGGGAGCAAGTGGTGTGATAGGAGGGGAATCGCACCTCCACAGCCTCGGGCTGGTGTGTGGAGTAAGGCTGTGCGTGTGTGCACATTCGCGTGCCTGTGTTCCTCTGACAGCTGTGTGTCTGAGGGAGAAGCAGTGGACGACACGTCACCCAACAACAGAGAATGCAAGATATTTTCATGTAACAGTGAAAAACATCCATCCCGAGCTTCCAACACTGCCACGTTAGTGTCAGCAGCAGCGGTCGGGGAGGGGGGGGTGGGTGACTTGCGAGTCGGAAACCCTTTGCTTGAAGCAAATACAGCAGAGCTGTTGGATAGATTCCATTAATTGATGACACACACAGGTTCACACAGCTCAACTAAAGCCATAATCCTAACCTTAAACCTAATCAGTTAATTCCTAATGCTGACCTGAACCTAACCACAATTCTAATCTTAAGGCCTAAACTCAACCAATTCCTAATTTCTATACTGTACATACATCAAAATCATGCGAGGCTTGACTGCGATGGTCTGGAGTGACCATGAGCTGTTATGGGGCTTTTCCATTTTCAGATGTTTTGCTGTTGTAATTGTTGTTCAGGAGGACGGTTTAGTTTGTGTCCTTAACTGACTACATGCATGGCCTCCTCCTGGTTTTCATTACATTTCAATACCAGTACAGTATAGGTCAGGGTTCCCACGGGTCCTTGAAATCCTTGAAAGTTTATTTTTAAGGCCCCTCAACGTTTTTGCAAATATTGTCTGAACAATAGCCAATAAATAACGACTCAGGTGAAACTAAATCAGACAATAGCCAATATCCAACGACCCTTTGACGACTTAACGACTCATCTAACTTTTTAGTTACCAACTCACACCCCCTTCCTGTCCAAACCACAGCCCATGGACCAAGAACCTGACAGAGTTTATAAGTCCCAGACTCTCCACCAGTCAAACAGAACCGAAGAAGCCTCTTGGATGAGAGGCGAAACATCTTCAAGAAATTCAACTAAGTCCAGTTGCCTTGTTTTGCTACACTTTTGGATACCATGACCTGGATGACTGAGAATCTGCACAGACACGTCTCCCTTGCTTGTTACAGTGCCGCCTACTGTTTCATGCCCTGCATTGCTCGATGTATATAGACTAGGCCAACACAGAACAAGCGTGGAGTTGTAATTACTAGCTGTGTCGTGGACACTGTGCACTGTCTCGCTCCGCTGGTGACGAGTTTCCATGCAGAACAATGAGCGAGTAACGTTTAGCAAGAGAGAACAAATGATGTGATGTCTGGGAAATTAAAATTCCAAGATCTCTGTCTCACCAAAGAAAATTACAAAGACTGACTTGAACCAAGGACAATCACTTGTCCAGATGCTGCAAATCAATGAAAGTGTGAATATGAATATGAGAGAATTGATCCTGGAAAGTCCTAGAATTTGATGTCAAACTATGTGTGAGAACCCTGTACCAGCTTTCAGCCCAAATATACTGCAATATAATCTTTATATATAATCATATTGCCTGTTTGCCTCCATCAGTTTTAATGAATAATCTAAAAATTAACTTGAGTTACCAGTTGTTGAACAGCACTAATGGACTGTCTCTCCAATCAACATGTCTTTACCGCACCGCAGTACAATTATATTCAATATTTTCAATAAAAATAATGTATAAAATATTATTATTGGCCCAACTGATTAATCAGTCTACCCTACTATTGTTACTGACGTCTTAATACTTGCAGACTGAACTGTATATAGTGTCGTTATGGTTGTGGACTGCTGTGTGTGGTGCCTGGAGTGGAGTGGTGACCTACTGAAGATTTATGTTCACAGCCCAGTGCTGAAGGCTACTGTTAGTGCTTTGTTTAAAGTAGTATGAGTTCACTTTTTCATAAATTTTAACAGCCAAGCTTAAAAAAAAAACCCATCAGGTTTCTTTCCTAAATGCTGAGAGTGACAGTGTCTTTGTTTTAGTCGCATCACGTGGCATTTACAAACGTTGCTAATGGTTTCAAATAGGATTTAAACTTTCAAATGGCCCAAAAAAAAAACCCCCAAAAAAAATACATGCAGATGAAACTGTAAATGTATAAAGTCAAACTAGATGCATATGTATGAATCATGTCAACAGCTGGCTGTGGAATATCAGCTGGGATTCAGGGATGAATTCACGGAATTCTTTGAGGACCCTGTGTTTGTTGAGTGGTGGCAACCGAGTGACAGGAATTCCTGGCTTGTGGTGGTCGGACGAGGCAGATGGAGGGGGAGGGGCCTCTGTTGTGTGGCTGAAAGCCTTGCAGTTGCTGAGACAAATCCTAAAACAGAGGAATGGACCATGCTCTTCCCCTCTCCTGCTGGCCCTCACAGGGACACCAATTAAGCCAAGTGAGGGCAAATACAAAGGGCTGAGTGAAAGCAGAGGTCCGATTCCTGCTGGTTACCGGGCAAAGAGAGAACAATGACACCAGTGGAGTGTGGATCAGGTCTGGATCTCAGCCTCCTGATCTACGTAGAGTGAATCTCTGTCTGCTAAATTCTTTAAATTCACTGTTAAACAGTGTTTTGCTCAAACATTTCACAGAATTATCACCTGTTACGCTAGAGGAGAATGAAAAAAGGGCAATACAAGTAAGTAACTAACAAAACATGGTAGGACAGACAGAACTGCAACAAGAAAAGTTCAAAGGTCGACTTGTAAAGCAGGTTTTCAGAGATTTCCATTTCTATATAAACCTTATATAAAATGTGGTCTTCCAGTTTGCCCAGTAAGGGGGACACACAACAAAACCCTTAGTTTGAATAAAAGTCTATGGGAAAATTAGCTTCTTATTCTCACCTTATTCATAACGTCAGTAAACGTTTTCCTTAACAGACAATTGCTAGTTTCAGCTCTTTTCCAGCAGAACATGATGTGAATTTGTAAATTCTGTTCCAATTTAGAGGAAAGTAGACCAGTGTACACAAGTGACTGATTGACAGCAGGTATCATCCAAGAGGAGGTTCTTTGTACTTCAAAATGGGAGTTTATATCCTTTTGCGTGATGTCATACCCAGTTGCCACTTGGGCCCAGACTAAAACGCAGCCCAGGAGTAAAGAAGTAGTAGCCGTCAAGTGAAACAAATGAGGAAGTCGGTGTATCGTGCCAAAAATCTTTTCCCATGAAAAGCCTGGGACCAGTTTAGCCTCCCAGCTGGGACCGGAGGAGGAATGTTAGGAGGAATTCATGGAATCCACAGTGGCGATTCTGTTGGTAGCAGTTGACATGTCTGCTGTCAGGAAACTGCTGCTCACATGGCTGCACTGCTGCAGTGAAGGCACCGTTTCTGTCGCATCGTCCTCACAGAGGCACGCGTTCCTCTGTGACAGACGTGACAGACAATAAATGCACACGTACACACGTGTGCTCGTGTAACATGCGACTTCAAACGCCTGAGCTCTCTTCACGTCCTTTTCCTCCGTTGTCTTCCATTTCCCCCTCCTGCCTTTCTGTCCCTTAACCCACTGCCTGTTTCATTCATCTGTAAACACCAGTTGCCTTCCTGCCTCCATCTCCATTCTGATCACCTTTGACCCCCCCCCCCCCCCCCCCCCCCCCCCCCCCCCCCCCCCTCCCCCTTCTTCTCCCCTTTGCCCCCCCCCCCCCCCCACCGAACCTCCACTAACCTCTCTCAATTCAATCATCTGAGCTTCTCTTCATCATTCTCACCTTGCTTCACACTCTTTGCAGGTCTGTGAGGCATACTGATAGTGGCTTTAAAGCTTCTGTGTGTGTGTGTGTGTGTGTGTGTGTGTGTGTGTACACACACTGCAGCAACTAATTCCTGACTACATATGCCGGTTAGTAGCAGTAGGTAAGTACAGTGTTTGGCCCGACTGAGCCACAGAGTCTTGGTCCAGTCTTGATGACTGAGCAGTACTTACATCTAAGGAGAATGAATCTATTTTCTGACGCATCACGATTGTCTCTTAAATGACTATGAATGGATTATGAAAAAAGACAAATACAGTACTGTGCATAAGTCTTAGGCCACCATTAGATTTGTTGTTTTAGCAATGCTGTACATTACATTATAAACAAATCCTGAAATTATGGAGAAACACATATGCACTTTGAAAATAACATCTTTTTTTTCAGAAAAAACAAACAACAAAAAATAACACAACCATGGCTCTTTAAAACCTGGAATGGAACCCTAATGTTATTGGTCAAACCTGTGTTTCTCCTACTATTTCATGCCAACAAATAGCTGCTGTGAAAAAGGTCTATTATACCTGGTTTACCCAAGACATGTTGGAGCATTACATACACATGTTGCACAAGTTCAACTCACCGACAGGTTGATCATATAGTAGAAGACTGACTTTTAGTCACATCTTTTCAATCTAAATGCCAATGATCACAAAAGTGACATAAAAACAAAGCTGCTGGTGGCCTAAGACTTATGCACAGTACTGTATGTATGATTACGAAAAAAGACATATTTGGAACAATAAATTAAGAAATTACCCGATTGTTGAAAGTACAGGTGCCCAAAATACTATGTGCCACTGCATCATTACGTTCAATACGCCTTCACCAATAAACTGGTTAACCGTTTATTAAAATCCAACCAACACAATCTGGATGAGAAGCCGTCTTTCTTTGAAGTATGGGGGAACTAAAACAATTCGGCAACACAACCATCACCAAAAAAATTTAACAAGTGATATTAAATCTTCAACTACAAATGGAAGTAAATACAATTGCATATTTAACGATGGATCTTTAAATACAGTGCTTTAAAGAAATGAATGCATTAGAGTTGAATAATCCATGAGCCAGTATAAACACTGCATTCCAATTAGGGCTATCTCAATTAGGTACAGTACCTTGCAAAAGTCTAGGGTATAATTATTTCTCAATACCTTAATCGGAACTCATCCAGAAAGTACCGGAACCATGTCTGCACTTTTAAAATTAAATTTGTGTGGATGAACCTCAGTCATAATTCTGGAATTTGACACTGTAGACAGAAAAGAAGGTTGAATTGCAGTTTGGTCACTGCGCCACTCAGCAGATATAGTGAAACTTATGAACAGTAAGTCAGTAGCTATAGATGCTCTTTGCTGACAGCTCTAGACGGTGTATGCTAAGCTGAAGGTGTTGTCCAGATGGTCAGGGAATCTGATTCGATAAGAATCCCCATCAGTATGATCTGCCTTCAGGCTCTCTGCTGCCAACACTAAAATACCTCAGTAAAACTAGGCTTCTCTGTATGCCACTTATTTTCCTCCTTCTCCTCCAGTGGCTCGGTCAGTCTCTTCTTATCTGAGTTTCAACATCAGCGTGAGTTCCAATGATAAAGTCTGTGCAGGTCAGGGATTTTTTTTATTACCTGCACCCACATAATTCATTATGAAAGTCAATCTGGATTCCAACACATCAAAATATGGACTAATCTAGTGATTCTCAAAGTGAGGACCCGTCAAGGTCTGTGATAGCTATATTAGCAATAAATTATAAAATGATGGCTTATGAGGCAGGACATCAAGTGAGAAAATATTCAGACTCCTGGATGTTTTCATGCCTGAAGCAAGACTGAGCTTGAAAAACATGTGAGGTTACTGCACGGATTAAAGTCTGTTAACCTGACGATTATGGCTACAAACTGAAGCTGCGTCAGCATCTACGAACATCCGAAGACATGGGATTAGATCTTCACTCCTGTTTGGACAAAGCTGTGACTACAGACGGGATGTGGACACTGCATTCATGCTTGTTTGGATACTTTTGCAGTGAAATGGCGGTAATAGTCTGCCGTGCAATGGTTTCTTTGAGTAGTTAAGTTTTTGTTGTTGTTGTTTTTACAGTTACCAATCAGGTTTGTACCCAACCCTGTTTGCAACTAACGATTATTAAGGTAGTTGACTAATCAGTCCATTATTATTTGATGAGTCCATTAATCCCTATTATTTCTGTTTATTCAGATTAAAACTATGAACACAAATGAAAATAGGGAAGACAGCTTCTCCTAAAATTCACTGCATGATACCCAAACTGACATGTTACACAGCTTGGTCTACTACTTGATTCTAAGTGGTCATTAGCGACATTTAGTTGTCTGTTATTTATCTAAAACCAAATCATTGTGAAGTGCAATGAATTGTTGCCAGGGACTAATCAGAGCCTTGTATGTAACCATATGTAAAAGTACGGTAATTTCACCAACGTGTAACTCGTCAGAGACATCCCGGACATGATGGAATATTATTCTCTAACATTAAATTAAATACAAGTTCAGAGAAGGAACATAGTGTGTCCTTTTTTATGCTTTGAGCTCAAAGACTGTCGTTGTAAGACTTGTAAACCCATCATTCTTATTGTTTACTTGCCATGACTTTTATTGTTCCTCCTCGCAGCAGTGCGATACATCTCGGATGAGACCCAAGCTTGTTAATAAAAAATATTCAGTGTATGATGCTAACAATGTTGGTATGTTTACAATTCAAACCCCACCTAAATTAACAGATTATTTTCCTAGGAATTAATACAATGTTTGGTAGTCATGGAAATAACTCTTTGTAAGACGATGTGTCATATAGTTTGAAGGTCATTGTTATGATATAAACCCCATTTTTTTCCCTCCTTCGTTCTTCTTTGTTGGTTTAGAATGCAGTTGGCCGTATTAAATGGGAGAAATAAGCCTACTGCCCCCAGCACTTCCTGTAGTGTATGGCAGTTATTGAATGTGGTTTGTGGTGTTGTTTTAATTAAACAGGCTGACGATGGGTCATCGACTGATCATGACCACAGCTGACCCACTTTTATTAGTTGGCCGGATAATAAGATTTTCCTCGGTTCCAGAATCCTTACAAAGTTTAATTTAGATTTGAGGAATTTTAACAACTTACTGTATATCAGTAATTTATTTAGTGCCATTTATCATTTTAGGGTCATGGCGGGGGGAGCTGGAATCAATCCCGGCTGACATTGGTCGAGAGGCACTATAAAATCTGGACGCGTCAAAGCGGCTAATATTATTCAGCTGAATCATTTTTCCTCCTACATACCAATAGTTCTACGATAAATGCGAGAACAAAGGGTTGTTTTCCACGGCAGTTTCTTCGATATTGATTTTAGGATCAGCTCTAATCCCTGTTAACATAGCCTGGCTGGACACTTGACCCAGTAGAAAAAGGCTGTTTGAGCTGCTGCCGCTGTCCACTTAATTTCAATGCAACGTTTGAACCCCTTACTTAGCTCATATGTTCCTTCTTGAACGAGTCTCAGATATGCTGATGATGGTCTTTTCTTGTTGTGCTTAGAGAGGTGAATAATGAAATATTCTCTGTTCTTTCCCGTCCCATCCTTTCGTCTTTGGTCTGTTCTGGGTGGTCGTAAAAAAAACGCACCATCCCTCACCACCATTTTGCTCCCTTCTCTGTCTGAAACACCTTAAATCAGAGCGTGTAAATCAGCCAACTAGAACACTGCAGAGAGGGATGGTGTTCCCAGAGGGTGAGTAGAATGTAGAAGATAGAAAGGCAGTTTGTTTCACGCAGTGCCTATAAATTAATGAACAACTTTCTTTGACATCCACTATATTGTATTAACTCAATTAACAAATTGAACCACAATTTGCTCTTTGGTTGCAGTCAGTGTTTGAGAACCATGCAGAATCAGTCAATGAATTTAAACTACTTTATCGAGCTTAGACACAGTTGGTGGTTCGAGCCCTGACCACTCATAAAAAATGTCCTAGACTAAAACCTGAATAATTGATAAGTTGCACAAAATAACACATTCTCATTATCAGTTCACTGTTTCACTGTTGTTAAAGCGGCTGTCAGTGAACTCCTACGGTTTATATCTGTGTGGAATAACTCTACATTCTCACATTTCTCAAATTTGAGCCAAATTCAGCGGGTGGCCAAACTGGATAACAGCATAAACAAGGATATATTAGTCTCATCTCTGCTCTCCATAGACAGACAGACAGACAGACAGACAGACAGACAGTGTCAGAACTCCTCATCTAGGGCTGCAACTATCTAAGTTGTTTGGTCCAGAAAAGGTTGAAAAATGCTGATCAGTGCTTCCTAAAGCTCCATGTAATGATGATGTTACTTTTCAGTTATCTAAAAAACAACCAAACCAATAAATCAATTATCAAAATAGTTGGTAATTAATTCAGTTATTAAATGTAGCAGCCATTTTTTACCGTGAGGCTCCGCCCCCCTTTTTTTGCAAAAATCCAGCTTTTGTCTTCACAGTTAACACTACTTTCTAAGGAGGATTGAACTCAATTAGTTTGACATTTGTAACTGAAACTGTGACTTTATGTCTATCCCCCATTTGCATTTAAATGGACCTCTCTTTGCAACCAGCAGAGTCGCCTCCTACTGGTGACCTTCTCATTTCCTGGAGGGCTTCTAGGGGAAACTAGAGAGACTACAGCCATTTTTTAAAATGTACGTTGTATGGTTTAAAACCGAAAACTAACATGATTTAAAATGGTTGTATTTTCACTTGTAAGAATTGTTATTAAACAATTCTATAATATAGTGAAAGTGAAACTGGAAATGTCTGTATATTGGAGAAATCTAGATAACATTGTTCTCAGACAGAATAGGTCTGTTGTTATTTTTGTTTTGCTTATATTTGTATTTCTACAGCTGTGCTTTGTTAAGCAGAACATTCAGACCTGTTAGATGTTTCATATCGTTTCCACTATTTTAGTAAAATGTGCCTTATGACATCATACACGTCTTTCCATAACACGATGCAGGAAAAATGTGGGTCCCAAGGCTGGACCATTTGAGAACTGCTGTTTATGGAGTACATTTTTTGCTAAGGGACACAAACCCTTGAGTCGATCCAATCAGGAGCAAGAAGGCGGTCCTGGAGCTTGGAATTTCCGAAGGAAACAAACACTGTTATTTGTACCATTAATAGCACTGTTGTTCTATTTGTTTCACAGTAAATCAGTCGTACCCCAAACAACTTCCTGATTAATTGAGATAAATCATCAACAGATCAATCGATATTGAAATAAACATTAGTTGCAGCCCTGCTTTAAATTGCAGACTAGACAGAGAGAGAGAGAGAGAGAGAGAGGGAGGAGACATATGATAGGGCAGCAGATGCTCAATCAGCTGTCTGCCTTGTAAAAGCATCGATTGTGGCTGGTTGTGTTGTAAAGGGCAGCAGTGTGACAGTCGAACAGGTCAGAGCCTCACTGCTGTGGATTCATCATTACCAGCTACATTTGGATTTTATCGATACCAATACTGACCCCAGTATCGCTTATCGATACTTACAGTATCAGTGCTACCCTATAATTTGGTTATTTGGTGCCTGAAGACAGAGGCAGGTGGAAAACTGCGAGAGAAGAGGTAGCGTCTCCTTCTTACCCCACCACTAGAGGGCAGAAATCTGTCGTTTAAGATTCCTTAAAGTTTCCTTTAAAACCAGAAAGCTGTGAATCTGGATGCCAACTTCAGCAGTATAAGAGTCTGCCCACCACTAGAGGGCAGAAATCTGTCGTTGAAGATTCCTTAAAGTTTCCTTTAAAACCAGAAAGCTGTGAATCTGGATGCCAACTTCAGCATTATAAGAGTCTGCCCACCACTAGAGGGCAGACTGTTGTTTAGGATTACTTAAACTTTCCTTTCAGACATGGATGCCAACAATGTTTAGCTTATTTTACCTGCTTTTATTGTGATATTGAAGCCTTCTCATAAAGTTTATCAGAAAGTTTAAGATGTCGTAATGCTGCAGGTCTGGAATAATGTCTACGGCACCCGTTTCCATAAAGTCATTCCATTCCATAGCACCAGGGGGCAGTATGAGGACCAAATAAATTCAGTCTGTCAAGTTTAGGCTACAGTGAAGTCTTAAAGCTTTAAACCTATATTGTTGTCAATCATTTTTCAGAAGCATTTCCTGCCAACACGGCGGAGTAAACAAGCTGAGTCAAGTGACGTCCTGAGCTCACGATACTCACTCTCACCCATCTTATACCGCTTTTTTCTCCACATGAGGGTCACGGGGGGGCGCTGGTGCCAGTCCCAGCTGACATAGGGCGAAAGGTGGGACAGGTCACCAGTCCATCCACTCTCTCCATCCACAATCCACTCTCACATTCACACCTATGGCCCAGGTCCATTTAAGTGTCCAATTTTCCTGGGTCACGAACCCGGGTCTTCTTGCTGCAAAGGCAAGAGTGCTAACCACTACACCGACCGTGTGGCCACAGAAAATACTAAGCTTATATATTTTTAGTGTTTGCCTCAGGCATGCTAACATGCTAATGTTAGCCTTAGGCTGATGTGTGTTCTTGGATTCCTCAGTCGCAGACAGTGAAGAGTCAGCTTTAAAGAACCCAACCAAGAAACCATTTGTATTATATAACTCCACTATTTGTGTAAAAACACAGAAGAGGACAAGTACAGTATACTAGGGGTTTGAAAGAGAAAAATTGGATATAGCAGCAAACAATATGTGCTGCCAACTGAAGATTTAATGATCACCAAGAATTCTTTTCATTTTCAACATTGCATGTGTCTGGGTTTTTAAAGTGCTCTCAGGTAAATGCTGTCCTGCTGGACACATTTTCTTCTCTTTCACTTTGTCACTGTCTGGAACAGTCTCCCACTCTCAGAGAACACACACACAACAAACATGCTTATGAGTAGTGTTTGTTCCACAATATTGTGACCAAAGCTTGGAATTTTAAAGTTCTTGATTTTTTTTTTTTCTGTTTACAATGACCTGTTGAGGTTCACTTCCTGTCATTCACTCAGTGCGTGAGAGAGCGGAGCCTGCAGGCAACCAGAAGGTCTATGTGGTGGTCTTGATTAAGAGGTGGTCTTGATTAAGAGGTAAACATTGTAGTCTACCAATATTAAAAGAATTGCGCACTGTATACGCTGCTTATATACACGACAAAAGTGTGATTAAATTCCAGATGCGAATTACGACGCATACTCTCCTGTGCACATCGAGTGTGATAAATAATGAAGATGAGAGAGAAAAAAAAAAAAATCGCATCACACACACATTCAGACTGGAGAGAATGTTCACCATCAGCCTGATTTGAATAGACCAATAGCTTTAATATCTAATTAAACATTAAATTAAATTTAATTAAAGCTACCTACCTATTTATGTCCCAAAGCTAACATGAAACGTTCTAACCAGTTCGGGTCATTTTTGTGCATGAACCTAAAACCGGAAACGGTAAAATACCGTTTCTGTTGGGAACAAACCAATTGGGAGAAATTCTGGTTCAAAGCCCTGGTTATGACTTACAGTTTGAAGCCCGTCAAGTGATCCATCGGTCAGCTAAACCGACAGACAGACGTCCCTCCATTAAGGCTGGACTACTGACTGTATGCACAGGGTGTCACTTACAACTTCTGCTAAAATACAATATAAACCAGCTCCTTAACTTCTGTTCAAGTCAAGTCAATTTTATTCATATAGCACTTTATACACACTTTGCATCAGAAGGTCAGTTGTCGCCAAAGGGCAAACTTGGACTTTGTAAGTCTTCTCATAGTCAGTTTCTGGCAGTAGTTTGTGCCTCTGGTTTATTACAACGTCAGATTAGGATCAGATTTTTCTGTGCAGACTCTCTGGTACTGTACAGTCATATATAACATTATCTGAAAAGAAAGTCAATCATTTGCAGTAATATGATAAAGTTTTTTTTCCAACAGTAAGTCGTTTTTTTTTTTATTGCTTCCCAGCTATTCTGTCTGTCATCAAAACTTAATCTGTGGATTATCTTCAGTTCTTGAGTGGATGTCAGTGCTGATGTAGGTCAGGGACATCATGGGACCGGAACTTAGTGGCTGCTATCAGTGACTTAATAACCGTTAATGTTTTTGGACCTCATGAGATACAGATTAATGGGTTCTTATTGGGCAGATGTTACTAACAGCCAGGTTTGCACCTGAAAAAATAAAAAAGGGCTTGGTATGCACCAAAACACTGTAGTTGGTTAGAACCACACACATGACAATTTAATTTTCCTCAATGTAAACACACAATTCTTTCAAATTTCACTCAGGAGGAAAACATCTTTAATTTAATCTTTAATCATCAAGCATTTTATTGCAATAACTATATCAATACTGATCGATTTTAAACTTTCTCGTGATACATTTTTTGGCCTATTTTGCACATAAACATGAGCAGGTATTAGGGCTAATAGATCACACAATTACTCAATGGCTCTCTTTAACTACCAGCTTGATGTTGATGTTGATGTTGCAGACACATATGAACATGGCACTGACAAAAGCAAAAATACAAAACAGGGACTTGCCTACTGGTTGATTTTACTGACATTTTATTAGCCACATAGCCAGGGCCTATTACGTAGTGAGGTGCTTACATAACTATACACATTTACCTAAACCAATCAGAAGTCCCGTGCCTCTGACATGTGCTTTCAACCTTCTTTCGGTTCGCATTGGTGTTTGTCGTTGGCTGAAAACACCCCAACTTTGCCACAGACTTGTCCGACCACCGAGTGTGAAAAAGGAATGCTTCTTCAAGTGCCGCCATGCTTAAAAGCGACTTGTAAACAGGATATGATGGAATATTTACGCACATTTTTACTGCTCACACAGGATAAGCATTATCTGGGGTGATTTATCAGGACCTTTTTGCCCACCTTTTTTAAGTCACCAAAATCTTTACTGACCATCATCTGACATTACTGACATGGTGGCCCACTTGGTTCGGACTGAAATCACAGAGAAAATCTGGTAATAGTTACTTTACCCCACCTCCTGTAAAGTGCTGTACCCACTGTGGAGTTTCCACCATGGCTATAAATGACTTCACTACATGAAATGACTAATGTCACACTGGAATAGCTTACAAAGTGTGAAAGTTGACAGCATCGTAGTGTAAAAATTGTATTTGTTGTGACCAGCTGTGCAGTTTGATGAGTAGACGATGAGACATTCAGTGGCTGCAGTCACAGTATGTCACTGTGTACAAACAGTTTGTGATCACTCTGACAGCCTAGCAGGAGAAACTGCAACATCCATGCTGCCTTGATGTGTCTTCTGGTGTAGTGTTACCGAGCGGCAGACAAGCGGAGGAACTGAAGTCCTCAGATAATCGGAGAGAGTTCAGGAAATCTTATCTGGGAGACAGTCTTTCTGTCAGTCTCAATGTGAAGCACAATCAAACTATTGCAGGACCTAGATTAGAATAAAATCCCTCTGAAGTATGTGGGAATTTTTATTCAATTTAAATTCATATCAGTGGCAGACATCTCACTGAGACTTTCTGTAGCAGTAAAATGTTATGTAATACAGTGTAGCTCTCTGTTCTGTAATAGTGTAATCATTTGAGTATTTCCTGTAGTTTTTGTGTGCTATATTTGGACCAGGACTGAATGGTTTGGCGAAAATAGTATGCGATATATTTTGTTTTCATCTAAAAGTTCAGTTAACTATAGAGCTCCAGAAGTTTGTTTTTGCTGCCATGTTGGCAGGAAAAGCCAACAGAGTTGAACTAAATATATCTGACCCTTAAAGTGCCCTGTATGTCGTGTATGGAAACATTATTCCGACGTCTTCGACTTATTCATTTCCTGTCATCCTACTTTGCAGAACGCTTAAACGTCACAATAAAAGCATGTAAATAAACAAGATGTAAAAGCACAGTTAATGGCAGTAATCTCTCTGAGTCTTAATGAATCCGCCATCTTGGAGAAAGATTCCAAATGTTACATGACAGGATTCTGTGACATCAGCTACCATGTAACAGATCTGAAATGTGATGGTGCATTACCACATTGTTTACCATCAAAAAGTATATACTCTCTGTTCTCAGTCTTGCAGTAGAATATATAAATAATATGAATTACCATGACTGAAACCATTGACAGTAAACTATAAGACCGGAGGTGAGATACACTGCAGAGCATCTATCATAAAATGCAACCTTTGCAATTTGCTAATTGCTTGATTTGAAAACCAGTAATTATTCAGGTCTAATTGGGCCAAAAATTATTATTGTCAGAGTAAGCAGAGATTAAAATCTATTTCCTTGGAAAAACACGTATAATGTTAATAGGCAGGCTATCAAGGCAACAACTGAACCTTTAAGATAATGCACTCTTTTATCACAAGTTCATAAAATCAAACAGTTAACCACATTTCCTATATACTCAGTGCTGCTCTCATTATGTTAACACATCCTGTAAATTTAAGGGTGGGCCTTTTATTCTACTTGACATTCTGGATCCTCCTCAAGGACACAAGTTTTAGAGTCGTCATGCCAACCGGGTTTAAAAGCAAGGATTTAAACACTGAAAGCAGGCTGGTAGCTTTTTGGGAGAAATTGATAAAATGTGCTTTATGAACTCTCTTAGTAATCCAGGTTCTTATGTCCTTGGGAGTGCAGGTAAAAGACAACTGGACTTGCTTGATTCTTCTTGAATATAATAGTTTGCAGGTTCTCCCTGCATGTGAGTAGGTTTTCTCTAGGTGTCTCTGCTTCCTCCTACAGTCAAATGACATGCAGATTGGGTTTAGGTTAACTGGAGACACTAAATTACTATATTAGACTGTAGGTGTGAATGTGAATGGTTGCTAGTCTCTGAATGGTCCAATTATATAGACTGGTGTCTAGAGTAAAGTCTGCTTGTTATAGATCATTCATTCATTCAAATGTTACAGCCTTGAGACCCATTATTGCCCTAAACAAATCATTAAATGAGCACCTGAAATTTGTGAAGCACTCAAGATGGTTTCTCAAAAAACAATCGCTATTATCAGGGGACGATTTGAAATCAGAAAACGTCCAGGCAATTTAAATTAAATGTAACAATTATTGATAGCAGCCCTGACCAAATGCTTATCGGTTTTTCAGTATTATACAATGACACATTGGTACCAATTTGTATACCAGTTTTTGAGCCATAAAAGAACATGTGAAACCTTCATGGACAAGTACAGTATATCCCAGAATTCAGTGGGCACCACAGACGAATGGTTTGAAGATAATGGAAGCCAACCATGACAATGTGTCCTCCAAAGGAGGTGGAGCCATTTGGACATAAGTACTAAACATAATGAGGGAAGGACAGAAGAAGGAGGTAGTGGTGAGGTAGAGACCATCTCTGACTGGAGCTCATGGCTTCCCTCAGGTGGAATGAGCTGAATTAATTAATTACTCATCCTTTTGTTCTCATGCCTTTACCCTCACATGATGACCAAAGGTAAGAATAATAATGTGGTTTCCATACATACATATATATATATATATATATATATACATAATGTGTGTGTAGCTTCCCTACAAAGACTAGAGTTGGTTATCGTTTTCCTCTTGATCCAGGTAGAAGTTTTCCCCAGCTTATTATTCCTTTTCATTTGCATAATAAATAGTTATTCATTTCCTCTGTTGCAGCAGAGCTGTTATCAGTGTGGAATCTAAATAAGAGGTGAGGGTTTACCGGACGACAAGAGCAGCATTAGTTTAACTGCCCAGTAAACCCTCTAACACCCGCTAATGCACATGAATAAACACAATTTTGTGTGTGTGAGACTCAAAAAAAAAAAAGAAAAGAAGAAGAAGAATTTTCTGTTTGTACTGAGCCGTAAGAGCAGCAACAGAATTAACATCAGCACTGCAGCGACGCGCAGCGGGAACACAACCACCCTGAGACCCTGAAGTGTTTTCTCGACAACATTACAGCTCCAGTGCTTAACTTCTGGGGATTTTTTTTGTCGTTGTTGATGCTACTATTCTTCCCCCTTTGGTTTTTACGAACAGAAACAACGCAGCATCACTTGTTTGCTGTGCCCTTCATCTGAAAATAGCCCATGTCAAGCAAAACTATCAGACCTGACTGAGCGTGGAAACGGTGGCAGAGCAGGGGCGGGCGAGGAAGAGAAGTCGTTATATGGTGGATTTCAGTTGTAGTTGGAAGAAGGCCGGAAACAGTTACTCGATCAAATCGATTATTAATCAATAACTACATTATATTAATTGATTATTAATCAATTAATTGGTTTGAGCGTTTTTTTTAAACAATTAAAACAAGTTTTCTGATTTTCCAGCTTCTTAAATAAATCCATCAGAATTCTAATTTTAATTTCAGAAATCTGTCTTTTTTCTCAATACAAATGTTGTTGCCCAAAATATTTTCGCGTGGCCATAATCTCCTTCTGCACCAATGGCACCAAGAAGCCTTTATTTTATTTTATTTTATTTTATTTTATTACAATTTCTGTCTAGAATTGTTGCTGTGTTGATTCTCTTTAATTAAATTTTCTATTAATTCAATCAATCTCATATGAATGATGGTTGTTTGTTCTTTGTCATTCAGTTACTGGTAAAAAAAATGGTTTAATGGAAAGTATTTGCTGGAACTTTATAGAATTTTGTGATGTACGGTAGGTCAGTGGTCATATGTACAGTGTGGGATGAAAAATAAAGCTGGGCAGTGCATAATGACACAGTAATCTAAAGTAATCACTAGTGTGAGTCCAGCTACTAAAGTTTAAATCATTTTAAATTGGAAAGAAAATAATTGATTTGCACTGAAAGCAAATTGAAAGACGAACAGAACAGAAAACAAATTGTTCCTAGTCAAACAATATTCAGAAAATTGTCTGAAAACAGTAGAATGTTAAGACAATAAAGGAATTTTGAATATTTTATAGGGTTATAGCCTCAACATTATCATGAAGACATAATGAAGAGTTCTTATACATATGTATTGAACAGGCCTGGTCTTTCTGTTAACCCCTTTTGTCCTCCTCATTTGTCCCTCTGTCCTTGTCCAAGACCCTCATCCTATTCAAAGCTCATAAAAGTGTTGTCGGGCTGCTCACTTGTCTCCCGGCAACAGAGTTGCTCTGATGTCAGAGAGAAAGAGAGAAAAGCTCCGGGAGAAACTGCAAACACTGCAAATTGAACACAGTGGGTCACATTTTAAAATGCCCCTTTTACTGGTTTAAGTCTGGACACGGAGAAGGCGTTTTGTTTCCCGTACCTTTAATTAACCCTTCATTGATTGTATAATTAGTCCTAATGTACAGTGCTTCAATCAGATGGAGCTTCAGGTTCGGTTTTCCTGCAGTTGTCTGCGTGTGGAAACTCTTCAGGGACTGAAGTGCAACACAGAGTGTGTGAAAGCAGCATTTCACAGGGTTCATGGAGGCTGAAGCAAGGCAGCAGCATACGTGTATTGTGCATTTCAAATGTAATTTTATGGAATATAGATACAGAAGGAAAAAGCAACATTTTCAGCCCCCATCTGTGTCTTCGCTGAACTGTTCTGTGGCCACTGCGTGAGGGTGGAGTGAATTTAAGACATGATATCGACATCTGATGTCAGTGATATGAAATCTGAAGTACAAATGTTCACACCCGGCGATAAAAACGCATCCTGGGTGCGTCTCCTGTGACCACACTCACAGTATAGAGCGTCATACCGGAAAACAGCGCGTGAAGTGGACTGGTACTGTTTGGCACTTCTTAATTTTACTGTTTTGAGTCCCCGAACTTTTATTTACATCTCACGAGATGCCAGTACTCTATTTAGATTGCCTGTCCAATTCGTTATTATGGCCCAGAATAATAAATTCTCAGGCTGCGCTACATGACGTTCACCTGTCCTTGGGATTCGCTAATTTCCCAAACGTGTGGTTATATTCACTGACAAGATGGAAAAATTAGATTAGATTAGATTCCTTTGTCATTGTGGGTGAGTACAACATCACTGTGAATATCACATCACACAGCAGATCCTCATAAAACACACTATTCAATACATGGATTTACACTGACATTAAAAAATGAAAGTTAAATGTGATTGCAACCTTATTGGAGAAAGTCTTTACAAATCCATAAATTAATATAGATGATCTCTGCTGGTTGCCTAGCAACCTCACGGCACTGGCGAGACTGCTGGAAGCTACAGTACGGTACCTGGCAGAATAATATCATGCCCGATTGGCATCACAGATTGAAACAAATGAATATTGTTGTGTTGTAAATCGTCTTTAATGACGGCTAAATGTCCCAAAGCAGGGGTTAACACCCACAGCTATCAGTTATTTGTTTCACTCAGTTTAAATATTTGAATTTCAAAGGCCTGTTGTGAAGTTCCCGGTGCTCATTAGCAGCATTAGCAGCGTGTTTGCTAACACTGTGGTTCAGACGGCCTGTCCCCGCAGGGTTTCCAGCCTAACCGGGTCATTTGGAGCAATAACACTTCACCCGATTATAGCCAATTAATCCTACTAGCTCCGCTGTGGACCCGTCCATTTAACGGCCCGTTCTGCTCCGTTTGACAAACATCCCCTCTGACAGCTGATACAACATTTCTTTCTCTCCTCCTTTTTTCCCCCTGCTCTACACTCACAGGTTTGCTCAGCTATCCCTTTAAAAACCCCCACCGACTTCCATTCATTTTGCCTGACCAAAGCTGTAACCAGCTAAACCCGATCTTTAGCCTAACCACAGTTACTCAGAAAATAGTTTCTGCCTCATTAGGACCAGGTTTTGGTCTCCATGAGGACTACTGGTCCTGACAAGGTCAGTGTTTATGCCATACACACACTAAGGAAATGTTACTCTAACCGTAGCCATCACAAGTAAATGCCGGTCTTAACCCATAAACAGCCCTTTTAAGGTGTGACAGAATGTGAGGACCTGCCAAAATGTCCCCACTTTCACAAAATGTCCTCACTTCCTGTGGTTTACTTCTATCCGAACAAACATGTATGAACTATACAAGCACACACTATCGCAGCCTAACCCTGAACTAAACCTAACCACCGTTCAAATCCACAGGTTTGCACTGTTACATCATTGTAAGAACTCCATTGATTTCCGTTCATTTAGACAGTCTCATCCCTAACCTTGACCATAACTATTTAAAACTTAATCCAAACTTTAACTTAACCACAATTCAAATCTTAGCCTTAAACCTAACCAGTTTCTCAGAAATGAGGTTCTGCCTCGTCAGGACCAGGTTTTGGTCTCCATGAGGACTACTGGTCCTTACAAGGTCAGTGTTTATGCCAGAATAACAAATACAAGAACACACACGCAGGCTTGCAGCTTAAAGAGCAGAGATAATCTACACTGACAGGGAAATTGTACAAGGTGATGGAAAAGTCTGAAATCTTAACAAAGCTGAGGTGACCAGAAGTTCACTCACTGTTTCTTAAAGGGTATTTGATTTTTGATGCTGATACTTAAAAATAAGCATTTATCAAACAACTCTTGTAGTATAATGTATAAACTAAATATTAAGTACAAGAAACATGGCTGAATGACAATAAGTATATTAGTGACTTAGTAGCATTTATCAAGTTTCCAAGAACAACAATGGTTGATGTGCCATAATTGGTTGATTTATTAATAACAATCAAATTACAAATATAGACCTAATTAACTTGTCCAATCAATCTTTCTACTGATGCACACAAATTACAAATCTATGATATTTAATGAACCAAAATCATCCGGTGTGGCATCTCTGATGTGTTCCTTCAAAAACCAATTAAACCAATACATACCCTGTGACTGCTATATTTATGATATATATATATATATATATATATATATATATATAGTCTTAGAGAACAGATGGATCATGGGTATTGGAGAGGATCTTGGCAGTGGTTTCACTGCAGTTGCTGTGTGATACAGCAGCTGTCAGGGCTGTGATCGATGCTGAAATGTTCCTCTTATCCAGAGGAAGAGGATGAAGTCTGTTAGTGCCGCTCAGGCCTGAGTGGATCATCAGATTGGAGGCACACACCTCAGTCACTGAGCTGATCTGCAGCTCCTCTGTGCTCACTAACAATGGGTTGTTGTTGCTCTTTGTGGATTTCGCACGACGCCGGCGTCTCTCTGATTATTTTGTCATATCTGGAGTGGACTAAGGCCATGTACAGCCTCCTCTTTCTTATTTATCTGACTGTAACCATGATTCCGTGTTGTGTCAGTGCACCACTGGATTCTCAGGAGTGCAGATATACTGTAGATACATGGACTTTGATTGTCCAATAAGTTTAGTTTTTACTGCAATGTGATTATTCAGGAAGCTGCAACTAATGGTTATTTTCTTGAAAATGTTGAAAGATGTTGATCTGTCTCCCCCAAAACTTGAAATGATGATGCACTCCACAATGTTTTATTTTGTCTGCAAACCAGAATTAATCTGTTTTATATTATATATTTATCTATATGTTATATTTGGCAAGTAAATCAGGGAATATTGTGTTTAGCAACAATTCATTTAGGAACCGATTAATTGTTGCAGCTCAATTTACTCTTTCAGAGTCTGAAAATAGACTAGTAAATAGAAAATAGTGAATATAAAAATTGATGTAGTCTTTGCAACCAAAAGTAAAGTCAATGTGGAAGTGTCTGAAACCTGCATTCTTCTGAATGACCATCAGGGGGTGAATCCAATGATTTGTATGTGATTTTATGGGAAATTTTTTTTTTTTTTTTTTTACTTGTTTTTCCACCCACAAGATTCACCTATTAAAATAATACTTGCATTGTCCAAGAGAGTTTAAATGATTAGGACTATTCAAATGTTCAGTCATGGTGGACCATAAAAACCGTGGTGGACAAAAATACTAAATTGGAGGCTTCAGAATGGAAGCTTATTCAACTTTGGATGCAACTTTTGTCACTAGCTAGCACCATCTATAAGATTAATCCCTTCTGCATGTCTGTGATTGGCTGGTTATTTTCCTAGTCCAAATCCACTTTATCTTGGAATGGAACCAGCTTATTTCTGTTTGACCATAATCTAAATAGCAGCCGCTTGTGCGGTACAAACATTGGGAACAGTAGTTAGCATTGTTGCCTCACAGCAAGAACGTCACCGGTTTGACTCCTGGTTTGACCGAGAGCCTGTCTACGTGGAGTTTGTATGTTCTCCCCGTGTTCATGTGGGTTTCCTTCCAGGTTCTCTGGCATCTTCCCACTGTCCAAAAACATGCCCCAAGTCAGTTGGGATTGGCTCCATTGGCTCCAGCCCATGTGGATGTTGTGTGGAGGTCATAGCGGTAGAATTAGATGTCAACAGAAGAATGTATTTTGCTAAAATGACATTGCGGCTGGAATCCACTCAAAAAAGGAAGTCTGTTACATCTTTCATTCAGTTATCGAGTGAGCCAATCTTGTTGCAGCAGCAGTCATAATTACTCCGAATGGAGCATGCGGCAAATTAGATAATACGTCTTGACAGCCGTGGTGTGAGCAGAGAATATTGTCAGAACGAACAACATGTCCAACCTTGAAGTGGATGATTTTACAACAGCAGGGACCACGTCACGTTCCACTGCTGTCAGCAAAAAAAAAACAGAAACTCACTGAACTCATACAGTGTAGAGCATTACAATGTTTCCAGTTGTAATGATGCTGAGCCTGGCATTTTTCCCTTCTGTTTCACCAACATGTGCCATGATACTTGTGTCAGCAATGACAGCACACACTCAGATGTGTGTTTCCTTCAACGTGAGTGTGACCCGATAGGTTTAAAGCAAGAAGGACCACCTTAAAAGGAGGTTAATCTGTACTGTATATACAGCCTGGAGGTCAGACTTCCTCACAGCTGTTATGAACATGAGCTCCTTTTCCATCAAAATTACCAGGAACTACACAGATTACTACACAGATTACCAGGACCTTATTTACCCGGGTACATTTGACCAAGGAGTTGACAAGAGAAGTAAAGGAAACATCACGCACAGCCCCTCGAGACGATTTTAGGAAAATAATCAGCTAAGGAGTATTCTTGTCATAGTTCCAACACACCAACACACAGAGCAGCAGATGGAAAGGTCTAATCTAAGCAGAATCCAGTCTCACCAACTCTTTGTCTGCACACACTCCGTTTGAATGACCCTCAAACGCAGAGGCTGTTAACCTTGATTTGAAGTGTACCTCTCTGAACTGCTCTGTACTTTAACACACTGGTGACGACAAGTTAAACGTTTTCACTGAACTCGTCTTTACTGCATGTATATTCGCTTACTCCTGGGTCTGCTTGAAGGACAGAATGTGTCGCTCTGCTGCACAGACAGTTAAGCCCCCTGACGAGAATTTGTGACTTGCGACATTGGCCCACATAAAAAACCATTTACATTGACTTGACGATCGCGGCCACATTAAGCACCATATGAACCTAGTGTGAACCTCGTCGTCGCGTTGTTGGCGTCTCTGTGTCCTTGAGGCTCGGAATTCTCTCTCCCGTCTTCTCATGCATTAAGAACCCCAATAAAGTACAATAACAATCATAATGTATCATAATGAGCTTGGCTGTTTTTTTTTGCATGCTTTAGATCAGATAACCATCAAAATGAAAATGAAGCTCAGCTTTTGACATAATCAATGCATGGTAAAACTTAAGTGTCTTGTTGTGGGGGGAGTCTCCACTGCCTCCTACTGTCTGAAACTAGCGTTGCAAGATCATGGCTGCCTCAGAATCAGGAGGTTTCGCGAGAAATACGACTTGCGTCATGCCACTACACACATACACAGCCAGGCACCTGCTATGAACTATGAAATCAAGGCAGCGATAGTGTTACTTTAGGCGTTCATCATGGCAGAGCCGGCGAAAAAGAAGCCGAGAAGACTGTTGTCGGAGTAAAAGAGGAAGAGGAAGCGACTGTCTGACCGAGGGAAGGGGCGGGATCTGATGAACGGCTTTTGTTCCCCAGAAAACAAATGCACTAACCAGGAAAGGGAAGGGAGGGGGGGAGTGTGAGCAATGAGTTTTTACAGTGATGATAAAGAAGTAGACGATGGTTAGTTGGATGTTTACGGTGGTGTCGTACAAATATGTACTCCAAAACTTAATGCAATCAAATCTCATAAATACGTTTTTGTGGTCCTCGACATGGGCTGCACCTAACAACTATTTTCATAAATAGATTCATCTGTTGATTACGTTCTTGATTAAATCGGTTTGGTTCGTGTCAAATGTCAGAAAATGTTAATTGGTGTTTCCCAAACCTTGAAATGATGATGTTCTCAAATGTCTTCAAACCAATTTATTATATGGAGCAAGAAAACAGAATTATTCATAAGAAGCTGAAAAAAATCAGGGAGCTTATTTTAATTTCTGGAAAAGACACAGAAAATACAAGTTGACAATGTATGTATTAATTGATTAATAGTTCCAGCTCCAACCTTTTTGTTGAAGAGTGTTTATAAAACATACTGACAGATAGTTGGCGCTGACTGCACTAACTGCTAGATCATGGCTGCCAACAGTGATATGAGGAAAAAGTCCAACTTCAGTTCCAGTTGTAATTTTAGCTATTGGCCCTCCACCACAGAAATAATGGCTGTTAATCAAGACTTGCGGTGACTTTCAATTCAAACTCCTTTAGAAATAAAGTTTCGAGCCCCCGGTGTGAAAAAATAAAACTACCATTTACTTTTAAGCATGTATACTCAGCCTCAAATGTCTTTAAAGCAAATTTAACTGGAAACGGATCTGTTCAGATTCTGCTTAAAAAAAAGTTTCATGTTGAATTTGAATTGGCACCAAATACCTAATCTAGATCAGACCCGGATGCAATTTAGTCTGATGGTAGGGTGTCTAATCCTGCATACACTTATCAAATTTAATCTGAGGTTTGACAAAGAAATCCTTTAAAAAATTTGAGAATTTTTTTTGTGATGTCTTACCAAAATTGAACAGGAACATACAGCAGGGTAATCACCTACCATCACAAATTAACAGGAAGTTAATACTAACTTGGAGAAACCCACGGCGATGAAAACATAACCCCCTTGGTGGAGGAGGTTAAATTAAAGGATACAGAATTTATTGTAGGAATTATTGGTGAGCAGAAATCATGAGCCCTAATTGAAATCAGAGTAGATCTCATACATCCCTGTAGTTGGATTAAAACGATAATCATGTTATGGTATTTGCTGGGGCTCTGCCTTAATGGTATTGTTGCCATAATTATATTATAGCTGCGACGGATGGAAACATTTTAAAAGCCAGATTGTTGTCTTCCCAGGATGCATATACCTGCTGTGCTAGCTCTGTTTCCCTGAAGCAGTACCCAAGAGTTCAGTTGGATTTTTATATTGTTTACTGTCGAATGTTTTGGGTCTCATTCTGCAGATCGCAGTATGGGGAAGAGCAATAAAAAGGATGCTCGCTCACGTTGCTGCTGAAATGTCAAAGCTTAAATAATCCCACTTGTAAAAATGAAATAAATAAATAAACAAATCAGGGGCCGTCTGCTTTAGAGCAGAGGTTTCCAAAGACTGGGTCGGGACCCAGAGATGGGTCATGGTAGATTTTTTTGTGGTCCTTAAACAAATTTGGAGAATTTTCCCAATCTTTCAGTTAAGATTTATGTTTTTTTAAATAACGTGAAATTAGACGATGTGGTTGCACCATTTATGTTGTTTTACTGCAGTTGGTGTAATGTTGCTTTGCATTACGGCCTCCTTTAACATTTACCTTAACCTTCTTGTAGCTGTCTGGATGCTCTGGTCTACTGTCATTTCCACTGTTACGCAGCAACAGAGCTCATGTGTAAATATTCAATCAGTTTTAAGGCCCTTTGCTTGCGTTTTCCTTATGTGTGTGAAGTTAGCTATTCAAGTGAGTTTGAAAAAGTATGTTCTTTGTAGGGCTGCAATGACTATTCGATTAATTGAACATTAATTGATTAATAACTTAATTTGGCAACTATTTTGATTATCAATTAATCGGTTTGGGTGTTTTTTTTTTTTCCCAATAATAAAAACAAGCTTCCCGATTTTGCAGTTTTTTAAATGTGAATACTTTCAAGTTTCTTTGCTCCACCTAACAAAGAAATCATTAAAACTAAATCGTTTTGGTTTATGGACAAACGTTATCATTTCCAGGTGTGGTAATTATTTGATTAAATGGAGAAAATTCATATAATGTTGCATTGTTACTTAGTACAATGTTGTTAGTTAGTTACATAGTACATGAATAGAAAATATTTGCCCAACCTAATAACTTATTGCAACCTTTACCATATTTTGTACTAATGCATTTTGTATAATACCCAGGAAGTTTTGTTGACCTGCTCTCACTGGCAGAGTTCACACGCTTTGTTTGCTGAAGTCTCCGTCTCAACTTCCCCTGCAGGTTGGAGTGGGTGGAGATCATCGAGCCGCGCACGCGGGAGCGCATGTACGCCAACCTGCTGACGGGTGAATGTGTGTGGGACCCTCCGCAGGGCGTCCGTATCAAGCGGACCGGTGAAAACCAGTGGTGGGAGCTGTTCGACCCAAACACCTCGCGCTTCTACTATTACAACGCCTCCACCCAGCGCACGGTGTGGCACCGGCCCCAGGCCTGTGACATCATCCCTCTGGCCAAGCTACAGACCCTGAAGCAGCAAACAGACGCCACCAACCCCCGTCCAGGAGGAGGAGGAGGAGGAGGAGGGAGAGCATCAGCGGACAACAGCCCGGGACGAAACAGTGGAGTCAGCAGAGAGGGAAGCACCTCCTCCTCCCTCGACCAGGAGCTCTCTGAGAAACAGAGCAACAGAGAGGAGGCAGACAGGTGAGGCTCGCCTCCTTCGTGAGTCACTTCATAATAAAAAGGTAGAACAAACACAATCTAGGCCTTAAATCACACAGGAAAAACAGAACTTTTGCCTATAGAATCTTTCTTGTTCCTAGTTTCTGGAAATACACAAAACGCGTCAAAGTGACCCTAAAGGCTGTAGTATATATGCCAGGCCTGAAGGTGGCGCTGTAATGCTGCCACACAATTACACCAAAAACAGAGAAGATTGTTATAGAAGAGGACTGCCACCGATTCTTTGAGTGAATGTCACTTTACAGTTGTCCAGCATAAAAGGGCTACGTACAAGATTATTCAGGCATTAATAGTTTACAGGTGATTGTATAATTCAGTATTTAAATCTTCACTTTCTGCCAAGTGAAAAATCAGTCGCGTTACTATAGAGACCTGTTCTGTTCAGTCCCCTTAATACCTCGCAGTTCAACATTTTTCACATTTGTCGCTAGACAAATTTATGGAGATACGTTTCAGCCATCGCCATGGTAACGGTACTATCCCCCAGCCAGCTCTTTGTCACGAGACCCACGTGACGCAAGTTTGAGAGCCCTGATTTAAATATCCTGGGTATAACCTGAAACAAAAAGTGATGTGAGGGCACGACATGAGTTGTAATCACAAAACTGAAGCCTTCATTTTCGTCTACGCCGTGAAGGATCCACGTCTTCCGAGACGAAACAAGCTGTACCAACGAAAACTGAAGCAGCTTTAAAAGGAGTAAGGGTCACACGCTCGTTACCCTTTTGTCTGAATGTCCTCCATGACGACAGGCAGTGACCACTGCATATAAACCCACAGGCCACCTGGAGTTAAAGGTCACAAATGGAACATGTCTCAATCTTTGTCTCTCTCAGGCGTGCTTCCTTCCCTCCCTCCTCTCTCACCCTCGGCATCATCACCCCCCTCCCCCTCCTCCTCACCTCTCCGTCTAACTAGGCTCGATTTGCCGCTCGCTGTAAGCTGCTGCAGTCTGCAGTGATTGGTGGAAATGCCTGGCGAGGGGGTCACGGTGTCCTGTAAATGTCTTCTCTACTACACACACACACACACACACACACACACACACACACACACACACACACACACACACACACACACACACACACACACATCACAACAGTGATGTATGATGTTCCAGCCAGTTATTCACATGGTGCAGATTCAGAGGAACAGCTAATCACTGCTCTTACACACAATTACAGCCTCTGTCTCTGTAAGTAGCTCATGGGAAACGCTAAGTGTGGTGACACAGCGATGTCGCACCAAATGCTGCCATTTTACTAACACTATAAAGGCAATTTCACACTAAATTTAGCAGTCGGGCCTGGGACTTTTGAACAAACTAAACTGTTTCTTAACCTTGTGTCATCCGTGTTTGACAAAAACAAAGCCTGAAATAAAGTGACTCGAATTATAAGAAATAAGGTTTGCGAAAGATATTTACGGATAAAGGCTGTGCCAACAGTCGGGAGAAGAATTTGTGATAGTGTGGTGCATGTTTTTTGCTTTCCTGCCAATACTGATTGAAAAAAAAAAAAAAAAAAAAAAAAAGCTGATAAAAACCAAAATGAAATACTGGTTTCCAAACAATGGGTCAGGATCCACAGACTGGTCATGGGAAATTTTTTATGGGGGTCCCCAAACAAATTTGCTAAATTGGAACCTTTTAGTTCCAATTTATTGATTTATATTTTAAATAATATGCTTAAAATTAAGCTTAATTTTGGAAATGATTCATTTACCAATTCACAATTATATTAGGTGTGCTATTATGCACAAATTCCCTCGTCACAGTTTATGTAGTGGTTTGTTTCGTGATAGTTTGCCGTCTTTAAAAGGTAGGGAGTTTGGAAAACACCGCTTTAGAGCTCTGTGACAATGCTATGGTGTTATTATATTTACATTTTTACTTCAGTCCCTCGTTCTGTTCATCTTTCAGTTGATCCAAATGATGAAATAATAATTACAGTTATTGATAACAAGATTTGCTCCAACCATTTATGGCTAACAGCAGGAAGATAAATGCAGAAGAGAAAGAAGCCAATAAAAACCGAGGTACAGTACATTGCAGAGTCATTTAACGTGGGAGTGAATTGGCAACTATTTTGAAATGATGTGCACTGTAAAGGAGAATTTTGTAGTTCTTGATGCGTCGTCAGGATGCTGCGGGAGCACCATTTTCCGTGTTCTAATGTTGGTGTTCAATGAAAACGATCTTTCAAGACATTTCAAGGTCAAAATCCTACATTGCATTGCTTGAAGTCAACACGCGCATGTTATACGAGTCCGAAAACAATGTTTTTTCATAGAGATATTAAATATGGACAACTTGAAGGCAGTATTTGTTTGTTGTTTTGGAATGTTGGAGGTACACTACAGTGGGACAGTTTAAAGCTCATCCCAAACCTGCTGAAAAACTGAAACAGACTTAGATATTCAGTAGCCGAAGAACCTCATTTTATTGACTAAATGCAAGTTTCTTTCATTGTCTCTAAACTTGCACAGCTTATAAACTCCGCTATTATCGGTTCATAATAAAATAGGAAAAGCAGGATCCAGTGACGTGATGTTCTCCTGTCAAGATGCTTCACTCCCTGCAGCATTTACTTATAACAGGTAGAGCTGGCCGAGCGTCTGGAGAGGCTGAATGAGAGCAGGACAGGCTGTTTGTCAGAGACCACACAGCTTTCTCTCTGACAGATGGGAGCTATTGACCTCCACACACACACACACACACACACAGGATCCCATTAAAGAAGTACAGGAGGAGCAAATGGAGGCAGAAAGAGAGAAAGGAGGTGGAGGAGGAATGACAGGGATCAAGATGAAGAGGGAAAATGTCCTAGAGTTGTGCGCCTCCATCACTGGGCTTGTTGGAATATTAAGGTTGTCATTTCAAACTCAATACGATACCAAGGAAAATAAGCAATACTTGATAAAACAAAAAGAGGAAAAGAAATTACCGGAAATTTGGAGACATGATTCTTTTTAGAAAGATTAGAATACTATAAATAACGTCAACATTATTTATGTTTGGCTCAGCTGACGTTTGACGTTGGCATACGACTCTTGTGCGGCGTCATGTGAGAGGTTCAAAGGCGACCGTTGTCTCAGTTCAGCAACCAAGGACAGTCTGTGGACATTCTTTGGACAGTGTCTCAAATTTAGCATGTCCATCTCACCTTGTGTGCTGTCCACTTTCCATTAAAAAAATGCAACATGAATGACGTATCTTCAGTGTAACCGTTGCTCAAGTGGCACGGCACTTTTTAATTTAACTTTTTTGAGAACCGGCACTTTTATTTGTGTACCATCACTTCTACTCTATTTATCCAGTTCATTATTTAGGCCCAGAATAATCACTTTCAATGTTCACCTGTTCTCGTGAGAGTCTAGTGTTTGTTTGGGTTGGGCCAAAACATCGATTTGGTGATATATCGTCATCCTTCCTTGTACAATACAGAAATCGATACACCAGGGTATGTATTGATATTTTAATTAATAAATTAAAGTGCTCTAAAGTAAACAGTCCCTGCCAGTTTCACTCACTGGGTGTCGCTACTTCATGCCTCCTCATGGTGGCGCTGCTCCAATAAATGAGGAAAACTGGGGGGGGGGGGGGTTACTTGGTCAAGAAGACAGAGTTTACAGTGGGATAATGTCAATAAAACGTTTGTTAAAGATGCCCCATCCACGTTCAATGCAGAGACCTTATGCACTTTGTTCTCTATGTTGTGAATAAATAGAGACAATCCTTCGCTTTAAACTTAACAACACAATTGTCTGGCATATCATCACGGAATCGTATCGTGATATTATCGGTATTGCGATCCATGTGTCACGTATCGTATCGTGAGGTAGCCTGAAATTCCCACCGCAAGTTTCTAATCGTCTCAAGTTAGTTTTTATTTTTTTGGGTAAAAAAAGAACAATATCTATAGGGAGTGTTTACAAAACGTGACTAATGTTTAGTGATATTCAGTCACTTCTTGCCACATTCATGTTCTGGAGGAACAGCATAATAACAGGACACCACCTAAAATGGACTGTGTCGGAGCTGGAGTCCAGTTATTTTAATATGGACTAAATATTTAAATAAACAGATGTTGTGAGCGTCATTTACTGAAAATGTTAATAATTTAGTGTTTAATGATTTAGTAATACTGACATACACGCCTCATGGGAATAAAATCTAACAAGGATTAATAAGATTAAACCTGATTAAATTATGGAAACTAAAAAAATATGTACACACAATTATATAAAAATATACATATACTGTGCATAAAATAGAACGGATGTTTATACAGTGGGAACATCTGGAAGTAGACGCTTCATGCAGAGGATGGATCAATTTAAATGTAAAATTAATGTTCACATTTCTAAATAATGAAGGGACAAGACCCATATGAATGATTATATTACAGTATACAGTTTAATAACAGGAGTAATATGACTAAAATAGATTTTTTACCAATGCAGCAATAATATAAATTATATCTAGTGCATTTGTTACAGTTACATTGTGTGTGTGTGTTATTATCTTCACTCTGTTTTTCACACATAGTGAGAATGATTATCAGTTTAATTATGAGGGCTAAAGATAGAACAGACACATGCTGTATTCTATTCATATTTCATGTCATATGATATTTGCACTCAGAATCAGGTTTATTGCCATTTTTCTGGTCATTTGGTGTAAATCAAGGGCAAAAAAAAAAACGACAACTAAAAATTAGAGTAATATAAAATAAGAAAATAAAGAAAAGAAGAAAAGAAGAAAAGAGAAAACATGAATATAAATGCAAACAAAAATCTGTGCAGTACGCAAGTTCTGCAATATGTCATTGTGCAATCTGAAATTGGAAAATGGAAGTTTAAATGTCAATAGGCACAAGTGACATAAGAATAAAAGCATGATTGGAATAAAACAATGGTGATTGTTTTAAATATGGAACAAAGGAACCAGAACAAATGAGAAGCTGAAAAATCAGAAAACTTGTTTTTAATAATTTAAAAACATGCAAAAACGAATTAATAGAAACAAAACTCTGATCCAATAAAGCCCATTTGAAAACAATCAGCTGGTATATGCTGATTGTCATTCGGATCAGTGTTCAAATAAACGTTTTTTCCCGATCATGACTTCCTGTTTCGGTGCCACCATGTGTCTGATCCACGTAAATGTGGCATGTTTCCATTTTGTCCCTGCTGTGTTTACTTTCCAAAAGAATAATAAAATAAAAAAGGAACAGAAATGGGCGTCACAAATGATGAGGACGAGGAGGGGAAAATGGGACGAATAGCGGGGACGAACGAGGACGAGGGGACGGACAGACAATGTTTTTACTGCGGAGGTGAAGCTTCTTCTTCTTCTTCTTCTTCTTCTGCTTTTCTGTCTGGAGAATTAGACAACACTGCACATGTCAAAATAATCCATTTTGACTGAACGCTTGATGAACGCACGCGCACTCAAACCACAGTCCGGTCATTTAAGTTTGCGTCCATGAAAATGATTCACATCGGTGCTATTGTGTTTGAATAGGGGGATTATTTTCTGTTAACAATAATCTTTTCCTTTTACAGCCAAGACATTTGTCCAATATTCTGTGCTTACCTAGAAGGGTTGTATTTCCATTGTACCTTTGGCTTTAAAAAAAGTCTTAAATTTAACATATGTAAACATGTAGACACCCTGTTTCAGTAATACATTTGTTTGGATTGACCTATGTTGAGCCATCACAGACTTCAACAGGACCGCAGTTCTTTTTCAGCTGCAAAGCTTTTCAAACCTGCAGAGAATGACCACATCTTACTGTCTGGACAATGTGCGAATTTCATATCTGAAAAAGTGTCAGTGGAGAATTTAAGGGCTTGAGGCTTTTAACAAAGAGACTACACAATGGCACAGTGCCTTTTTTTTTATTTAAAAGTGGTTATAATGGCTTGATGTCACAGTTGGAAACAGCTGCGATACTCAGTCCTTTGGCTCAGTATTTGGAAATATATCTATCTTCACACAGATCATGGTTGTAATAAACGGTCTGTGGATGCTTGCTTTGTTAAATCTGTCGTCCAGTAAATCATACTTCCATATCAGAGACCAAACTCACAAAATTTACAAATCAGCATGATCACCCCCCCTTTTTCAATAAGCCTTCAGCTGAGACTCTGACTGTGAAAGGGAATTATTCATGGTGGACCAGGAACCATCAGGAACCTGGAACCTTGAAGTGACTCTCGTCCTCAAATCTTTGATCCTTGCTTAAAGCGCTCGTGTGTGTGTGTTGAATCTGAGGCCTGGTTGTGCAGCTGCAGACTGTCAGTCCAGATGGCTGGTAGATCTGCCGTCACCCATTCTTTATTGGATCTGGTTCTACGTGAAGTGTCTACCAACTCTCTCTCTCTCTCTCACACACACACAGAGTCTGGTTTCCATGACTTCAGAGGACATAACATCGACTTGGATTCATTTCCTGGAGATCTAACCATAACCTCAACATGTCTTCACCTTAAAATGTAATAATTTACATTATGGGGACTTGATTTTTGTCCCGTTAAAGGAAGACAAGTCCCCATAATGTGAATGTGGAGACAGGTGTAGGTCCTCACAACACGAGTAATACCTGAACAAACACACACCGTGGATTCACAGTTGACGCTTTTTCCTCATTGAAAGGGTAAAAGAGTTGATAATGATAGTCCTAGTTTGTATTTTGAATTAATTTTCTCACTTTAAAACTGGTCTGCTCTCACGTAGCTAAAACATACACGACTTTTGATTACAGTAATTGAAATGTCTTGTAGTGGAATTGTAAATAGATAGATATGATGATATGTCACACAATGTCCAAATAGATTTAGCATTTCATGTTAACATGATGAACATGATCATGGAGAATTGGTTTGGCTTCCTACACCAGGTTTTTATAATCCTCTATATATTTCTCTTCTCTGCGCGTTTTAATTTAGTGACGTAGTTTGTTTCTGTGACGATAAAGAATCTCGGAGCAGCTGCGTCAGGACAAATATCAGTGATTCACTGAGTGGAGATGATGGACAGTATAGGCCTCTGTATGTACATATACTATATGCTAATAGGTGGCATTGCAGTAGTGCAATATACCATTTGAGCTGACGATGGGATGAAGCTGCTTCTTAAAAAGAACAGAAACACACAGTATTCACTGGAAACACCGTGTTTTTCTTGTTCTTGCTTTTAGATTGTGAATTACGGAAAAATTTAGCATCAGTGTGAAATGTGCTGAGGCTCCTGGGAGGTGGACTAACCTTGAACTCTGTGTGGTCTTAATTATGGCATCAACTCATCAAAGATCAAAGTTTGTGCTGCATCTCGCAGACCCTTCAGCATCAGAAGTAACAATGTGATGAATCAATTCCCCGAGCGTTTAATGAGGCAGAAGCACAAAGAAATATCTGAGTCATCACTACAGGCCCAGGTCACTGTATCTGCATCTGTTAAGTCCTTGTTTAGACTCCACGGCTTGTCTGATGACTTTGAATGCACTGCCAAATACTGTAATTGAATTTGACAGTATATTTAGCTGCTTCATACTGACTTAACGTGCAGCTGACATTTTTAATCAAATCATAATTTCTCCAAAATCCCACCTTCTTTCTCTTTCCTTAAGTCTTCAAATCCTGTGTCCATGTCAACCAGACCATGCTGGCCATTTGGTGGCCAGTGTTTGGGGCAGTTGGTTATTATGTGTTTCCCAGTTTGGAGTGGATCCCCACGTTCCCACCCAGACACCATCTTTCCATAGCTGCCCCAAAGCGTCCTATGCCTGTCCTCAGGTGGTTGAGGGTTTGCCGTTTGCTTTGCTTTGCTTTGGGGCAGCTGCTGGCTGAGAACATCTGTGTGGTCTTCAACGTGTGGCCTGCCGACTGCCACTGTTCCCCTCCATCTCGCCTTGACGCGGGCAGCCTTGCAGGTTTCAGATGGTGTTGTGTGGAGCAGTTCCAGGGTGTTTTTTGTATCTTGTGGAGGAGGTGGGATTCACCTTTGGAGGAGGGGCCAGTGATACCAATGAGGACAGGCTGTTAGTTGATTTACTGGTGTTGCTCGTAGACATTCGGAGACTTAGTTTTGATGATTGCTGTTCCTTGTTCATCACTTTTTTCTGTAAATAAGCCAGCAAATGCAGAGCGGACAACCTGCTTCCTGTTCATGGTAAATGGTTTGTATTTATAAAGAACTTCTCTAGGTTTGATGACCACTCAAAGTGCTTTTCACTACAGTTTTGCCATTCACCCATTAACAGACATTCATATATCATTCACACACTGCTGGCACAGTGGCCAAGGGGCAATTTGGAGTTAAGTGTCTTGCCCAGTAGAGATCCACAATATTTACTCAGCCAAATACTCTGTACAGGATTAAAAGATATTCCCTCTTGTATTTCCAATGGAACATTTTCATGAAAGTGTTTTTAGATTGGATTAAAAAGTCTTTTCAGTTTATAAAATGAAAATGTATGTATTGTTTGTTGTTCTACTAAGCCTGTTGTAAGATAAATATTGGCCTGTATACAGTATCATGAAAGATTTGTGCCAAAGACACCAACTTGAGGCAAACTTGACTGGAGAAGCTTCAGATTGAGGTTGTTTATAGATTATATTATAGGAAAGCTTGTCGTATGTATTGACATGGTATGTAGTGTCTGTTTCCATTGCATTTCTTAACAATTGCACTGGTGGTCAATTGGGAAAAGTTGACTGTAAAAATATTGCCATGTTCCATCAGTCCTGGAAGTGACAGCCACAATATTAAAAACATTTTTTCTTGAATTACAGTGACTATGACACTGACAAAAGAGGAATTGCAACCAATACATTTTAAGAAGAACATCAGTGTCCAAGTGCCACGACCTGGACTTAGGACAATCATTTTAAATATAATTACTGATTTAAATGATTAAAAACAGCTCCAGACTGTGTGAGTGTGAGATCTTACCTTTATGTAGAACAAGCTCTTGGATGAAACGTGGAAGAAACTCCAAAACAGCCCACAATATCCATATCCTGTCCAGGTATGTTGCAGAATTTGCTGTGGGCGTCTTCATCATCTGATTTAGATTTAGACATTAACCATGACAAAACCTGCTTCATGTCCATGTCACGTTCTTAATCCTTTCTCTGGTTTTATTTTGCCTTCACGAGTGTCTTGACCCCGTGTGCGGTTGCTGCGTCTACCTGCAGTAACATTTGTTGCTAAAAACATTACTTAGTCACAAAATGGACGCCAACTGTCTTTTTTTTCACCGGCCAGTGAATGACCCAGCAGCAGACTCTGTTTGAGTGGATAAAAAAAAGTCACTTAAGTGGGTGAAACTTTGGAAACATAGTCAGGAAACATAGTCAGGAAACAGCCAAAAGTTGAGGAGAGACAGGTGCAAACAATCAGGGTGCGGTTGAGTAATCACAACACAGGAAGTAAATGACCTGAAATGAGAAGGCTTCCTGTTTTATTTACCAAAATAAAACAGGAAATAAAACTGAGGAATAAACAAAATCGTCACCTCAGCAGATGACAGATTAACAGCCATTGATTACTGCCATATCCAACACTTTCTGTTACTGCTTGTTTTTCAAAGTAAAACCACTTTAAAGTTTTGGTGGACGTGAACAATACATGGAATACATGGAACAATAAAAACCTACACCAGGTTGACAAATGATACTGTTAGATACAACACAGATGTCACATTAAATAGGACACATTATCACAAAATATGTTGCCCATTCTGCGTGTCTATTCAGATATTACATTATATTACAATGTACTGTACATTTGCAACCAAATCATAATGTTAACCATTGCACAGATGTCCCACCCAGATTTCACCCATTTTGAGGGGATCACAGTTAAAGTTACTGACTAAAAGCACAGTTGTGCTTGTTGCTTGTGTGTTCAATCACTGTGTTAATTGGATTTCACAACTCTGGCATTTGCATTGGTCTAAGAGTTGGCAGTAAATATCATCTAATTAACAAACAGCATGAAACTCAAAAGTATTGTAATGATTTTGTAGACCAGTCCCTACAAAAACCAACTAAAATATGAAGAAGTGGACTGTTTGTATTTATGTGCTTTCAATCGGAATCTAGTTTTGCTTCATTCAAACATTGTAAAATTAAGTGTGTAACATGTAGGAGTGTTGTATGAAAGTGTATTATAGTTTAAAAGTAAGAATAAGCCCTCGATAGGCGTCTTAGGCAACAGTGGTGCGTCAACAAAGTCCATCATCTTGTGCCACCGTGTTTCTACAACAGCCTGAATAGGACAAACCATTCCACACATAAACTAACTTTTATCTTTTAACTATATTCGTTGGAATCACATCAAATGACGGACAACTCGACTGTGAAGCCTGTCTTAGTTAAATAGAAAATAGTAATAATATAATCTGGAGTCTCACCTTTAGATGTCACTAATTCCTATACAGAAGCCCCGTGTGTCTAAACATGTATCAAACCCTTTGAATTTTTGCGTTTTACCAATGACGTTGCCCTGATGTGGCACTGTGACTGTAAATGTACTCTAATCTGTGTTAATCTGTGGTACGGGCACATCCAACATTTACACAACTAGGCTGAAGCATGTGAAGTTGGTTTGTGGTTGAAGCTGATGCTGCTGTGGCTGAGACAGATGGAGGCGGATCTGGATGAGGCAGCGAGTGTGAGAATTGATTTGAAGGTCAAATAATCATGAATAATTTAAGAATAACGTGAGAAAGACGGAGAGAGAGAGAGAGAGAGAGAGAGAAAAGGTCGGCAGATAAATCGACACATGTAGGACGGGGAGAAGCTGTGGACAGAGTGAGGAGGGAAGAGGAAGGGGATTAGAGCTGGAGTCTGGGACGGCACAGCCTGGAATGGTGAATCCTGCCACTCTTTGTTTTGCACTCTCTCTCTCACACACATATGCATATTAATATGTACAAACACTTTCACTGCCACTATTGAGCAGTGGCCCTGGGGATCAGTGCGTGGAAGTGTCTGGAAACGGAGGGTGGCCATTGCTGCAATCGATTTCACACTTCCCTTCCTCTGGCCAAGTTCACCACTTGTTTTTCATCCCAAACTGCCCTCCTCTTCCTCCTCTTCCTCATCCCTCTGGTTGTCTGACAAACAAGCAGAATGTGAAGGCCCACTCAGTGAATGTGAAGTGATGAAGTAAAGGTCTGTTGTTGCCAAAGGCTGTTGTTCAGTGATTAGTTTGTTGATTATCTGCGCCCGTGTGTCCCTACATTGAACACAGTACATGGAACAAATGCACAGTAACTGTGACTGAAACAAAAACAAGTGACAACAGTGCAAGTAACTACTCGTTAGCGTTGGGGGAAAAACTCAATAATATACAGTAACTCATGTATTAAACAGCGTTAGGAAAGTCAGCATGCAGGCTATATCAGACTAAGTCACGTGAAATCAGATGTTGCCGTAAACATTTTTATTAACCGATGGTTGAATGGGTCAATTTTCAACAGTTGGTTAATGACACACAAAAGCTAATTAATGAGTTGACAGTTCCCGTCTCCTAATCCCAAAGGAAAAATAAAGCATCAGCAATGAAAAAAAATATTCCTTTAATGTCAAGTTATTCTAAGAAAATATCAGTTTTAGCTTTAAATGTTCATTTCTAACGCCATTTCCACTCTGTTTCACGTCCGTCCCACCCACGCGTTGTCCCGGTCACTCCCCCTACATACTTCCGTGTCTCTTTTGAGTTGGTATGAATGTTATGCAATACTTCCTATAGAGGGCAGTGCCAAATTGCAGGCACCAACAAACATGGCAACCACTGAAGAGGTTATTTTTTGTTGTTGGTAATATAAATTGTCTCATCAGTGGGGAATATTACTCGTTGGCGTTGCCGATGAGAGATCAATAACGTGCGGGATTTTCAATCTGAGACGTCAGACAACTTGCTTTGCCAGATAGCCCTTTGAATTAAACATGCCACGTCCCACAACACCGTCTCCTGGGATAAGCCACCGTTTTAAAAGTCCAAATAGACTCTTCTTTGTTCTTCTGACTGATTGGACTATTGACTCTACACTGCCCCCACAATTTCCGGTGGTAGTGCCTCATTTCGCATGTCATCGTAAGCTCTTCTGTGACATGCACAGTGATGGATAAAATTAACGCAAAGAACGGGCGAAAGGCTCTGACAGCCTCTGTCTTTTACATAGTGTATTAATGGGGCCTTTCGATGCGAACTGCAGTGAAAATCTGTTCAACACAATGAAGAGTTTCCTGAATATTATTGAAACTTACTCATAGTACATTGAAACATTGGTATGAAAGTGCTGAACAAAGTCAAAGGTTAACACTTTGACAATGAGACATTAAAAGATAAAGACAAGTTGCCCCAGGAGGTGAAAACTAAATTTTAAAGTGTATCGCCACATTACAGGCACAGGAAAGGAAAAAGACATGTAGACTGACTGTAGTGTAAAGCGGTGATTTACAAACACTGGGTTTGGGACCCACAGATGGGTCAGGTTAGATTTCTTTTTGGTCCCTAAACAAATTTGCAGCATTTTCCCCAAGATTTATGTGTATATGTTTTATATAACATGAATAAAATTAACTTACCAAGCATGTTTGGCCTTTCTGCATGGAGTTTGTATGTTCTTCCCGTGTGTGGGGGGGGTTTTCTCCGGGTACTCCGGCTTCCTCCAAAAACATGCAGATTTGGAGAGTAGGCTAATTGGACACTCTAAATTGCCCGTAGGTGTGAAGGTGAGAGTGAATGTTGTCTGTCTCTGTGGGGCCCTGTGATGGACTGGCGACCTGTCCAGGGTGTGACCCCGCCTCTCGCCCTATGTCAGCTGGGATTAGGCACCAGCGACCCTCATGTGGAGGACAAAGCGGTAGAAAATGAGTGAGTGATATTTGTCTGTGAAGATTCTCAGTCATCCAGGTCATGGTATCCAAAGTGTAGTAAAAAAAAAAAACGTCTTCAAGAAATTCAACTAAGTCCAGTTGCCTTTTTTTACTACACTTTGGAGTGAGTGATATTTCTTTTTCCCGTCTGTAAAAGTGGAAAGAGTCTCGCTCTCGGCTAAAGGCCGTATTTGATGATCTAAGCTTGACTAAAGTACACGTAGGATTATTGTTGTGTCAGTGTCTGTCTGTCTGATGCACCTGCCTCGGTACCAGTGATGCTGCTGAGGGTGTAGGTTTGATGTAGGATGTGGTTTTGACACAAGTCTGGCAGAGTCTTGGCTCCGGTTCAGCAGTTATTCATTGTGTACACATCCTGAAACACAACACATCTAATCTATAATGTATGTCTATCCTCTGGAAATGCTGACCTGATAACCTTCCGCTGATTTCGAGAGGCAAGTTCTTTTTTCCTCCGAGCGAGTCGTGGGCTGAACTGTCACTTTAAGTGACACGCCTCAACTTTTCTTAAGGACACTGTTCATGCGTGTAGAATACATAATGGTCGACATGGGTTTAAAACACAGCTCAGATCAGAGGGATGTAGTTACAGTGCAGGGTTTCTCTTCCCTGGACTAAATGAAAATGAATGGACTTTCTAATTTGCTTACTACTTTACATGTTATGAAAATGAAGGGAATTTCTGATTTGCAGAACAACACGAGTTATTAAATTGCGTCACTGCGCATGCGCTCACTTGCTGTTAGCTGATGAAAAGTAACCGGAGGTTTAGTAGACGTATTTAACATTTTTCTTGACTTTTTCTCAACTGCACTTAAAGAGATAGTGTGGTTTACTGTGTAGCCAGCCAACAATATCTTAAGAACAGTAATTTTAGCATTTAGACAGGCTTTTCTATCTGTAAACTGAAGTTGGGCAACTGCACCACAGCCCATAACGAAAATAAGTGATTTTACATCATAGCACATACGAGTAATTCACTCTTCCTCCATAAGTTAGTTCAGAATTTGTGACGTCAGTGTTTGAAATGCTTTTTCTGGCTTTACTTAAGTGATACAACCCCACTAAAAAAGGCAATAGTGAACCAGCAGCTCACGTGTTTTTTTGGTATGGGAGAGTGAGCAGTATACAAACTTAAGTTTCCAGCCGGAAAAGGCTGTCAAATGGTGAGACAGAACACTAAACAGATTGTTAAAATAACACAGACTTGGGCAGACATGAATTTAATGAGTGGAGCCTTTTGTTTTTTGTTTGTTTAATCTGTTTCTCCCTTTTTTTTTCATTGCTGGCAGCCAAACAGTGGTGTTCGCAGCAAAGCCAGCATTGTTAATGTGTATTTGCATCTTGCAACCACACTTAAAAAAGCCTACACTATCCCTTTAGCGCCAGCAGGGTAAATAAAATGTACCAGCAGAGTGCGGGGCTTTTTACAGTGCTTAATTCTGAAGTGATGTGTATTTATGTTGGGAAAATCTGGAACAAATTTAGTTACATCCAGTTTTATTAAAACTCGGTGATATTCTGGCACAAATGGGATTATTACAGTTGGTATTTACACATAGAAAACCTGAAAAGTGCAGAGGCTTTAAAAAGTTCCTTTCAGATACTCTTTGTGACAGAAAATTCTGCTCCATAACTTAAATGAACTCCTCTCTTCTCCTCTTCCCTCAGGACTTCTCCCTTCAGGTGGAACACTGGTACAAAGGAGCGAATGTTGATCAAGGTGACTGACAGAGAGCCCAGCTTCTTGGCCCACCAGGGCAATGGTTACTCCCCCTGTGACCCCCCCACCCCTGGTGCTCCCTCTGGAGGGGGCACCACCTCAAGAACCCGCCGTTCTTCTGGAGGAAACCCGCCCTCGGAGCCCGACGGCTCCCCCGTCCTTTACGCCGACCGCCGTCAGTCTCCCTTCCTCAAACGGGCTGAACTTGGCGGAACTGGCACCCACCGGCGCTCTTCGGCGGACTCCCAGCCACCCTCGCCCCGCTACGCCTATGAACCCCCACTGTACGAGGAACCACCGTCAGAGTACCAGCCTCCTCCCATCTACGAGGAGCCTCCAACTGACATGCAGCTCACTGACTCCTCTTCTTTCTACGGCACTGGCAGGTCTCCAGCTCGAAAGTCTTCGGCCCCCCTGTATCACTCCCCCAAACAGAGCCAGTCGCCCTATGGCCAGCTGGTTCTGACCAGACAGAAGTGTCCAGACAAGACCCAAAGTCTTGAGTACAGTCCTGTGGGGAAAGAGTATGTGAAACAGCTGGTGTATGTGGAGCAGTCATCTTCCAGCCCTCGCTTCAAGACTGCTGACCGCCTGCTGCGTTTCGGCACCACGGGAGGCTACAGTGGCTCGTATGGAGGGTCCTACACTCTGCAACACAGCCAGTCTCTCATCAGGGACCCCCGCCTCCTGCTGGACTACAGCGGGGAGGGTGGAGAGGGAGGCCAGAGGTTGCTTTACGAGGACTCCATATCTTGGACATCCAGCCAGACGCACTCCCTCTCCTCGTCCTCGACAGGTGGTCCTGGGGCTTTCTCTCCTGGAGGTAACCGCAAACGCAAGAGTCGCAAGCCTTCTCTCCCCCAGGAGCTGGCGTACTGTGGGGGTCCTGAGGGGGAGCTGACAGGAACAGCATCGGAGGCAATGCTGGCCCAGGCCAGGCTGGCGTGGGAGGCCCAGCAGGTGATGAAACAGAGGAGCAGTTGGGATTCGGGTCAAGGAGGTGGGGCGGCGCAGAGCGGCAGCTCCAAAGACGGCTATGAGAGCGACGGGGCGATGCCTCTGCCGTTACCGGGGCCAGTGGTCAGGGCATTCAGTGAGGACGAGGCGCTGGCGCAGAGCGACGGCCACCACTGGAAACGCAGCACGTTTGACCGACTGGGCTTTCCTCAGGCCCTGCTGGAGAAAAGCCTGTCGGTCCAGACCAACCTGGCCTCTCCTGAACCTTACCTCCACCCGTCACAGGTACGACTGCATATACTGGGAAAGCTGTTTAAAGCATTCATTTACTGTGCAACGTGGGCTCTTTTCCATGGCCGGTAGTCGTTTCTGTCAGTTTATAGACTGTACTGTAAGTGTACTGACACAGAGTGAGTGTGTTACATACAGATGACTGCGCTCTGCATGCTTTCTGTTTACAGAACTCACATAGGACAGGAAGGCATATGCTCAGTGAACACATGGCTGCCAGCAGGGACACAAGGAAAAACATTTTGTCAATTAAAAAAGGCTCACCTAATAAAATGTGTGTCTGCCTAATTAGTATTAGTATTAGTAAAAAGTATTTTCTGACTGTCAACTGAAGTTTGTGTCAGCTGTTTACTCCTGCACCAAAGTCCATAGAGAAAATCAGCATTTTTAGCTGTTCATCTAATCAGAGGATTTCAAACACCAAACTCATATAGTAACCCATTTTAAATTAGTGATAGAGGCAACAGTGGATCAACAACTCCCATAGGCTGCGATGTGAAATAACTGATTTTGTTCAATTCAGTTTAGAAAGTGGAACAAACTTTGGTTTTCTGTTTTAAAAAGCTGTTTTAACGCCGAAGTATACACTTAAGCTGGTATACATCTTGAGTGGGTCTTCTGCTAAATCTCTGTTTCCTTGTGTTTTCAATGGCTGCCATGTTTTCACTAAAACGCGAGTGCCTGTCACCAGCACAGGGACCATTGAGAGTGCAGTGAGCTGGATGTAAGATGCAGATTATACTGTATGTAAGCATGTCATACAACAGCTGTACAGCACAAAAATCAAACAGACAAAAAAACTCAGCTTGACAGAAATGATGACTTAACTTTTACATGACTCACATTTTTACTAAACACAGTCATCCACTGGACTTCAGAGGTGATGTTTTGCCCCAGTGGGTTATTAGGACAGGTTTTGGTCTGTAATTTAAGTCAGTAATTATAGTATTTTTCCCAAACAGGTGAAATACACACACATACAGAGTTTTATGTAACTATTCTTCTGAGGACACTGCATTGACTTCCATTCATTTGGACAGAATAAACAAATCACTAAGCTTAACCATAACCAGTTAACGTCTAACCCTAACCTTAACCTGACCACAATTCAAATCTGAGCCTTAAACTAAACCAGTTCCTCATAAATGAGGTTCTGCCTCATTAGGACCAGGTTTTAAGTCTCCTGACAAGGTCAGTGTTTATGACAGAAAAGCTCCTAAAGAGGCAACAAATACAAGTACACATGCACATTCCTATTAAATAACCCTAACTCAAACCCTAACCCTAATTCTAATCCAAACTTAGGTCTTAACCCTAAAAAGAACTCTGGGGCCCAGATAAAATTTCCTCACTCCCATAAATATAAAATAAATAAATAAATAATGTTTATTATTATTATTAGTTACCTTTTTGGTCCTCACAAAGGGACCCATACAAGAACACACACAAACTGATTTCCATGACTTCAGAGGACATTGCATTGACTTCCATTCATTTCCTGGAGACTTACTCTAACCTTAACCATAATCACTTGTGCCCTAACCCTAACCTTTACCTAACCCTAACCTCAGCCTAACTTTAAAACATGCCTTCACCTTAAAAAAGTAGTCATTTACATTATGGGGACTTGATTTTTGTCCCCATCATGTGACTGTGTAAACAGATTTAGGTCCCCTCAGCATGAGGAATGCCAGGTATACACGCACACACACGCACACGCACACACACACACACACGCACACACACACACAGATCTGGACCAGTGGATAAATGTCTGTTGTTCATTCACCTACTTTAACTGCATCATAATTAAACGCCAGCATCCAACTCTCCCTTGTGAACATGAGTAAAAGCCACATTTTTTCCTCTAATGTAATTCAGTTATATCCTCATACTGAGAGCATACATTTACATATTTTACATTTTACGCTTTAAATCCCAAAAGTTTATTCTTGATTTTGGAAACGCGCAGCGCGCAGAATAAAAGTAGGCTTAATGAGCTCGTTCAAGATCTACATTACCATTTATTTTGTGTCCTGGTGTTTCTCTTTACTCTAATGATCATACAGGGCCTTGTTTTTACACTGAAATAATGAAAAGCAAACTAAAAATCAATCTTAAAAGGTGATGTTTGTAAGATTGTGTCTATAAAGAACGACATTGTTTGATCAGCATCACTCTGTGTTTACAGCTGAATTATTATTTTTTGTTGTCGTTGATCCGTCGCTGTAACTTTTCTTTTCATTTTATTCAAGACCCTGAAGAATAAATGGCCTCTTTGTTGCTCTGAAATAACCTTGTGGATGTTGACGCATTAGCACGTCAGTCTTAATCTCAGTCAGCTTTCTCTGCCACTGCTGCACAAACTTTCAGCTCTCTTCCTCTTCCCCTCTCTGATCGTTCACCCCCCACCCCCCGTCAGTCGGAGGACCTCGGAGCCTGCGCCCAGTTCGAGGCCAGTCGAAATGCCAGGAATATGATGCCGAGCGCCAGCTGTGGTATTTTCCCAGAATTCACCCTGAGGAAGCCCTCCTCCGAGACCGACATCGAGAACTGGGCATCCAAGCACTTCAACAAACACACACAGGTACTGAGGACGATGTGTGAGTGTGTGTGTGAGACTGTGATATGTGTGCATGACATCATACACATCACGTCTCTCTACTCTGTCAGTGATGTCATCATCTTTCTAACGTTAAGTGCACTTATCAGTTTCAGCTCATACGTGCCACACAGTGTAATCATTAAACTCCGAGTTTCTATCGGCACGTATCAAGGAAATTCAACCGATGTTTCAAAGATTTGCCAAACGAAAATTCACATTTATGCGTGTTTCCATCAGCTGCTGTAAAGGGATGGTTCAATATCACTTTTTCAACTCCAATGCTGATATAACAACCTTGAATATGTACCGATATCGGTAAAACTAGGAAGCTGTTAACAATACATTTGTGCTAATGTTAAGCAGTTTCAAAGACCGAATTCTCCAACTGGGTGTAACAAATATTCTCCTCCCATAAAGAAGAAAAAAGCAACGCACAACGTGACTCTGCCAAAATGATTTTTTTATTTGCATTTTTACAGTCTGTGTATAGCAGAGGTCTCAAACTCGTGGCCCCCTTGTGTCAATTTGATGCAGCCCTTTCACTTAATGTCAAGTTATTTTTGTCCGTATCTTTACATTTAAAGATTCTTTTTTCTATTTTTTATTCTGAGATTCTATTAAATATCATCACAAATAGCATTACTGTGATATATGGTGATTCAATTTTAAGCTCCTCTCGCCCCATTCCTACTGAACAGTTGTTTTTCCCTAAAGGTTTGACATTTTTCCCACTTCACTGGCCCCTCCTGACCCTAAGTCATTTTAGTTTGGGATCAGATTTTTACATTTTTATTTTTCTGATACCTGAACAGGTAAAGTTCTGTACAGATCCAGACAGTCTCCTGGATCCAGTGGTTCAAAATAAAAAATAGAGATTTCAGGTGCAACTATGTAAAACACAGGTTACAAGTATTCCAGGGGAACTGATAATATCTGAAATAGAATTATTTCTGATATCTCAATCTGAAATTATGGATAATTGCTGATGTTCACATTTCATATATTGACATAAATATGACTGGAGACAGTGATATTTAGAGAGAATGAAGTTGTCGATATGAGAAATAACAATTGTGGACATTAAATATGTCTTTGTAGAGACCTGAAATATTAATTTTCACCAGGAAGAATTAAGTTATGGATGTCTATAATACTTACACAGACGAGCTAATAAAGTTAAAGGTTTTAAAAGGTAGCAAAAATGTGTACATACATGCTCACACTGTCATACACAAATTATATATGTAACAGAGACAGATTTCCTCACACGGTTGTATAAGACTCCTGAATTACTGCTTGTGAATACACTGTAAATATTGACATTCAAGATATTGACCCTTGACCCTTATGAGGAGCCGTACCGTGTAATGGTTCAGTCAATAGTGGCCAACAGGTTCATAAAAACACAGTATCCATCAATTATTTTTATGATCGTTCGGTAACAAGAATTATTAATATGCCTTAAAGATTCTAGTCTTTGATTTGATAAATCTAAGTTCCACACATTGATTTGCCCTTATGACTGTGTGCACATGCACTGTGGGTGAAACATTTAAAAACAAGTTCATTTTTGTTGATTTGCCTGTAATAGGTGAAGCTCACATCAGCGTCTTTTGTTAGCTTTTTTTTCTCATTTTATCTGGACTTGGTTTTCGGGAACTCAGTAGTTGGACCAAGTTCACGTTCCAGCGAAAAAGAGCAAACAAACATGGACACAGATGTATCTTGGATACCCATGATAAGGAATACCAATCATTAACAACCTCTACACAGAACTTTACGCACACAAACCACGACATAGCAACATGTCTATTATATGTCGTACTATTTGTACGACTGATTTACTTTGAAACCAATACAACAGAAGTGCCATTAACGGTAAATATATGACGTTTCTCCGAGTTCCGAAGTTGGAAATAAGAGTTTGTGACCTCAGAGTTCTGACTACGAATGGAACTCAGCACTCGTCCTAGAAAGGTTCCTTGTAGAGGAGGGGTAAAATGCAGAAGTTACCTTAATCTAAATTCCTTCCTCCTCACATCTCTTTTTCTTTTCTCAGGGTCTGTTTAGAAGAAAAGTGTCCATCGCCAACATGCTGGCCTGGAGCAGTGAACCCATCAAGAAGCCAATGATCATGACCTCAGACCGCATCGTGAAGAAGGAGGCAGTCGACATCTTCAAGCTCATCCAGACCTTCATGGGTGACCGTCGCTCCAAGGTTGACCCCCTCGCTGTGGCTCTGGAGGTGTGTGGACACTGGACAGTCCAAGTCATTGTGTCACAGTCAAACCCACGCACACCATAAACTCATAAACACCATCTGGTTTAACTAACATCCATCCTGATTGGTCAAAATGCTCTAAATACAGGTTTGAAAACTCGGTTTTTGGTGAATGCGTCCTTAGATCTAATCCCGCCCTGAGTCTAATCACATTGGTAAATCATCCTGAGCTGAATGAACGCAATCTGTCCTCAGTCAAACTTCTCTAATAGTTAGTATTATTTCATGTTACAGCAGAGCAAGTAGGGTTTTGGTGCAATGGAGCACATGTCGACATCTGACACATCTACTATCAGACTCGTTAAAAACAGAATTTTGTTCGTGCAAACAGATGTTGTGTCCGATGCCAAGGTGCATTCAGTGATTCCTGTGATTCACATTAGTTCTAGCTTCCATCTTTGTCGTTGTCTTCTTGTAGTTGGAGTTTATACACGCCACACAAGTTTTATGCGACTGTTTTTGGTGTATTTCTGTGACTGTGTTACGGCGCCACATACAGGCCTGGCATATGCACGACAGCATTTAGAGTCAGTTTGGGCAGGTTTCACGTGTTCGAAGGCAGAAAAAGATCGTATAAGGAAAGTTCTGTTTCCATGTGGATAAGGCCTAAGTCGAGATCATTCAGTGGTTTTCTCCACGCTGCAGCACAGCTGAAGAGCGTCGTGACACCTCACACTGTGAAGCCGTTTGACCTTGTTCAACAATGTGACTTTGGGAGGAAGCATTTAAAACACAAAGAGCCCTGTTTATAAAACTGTGCAGAACACCCACGCGACAGTTACCGTGCTCAGGAAAATGAAATACACCACAAAATGTTGGATGTTTCCTTTTGTAAATCGCAGTTGTCATGATGAAAATGTTTGCTTGCAGATGAGCTTCGTGTTGTGCCCACAACACTCACCCACAATCATCCACAAATAGTCAGTAGTCAGTCCTTCGCGGTCCCAACGTCTTGTCTTATGGCATTTAAGAAAGTAAAATAACTGAAGACAAATCGTGTTATGTCCCGCGCCTGCACTCCATTTAACTGAAATCACAACACAGAGATACAGGTAAAAAATCAGGTAAAAAAAGAAGACAAATGAACAAAAAAGACTGGACACACAGCCAAAAGGACAGTCAGACAGACAGTTCAACAGATGGACAGACAGTTAAACTAGACAGACAGACTTTGCAGAGGTAATAATGCTGTAACTTTATTCCTAAACCCAGTAAACTGTTTCTTTGCCTGTGGCTTCACGCTTCACTGAACACATCTGCAGAACTATTATAAAACATTTAAATTTCCTCTTTAAACACAGCCGTACGAGCTGCTAAAGTGTAAAGGACACAGTTTTGTGTTGGTTTTTTTTTTCTTCCCAGCCCTGAAATTTAATGCAGTCATTAGTGGGTTCCAACAGGTTTGGTAATGAGCTGATGAACCAGCACAAAACAGGAGTTTGATAATAGTTTGGGAATAAATCTCACACATAAATGGAAGGAACAAAGGACCAGAGTGTAGTATTTACGATAATATCTACCGTAATATCATAACTACAATTATATTTGCATTAGTGTATAATCAGCTGAAACTAATGGTCACTGGGGTTTTGATAGTGCAGCACGTGTAGAACACTGACTCTACACATATTTTTATATCTGCGTGAAGGCAATTTATTGTCACTTGGAATTAGGATTAGGGGAGTGGTCCTCTGTTGGCTGCCACCTGCATCTTAACCACTAGATGTCACTAAATCTTACACAGTGGATTAAGAATTAAACAATGGAGAGATGTTTGAAATATTATCTCTATGTGGAAGTATAAATTTGCATCAGATGACCTGATAAACCAATAAAAAAAATAATAATAAAAGATCTGATAAAACAATAATTAGCAAGGTTGAGGTATTTCCAATATGTAGTTTAGCCCTAGTGAATGATAGAATTTCTTTCAAACATGTGAAATGAAGAAAAAACATCTGCACATATTAAACAAATTATACAAAAATCTTAAAAATGGAGCAGATAGAAGTATAAACATGTAAATTCCCACACCACTTTCACTGTTAATCTATTAAGTTAACATTAAAAAATTAAGTCTTGTCGTCTCCAAGTTATTTACACTCTGAATATCCACCCAGTGCTTAAATAAACCATCAATAAACATGTAATTTAAACAACAATACATACATGAATCAGCCCCCGAACATAACCTTTTATTCTTTTATATTGTATTTATTATTTTAAAGTTCTCTTTTGTGGTGTTTTCCAATAACTCTTCATCTAATCTCTTCCACAAATCAACCCCACAAACTGAGACACACACAGTCTTTTCATAGTTGTACAAATACAATGCAATTATTGTTTTCCTCTTAAATTATTGAATAGTTTCTGGCTTCGTACATAATATGCAAGTAGCAGATACACTGATCATTATCATTTCAATATTGTGAAGATTTGCAACTGGATCAGCAAATACTAGATTATATACATAATACACTGGTTTACACCTGGACAAACGGTGGCAGTTCAGTTCAGAGAACAATTTATGACAGGATTATTATTTGACAACTCACCGGCTCTCTGCTTGTCTCTGTCAGGTGGTGGTGCGTGGCTGGAGTAACCAGGGCCTGCGCGACGAGCTCTACATCCAGCTCTGTCGTCAAACCACAGAGAACTTCCGCTACGACAGCCTGGAGCGAGGCTGGGAGCTGATGGCTATCTGTCTGGCCTTCTTCCCCCCGACGCCACGCTTCCACACTTACCTGGAGGGTTACATCTACCGACACATGGACCCGCTCAACGACACCAAGGGTGAGAAAGCGACACTACTAATACAGGATTTGGTACCACCACTGGCAGTCGAGTTATTTTCAAGAAACCTAGTGTAGTGATTTCACGTAGTCATTCATTTATAGCTGTTCTGTTCTTAGTGCTGCATTTGACATCATCAGTCACAAGGGTGTTTTACCACACAGACTGGACCAGATCCCAATTTGCTCATGTTCGTATACTTCAATTCATTTGTGGAGTACCACAAGGTTCAATGCTGGGAACGATACTTTTCTACTTAGGGCTGTAGATTTCAATATCAAAATCAAGTTTTTTTCTTCTAGGACTTTTAGTTTCAGACATACAAATTTGTATCAAAAAGAGGAGCCAAGTTTTTGGGTTTAAAACAATTTTGTTGTCGGGCTAATGTTATCGTTGGAGGCAGCAACATGAGCAATTTACTCCACCACCTCAGCAGAAAACGCATCTTGGAGTAACAAAAGTGGATGCATATCAGGGGATCTTTGAGTGTTTGCCAATATCTGATAATACACTTTAAAGCCAATATTGTGCTGGTAATGTTGTACATCCTTAGTTTTAACATAAAACACACCGTCCTTAATCAGATCACATCTAATCTCTTGGTCCCAAAGTAGAAAGAACAGCATTTCTAAGAGCCTAACACTAAATTTTCATGAAAACAACTTGGAAAAAAAACAAAAAAACAATTATGTCGGTATTAAAATTGTGTCACTGCAGCCTCACCAATGCAATTACATGGATTCTGCATTTGAAGTGGTTTATAAGAGAGAAGGTTGTTATTGTAATATGGGGATTATTGATCTGATGCGCACTCACGACAGTCTTTGGGGAAACCGGGATAGAATATCAGATAAGAGGGAAGCTGATACAGATACAATGCAGCAAACATCAGTTATTACTCTTATTCTTAACAGTAAATCAATAACCTGCAAACGCAAGCAGAGTGTCACCTGCTGGACAATGAGCTGTATTTAAGGCCCAACATATAAACGAGTGAGTGAGAGATACAGTAAAAGACAGGAAGACTGACAAAATTAAAACCAAGGTGTTTCTGTTTCTGTTCTGCCCTTTAATGTCAAGAGTACAGTTAAGCTGTACTGGTACTCTGCTGCCCCCCACAGGCAGACAGGGTGAATAACATGTTCAATATTCCCCCCACAGGTGACTCGCAGATAATGTAGGGCACCAGCTTTATAGGTTGTTCATGATGGATAATGAGGTTGTGACCAGCGTGAACACAGACTGCATCATAAATCAGAGCAAAACCTCTTTGTTTTCCTGTGTTTGTCTGGTTTTGTACGAAAAATATGTTAATACGTTTAAATGACAGAATGTTGTTCCATGGTTTACATTTTTTTAAAAGATTTTCAATTAAAGAAAACACTGTATTTATATACATATATCATAAAATTTATTGTGTGGCAGCACTTTTGACGCTCAAACTTCCAGAATAACATTTGTTATTGATATTTGACACTTGACTGAACTGAACTATGTTCTGGTTTCTTAAACTGTCAGTAAACTGTTGTGTCTTTGGTTTGAGGACAAGAATGTTGTCATTTTATAGTGTGGGAACATAAAACATAAAATTGTTAGCTACCGTCCTATATTCAAGAAAACATTTATATGGATATAATTTGTTGTGTGTTATAGGTCAATAAAAACAGTATACGTCGTTTATTTTTATAATTTATTTAATCATTTAGTCAGGAACATTTTGATGTTTCTCTCCCTCTCAGTAAACACCAAAGCCACTTATCTGAGTTCTTAGAATGTCTGGTTGTTTGAATGATATAAATCTGGATTATGTTGTAATCTGGTTTCATGGCCTCTGTAGCTGCAGCGTGCAGGCTGCTGTGTCTCTTATTCCAAACCTCATAAACCGAAAACAAAAAAGTGTCACGTTATGAATTTACCGTTGATAAAAACTACTGTCTGTCCTCCTCAGGAGTGGCCATTAGCAGCTACGCTAAATACTGTCACAGGAAACTGACAAAAGCTGCGCTGACTGGAGCCAAGAAGGTAAGAAAGTGTGCGACTTCACTCGTCACGGTTTCATCTCTGAATGCAAAGATTAAATGATTTAAATAAAAAAAAAAAACCTGGTTGGTGCTCTCAGCGCTAAGCTTGTTACTTACAATTAGATGCTTAATTTGTAATAATTTGGATGGATAAATAATAAACGTCCAGTGCAGATTATTAAAAAAATGTCAGGAAAGAGGAAGGAGTTGTTGAGATTTACTCAACAAACATTTAATGTGTTATATGCAACATTTAGTATCATAAAATATCAGGAAGGGCCACACGGTTGGTGTAGTGGTTAGCACTCTTGGTCCCAGGTTTGCATGTTCTCCCCGTGTGTGCGTGGGTTTTCACCGGGCTCTCCAGTTTCCTCCCACAGTCCAAAAACATGCAGATTTTGGGATTAGGCCAGTTGGACACTCTAAATTGCCCATAGGTGTGAATGTGAGAGTGAATGGTTGTCTGTCTCTGTGTGGCTCTGTGATGGACTGGCGACCTGTCCAGGGTGTGACCGCGCTTCTCGCCCTATGTCAGCTGGAGTTAGGCACCAGTCCCCCCCCCCCCCCCGAGAGAGAATATCAGGAAAACAAACCCAACTGTGTAAATATGCAGAATAACACTGACACTGACCTCCATCATGGCTTTTGTTTTGGTCGGATACTGCGACGACCTGTGGCACTCGAGAATTGCATGTTGGACCTTTAACGAATGTTCGGCGACTTTGTGTTGACCCTCAGTGATGCTGCTGTGTCTGAACGCAGCCTGGTAGAAGGAGACAAGTGTCACATGATACGGCAGCAGATTAATACCCACAGATTTTGGAGCAACATGGCTTTGTGAGTGTGAGTGTGTGTGTGTGTGTGTGTTGGCAGGCAGCAGCTTGGCTCGGAGCCTGTGAATCATGTAGTAGCCGAGAGAGAGCAGGTCACCAACAGAGATCATTTGTCACTTTTAGGACCTCACGGTTTGACTGGTGTTAACGTGTGATCTTTAATGAGCTGCACGTCCTGTGTCCTCTCCTCCCTCTGGCCTTGCTCACTTCTCTGTGCGTGTGTCCTCAGGGCCTGCAGAAGCCATGTCTGGAGGAGATCAAACACGCCAAGAACGCCATCTTCAGTCCGTCCATGTTCGGCTCCTCCCTGGAGGAGGTGATGGCTCTGCAGAAGGAGAGGTATCCAGACCATCAGCTGCCCTGGGTCCAGACCCGCCTCTCCGAGGAGGTTCTGGGTCTCAATGGAGACCAGACTGAGGGCATCTTCAGGTGAGTGGGAGTCTGGAGCCGAGGCAGCTGCAGAGTGGAGACAAAATGTCTTCAAATTTAGCAGCATTTTCTCAAAACGGCTAAATGGTTAACTTTAGGCAACTCGAGTTACTCTGCTGATGTGTCATCAGCTTAAACACTGATTATAAATACTGAACCAAACAAGACCAAACCACACAACACAACACAATGTTAACACCCCATGTGACCTTTGACCTGCAGGGTACCAGGGGACATAGATGAAGTCAATGCCCTCAAGCTGCAAGTGGATCAGTGGAAAATCCCCACAGGACTGGAGGACCCACACATCCCAGGTCAACACACACACACACACACACACACACACACTGGTTTCCATGACTTCAGAGGACATTGCATTGACTTACATTCATTTCCTGGAGACTTACTTTAACCTTAACCATAATTACTAGTGCCTTAACCTTAACCTAACCCTAACTTAAAAAAAATTCTTCACCTTAAAATGTAGTAATTTACATTATGGGGACTTTTAAACAACAACAACAATTTTAAACAACACAATTGCCAAATTGCAAGGGCTTCAATTTTAATTGTTCTATGCAAAAAAAAGTGAATACATGTTGGAAGCAAGTCATATCTTACTGCTAATGACCCTTAACCTAACCTTAACCATCATGGCCTCACCCTAATTCTAGCTAGACCCAACCCAAAAAACTAAGTTATGACCCTCAAAAGGTTGTAAGGGCCAGCTACAGTGTCCTCACAAGGTCAAAATGATACTTAAAGATAAGTGTGGATCAAAATTTGTCCTCGCTGCCTAGTATGGAGAGCACAGCTCGTCCTCGTCTTGTCACTATGTAACTGGAAGGCCAGACTTTACGTGAACGTGTCCTGTCCTGACTGAAGTCTCACCCTGTCTCTGTCTCCTGTCTGCGTTTGTCCTCCCAGCCTCCCTGCTGAAGCTCTGGTACAGGGAGCTGGAGGAGCCGCTGATCCCTCACGAGTTTTACGATGAGTGTATCAGTCACTATGACAACCCAGAGGCGGCTGTTAACGTGGTGTTGGGTCTGCCGCACATCAACAAACTGGTGCTCTGCTACCTCATCCGCTTCCTACAGGTAACACACACACACACACACACACAGTTAGCGTTAACACAAGCTAACTCCGTAACAACATGAAGTAAATGCTTCTGCTTATTTTCCTTTCATAATTCAAGTTAAAGGGATAGTTTTAAAGTGTTCTTGAGACTCACTGATAACATAGCTACCAGTGGAGACACAAAATGATTTTGGCCACATTACCTGATAAAATCTACACCAGCTTAAGTCCACGTTTGCTGCTTCATTTTAGAAGTTTGTGCCACTTTGTATACTTCGTGTTCCCACACACCAAAGTCCATAGAGAAAAGTGGCAATTTTTATTTCACAGCAGACAGGGGTTGTTGATCCACTGCTGCCTCCGTCAGTAAGTTCAAATGTGCTATTTTGTGACAACAGTGTTTGAAATTCTTTGTTTGGATTCACTCAAATGATGCAAACTGACCAAACAAGGCAGCAGTAGACCAGCAGCTCCTGTGTCCCTGTGAGCTAAAAACTGTGAATTTCTCTATGGACTTTGGTGGGGAGGTGTGAGCAGATTATGACAACATATTCTTAGGAAATTGTGGACTTTTTGTAGAAGTTGACATCGATTTTACGATATATATAGCAGGTCTGGGTGAAAAAACAATCAATTTATAGACTGATTTGCATTTTGTAGTTTCCTAGTGGCGGTTTTCTCGTTATCTTCCGCCGCCGACGCTCCATTGGGGCTCCTGTAGTTAAAATAAAATCCCTGGAATTTGGGACAGTATTTGAAACCAATAGAAAACTTGATTAAAAAATATATTTTTGCTGTTGTTTACAATGACAGGGCCTGCCACCTTGTTATCAGCTTGTTTTGAGGCTTCTATTCTTTTGCACTAACCCTAACCCTAAGGAGAAATTTTGTTCAAATCCCACAAGGGAAAATAAAAAATATATATAGAGTAAATAAAAATAAATGAAAGGAAAAGTGGGTTGAATAGTGTATTTGCCACTTGTAATTAAAAACAAGAATAGATTAAAAATCGTAAACTGATTTTCTTCAAGAGGTAGAAGGTATGAGATAAAAGCGAAATATACACTTAAAGAAAAAATGTTGAAAAAGATATAAACCGCTATTTTTTCCTGTTGGAAAAGGCTTTTTATATTTTCATAAACTATAATTAGACACTCAGTAAAACGTCTCTCTCAGGTTCTGGACACAGGGAACAGAGCCAAAAAATCAAAACCCTAAACTATCCCTTTAAACAAGTCAGTCAGGTTTGGGTTCCTTTCAGAACACGGTCTCTCCCTGTGTTGCGTGTCTGCAGGTATTTGCTCAGCCTGCCAATGTCACCATCACTAAGATGGACGTGAACAACCTGGCCATGGTGATGGCTCCCAACTGTCTGCGCTGCCAGTCCGACGACCCCAGGGTGATTTTTGAGAACACGCGCAAGGAGATGTCCTTCATCCGGGTGCTGATCCAGAGGCTGGACACCAGCTTCATGGATGGAATCCTATAGCCCCGCCCCCCTGACACACACACACGCACACTGACACCACCCCGACCCTTGGCCTCCTCTCTGCTCCCTTTAACCCGCTCCATGACAGACGTGTACACACTCACCCAGCACAGGAACATCGTACATACATAGACGCTGCCGCTGCTGAGTGAATACCTCACATCTCCAACACGTTTACTCTCCTGCTGGAATCGAAACAGAACTGACGTGACGTTGTCCACTGTACGATACATTTATGAGTTGAACCAGCTCTTTTGTTTTTTTGGGTTTTTTTTTCTACTTCCCTTGGTGTCACGTTTCAACTGACATTGACAGTATTTGAGTTTCCGAGGTTTTTCATATAGTACTGTGTGTGCCTTCACATACACCAACAGACTGTACACATAGAGTGTGAAGGAATCAGCAGGGATCTCATCACGTCACCGCGGACACGTGTTAGTTTCACTCGTTCATTCACAAACACACACACAGACTGTACGTCTCACACTAGTATTCCAGAGCCACACATGTGAGGTGTCACGCTCTGGCTAAATCCTGATTTATACTCTTTGCTCTGTGAGAGAAATAGACAAATGCAGCTTAGAATTGACTGGTCACTTCCTGGTTTTCAATAATCCAGCTCGACTATTTCCGGTTCAGCCAACGATGCAGAGATGTTCTACAGTCGACCAAAGTGTAGTAAAAAAAAAAAAAAAAGGCAACTGGACTGGCAACTGGTCTAAGTCCAGTTGCCTCCTTTTTTTTTTTTTTTTTACTACACTTTGGATACCATGACCTGGATGACTGAGAATCTTCAGACATCTTCTACAGTCGACGATTGCAGAAGTTACCAAGAGCATTTAGCGATAAATAATAGAACTTGGCTGTGCACAGAGGAATACAGAAATGCTCCAGTTTGGAAGTTAAGGAGCTGGTTCATAAGTGATGCTCCGTGTATATGTTATGTTTACGTGGACACAAATAATCAGGATAAAAATATGTCATGTACGTAAACATGCCAATCTGAAAACTCTGATCTGATAAACAAAAGTCATTCCGAACGAGATTATTTGCCGATCGTCATTCGTATCGGTGTTCGTATCATGACTTCCTGGTTTTGGTGCTATCACGTGTCTGATCCATGTAAACGTGACATACTTTCGTTTTGTTTCTGCTGTGTTTCCATTCCGAAACAAAGACAGGGAGGTCACAAACGACATGTAAGAGGAGGAAAATCAGACGGACAGTGGACAGACACATGAAGTGTTTGTCAACTCCGGAAGTCGAAGGGAAGCTTCGACCTCTGCTTCTACTTCCAGAGAATTAGACAACACTGAACTTGACACACATGTACACACACATAAACAATCTAATTGTAAATTACAATAGGACCGGAGCTTTTTCGAAATGAAGACATTTTGCACATGTAAACAAGGCTAGTGTCAATTTCCTTATGTTGCAGACACTGGCATATTTTCTCACACAGTGTTATTGGTAGTTACTGTCTTTGTGTCGAAGTTTCACCTCAAAGTGATGGACCAAAACATCTGATCCCTGTTGCTGATCGCCTCCATTTCATTTTCCTCTCGGTAAAAATGCAAGGGACCAAAGCAGTCACGGGAAAAAGTCATTTTGGCTGAAAAAAGAAAAAAGCAAAAACCAAGAAATCAGGAACTTGGCCTTTAAAAGAGATTGAGAAAACAGCTGTACTCAAGAAAACAACTGCTGCTTCTTCCTTGAATTTAATGTGAGTTGGCAACCATTAGCACCACCGCCTGTGTGTATCAGATAATGTTCATTAATTCTGTTTCTTTAAAGGTCCAGTGTGCAAAATTAGGTTACATTTTGTAAATTTGGCAAAAGCTAAAATGAAGTGTTAAGTCACCCGATTATATGAATTCTTATTTTTCAGTGTTACCACAGAATGAGCCTTTTATATTTATATCAGCTCCACAGAGGTGATCATTTTGGACCACCATGTTTTTAATAGTAACCCACAATGGACAAACTTAACATAGTTGGAGTTTGTGTTGCAAACTAGTGCCGCCACCAGTTGGGGCAGGTCAGCTCAGCTCAGCTCACCACGGTACAGTTTAGAACAGTTGGCCATGAGGAAAGCTCGGTCAACTACATAAAGAAATAACACAACATCATACCGGCACAAAACTGTGTAGCCCCGCCCATAACTTTATTGTTTCAATGCACAGTATAAATTATATTAACACTGCAGTGTCTAGCTCCACCCTGTGCTACCCCGACAGCAGTGTGCCAAAAAGTGCAACGGTACAGGCTGGATTTTTGGGCACCGTTCACAACTTTGGACAATTGACACGTGTTGAGCAACAGAGTATAAATCAGGCACTAGTGTTTAGGCATCATGTTCTTAATAACATGTCCAGTAAAAACCTGACTGAATTTGTTACTACTTTGGGTTGTGGTTGTGGCTGGAAAGTGACGCCTCGTCCAACGCTGTTTATTTCGCTTTGGCACGAGCTAAAGACGCTCTTCGCCGCAAAACACTTGTGTCCTCGTGACAGATGGTGAAAGAGTGAGAGTGTAGAGGGTGACTGTGATACGGTCAGAGCTCTGTCAGCCTCTTAGTCGCCGCCATGCGACGATAACACGGACGCTGAATCACAGCAGGCGTAGGTTTGACTCGTACACATTCGATATAAACAGTGTTTATGTTTTTCAATCGTTTTGCTTTAGTGAAGGACCACAGGCTCTCTGCAGCTCTAAAAACAGCCACTTAACAAAAGCCCGAACCAAATAAAATCACTCTACTTGAGTCTTTGACATTGTAAAAATATGTTTGCCACCTTATCTTGCTTTTAAACAGCCTATTCTAATTAGAAACTCAAGTTTGCATCTCCCTGTAAACTATTCCTCCCCTTCACCAAAGTCCATAGAGAAAACAAACAATTTTACATCAAGGCACACAGGAGTCACTGATACACTGCTGCCGCTAACAGCAAGTTCACATATGTTATTTTGTTACTTTGGTGTGTAAAATCCTAGTTTAGATTTACGTCAGTGACAGAAACTTAACAAACAAGGTAGCAGTAGAAGAGCCTCTCCTGTGCCGCTCCATGAGCTAAAATTGCTGATTTTTTCCATGGGCTTTGGTCCAGGATACGTAATGGTTTACAGATCAGTGTGCCAGCGAGATAACATGTTATTAAGATGTTGTAGACTTAAGTAGGCGTCGCTTTTGTTCAGTGACTGACTGGTTGCTACGTGCTACGCAGCACAGCACCTGCTGTAGCTACGAATCAGCGGCAGTGGAACCAGTGACCTGTGACCTCCAGGGATGTTTGAGTCCCAACACAAGAGGTGGTGGACAGTCATGTGACATGTTACAGTTAGAGACACACACACGTTACATGACAGTGTGTGTGTGTGTGTGTGTGTGTGTGTGTGTGTCTGACGGGCCTCTCTCTCACTAACGCTCGTCTGTTCTCCCGTCTCGTCGTTTACAAACCATGCGTTACGTCCAACATCTGTCTGTTTATCACGTCCCTCTGATATTTGTGCCGTATTTAACAGAGTTTCTATGTTTCTAACCTGTTCTTTTTTTATATATATATATTTAATTTATTTATATTTATTTGAGATCTCCTTAATGCCTTCTCCAGATACAGTATTATTGACTCCGGTGTGTGTGTTTTTGTCACGACACATGAGCAGATGTATGCGTTAGACTGTGTGTGTGTGTGTGTGCGAGCGAGTGTGTACTTTGAATTAATGTACTGTTAATGCTGCTGTACATTTTGATTTATTCGGGTTTTTCTGTAAACGCAACTGAACAGATGATTGTGAACACTTCATACACACACACACACAAAAACACACTAGTGTCCAACTTAAAGGTCCAGGTGTCACTGTTAATCTTTGGCTACATTAACCTCTTCTCTTTTTAATGGGATAGTTTGGGAGGTTTGAAGTGGGAATGCATGAGGTACTTGTATGTAATCATTGTTACATACTGCTAACTGAGCTCCCTGTGCTGAGAAACAAGCTCAGAAAAAAACAAAACATGCTGGAACAGCTTGAAAAACAGATTTTAGTCACTTTTAAAAGGATAACTTCCTAAGTGTTCTCTATCTTAAGAGTGTGGTCACAACTTTATCTCACCAGTTCCAAAAGAAATTGCTAAAATTGCTGAAATTTCTCACTCCCCATACAAAACTCTATTGGCAAAATCTGCAATTTTACATCACATTACATGGGAGTTGCTAAGTTTGGTGTTTCAAGTCTTTGCTTTAGTATTAAGTATTAACCTCAGTGATAAAAAAAACACTTACCAAACAAGGCAGCAGTCGATCAACAACTCCCATCTGCACAGGCTAAAATTGTTGATTTTCTCAATGGGGTTTGGTGCACGTCGTGAGTTTCTTGTCACCTAAGGTCATCTAACTGTGAGACAAGGCAACAAACACATTCGTAAGATAGAGCAGACATAGGCTGGTGTTGATTTCAATCTTTTTCCTCATGTCCCCACTGCTTAAAAGTACAACATACGAAGCCACTTTAAAAATCCCAAATGATCCCTTTAGGAGACTCATGTGTGATGAGTGCTTGTGTGTGATGTGCTGCTCACTCACTCTAATATACACACTCCAGATAATAACATGTATGTATATTGACACTGTACAGATGATGTATAAATAAGTATGTAAAGAAAGGAGTCGAGCGGAGCATCATAAGTGACAGTGGAACCCGCTGTTGTGGAGGAGACTGTGACGGGGGCTCGTTTACGTTTTTCTTGAACTGTTTTGCTTTTTTTGTTAAATTTGACTCACACTGATGGATGGTCAGGTCTTACGCTGTGTCTCAGAATGTGTCTTTAAAGCTACGATATGCATACCTTGTTTTAAATCCACTGACGTGTGTCACTTTTTTTTGGCGGAGACATATTCCGCGCTGCTAACACGCTGCTTCCTCGCTCTCATACTCGTCACCCAGCTGCTATGTTCAAACTCAGAGTCCTCACCGCAGCAGTGACTGTTTCGCACACTAACACAGACGAGGCCGAACGCGGGGACAGTGGAAATACGACGGTAGGCGTCACCTTAGCTTAGCTTGTCCGAGATTTTGGCCTGGTATTGACATCTATCCTGAGTGATCAAGCCACAAGGGTTCAGCTCTACGTTCAGGAGGGAAAACACACAAATGTGTCCTGAATTCATTGTCAGATTCAACCACTCAAACCACATTTTAAGATGGCTTCCCTTGAACGATGTCCTCTGAGCTGCCGTAGCTATAAACAACCAACAGATTATTTTTCTAATGGCTAAAACATTAAAAACAGTGTGCGCAACCACGGTTGAAAATCCTCAACTAGATCCAACGCTAATAGCTTGCATCTATTTGGTTTAATGAAGGGTCCCCATGGGGCCCCAACGTCTCTTGAAACACCCCTGATTCAGATATGAATAGCTGGGTTGTGTTTAGCGGAGTTCACATTTTTCAGGTCAGATATCAATACCAGGTCTAAGGTTTGAAAACTCCTTTAAAGACAGATGTGCTCGCTTCAGACACACGTTCCATTCCTGCCACGTTGACATTTTACCTGCTTCCTCACTCAATTTGTGGCCAATCACTGCCTGAGTGAAGCTGTAGCCCCGCCTTGTCAGAGAGGGACGAGCACTTAGACGAAATCACACCGACACCCGTTCACAGTCAGTTTTTCTACAGCACGTTTAGAACAGGCTGAAGCCAGCTTAGCATAGAGCAGGAAGCAGAAGGAAATTGCTAGCTTAGAATAGAGAAGGAAGTAGAGGGAAAAATGCTAGCTTAACAAAGAGAAGTAAGCAGAGTAGAAATTGCTAGCTTAGCATAAAGAAAGAGGCAGAGGGAAATAGCTAGCTTAGCATTGAGAAGGAAGCAGAGGAAACAGCTAGCTTAGCTTTCAGTTTTCTACAGGCTGTTTGAGTGACAGAAGCAGGTGCACGTCCTCCTCTTGTGGTGGGGTTTCCAGTTTGACCTCTGACCCCGGCTACTAACTAGTTTATTAACAAGACACCATGTAAGCTCATTTGCATGGGACACCATGGGACTTCCTGTTCATTATCCAGTGGAGAGTGACTCAATATTTTCGGACAGAAACTTCACGACTAAAGTTATGAAAAAGGACAAATGTTAAAATTTCAGTTGCTGTTGACTTCGCGTAGTGAGAGGTGGCGTGGTGTGTTTGTTTTCATGTACAGTAAGTGACGGTTGTAGATAAAGACAGCAAACATCAGTTAGCATGCAGACATAGGCTCTTCACTCTCTTCAAGTCTGAATTTAGTCAAACATGAGAAGACATGAATTTACACAAACATCACAAAGTATTTAGCTTTAAAAGAAAAACCCACAAAGAAGGAAAAACATGAAGCTCTTTTTAATCCCTTTTGTCTGACTGTTTTGTTTTTCTACTCGGTTCCTACTGATGATGAATGAATTGGTGGTTGGTGTTGATGGTGTTCGTCTTACGTAAAGAATAAAGACAGTGGGAGAGACGGCGGCTGCTGTAAAGCTGCTTCCTCCCCCTCGACGTCGCTGACGTCCGTCCTGGTTTTGTCCGTCTGTATCTGAACGTCCACTGTCACTCACTGTGTCCGAGGGAAGACGCTCAAGTGTAACAGACGCTGGTTTAATAAAAGATTCAAACATTAAAACAATAACAGATGTTTATTTATTTATTTTTTAAAAATCCCTGTGAACAGCAGCGTAAATCTCATGATATGAAATAAACATTAACACACAGCAAATACGTCACAAAATTGACCAATTTTTACAAATCAGGGCAGCTGATGGTCGATATTTGAGGCCGATTTTCCTCTTCTTCCACCTGATGGAATATTATGGTTGAATGTTAACAAATAATACAAAAAACTTCAGGAAACACTTATTGAAAAACACTCCCCAATCTACATGTTATGTCAGATAGACAGTATTTTTATTAAAAAAATGTTTAAACTAAATATTAAAATACATAAAATGGGTCATTGAAAATAAATGAAAGAAATCCAGTTTTATTGACATAGCAACATTTTTCAAGTTTCTGAGAATAAATATTCATAATTTGTAATAATATCAGCCCGATTAATCTACCTCTAAATGTTTCATTGATTTGACACTTTTGGTATATATTGCTTGATAAAAATTTAAGCTAAGGTTAAAGTAGTTTCCTTACTTAATTGTGCCCGTATCTGTGCTACTTTTTCTTTCAATCACGGATGGGTTTGATGCAGTTGTTAAAAATATTTATTGAGTTAAAAGGAACATTTTCAGCTTAATCAATCACTGAGATCAACACTTTTGGTCCAACAGCTGTAGATAAGAGATCTTCATGACGATGATGATGAGTATCAATCACATTGTTTAAAAAGATTTATGAAAAAATGTCCATGACACAAGAAAAGTCCATGATATCAGAGGAAGGTGGAGAGCAAAGTTGGGCCAGGCTGTACACTGAGAGGTGTGATGATGCCCTCCACAGTTTAAAGTTCCTCAGTTTCTCGGCGCAGTTCAAATGTCCTCAATGAGGTTCAAATTTCCTCAGCACATTTCAAAGTTTCTCAAAAAAGCTCAAAGTTTCTCAACGCAGTTCAAAGTTTCTCAAAGTTCCTCAACGCAGTGCCGCAGTTCCTCAACACATTTCCCAAAGGTCTTCACTGAAGTTCAAAGTTCCTCAACAAAGTTCAGTTTCTCACAGTTCCTCATCACAGTGCAAAGTTTCTCAATGCAGTCCAAAGTTTCTCAAAAAAGTTCAAAGTTCCTCAACAAAGTTCAAAGTTTCTCAAAGTTCCTGAACGCAGTGCCGCAGTTCCCAAAGGTCTTCAATGAAGTTCAAAGTTCCTCAACAAAGTTCAAATTTCCTCAACCCAAAAATCTTCCTCTCCGTCTAATAATCTCTGCAGCGCTGCCCTCCTCAGGCCAAAACTCAAAGTTCTTCACCACGGTCCAAAGCTCTTAAACACAGTTTCTGTTTCTTGATTAAAATCAGGCTTTATAAAACTGAGCAACATTTATTGGTAAAACCACAGCTGAACATCCTTCACTTTACCTTTCCCTTCCAAGTGTGTGGGAGAACATACTGTATGCAGCCTTCAGTCAGTATCAAAACTCTAAAAGTGTTTCATTTGTCCATTCCAGGCTCCAACCTGCCTCCTGACGTCAGTATAAAAGGCTCATTCAATCATCAATTCAATTCATACAATCATGTGATTGCGCACTTAAGTGGCACATTTGTTTAACATTTGCCTTTTAGTGTTCTACTTAAACCACTGATGGAGCTAAAGGTTCCAACTGAACATTCAACTGTGGAACCTGAGGTGAAATCAAACTCACCACAGACAAAGTGACAGACGCTCTTTCTGCAGCGCGGATCACATGACGCTGACGTGTTCCACCATCGTGTTCGTGGATCTCCAGCCTTCCACCAGGGGCACACAGAGGGGGCGGAGCTCGTCGAGCGCTGCGTTCCACGTGTCGGGGTCTCGGTCGCCGGGGTTCTTCCTGAGGTCGAGGATGAGTCCCTGTGGGGGGCGCTGTGTCCTCAGTCTGTGAGAAAACTCCAGCAGCTCAGCCGGCTGAATGAAGTTAGAGCTGTTCGGGACAAAAAGCAGTACATGGACTTCATGGATACCAAAGACGGAGAAAATAATAAGTACAACAATAAATAAATAAATCAAGAACGGTTATGCACTGTTGCTTTAACATATTGTCAACCTGTCTTGTGGTTCAGCATCAGTTTTTACCTGATGTTCAGTCGTTTTAATGAGCTCGGTGAGGATCCAGAGAAGAGCTCGGCAAGCGCACACACATTCTTGGCTGTTGACACATGGAACTACATCAGTATCACAGAGCAGAGTCAAATTCCCAGAAAATGTCTGAATGAACCCACATGAGAATACAGCAGGAAATTCAGGGAAGTTGACAGGGTTCAAACTTTGCAGGAGCCTTTATGAGGGCACCACTATGTGCAGTGTCGACTTTGACGTTTGGATAAGAAACGCAAGAGATATCGTTCAAAACAAAGGCACACGTTGAACTGGTTCTGCAACATCTCAACATCTACTATTAAATGAGTGAATCACTCCTTTATGCTTGCCTCAGACCCAACTCTTCCTCAAATGTTCTGAAAATCTGTTTAAACGTGAATGATTCATTTTTTTAAACAGGTAAAAACAAACTGACTGTCATTAGCTGACGTTTCTTGAAGGTGACACTGGGATCTCTATTCATCACCCACTCGTGTACATGTATTTGCTACCTCTTTCCTGGCAATAAACATTGAGCTTGTGAAGACCAGTAGTCCTCATGGAGGCCAAAACCTGGACCTAATGAGGCAGGACCTAATTTCTGAGGAACTGTTTATGATTAAGACTGAGATTTGAACTGTGGTTAGGGTTAGCACTTTGGTTTAGCTGCCCACATGATTAGAATGCCAGTGGGATTAGAATGTCAATGTCAATATAAAACATGTTTTGAGTTATTTCACACTTTTTTGTTTACTATGTGTTCATTCATAGTTTTGATGCCCTCAGTGAGAATCTACAATGAAAACAGTCATGAAAATAAAGAAAAACCATTAAATGGGAGACTTTTGACTGGTAGTGTATATCAGTACTGTGCAAAAGTAAAAGCCACCATTAGATTTGTTGTTTTAGCAATGCTATAATGACCATACTGTACAATTATTTCTCAATCACTTTATTGGAACATATATCCTGAAAAATATGGAGAAACACATATGCAGTTTGAAAATAACATCTTTTTTCAGAAACAACAAACAACAAAAATGCTTCTATAATATCAAATATTTAGTGTGAGCTACATTTCCACTTGAACAATAACACAACCATGGCTCTTTAAAACCTGGAATGGAACCCTAATGTTATTGGTCAAACCTGTGTTTCTCCTACTATTTCATGGCAACAAATAGCTGCTGTGAAAAAGGTCTATTATACCTGGTTTACTCCAGACATGTTGGAGCATTACATACACATGTTGCACAAGTTCAACTCACTGACAGGTTGATCATATAGTAGAAGACTGACTTTTAGTCACATCTTTTCAATGTGAACGCCAGTGATCACAAAAGTGACATAAAAACAACAAAGCTGGTGGTGGCCTAAGACTTATGCACAGTACTGTAAATATATATATATATATATAGAAATAGGAAAATAATATAACTCCACAGCTCCCAGTTTGGGAAGCCCTGCTGTAAGATGAACGATGTGAAGAATGAACTCACCGAGGCGATTCTGAGCCAGACTCAGTGTGTGGAGAGAAGACGCCGTCTTCACAGCAGACACCAGCTGCTGCAAACTCTCCACCTTGTCGCTGCACTTCTCCAGCAACCGGCAGTCGTTACAGTGCAGCTCTGACAAAGAGGGTATGGATGACTCAATATCACAAACTCGAGTATCTACCGGCACCAAGGTCAGTGTGATACAGTCGTTCTACACCTTTTAAACAAACACATTTGTGCTCATGCGTTTACCACCTACAACCATTACAAGCTATTTCAAAACACATATTCTTCTCCCATTGAGAAGAAATAAATTTTTTTTAGTACATATTTACAGTCTGTGCATAGTGACACATTTTGGATTGTATTGGATTTCTCATTTCTAACTTTCTGATATCCAATACTGTGATTTTGCCCAGTTTGTCCGAATAGGACCCAAATAAGTATCATATCAACTCATCCCTATCTTAAGGAACTCCATTCAGGTTGGAATTTGTGTCATAGCAACATTTTTGACAGAGAAACAGCCAACAGCTACAAAGACTCTCAAGTCCTACAGTTAAATCTGTCACTGGTTTGAGCAAACATCTGATCTTAGGCCTTACATTTGATGTTTTCTGATAATAAAACCCTACAAAAAATGTATTAATGATTTTTTCATGTCACCTTAGATTAATTTTTAAAATTGCATACGAAAATAAGCTGAGAAAATTACAAAAAAACAAAGAAAATAGAAATAGGGAGCAGAAGCCTCCACATCTATAGAATGTAACATCTCACACAGAATAATAATATGCTTACATGTGACTGATTTAAGGAATGAAAAAAAAAAATGTCACAAAGTATATAAAATACAATGTAATAAAATAATAATGATAATAACAACAACAGGATCAAAACCAATATGTAAAACATGTACGGTCAGTTCTGCTCGTACCTTCTAACTTGCAGTGTCTGAGCAGATGAAGGATCTCGGGCAGACAGTCAGACAGGTTCATGTCCTCCAGGTTCAGACTTTTAAGGCAGTGATTTGACTCTAAACATCGATAACACGTCATTATTGACAGCTCTTCACAGACATTTCATTATATGACATGATTTGAAACCCAAGTTTTAACCACTTAAAGGACTTTTTTCATCATTCAAATTTGACAAAGGGACAAAGTGAGAAGAGATATATTTTAAAGTATAAACCACATGTAAACAACATTAAAAATGTTTTTTTTCCTACAGTAAATGTGAACTACACAATATTACCTGAGAGAGTGGTGAGGAGTGGGCTCAGAGACGAGCTGAACGGTAACCTCAGCCCTGCTATGTGGAGTGAGGTGAGACGAGGAGAGCGTCTCAGCAGGGACGTGATGACGCGCAGTGGTGTTTGGAACACCGCCACTTTGAGTGTCAGCTTCTCCAGGGACAGCTCTGTGAAGAGTGAACATAAGGACATAGATCACCTCACAAGCCATCTTGTATATTTGGGAGAAAAGTGGAAAAAAAATGTGGATATTCCTATGTAAACAGCACACATCCAGGCCAAGACGTCTGTTTTGTGTTTCAGCGAATAAGGGTTGAGTGAATCACTTTTCACATCATCATAGCTACCTGCATACGAAAGCAGATACATTTAAAAGTGGAAAGTTGATGGGCTTCTATTTATGAGTTAAAGCAACCAAAGTCTCCTCAAATTTTATTGGTCAAACTAGAAACAGAAACCTGAAGACTTACGACCTCAAAGTCTTGTCCCTCACCTACAGACACTCGCATGGTCAGATTATTTTCTTGATAAGTCGAATGAATTAGATTTTGTCCAATAATGGAGCTGAGCACATTTGGTTAGAAGACTAGCGAAACAAAAGACAGACCCTGACCAATTATCACTGAATCACTGAATGAACTAAACATTTCAAACCCTTTTCAAATCCATAGAAACACATATTTTTAATAATTTCGGTTGCCGTTTAATTAATTCATCAGCTTCTTGGTGCTATGTATTAAACAATATATTTTGAAACGCTTTAAATTCCCCTCTATATACATTAAAAGGCTAGAACACTTCAGTGTGAAGCCACATATCTGCTGGTCCTGAAAATAGTTGGCAATAAAAGCCTTATTGGCAAAAAATGAATGCCTACAGAAAAACTCGTACAGAACGTGCTGTGTTTGTGACACAAGCAACAGAACTTGCACGTTGTCCATTTAAATTTAATTGAATTTGTAAAGTATTATGTTGAAATATTTTCATTAAACTTAAAATTCCCTTTTAACCACTACAGTATCGGTTCCCCAGCTCTGGACTGGCACAACAACCTCGTGTTTCAGGCACTGTGATGAACGCTGCATACTCTTGACAGCACCTACCTGACACCTCTGACAACCTGGGATGATGTATGGACTGTTGGTCCGGTATCACACGGTCTTGGACCTCCAAGTGCAGGGTCGTCACTTTGGGGTTGGCGCTCAGCAGGACATCCATGAGCTTGGCCTTTGACAGGTAGCTTATATTCAAGTTAGTGAGGGAGCTGCGAGGGTTGTCAGACAGCCTCTTCAGGGAACAGGCCAGGTTCCACACATCAGCGTCACTGAAGGTGACTGCAAAACAAACACAAATACAAATTCGTGCTTGTCTTCTCTGGCCTCATTCCATAGTTATCTGTGACTCCAGGGCTGCAGGATCCAGATCTAAAACCACTTAGCTGTTACCACTGTTTAATGGTAATCTATTGTTTACTAACAGCATTATTAATATCCTGCAAAACATTATTTTCATTCTTCTCAGCCTGAACACCCAAAAAACTTCATTAAGACACTTACAGTAGTTATGAATGGTTAGAGAGCGAAGGCAGAAGAAAGTGGGCAGGGCAGAGTTCAGCACACTGAGGCAGTCAGAATCACAGTGCCTGATTTCCAGAAGGGTGATCTGTCCGCGTGGACAAGGCCCAGAATTGGGACCATCATGGGGGCAGAAGGTTTGACAGAGAACCTCTGGGTCCACTATTAAGTTTGCTTTTCCCGGTTTCTCTGTCTCTGACTGAGAATCCATCTTGCAGCGTTTGCATGGGGTCACTTGATCATCTGGATCCTCTGAAGCCACGGTCTGGAGACCTGCACTGCAACCGGCCCCATTTCCACTAGCCGATGACGAACTTGCCTTCTCAATGTCCATGAGACGTTTCAGCTCGGGACTAACATACTCAGATCCTCTTCCATGTAGGAGCCACGCCAGCAAGACTGAAGATCCCTCTTGCATGAGAACTTCTGTAGCCACCCCGTGGTCAAGCAGCCGATGAACAACGTACAATGCTGTTTCTGTCCTTCCTTTTGATAGATCAACAGACTGAAACCCAACGATACACCTGATCTGCTTCTCTAGGAGGTTGAGAAGAGGCCGCTGCTCAGCAATCAACCTTTGCAGAGGTTCAACACGCGAACCTGAAACCACAAACTGTCTAATGCACTTTGCTGCAGCCCACAGGAAGGACGGTGTGTTCAGATTTGTGCTGTTCTTTACCACATAGCTGTTCTTGTAGCCATAGAATACGGTCGTGAAAAGCATTCTCATGACCTCATGCTTGACCTCGTCTTCTGTGAGCAAGTCTACTGTCTGGAAAGGTTAGACACAAGGCACACTCATCACTCATGGGTTCAAGATGTTACAGAAATATATGCAATGATTCATTATTAGAGGAGATACATACATGGAAGAGCCTTCTAGACATGAACTGTAGAACTCTAGCCCAACCACAGTAAGTTGATATCCCTAAGAGAAGTCAGATGAGAGGTTTAATGATCAGAACCAGTGGTCAAATCAAATGCACCCTGTCTGTGAAGCCAGAAAACGCACAGAGGAGTCTTACCTCTCTGATTGAGCCGAGGCTGGAGCTCATCCAACTGACATACAGTCAAATAAGGGAGGAGAGTCTTGATGAGCGGTGATGGGAGATCTGAGTAGATACGATAATCCTTTTAGTCCCACAATGGGGAAACATATTGCAAAAATGGTAAGGTCTGAATACAGTTCTGCTTACTTCTCAAAGGCTCAAAAAGAGGCTGTCTCTGTCCGAAATGTTATTTACTAAACATATGTAACCTTTTGCGTTAGCAGGATTTTAGATGTGGTGATAGTACAACAGAAATTAACGTGTGGCCATTTTAATATGGACACTATTTTCAAGGTGTTTCCTTCAAGGACTATGATTCTCCTTGTGGCAGTGGGCATTGGAAATGTTAACTAAATATTTCTGCTTTTATGGCTTTACACCATAAAAGATAGCCTTGTTGGTTTCTTTTCGTTGTGAGGTTTTTGAAAGGTGGTGTTTGTTTTTCTTTGTCCATTTTTGTTGGTGGGAGATAATGTTTCCTATAACAATATTTTGAAATATATAAAGTAATAAATTAAATTAATAATAAAATAGACTATAGTAGTAGAATGGGACACAGTCAGAGGAAATTTCGTTCTGTCGATCGATATACGTCATTAAACGATGTTGTGTGCGTCGCAAATAATACCCCCCCGCAACGAAGCGGAACCTTTAACATACGATAAACGAGTTGAATATTAAGTTGTACGAATGTTGAATAGAAACACAAAAACTAAATAAGTATTATATGAAAACCAACACGTAAATGTTTTAGCTAGTTACAGTTGCACAGAAAACAGAAAAATCCCTTTTGGTCCACACTCACCGAGAACAGCGTCCGCGCCCAGGACAGCGAAGTGTTCCCTCACCGCGTAGAAACATAGTTTCTGCAGACCCGACTCCCTCGGCTCTCTTATCATTTTTAACACTTAATTTTGTGAATACAATTTACAAACGTGGTTAATAATCACAATAGTGTGTGTCAGAATGGACTGCTCTCATCTCAGCGGCTCTCTGCTCTGCCGATGCCGGGAACGTTCGTTAACCGTAAATATCAATCCGCGGTGGAAAAGCGACATCACAGTTATTTTTTTTTTTTAAACTTGAGTATCTACAATACAACTGTATTATAAATGTAAATTCACACCCGGAACGCTCGACACGATGTGGTTCAAAAGTAAAAACAAATTCGTCGTCTAATTTCACTGGCGGTGAGTAGACGGTACATGTGCGCACTACCGCCACCAACTGGTAAGGAGTATGATAACTTCATAAATACTAGTTCTATCGAAAAAATAAAATAAAATCATAACAATTTGAAAACAGTGGGTGTCCTAAATCTTTTCTCTCATAAAATTGAAAGAATATGAAAAAAACAAGTTATGAAAAATAGAGGACCAAACATTAAAGACTCAGTGTGTAAAATTAAAATGAAATTTTGTATTGCAGTTTTTCTTTACCTCACAATGAGCTTTTAATATTTATATCGTGAGCTGAGTCACAGTCAGCCACCGAATTTTTACAGTAGCCCACAAAGGACAAACTCTTTCGAGCTACAGTGCTAAATGGAGGCCACATACTAGGTTCTCCAGCACACTTGAAAGGCAAAGGTGAGGTGAAGGATATTCCACTACAATATGCATCTTCACCAATATATACTGTACATTTTATGCAGTGCATCTTTCAATAAAGGCTGGGTTATGTAAAGGTAGAAATTTGGACAGGCACTGATAATAAATGATCCATTTGAAAACTCGGAGAAACCTCATGTATCCAAAGTTAGGATTTAAAGACCACACAATCACTGCCCTTTTACCGTTAAAAGCACTTCTGTTGTTTTTGTTTAATAGTAAATGAAGTCGTACACATAGTACTGTCTAAGTTTTATGTGTAGATAAGTTGTTAAGCAGTTTGTGTGTGCAAAATACGATATAAATGGAACACAGAACAAGGCTGCACCTCAGATGTTGCTTTTGTTGCAAGAGCACACTTATCATTCCAGTTTAACCTCCCTTAAATTGCAATTTATTTCACATTCTCTAATACGATCACTATGTTTCACCTTGTGATTTTATCAGATGCTGCATAAATCAAGTTTTACATACGTATCCCCTTACGACAAAGCAATAAAGTGTCGTATCTACAACACTTCATAACTGGAGGATCGTGTTTTCGTCACCTTCACGATGCATTAATTGAAACCATTCAGCTTTATTCCACTTGTTTTAATAATAAAAGAAACTATCAACAACATATAAATACAGCGTCAGTATATACAAGCGGGAGTGCGGCAGTTCCTCGAGCTACACAACACCCTTCTGGTCCTCGTGCGAGCGCTGGTGGAAGACAAAGGAGACGGCGGCGTCCCAGGAGGCTTTCAAAACTTGGTCCCTGAGGCCCTTCTTGTTGGAGCAGTGGTTCCACTGGGAGAGGTCACTGGTGCAGTCAGAGTCGTCCGCTGGCGGCCGCACCTCCAGGCCGTTCACACAGCGCTGACAACGAAACCTGCCAGTGACAATGAAAGGCCACATCAGTATGTAACATACGTTAGCAGAAGATCTTACAAACAAAGGAAAGTTGCACAAACAAGCAGCTCTTTTTTTTTTTTTTTTTGCTTTTCATTAAAGCTGCAGTCAGTGATGTCGTATTTTGGTTAACCTTTGGCGTAACTTCCATTGCAGTCTTTAGCATTCTCACCACTATTTCCTACATCACCACATGAAATAAACATGAATAAATAAAGAAATAAACGAACTAAATGGTTTAGGTCCATAAAATATTACTGTCATAATTTAAGCCTAACAAGCCACCAGTGGGATTGAAATCAGCACAAAATGTGAATATATTTAATGATTAAGTTTTTTTAAAAATGCACTTTAATTGTTAATTTTCTGCACTTTACATTACTTTAATCATTTGAGAGTAATTTTATTTTTTACACTGCACTTCATTTTATATCTTTTTGTTTTCTTTCTCTGTTTATACTATTCTGTAGTCTGTCTGCACTCTATATATATTGGGCTTTGTTCACATTGTAAAATTTAATGTTTGCAAGTTTTAAATTTAAGTTTGTTTTTATACGAAGCACACCGAGTGGCCCTTGTGTGTGAAATGTGCTATACAAATAAAGCAGCCTTGCCTTGAGTGTGCCCCAAATTAATCTGTAAACCACTCACTCTCCCACACCAAAATCCATAGAGCATGGCACAGCACACAGGAAGTGTCAATCCACAGCAGTAGATTAGCTGTTTCTATTTCACTGTGAGTTAAAAATGCTGATTTTCTCTATAAATTTTAATGCAGGAGAGACAGAGAAAGAGTTGTTTACAAACAACTGTTGGAAAATACTGTCTAACAGTGAGATAAAGTTGCTAACATACTGAATTCGTAAGCGGCTATAGGCTACAGCAGGTAGAGATTTTCTTGGGTGAGCCTTTAATTAAGTGGCTAAAATGTACTTTTGCGTCATCCCTGTTGTCAGTGAGAGCAAGCGTAAGTGTCTAAGACCTCACACTTCAAAAAACCTATAATATCACTTTAAGGAACAGGTAAATTTTGTAGTGCAAAGTAGGCAGGAGAAACTAAAAACACATATAATGTGTTTCTCCCCTACTTGTCATGTGTGTCACTCGAGGTCTCCTCGTTCAGTGTGAAGAGTTCTCGGAGTTCTCCCAGTGAGAAGTGGCGCTCCACGTCCTGCTCCTCGTCCACCACGCAGCTGCTCAGGGCTTTCTTGTGGGCCTGCCTCTGCAGGATCTTCTCCTCGATTGTCCCCGTCTGTACACGGAGGCACACACAACAGTCAACACACAACAACACATGAACATGAACACATGAAAACAAGGTCTCTGTTGAAGAACTGCTGCAGTAGAGTAAGTGGTCTGGACTGACTGAGAGTAGTCTATAAATGTAGCAGGTCTTCTTCTGGCCGTCTCGCCACACTCGGGCCATCGCCTGCTCGTCATTGGCCGGGTTCCAGTCAGGATCAAACATCACCAAGCGGTTGGCACCAATCAGATTCAGGCCACATCCACCTGCCTTGCTGCTGAGCATGAAAATGAACTCAGGGTTCTGGGAAACAGGAGCTCGAGTCAGATGAGATGTTAAAGCTCCGAGAATCATTTAAAACAAAAAAAGGTGTCAGCAATCTCACTGATGGACTGTTGAATCTTTCCACAATCTTGGCCCTTTTCTTGATGGACATTGTTCCGTCCAGTCGAACATAGAGGTATCTGGAAAAGAGCAAGATAATAGTTATTGCTCACTTCATGTTTCCAATTATTGAAAACAGACACAATCAAAATAATTCACTCACCTGGGGCTGAAAAAACCCCCACAGTGGTTCCTTGTAGTAAAAACCTGGAATGATTTTTCCTGCTAAATCAATATGGGCCTATTTTTGTGTATTTATGGAGTGTTTAAATTGTCACTGTTACTACTTTTTTTTTTACTTTTATAGTGAACATAACATTACAGATATTGGAATAATGACTATGACAAATGACAATGAAATTCACTCAGAGGGAGCAGAAGTGGCTCTTTCATGAATATATCTGTCACATTTCTTATCCAAACAACGTCAAAGTCGGCACACACTGATGCTCTTAGTAAGTCACCTGCCAAGTTTGAAGTTTGTCATGTGAACCACTGGATAGTAATGTGACTAAAACATGGACAGTAAGAGACCCTTTTATTTATAATAGCAGTATCAATGGCTTTTCACATTTTCTGCAGTAAGAAAGAAATCAGTGCCACATCAGCCCTAAATGTACCTTCTATTTCGGCACAGCTTCTCAAACAAGTCCAGTGTTTGAGTGTAGTTGGAGACCAGCACCACTTTGTCACTGGTTGTTGTCCTCGTCATTGCCAGGATGTAATCGAGAACCAGCATTTTCCCTGAACACACAAAGAAATAATTTCTGTCATGAATATGAATATGAACAGACAGTACAGGTGTGAAATAAATCTGCAATAACTGGTGTTTCCTGCACTTTGGGAGGAACAGGAACTCATCCTCTGACCAGCAAACTGGCACAGTTGTACAAACAAACAGTTTCTTATCAAAATGGAAGTTTACGTGATTTCTAGTGTCAGTTATTTTGGACAGGTTTATAGTGACATAAATACGTTGAAACTGTCCCATGACTATAGCAGATTACTTCCCAGTCTTCCCACAATCCTGCTGGATTTGTGGATGACCTTCTTGTTAAAAAGACATCAGCGGCTGCAGTGAGCTGAAGTGAACAGGTTCTTACCAGAGAGCTGAGGCTCTACAGATTTTGTGCAGTAAGCGGGTGGAAACAGATCCAGCGCCCCTTCAAAACCCTCCTCACCTTCCACACACTTTTCATAGATGAGTGCTGGGTCTGGAACACAGAGTAGGGTTATTCCTTTTAAATTAACCTTCACAGACATCGTCTTTAAACTCCTCTTTAATTTACATTTGAGTCTACATCTGCAACATAGGCACTGACGCAACACATATTATGTTTACATGGAAATTCAGTGTCATTTCAGTCAAACTAACATGTTTGTATGCATTTTAAAAGTGTGGTTTTAGTCAAAGTTGGAATAACACGACCTGATAATCTGGGAAAACAGATTAGACCAGAGTCAGACCAGATTTGGACTCAAGCTGATTCTCATTTATTTGGAAAGAATTATATGGCACTAAACTGAGGTAAAATTGAATGCCTAACTACCAAGCAGGTTGAGCTTTCAATTTTATGAATTGGGTTAAATTACTTACGGTTGCAGAGTTTCTTGAGTGATGTGATGGAGGACAGCGAGGAGACGCTGATCTTGCCCTCCTGTAAGGTCTCAACGGGTTTGGCCTGCTTCAGGAACAGTTTATAGAGCTCCGTCTGCAGCGGAGTCAGTCTGCAGGGAGACACATCACAACTGGGTTCAGCATGTTTCTGCGGGATATTGTGTTATGACAACCACATTTAATCAGCTGTTTTTGGTTGGTAACAGTTGAAAGGGTCTTAGTTGCACACAGGAGTAAAAAGGATGAGCCTAAAGTATACATTGATTCTCCCCTGTGAGGGGTGACTGGCTTCAGAAATTGTCAAACCCCAACATTGACTTGTTTGTGACACGAAAGCATGAATCTAGCATGAATAATTTTTTTTTTTAATATTCCATTTTCTCTAGTCTGCATGTAAAACTCTCACCAGAAAGCAGGAGAATCAACCAACCTGCAACACACGACTTGTTCAATCTTCACAGGGAGATATTTGGACAAGATGTCCGACGTTCTTCTGATCAAACACCTGGTGAGACACAAGACGCTCAGTATTTTAGAGGAACAGTCATCTCTTAAGACACATTACATAGAAAAAATATTGTTATAGGTTGCTATGACTTAGCATTCATCAAGATGCTGACAAGTAAAAACACTTAAATAATACTCTGCTAATAATAATCGGCCAGAGCTGATGACGTGAAAATGGTAAAAATCATCTGGATTTCATCGGCTCGACCAATTATTCACCTGTTGACGATGCTGATCAGCTCTTTGAGTTTCTCCTCTCCAGAGTGTCTGTCTCTGTCACTGGCATCAGCATCTCGACCCTTCAGGATGGGAAGCTCAAACCGCTTTTTAAACTCCTGCGCCGTGCCTGTCATGACGTAAACAAACAGCATAAGTAACTCAAATTCAGCCTGTCTTCTGTGTGTGTGTTCTTGTACTTGCCGCAGAGTGAGGACCAAAAATTGTATAAACGCCTACAAAGTGAGGACATTTTGACAAAGTGAGGACATTTTGGCTGGTCCTCACTTTTTTTCACCCCTTAAAAGGGCATTTTCAGGGTTAAGACTTGGTTTTAGGTTTAGGTTAAGCATCTAGTTATGATGGTTAAGGTTAGGGTAAGGGGCTAGAGAATGCATTGTGTCTATGAGGGTCCTTACTCTGATAGAAAGGTGTGTGTGTGGTGTGTGTGGAGCTGTTTACCGAGGATTCCAGCATTAACAAAGTGGACCAGGCTGAAGTACTCCAGCAGGTCATTTTGGATGGGCGTGCCTGATATCAGCACTCTCCTCTGGGCACTCATGGCATTTAAGGCCTGGTATGTCTGGTTGTCAGAGTTCTTCAGTCGATGGCCCTTCACACACACATGTACTTATTTGTTTGTTTCCAGAGTTCATGTGTCAAAAAACACGTGTGTAAAATGTCAACAGATTAAATAACCTACCTCGTCACAGATGACAAGTCCGACTTTGCCCTTGTGCAGAACGTCAGCGTGCAGTCGAAACGTCTCATAGGAGATGATGAGGATCGGGGTGGGTACTCTCAATCCATGCTGAGACATAAAGTTCACTAGAAATAACACAGAAAACAAAAACTTAAACTCTCTCTTGAACTACAGCAACCCTTTTTTCCCCAATTTATGGCTGTGGATTGCTTTTATTATTTTAATATGCATGTGTGGTTTGGTTTAAGTAACTCCATTCATGCTCAATATTAAAAACACACCACATATCCATTATGATTTTAACATGTGTAAGACTTTGGCAATTTTTAAATCAACTGCTAATTTAATCGCCAACTATTTTGATAACTGATTAATCAGTTTGAGTGTTGTTAATCACTACATTCTCAGACTTTTTTCAGCTTCTTAACTGCAAGTAATTTTTGGGGGGTCTTTTTGCAATCAAGAAACAATTAAAACTGATTTATTTTGGTTTGTGGACAAAACAAGACATTTAGGAACACCTTCATTTAAGATTTGGGAAACACTGATCAACATTTTTCAAAAAGTTCTCTGAACATTTATGGACCAAAAAACTAATTCTGTATATTCTGTATAATTATAAAAATTATTTTTAGATACAGCCCAAAACATGTGGCTACAATTTACAATTATCTTCATTATTAATTATTCTGTTTATTTAAAATGTTAGTTAACAGTGAACATGTGAATGGTTGTTTCCCACATCTCAAAATGACAACATCCTCAAAAGTTTGAAGTAGACAGTGACTCATTTAACACTAGTCTAATAATTGTTTTATCCCTGATTATGAATGTGTCCAAAAGTATTTAGGCGTAAGACAGAAGTGCAGTTGCCGTCTGTCCCCACTTAAAAACACTATACACTGTGACTATAAACAGAAATCACGTACTTGTTTATTTTACATGAGCAAGTGACATGTGGCCACTGGAGACAAACGTGCTGAGAAATTCTAATGCCAGCTGTGATTTGCAGATATTGACCTTATTATAATCAAATCAGGTGTAAACTGACCAACCTCCACTCAATAATAAACATCAGGGGGTTGTCAGGGGGTTAGAAAGCTTCAGTGATTAGCTGCTCTTAACATATTGATTACTGGAGCTTTACAGAAACCTGAATGTGTTTGATCAGATGTGACCTACTGACATAGAAAATAAAACACACATAAAACAAGAGAATAGATAAGGAGATGCTACTCCTTATCTAACCTCAAAATTATGATGTTCCCAAACATTTAATTTTGTCCTAAAAGCAAAATTAATCAGTTTTATTTGGAGCAAAAAAACGCTATAGTCCTAAGCTACTATATGAGTTTCCATTCAGCACCACTAAATACCACTAATAAAATAGTGTTTTTCACAAATTGTAAATATTTCTTCAAAAAAACTGTGACATGAGATTTTCATACTGTCGCATGGTTAGTCATAACGTACTATGTACATAATGTATTATATGACAATGTCATAACTCATTGGTATGATGATATAGAAGTGTAGTATAATATGATCAGGTCTTAACAATACTAGGAATTCATGTGGTAACTGGATATTGCGATGACAATACCTCTCGAGATAGATTGAGAAATAGAAATAAAAGCTTTTGATTTGTTTAGTTTAGTTGATTTGAAAGGGGACAATGCAAATTTACTAAAAATTAGTAACAGATAAGAGATGAAAACTAGTTTTCATCTGTTACGTATTGATATACTGTAAACGATAAGTGGAGGATGAATTATAAATATAACCAAACCAAAAAAAAATAACAAAAAACAATAATAAACTAGATTTTTTAAAAAATCAGGAAACTGTAAGTGCAAAAGGTTTATACAGGAGGTTGTTGTAGCCAAAGCCAGTGGCTCTTATTTTGAAGGCCAGGATGAAAGGAAGTGAGGATGGGTAAGAGGATTGATTTTTTTTTTTTTTTTTTTTTTTTATAAAGAGGATTGAAATTTGACAGTGTATGTGTGTGAAGAATAATCACACACGTGTAAAGAGTGACAGTGCGTCCACATGTGCTGATATTTATAGCCTGGTTTTTACATTTTGAGAAGCTTTTAACTCATTTAACTCAACTTTCTCTCCACGAGAGGAGAGAAATGACGGAGAAACCTGCTAAAAACACACAGAGACACTTTTTGCTGTTGACTGATTGAGTGGGAAACATTTATCGCAGTTCAATCGTTTGCAACGTATATTACAATGACAATAGATTTACGATATATTGTGCATCCCTAATCTTAACACAATCACTTTCTGGACAAATACAGTAAGGGCGTGATATTAGTGTAGCAAAAACAATCATTCTCAAACTTTTCTACTTGTCAATTTCTTTTGGCAAAAATAAAAACATTATTAAAGTATGCCTTTACTTTGCAAGAACTACAAGAAATTTTGTTTTATTAATGTTATGAAAGTCTTGGTTTTGGCTGCTCGGTGCACGTATATGAGCAGCCCTAATTGTTTGTGCTAATTCCCTGTTATTTACTCTGAAGCAACAATGACAGTGAGGGTTTCCCTTCAACACTTTATAGACACTGATCTCCATGGGCTTTGCAGTGGATTGCCACATTGAGAGGGAAAAAGCAGAGTGTGACTACCTAGCTGTCTGTCGATGTCATCCTTCGAGCCTCCGTCGATGGCCACCGGCGTGACGCGTCCTCCCAACCACTTTCCCACTTCGTTGTACCAGTTGCGAACTAAACTGGAAGGTGAAACCACAATGGCCTTGTCTATCTCTGGCTTAGCATCAGGGCTCTGGCGTAGCAGCGTCCACACGAGCGTGATGCACTGCAAAGTCTTCCCCAAACCCATCTCATCAGCCATGATGCAGCCATACGAACCGGGGATGCGTCTGCCCGTCACACACTCCCACAGGAACTTCACCCCCTAAAGAAACCACACACACCCAGTCTTAATAACAGAGGAAAAATGTTTCTCTTCTTTAACAATGAATGATTCTATGGTTAGACATGGTGTTAACATCAATCCTGAAAACAACATTGTACTTAAACAGATTGGAATATGACTAAATACAAAGAAGTGCACACAAATAGTTTCAGAAGTGAATTCTACTTTTAAAAAAAAAGAAAAAAGAAAAAAAGAAAAAGAAAGTCAGTCTGCAGGTCTTGCCCCCACCCGCCTCTGCAATGCTGGTGTATACACAAACACTCCTAAATCAGATAAGACCAGTATTGCTTGATTAATCCTGTTTTCAGATGGATGCAGCGCACAAATAATTTTACATCATTTCTGTTCACAAAGACCATACAGAGACAGAATAAAAACAAGAAATTACAAGAAAAGAGTCTATAGTTACTATAGTTAACAGCACACCACTGTTATAATTATATATGTCACATAATATCACACTGTTTTTCATTTCTGTGGTATTTCGTAAAGGGACAAAAATATTTGACCTCTCTCTGATGGGGTCGGAGCACTTTTCCTAAAACTGGATCCACAACAACATGGACTGGTAGTTTTTCTCTGCAAAAGAAGGCATTGATGATATAAGCTGAAGTACACTTAAAAAAAGCAATAAATAGAGATTAATACGACAAAATAAGAATACACAATAAAAGCATAAAAATAAACACATTAAAACGGAGCAATATTGTATGGCCAGTGTCCATTATTATAGCGGCATTTGCTATGTTTGACCTAAATTGGCCTTTGAAAATCATTAAAATTAAGTTTTAAAGACTCAAAATATGTCAGCACTGTGTGGATTGAGGGAAGGACCTACTTGTCAGCTTTGATGAGGTCATGAGCAGCCAGAGTCGGAGGTTCGTACAGAACCAGGGCGTCCTCTGCGAAGGGATCGTGAAGTGCTTTCCTTACTCCTGCTCTCTTCAGACCAAGTGCTCTGATTCCAAGAGAGCCTGTGGAGCAGACTCGGACACATCAGTCAAACTAATCCTTTTCTTAAGTCATGTTACACAGCTGACAAGTCAGAGAAGCCAAAGTGAAGCGACACATGTTACCTGTGTAATTTGGAATTGGGATTTTAAATGGTTTGGAGAGGATACTTCGGATAAACGCCTCCTGTAGAGAGGATTTACAAACAAGTCAGCCAAGTCATGACATCACACAGCAACATACAAAATAAACATCCACAGCAGCGCTCACATGTTTGTCACCATCAGTGTATGTAAGCCGGTTGTTGAGCTGCGTCAGAGGCTTCCTGTACGGAGAAATGTGGTTTTCTCTCATCTCCTTATCACTTTTTCTTCTTTTTTCCTGTGACAAAAAGGCAAAAAACACATTTCATTTCTAACACTCACATTCTCACTGATTAAGCATCTCTGCCTGCAATACAAACAGTGCGTGCATGAGTGTAAACGATACATGACAAACATGTTATACTCTTATGAACTGTAAGAAACTAAATTAAAATAAGAAACTTTATTAACAAAACAATATTTTATTTTATTTAAAAAGGGACAGTGTACAGTGTCTTTTAAAGCCAGTGACGGTGGCTTGAAAGGAAAATCTCCAATTTATCTTTTTTCTTCATAAACAGTGAAAAATGACCAAAAAAAAGTTATTCAAAAAAGTTTTGCTTTTATTTTCCATTGTGGGATTTGAACAAAATGTCCCTTTTGGCGTAAAGTGCAACAAAAAAACAAGCATTTAAACAAGATAATGGCTTCATCGCTGCATATAACAGAGAATTCATACATTTTGGTTTGTGGGCAAAAGAAGACACTTGAGAACATAATTATGCTGAGGTTTGGAAAAAACTGACATTTTTGGCCAAAAGAATTACTCAATTATTTGAGGAAATTATCGACAGACTACCCACTTATGAAAATGATCTCATGTTAGTTGCTGTTTTACTGTTAATCATATTTTCCATGTCCATCAAACAAACTGAAGCAGTGTTTCTCACACTCCATTTTCACAACTAACAATTATTTTATGTACCAACCCTTGAAATAACGTTTTCATATATTATGTTTTATACCCAAACAAAAATTAAAAGATTATAATGAAAAATACTCAAACTGATAAATCGGCAACGGACAATTAATTTAGTGATGGAGGAGTTATCAATTAATTGCTGCAGACCTACTCTAAACTTAACTACTACAACATAATATGAGTCAAAATGTCACTGCTGATGGGTGAAGGGAACAGATAATGCTGCCTCCTAAATCTTTGCCTGTTTTATATAAAAATTACACTTCCAGGGTAACATTCAGTGTTGGATACTGTAAATACAGCCCCACAGAAGCTCTGACACTCAGGCCCCTCCTCTCATTCGTGTTTTGCTCCCTCTTGTTTAGCTAGCAAAAATGATTTAGTATTATTTAGTACAGGAAATAATTGGCTAAGATACTGTACAAGTGACTGGAGGCCAGCAGAGGAAATCAGTTAAGATGGATGGAAATTCCATTACTATATATACACAACACTATACAGCTGATTTAAATGGAAAATCATTTATATATATATATATATATATTTTGTGAGAGTACTGATGTGAACATACTGTAAATGTGAAACTGCTCCAGCTCTATTTAGCTCTTTCTGGGTCTATTCCATGGGTAAATCATTTAAACTTGTTTTACGAAATAAAAAAATAATAATTGCATTCATATCTATACTACTTTGACCTTGTCTGGCCCTCATCTTGGACACAGTTTTTCATTTTGGCCCCTGCTATAATTCAGTTTGACACCCCTGGTCATTGTTGACTGATTAGCAGCGATGCTAGCGACGACGGACGCTGACTCACTCACAGTTCGACATGTCCACTCTTCGTCCTCGCGGTCATCACCGCCCTGCTTCCGTTTGGCGACCTGACTGGGAGCCAGACTCCTCCGCTGGAAGGACACAGTTAGTTCTAGTTATAATACCAGTCTGTAAAACGACTGTTAATGAATAAAAAGCCATTTAGCTCACCATTTTCCTATGAGTGCAGCCGGACGCGACACTAGCGCTGAGCCCGATGTTTCACCCAGAGACAACCGGAGGCTGAGTCCGCTTTAACTCCTCATACAAGGCTCTGGCGTCCATAACTGCTGCTCTGTAACCGTCACTGACACCGTGTCGACAAGTAGTTAAGTCATTCAAGAGGCTGGCTGTTCCACAGTAGAGTCATGACTGCATTAAGTTGCCGTTAAACAGCAATATGAGTCCGGTGTACATCCATTACAGCGTTGAAGTTGGCGCTAAATGGTGCACAACACTACGGCAAGCCTGAAAGGTCAAACATGGCATTCGACTTTCACACACATTGGTTTCCGTGGCTTCAGAAGACATTGCATTGACTTACATTCATTTCCCAGACACTCTAACCTTAACAAAAATTACAAGTGCCCTAACCCTAACCTCAGCCTAACATTAAAACATGCTTTCACCTTAAAATATGATGTGTAATGTAATGTTCTTTATTTCTATTTCACCTTTTAACGACCCACAGGTAACCAAAGTGCTTTACAAAATAAAAGCATTACTGACACACAGCATTAAAACACATAGAATTAAAACAAAGACATGAAACATAAACCAAAGCATGAAAATATTGATTAAAAACTCAAGAGTCCTCATAATGTGACCGTGTAAACAGATGTATTGTAAAGGAATTCCAGGTACTCACACACGTCTGCACGTCATTCATAGTGAGGACTCTCATAAACATAATGCACTGCCGAGCACTTTACCTTAACCTAATCCTAATCCTAACCTTTACCCTAACCCCAACATAAACCCAATTCTTCTCCAACCCTAAAACCAGGTCTTAACCCTAAAAAAGTCCTTTAAAGATGTGAGGACCAATCAAAAATGTGGTCAATTTATTAAGATGTCTTCAAACAATTTGATTTATATAATTCATATGATTTATGGTCCTAATTTATGCTGGGATTTCATACAAAATCTAAACTAAAAGCCATGTGTGCAATGTCACAGGGACTTTTATTCAAAAATTAAAAAAAGTGAACACTTTCCTGTTTAACAAAGCACATCTGTGTAGATAATAATACATGCAAAGAAAATACAAAAAAGTCTTCAAATGTTTTGGAAACTTCCAGCATTCATACCTCCCCCTCCCTTCTCTGTTCCAATTAAACTTTTGGTTCATTTTTACCCCAAGTTTATGTTTTCAGTCTTTGCTGTCCTTGTGCTGACAATGTTGTTATATATGTTTATATTTACACATATATAACAGCAATTATATTTAAAGTGTTAATATGTATAATTTTACAAAAGTGAATCCACATGTGTACAAATAATGTCTCCAATGTTACCTCCACATTTTATGCTGTGATACACCAGATATGACTTTTTCATCCCATGTGTTTTGTGCTGTAGCTTAGTATAGTATTCTACTAGCATTTAGAGTCTGACTGTGTGATATAATTATTTAATTTGGTTTTTCAATTATTGTCTGAATGTTTGGGCACAGTTTATTGCAGCTGAACAAGTGCAGGTAAATAGTTTGAACAGCAGGTGGCAGCAAATTTATATGTAAAATATTTTTTACACATTTTACTGCACAATCATGTTGGTGCATTTAATTTACATTATGTTCAAATTGTTCAAATTTAGATAAGTGACACAAAACTGCCAAATAAGGCAGCAAAAGACCAGTGACTCCTGAGGTCCACATGAACTAAAAACAATGATTTTCTCTATGGACTTTGGTTTAGAAATCATCTTACATATCACAGAACCTAACATTAGTTATTTGACTGACAGTCACATTAGGACATCAGGGTTGGGTAGTTTAAGGGACCTTAGATTTTGGGATAGTGGTGCAGAGGCTTGGGCTTCATGGTTGTCTGAGACCCCGTAGGCCCATTCAGTAATGCACTTTTATTAAAATGAGGTAAGTAGGTGGCAACAACAAGTCATTTCCTGTCTTTCTTCCCGTAGAATAACCCATTTCTGCTATTGAATTCATGTGATGAGCTTCATACAGGAGTGCAGAACCTCAAAGCCGTGAAGTTCTCTAAGTCTATTCAGATGCCTGGGCTCGGACTGACACAACTTCCCCAGAGCAATCGCTGCATTTTGTTGCACGGTCGTCCTCTTTGCGTCCCCTGCAGCATGGCGTAGCAACAGCAGCACAATATCGGTGTCCAGCAGACTGCTGGCAACTCCGTCCAACTGAAGGCAGTGAGTCAAGCAGAGGGTGGCGTTTCCTGTCACAGTGTCATCACAGCCGGAGGCCAGCAAATGCCTTAAAATAGATAGTTTTTTGTCACACTTAACAAGCTCCTGCCGTGCCAAAGGACTGGCAGCGGTGCACACTGTTAGTGTTTTCATGGCATATTTAGTAGCAGTCTGTCCCGGTCTCTTCAGCAACCGGTGCATGGTACGAACCACACCACTCTGAATAACGTGCTCAACAGCTTCAGAGGACTGAGGGAGGACGGTGCTCAGTACGCCAATGGCTCGAGTTATGACTCCTCCATCACTGTCCCGTAACAGTCCCTGACAGCAGTCACAGAGTGAAACACCGTGTTCCTGGATAGCCGGAGAAGTCACCGCTGAAAGGTTGATGATCAATCCGAGCATGGCGTAAAGGATCTCCTTGAATTCATGTGCGCTGCAGTGCCTGATGGAAAACGGGAAGGCCTTCCAACACTCTGAATCGTGAGCAAGTTTATGACGAATTATTTCATCTTGAGCCAAACAGCCAACGGCCGAAATCAGCGACGGAAGGACATGACAGTTGGACTTGCTGATATTTCTTAGGATTGATGTAAATGGTTCAATGACAGAGTCGGTCAACACGTTCCTTAACTGAGTACAAAATTTGGTTTCTACTGCAAAGCTCTCCAGAATGTTGACTGCCATGTTCTCTTGCTGCTGCGTTGAGATACACACCATGAGGTTCTTCACTAACATGCACACATCCAGGCTTTCAATGGCCAGTTGTCTCCCGTGGGGCATCTGTGCCAACAAATGTAGTAATGACAGACATTCTTTCCGTACTGCAACGCTCTCTGATGCTATCAAATCAACAGCGGCTTGTCTCGTTACCGGGCATGTCAGTAACATCCTCTGGTTTTCGGCATTTCCGTCACAAATAATCCTCCATAATTTCAGAACAGACACACATAACCTTTGGCTGTCCTTGTCTTTTGTTTGCTCCAGCAGGCATCTCTTCACCACGTCGTTGCTGCTGATGATGCTGAAGCCATCGTTCAATCTGAAAAGGGTCCGTCCTGTCGGGTCAGTAACTGCTTCTAACAGAATCTGCAACCCTCCATGATAGAAGAGTGTCATCTGACCAGGTTTTGACAGCTTCTTGAGCAGCTGGGGAACGGCTGTGCCCTTCCCTTCTCCCTTATCAAACTCCTGCTTGGCATTCATCTCCTGAGTCTCTCTTTCCTCTTCCAAACCAACCTGGGTCATGTGCTCTTCTACCATTTTCTCCATTCCAGGTTCAATTTCCGCTATCTTTTCAAAGCAGCGTCTTGACTCATTATAGTCTTTCAATTCCAGGTAGGCTTTGCCCATGTGGAAGTAAGCTTTAACGCACCTCTCGTTGCACCTCAGGGCCCACTCACAGTCACTGATGGCCTCCTTGTACTTGCCCAGCTTGATGTAGCACTGAGCTCGGTTGGTGTACAACTGCTGCATGTCCCGCAGTTCAGCCAAGCCGTCACTGTAACATTTCACAGCAGTTGTGTAGTCTCCTTCGGCATAAGCTTTATTCCCCTCATCTTTGAGCATGAGTGCTTTTTCTTGTTTAGCAACACGCCGTACTCTCCTTTTTTCAGCGTCTCTCTCTAAATTCTTCATGAAACTCTCTGGACTGTCACTCCGTGGACTAAACGATGGCTGGGGTGTTGAGCTTGTGTGGATTTTAGTCTTGTTAATGTTTGTCCTGCAGGGCTCATCCATGGAGGCAATGTAGCCATCAGCTTCCTTCATTGCCTTTTGCCAGATTTCGGCATCAGAGGAGTTTAGATTCTTCACCAGCTCATTTATTTTATCAACATTTTTTAAAGATCTCTCCACGTCTTCAAGGTCCTCCATCTTTGGCCTCTACTGCCTATTCTTTATTATTATTGTTAGTATTATTTAACAGGCCAGATAGCCTTGTTGGCTTTAGATTCTTCTTAAGTGTTTTCTCTTTTGGTGGTGGTGATTTAACTTTACTTTTCTCAATAACTGTTGGGGTTTTGGTGTTTTATTGCCTTTAGCGTTCTTCAGCGTTAACTTCTCCTCCTCTTGTCTTGGTCCTTTGTCTCATGGCCACAGTCATTTGTTAGTTCAAAGGCAGTCCTTGACTTTGAACTACTAGATTCCAAGCTAAAGTCCACTTTTCAGGCCTGGAGTTGAAAGAATAAGAATAAAAGTGTAATTTTGTGAAGGTAGAGATGAGATGAAACAGAGGTGAGGGCAGGAGAGTATTGCATCTCAGTGTACAGCCTGCTGGAACCTGAACTGGAAAAAGAAGAAGAGACAATGAGACTCAGGAGAACAGAATGAGAGAGAGGAGATGAGAGGATGAGATTGGGGAGAGGGTGAGAAAAAGATGAGACTGAGGGGAAAATGAGAGAGACCAGAAGAAGAGAAAGGGGAGATGATTTGATGAGGAGAAGGTGAGAAGAAGATGAGACCAAGAAGATGAGACCAGGATAAGGAAAGGGGTGAGAACGTATCCATTCAGTCTGTTGCTTTTAAACGCCAGTTTAAACTTATTTAACAATGTACATGTTTTCAATGTTATTATTGAGATTTTTCCAAAATTAAACTCCTGTGATTGAGAACCATGATCTGAATCATTTCCCATCTACCCCACATACAAGTAGACATGCAACACTAATTAACTGGAGTCAGGACACACACAAAAGGCTTTTCAAAACAATGTTTTATAATTAATAATGTACAAAAACAGTGGTCAGGAGTCATGTTATATTACACTGTCATCATTAACTCTGTATATATATATATACATACATTTATTCAAGATAATACAGTACCACGATGAATAATGAAGACTATGAACATGTTATATGAGGTTTATAAGATTAACGGTGTCATCTGCAAACGGGTGGATGGCTCACAAAATAATACTGAGTTATGGTGTACAGATGGGATTAGAGTCCTGGTGTAAGAGCACTATAGCAGCCCTGGATTGTGTCCACTGACATTCGTGTTGCAGACATGTATGTAGGTGAACCCCTAATTAGTTTTACTTTATTTGGAGCCATGCTCATAAGAAGCATGTTAATTGAAACATGGTAATTGATGTCGGTGAAACAAACCTGTATCCTGAAAGTTCTGTTTCTTTATAGCTAAACAGTAGTAGCAGCAGCAGAATTTACATAAACACGTAAGGATTAGAGGATTCGAGTGACACGGTGACAGTATGTTGGCAAGTCACAAACTAAGGTTAAATTAGTGGAAAGATCCTTGTGTAGTTTAATATTATGAGTATTAAAGTGACTGACCAGGGTTTTGAAATGTGGTTGTATAAAGAAATGGCACACAGTCACTGCTGTTAAATGAATATTCGGAGATAGTCTGACAAGATGGTGCAAAATGTAAAGTTTGGGGCACCACAGGAGACAGTGCAACTAGATAATGTGAATAAAAAGCACCAAGCTGTGAACGCAGTTGTATTTCTTTGCTGTTTCCTGTCAAGTATTTAAGTAGTATTTGCTTCTTGCACTAAGTCAAGCGGTTTTCTACAGTCCACACATTCCTTTTGTCCACTATTTCTCTCATTGTTCCAGTGCTTGATGTGTGGAAACTGAAGTTTCATTTATTTTGCAACAGTTAACCCTACAATTCCCTTCCATTCACATTTATCAATGTCTACTGACAATTTATTTTTAACTCTCTATATTCCTTCTTTTCTTAACTATTTTGCACCATTTGCCTACCTCAATATCTGTGCATAGTCTGATTTGGAAGCACCCACATTTGTGTTCTATGTACATTTTTTTTACATATGGTCAAGAGAAACTAGATTTGTGGTTTAATTCAGGAGATTTTCGGCCCTTGATTATGTATCATTGTGTTCGTGGTTTTCTGTTGGACAACATAATTAAAAATAAATGAATTATTTCACACATAAATTGAAAATACGCTTAAAAAAGGCAGATGGAAAAACATATCATGGCTCAACACCTTTTACAACCACACTTCAAAACTGAACTATTCTTTCGTAGCTTGATCCCGAGAGATTTGATCACAAGTGTTTAGCTTCGAGTTTAATTGTGAAAGCAGCCAAATACGTCCTGACTTTTTCACTCAAACCACATTAGGAGGAGGTCTGGGACACATGTGGCCACAAGAGACACAGACCTCTGTTCCTCCTGAAGCCACCACAGGTATAAGAATATATCTATTAGCCACTGGTTGCAAAAATAACCCCATTTGAATGGAAAACTATGGATAAATGGGTATTTATCCCTTTATTTATAATATTTTTTAAAATTATGTTTCCATTTAGAGCAAAATGTGAACATGGAGTCAGCCGATTTGCAATTTGGCTGACTTTGGGAGTCCGGACTTTTAAAGGTGATGCCACTTCCTGTTGCTAATGCCAGGAGTGAACAGTCAGACATGACACTAACCACTTGTGATCAGATCTGTCAGGACGGACGTTAGGATCAAGTCTGAATAAATGAGGCCTTAAAAAAACGACAGCTGCTGATGTAGATTAGTTATATAGAAATATAACATTGACAGGGCTGAAGTTAAAACATGTAAAACTCTGATCAACTCTCAACCTTCAGAGTGTGTGTGTGTGTGTGTGTGTGTGTGTGTGTGTGCGCGTGATACATGGCTACTTCATTGAGAAGAAAACATACTCAGAGCAGGTTCAATGCAAACACAGAATAAATAAAAATAACTTAAAACAATAAATACTCTTATGTACAGTAAGGCAACATGATGCATAGCATCTAACAGAGAAGTTAAGTTTGGACTTTGACAGTGACAGAAGGCTTCAGAGATGACAACGTACAGGTGAGGGTGAAAGCACAGAGAGAGACGATAATTCATCATTGCGGTACAACTAGAACAGCACATGTATGTTTCTTCACTACAGCGTATCTGTAGTGAAGACATATCTTACATGGCACCTTTGTTTTTTTTGGATAAAACACACCTTAGGCCATATTTTGAGAGCTATACCTGTGCACAGTCAAATAACAATCACATCTCGTGCTCCTTGATTCCCTCTTCAATTCAATTTCCAATCTCAATAGGGATTAGGGTTGATTAATAAAGAAACTTTTAAAGAAAAAAAAAATCATCATGATTTTATGTATTTTCCCCTTAATATCATCAGGGAGCAGAGAAATCCAATTTCTCAGGTTTCAGGTAGTTCACTTTAAAACATACACACTACTTAATACATTCACCTGGATCATTATTTAATCGAAAAACATAAATAATGCATGCATAGATAGAGTATTGCTGTCTTATAGGGAGGATATAGAGTACCTAAATCAAATTTCTATTTTAAAAGTCATAATTACATGAATTTTTTTTGTCTTTAGCAAATAAATGAATAGGTTTTTGATGTGTTTTTTTCATGTGTCATTAAAATCAAATCACAATCTCAGCGTCGTCCAGCAGAGAGCAGTGTAGATGTGCTCCTACTAATTTTGTGGCTGGGCCAGAGTTCAAGCACTACATCCACACATGTACTGTCAGCTACCTGTGTCCTGGGTTCCACCTGCCAACAACTGCAAATACCAGATAAAACAGAAACAAATGAGATAAAGGGATAGTTCAAGTTTCAACCTCACTCCCATGGCTGCCAGTGGAGGCACAAGATTTTAATCATTTAGCATAATGATCACCACATAAAATCATAATAAAACCAGCTTAAGTGAACACACATTTCTTAAAAATATGTTCACTGCTTCCTTTTTACAGCCTTTCTTTGTACCCTGCTCACTCTTCTGCACCAACGTCCATAGAGAAAATCAGCAATTTTACACCATAGTACACAGGAGCTGTTGATCCACCGGTGCCTCCATTAGTAAGTTAAAAAAGTGTAATTTTGTGTGCTCTGTGTTTGAAATCCTTGACTTGGCTTTACCAAAGTGACTTAAACTTACCACATGAAGCAGCAGTAAACCAACATGCCCTGTGTCCCAGTGAGCTTAAAACATTGATTTTCTCCATGGGCTTTGGTGTGGGAGAGTAAGTGGTTTACAAAAAAAAAACAAACTTCAGTTCCTGGCTATAAAAGGCAGTTTAATGACAATATAGCATGCTTAAGAACACATTCTTAAGCTGGCATATACTTAAGCATGGATACATTTAACACAGTGAATCTCTTCCTGTTGTCCCAGCTGCCAGCCATGTTCTCAGTTAAAGGGGTGCGCAGGGTGCACGCACAGCGCTGTCAGCACTTCTATGTATCCGTACCTCGTACAACAATGCTTCCAAGAACCGGAACTATCCCTTTAACACCAACTGTCAGCACATTCAGCTGCCCAGCAGGAGCTGTGGTGCAGCTATGAGAGAGACTTCAACCCTTTATCTGCAAGAATACACACAGAACTAACAGTCAAACCTGTAGTTTTGGATTTGACTAAAAAGCAAATGCATATAGCAAAGCTTGTTGTATTTATGTTTTTCCTTGTTTCATTTAAAACCCCCACAAAAAAAAAACAACTTTATTATTATTATTATTACTATTATTTGGACAACGCCTTATATTATCTTTGCAAATGCTCACTGTGAGGCAAACAGAGCGGGTAACAGCTGCAGACTAACAGCTGCTCCAAATGGCAGCTCAGGTATGGACATTTATCTCCTCTCCCTTCTTTCCCTTACATCCCTTCATCATTTCTTGAGTCTGTGAAGGTTCTCAGTGCTCGACACGGCACAGCTTGACTCTACTCGGTTTGGTGTCCTTTTCCATAACTATAGTACCTCCTCAATGTGGGTTGGCTGCTCGACACTGCCATGACGTTGTTTTATATGCGACACAAACACGCAAACTAGGGATGATCAAAGAAGTTCTCTTCTTTGTACTGAATCATTAGAATCAGTTAGTACCTTCTGCATGACCGGAGCACAGACTCCGTCTGACACAGTCACTGAACTGAAATACGGCCGAACGGGTTGTGGCTCATGATGTCCGTCTTTCAGCAGTGCTGTCGCTAAATACCAGTATATACACCAAATATTGAGATTTTAGAAATGTCCTTGTTAAATGTTGGAGATTAATGCATGTTTTCATGATTTCTAAGTCTTTATAACCGATTTACATTTTGGCATTGTTCGATTTCATTCCTGTGTTGGATGTCACACTCATGACTCTTCCAATGATGACACTCTCACTTGGAACCTCGTCAGAACAAGTACTAAAAAAGTACCAGGTACCAGGTGCTATCATTGATGAAAAAAAAAACAACAAAAACGAGTAAAGTCGTGCCGTGCTGGAACCATGTTGTGGAAAAGCGCCATCAGCTTGTAGCTCTCTGTCAAAGGTGAAACAACACACCTTAATTGAGTCCACAGTTGTCTGCTTCACTGACGTGTTGTATCTACTAAGCCAAAAGCACACAGCTGTTAGTTGTTACAACAACGTTTGGTTTTAATTTGCTACCAAAACTCTATGAGTAAAATTGAGACGTGCATGCACTTTACTACTTTACCTCTTGGCTTTGATCAAAGCCAGAGTACATCTTTTGTTTGATTTCAAAGAAAGGTCATTGCTCAGTAACAATGAGCTACAGCCGATGGGATTTGTTTTGGACCTGTATTTGTGATAATTGTGTTAGATAATTGTTCTGATGGTTTCTGTTTGGCCTCCAGACTCCTATTTTCTCCTGTCACAAAACATCAGATGGTGTAATTGAAAGCAAATGTGAGATTCATGTGTGGGCTTGGCTGCAAGCATTCTTCAGATAATCTTCAACAACTCCACACAGCAACTTAAAAAGCGGCAAGTCTTTCAGTGAGCTCAATAGCGTGAGGCTGAGCCGACTAGTAATAAAAAAAAAAACCCATAGAGGTGCTTTGATATCTCAGCGTTACATATAAAATACTTGTCAGCGACACACAGTGCCCAGACACAAAGCAGGAGGCAGACCAATGCTTCACAAGGTTATTTTTAGTCAAGTTTTCAAAGCAGCCGACACAAAACGCTTGAATGAACCCTGTCTCATCTCCTACACGGACAATATAGCCGGACAAATAAAATGTAATACTCTGTTGTAAATTTATCCAATGTTTAGGGTCGAAATCTCTATTTTTCTATTGTTGCTCAAATGAGCAACTGCTGGAAACTGAATCTGCTTTTGATGCTGAGCAACAGTATATGTGGTCCACTCATGCTTCATAAACATTGTATAAACGTGTGGACCAGTGGGGCAAAGTGAGGTGAAGTAAAACTTTGTAAAAAATGTAATGCCTATAAGCAGAAGTGACCCCTAATCCATGTGACACTGCAGCATACAATTTAGAGTCAACATGCAACACCATGAAACTCACAATAATAATTAAACTTATACGATGTACAAAATGTAATCATCTGCATATAAAGTACAGCCCACAGTATATACGAATGCTAGAGTCGAAATTTTGTAAAGACGCATCATTGATTGATTGTATTTATGCAAAAGAGTATTACATTCTGTGATCAGGGATTTATATGGAGGCAGTTTGAAATAAATGAAACTGAAAATGGGGAAAAACACATTTCTGCTAATAAGTCCACGATATCTTAAAAATATGTTCACTGCTTATGGAAAACTGAACTCTCGCACCAAAGTCCATTGGGAAAATCTACATTTTTTTTTTACCCCACATTTGACTTTTTGGGGTTCAAACTCTTAGAGGCAGTGGAAAAACAACGCCTCTGTAATGTGATGAGTCTGTTTTTACAAGACCACACAATAGCTCAGTGGTAGAGCGAGTCGTCTTTCAACTTGAAGGTTGTGGGTTTGCTGGTCTAGATGCCAACGTGTCATTGGGCAAGATGCATAGATGCTGATGTATGAAAGTGTGACTGAATGGGTGTGAATGGGTGTGGATGGGTGTGAATGGCAAAACTGTAGTGTAAAGCAGCTTCGAGTGGTCATCAAGACTAGAAAAGCGCTTCATACTGTAAACACAAACCATTTAACTCAAGTTTCAGTTTTAGTCAACGCAAAAATAATAATGGTTTGAAACATTTAATTGGTGAAGTTGCATATTGCCCCCTTACCTCACAAAGAAAAATGAATCACTGAGTGAGAGTTGGGGAACCTATGTAGCCTTCAGTTAGCATGTAGCCTAGCTTACGTCAAACTGTATCTTTAATCTCATTTGAGATCAAAATGCCTCTGTACATAACTGGATGTAACTGAATTCAAATCCCTGGCAGACTTGGCTTGGGTTCACCCAGGATAGTTAGCATCAAGACCCAAAAAGACGTTTAGTTTGTGGGCTACTGTAAAAATATGGTGGACCAAAATGGCGGCCTCTGTAGAGCTGGCCCTGCTCATCATTCATACAATTGAAAATTGTACACTTAGAAAAAATGTAATATAATTATTTAATTTTCATTTTCTGCCAAAAGACATTAACTCATCTGAAATGTGCACAAAGGCCCTTTAAGGGGGCTTTGGTATTGGTGATTCTTATATTATCCGGCTAAAATTTGTGTTTTCTAGTGTCCTTGTTGGTCACACGTCTATAGTTTAATGGCCATAACTGCTGTGTTATTCTGTACATAATCTCTACAACTCACTTCATCACCCATATTTATTATAATATATTCAATATCTGTATATAAAAAATGACTGACACTTTTGCACTATACCATGTAAATATGCATACACGTAAATCTGACTCTATTTTTCTTTTCTTTCCTTTTTAATTTCACTGTCTTTCTTATATTGTCTACTTTACACTGCCGATTTATATTGCCTATTTTGCTATTGCTTTTGTGATAGCCTGAGACTGCTGTGACAAACAAATTGTCCCCGTCTGTGGGACATTAAAGGATTTCTGATTCTGAGTGTTCCTCCCATTTACCACCACTTTTACTACAATGTATAGTGCATTAACGTCCTTGCAGTCATTTCCTATTCATACTGCAATTCACACTGTATGAATGCTACCGTGTAAATGCTCCTTTGTGAACCTGTGTAGGAAGCTCGTGCACCCATGCACGGTGACATTTTAACGGCTTTCACACTCTTGTGTTGTTTTAGATGCAGGTCGACCGAGTCGTATCATGTCGCAGCCGATCTGAAAATAGTCCAAGTGGTGAAAGGCTGTCATTGAGGATGATGTTTGGCTCATGACTATATCTGTGACGGCATCCTACTACAGTCTGTTGACAGAGTTGTAAACAAGTGGTGCTAAAACGAGCACAATCTGAGGCCTGGACTGCAAAACTGAGTTGGTGGTTAGCAACGCAACTTTAGTCTTGTTCTGGGATATAGTGGTGGTTCACGCCTTATCGCTATAGTAACCCAATAAACTCTGGTTAGGCGTGCAGCCTAAGATATGTAAGTCAGATTAAGGTGTATAAATGCTGTGCTCCATCTACATTGAAACCCGTAAGTGACCTCAACGTTCAGTCAATAACCTGATCAAATAGACACTGTCTGTGTCCATCAAATAGTGTAGTAAAACAATAAATATGACTGAATTTGCATGAACAAAATGTATGAAATTATTATTATTATTATCTACCAAACTGACATTTCAAGAACAACTGGTCTTCTGTCAAATAATCCATCAAACAGTGACACACGCCTGTTCGCTGCCATTTGTTTTTAGAATGCATCATCGCTGTTGGACACAACTGTTGGAATAATCCACTTCTCTCAGGAAGGATCGTTGACTTTGAGAAGCACAAACTGTTCCCTCTGCTCTGTATAAAGCCACAGAAGCTCTGGGAGATGCACTTAACAAAAATAAAACAAGTTCACCATGTCCAGGAAATCTCCTCATTATATCGCTTCAGACTAACAACAGTGTGGTGCCAAAGCCAGATTTTTACAGATCGTGTGCACATAACGGAGGTGTACGTTGTTTGCTGCGACTTGCAGCAGAGCAACCTACTTTATAAACGAAGAGCAAACTATGACACTAGTGAAACAATCCAGTTGCAGCAGCCAATAAAAGTCACATAGTGTCAATGTGTACGCTAATTTGTAACACAACTGCCCCCATCATTAGAGCATGAGCAGACTATATATGACTTTAATTACATTATTAAATATTTTCTTAAATTAATGCGTTGCTTATGCTACAACCAGATGCACATTGTCGGGTGAAACAAAACAGACAAATGTTTGGGGGCCCCGAAGAGGAAAACAGGCAGCTGGTGGTTGCTCTTTAAGGCAGCAAAACCCTTTCTTATACCAGCGCCTTACAGTTAATAATCAATTCACAACGTTAGTGCTATAGTACGATGTCAGTATTCAAAAACACAATCAGTGTAATGGCTTTTAATCTGCTGCTGCCAAGAGTTTAAAACAATTAAATGATGATAAAAAGGAGGAGGACCTGCCGCGGCGCCTGGCTTTTATAATAAAGAGTATTATTGTTTAAAAATAACAATAATACGGGAAAAGACAAAGGGTTTGTTGGTCTCTGAACTGGCTGCCGTCCTAAGAGAGCCTCACCCGCCATGATTTACTGAAACGTCTATAAAGGGTGATTAGTGATGCGATATTTGTGACTGATTTACTCTGAACCTCTGCACACTGTAAACTGTCAGGGGGTCTGTGAAACGTTTCCCGATTCCAGATATTTTAAAATGATTGGGATATAGTTACAGTTGGTCCATTGTTTTTATTTCTTTACCATAGGGTGTCAGAGTACTATAATTAGTTAATGACTTTTCATTTTGTAAAGTGAAATAGTATACTGTAAAAAACAGTTGGAAATAAAATGTATATTTTTCCTGAGAAAAAAAAAAACATTGAGAACCCTTCTTTCATTATTGTGGCAAAAGAATTTAGCTACGCCGTGTCGCTCCCTTCAGATAAAAGGATTTTCATAGATATCAATGACACAATGGATAGAAGTAGATATTCCCTGAACCAGAGTCTGATTGTAAGGAAACCTCACTGTCCAAATCTTCAATCCATGCTGTATTTTCGTTTAGTTAAGTTATTGTCACTGTTAACAAGCTCACGGTTGAGCACAAAGTAATTCATACTGTTGCCTTGAATGAATTATTTGTGTGTACAAATTGTTGTTTACAAAGGAATTAGTTACGAGTTTCGTCAGCTGTTGCTCTGTTACTGAATGGCGGTGGTTCAGCTCTTCACTGTAATGAACAGCTGCTGGTTCACAAACACCGAGCTGAGCGGACTCTTCAATAAGTGATAAGAGATTAGAGGATTAGACTTCTTGTGTTACGTTTACCCCATCACAGGACGGTCAGTAATAACGTTTCCATTAAATGGCTCAAATAAATCATTTGTGAACAACATTTCTCTTCACCCGCGCTGGATATTTCAGCCACAAACTTTTAACATGGAGTGAGCATCTTCAGCACCATTGTGCAATAAGACGACCCTTATAAAGGATTTAGAAAGGAGTTATAACTAGGTTATTAAAGTAAGTTATTAAAACATTTATTCACGATGCTGCATTGTAATCTTCAAATCTACCTTAAAAGGTTCAAAGGCAGCTGAGAGAGCCTACCGTGGTTGCCATGGCAACCAATGTACAGATCAAAGACAGACATGCGTTTCTATTCATTCTCAACGGGGGAAAAATTTGCACAAAAGGCTGAATTATTTTGAAGAACGCCGAGCTTTTGAAATCCACATAAATGAAACTGCTGCCAAATAGTGAGCCTACGTGTTTGTAGCTGTTCTGTGAAACCTCAGCTGTGTTTTCTCGCAGTGAGCATTCACGTCAGTGTCATCAGATAGTTAACAGGAATTTAACCAAAAGAAAGAAAAGAAAAGAAAAAAAGAAAGAAAAGAAAACTTTAATTTATTGCATCAAATTAACAACTTTGTGGCTTTTTGTAAAATTGTTTATCGCCCGAATATTTAGCTCCCTAATATTAGTGTTGGACATGACACTGCGTGTCACTGCACATGCAACAAAAGGCTTCTTTTTACCATTTATAAATAGTGGCCACTGGTAAAATAGTGTGGGTTAGGGTTAGGGTTAGTTAACCCTGTGATAGGGTGTCTATAAGTGTTTATAAATCATTACTACACCTTTATAAGTCTTAAGGGAAGTGGTAGCCTTATACTCTCACTTAACAAAACTCAGCAAACATAATATAAAGTTATTAATTTATGCTTTAGCAAAAGGTGTCAGTCATGTCCACAGGAACCACACTCTATTTAAAAGTGGATGGTTTTGATGACGTTGTATAAAATTGTGAAAAAAAGATTTAAATTTTTCCAAGAGGACAAAAAGAAGGACATGAAATGGAGGTGATTCATGTATTTTTCAAACCAACGGGAGATATTTTGGTCGGACAACTGAAGAAGCAGCGTCGACACGGCAGCCAAACATATTGTGCAACACAACATGACGGTTTCTGTGACACAAGAAAGGTCTGTAGGTGCACGACATGAGAGGAAAGTGCCGAGCGACGCTCGTTTATCCAAAAAGCCTAAAATGTCGCGCAGCAGAGTATAAATACGAAATAACACAGAAGTAATCAATCAACCATCTTGAATTCTGCTGAGACATTAACCGTGGTGCATGCTTGCAGATGTAACCAGTTACTCTGAGCTTCTGTCTCAAAAATGGCTGCCAAAAAGGAATTTGCATCACCTGACCTTCAGCAAGTTGAGCGTCGGACATAAAACATGATACACTATGAAGTGTAATAGTGCTGGAACTCTCTTCCTCTGTGCTTATTGCTGGTGAAATTGAGACAAACCTTCCACTTCCTCAGGTTGAAGGCACACGTCAACATAACCTGCTGGTGCCGTCAGGTTCTGTCTGAAGGTACGTGAACCTCCATGAACCGCTGGCAAGCTGTGAGAGGAGGGAAGGCCCTGGACACAGCACTGGGGTTCCCACTTGAGGCGTGACCACAGGAACCAGGCGACCCAGTGAAGACGAAGCCGGGCCTCCCGACATCCCGCTATTTCACACCAGAGCTTTTCTGCCTTTGTGCATTGCAGATCGTCACCGCTCTTTGCTGTCAGCCCACGCAGCTGCAGTTGGCCGCTGAGAGCCACTTAATCGTCTGCCAGGACGTCTGCGCGTCCATGAAGGACACGGTTTCATAGCGGGTAGGCCGACAGCAGGGGTGACCGCTGACCTTTGTGCCGGAGATGCTCCCGTTGTCCATCAGAGCCTTGAGGGCCAGGTCATAGTTCCTGCGGGAGCTGTGGCATGTGCCAACACAGTACTTAAAGAGGACTATCTCGTCTGAATCATACCCAAGTCCAAGATCACGCACCCGCATCTCCTTCCTCTCCAAATGGCAGTCACGGCTGCTCTTGGTCTTCTTTCGGTTCCGCCTCGACGTTCTGGGCGAATTTGGGTCACGGGGGGAACGTCGCCATCTGCCCTGCTGGAATTCCTCTTCTTGCATCAGTGACCACTCTTCTACAAGGTAAGAGAAACATACATGCATCACCTGGATTGTCGGTACCTTGAATCATGCAGATGTTGTTTTTTTGACTTCTGTCAATTCATTTCAATTCAGTTCAATTCAATTTTATTTGTATAGCGCCAAATAACAACATAGTAAGGCCAAAACCTTTACAATATTATACAGAGATAAGATAAAATAAGATACGTTTTCCTTTATTGTCCCACAAGGGGGAAATTCACATTGTTGCAGCAGCAAGTGGGTAATTTACATAAGTGTAGGAAAAAGAATTAAAAAAAAAAAGAGCTGGAGATATAGATACAGTAATAAAATATAGAATATAAACACTATGTACAAGAGGAAAGATCCAAAAACGAGAAACACAATAGCAGCAGTTAATAGTTAATAAATTACACAGTGGCATTGCATATTAGTTATTGCACATTATTATTATTAATATTGTACACAACAATTCACACAATGAGCAAACACTAGGCATCAGGAGACAAACAGTTAAAAAACTAACAGGAAGAAATCTCTGACAGAACCAGACTCAAAGATGTGCGGTCATCTGCCTCAACCGGTTGGGGTGAAAGGAAAATGGAGGACAGAGGAGAGGTGGGGGGACAGAAAGGGGGGAGAGAAAGAAAAAGAGGGAGGTGAGGGAGAGACAGAAGAGAGAGACCAGGAGCAAATATACAACAGTTGTGTCAAGTTTATAGAACTACAGTGTCATCGTACCAGAGTTCATGTTACATTGGTAAAGCAACACTCTGTGACTTTTTGTCTTTCCTTAAAGAGGCAACAGAAAAGTGGTGTCAGAATAAAAAAGCCATTTACCACAACATTTCACAGATAACAGCTTTATAAATGCGTAAAGAAAAGAAAGAAAAATTATATTTGCAACTGTTATAAAGATAATAATTATTATCTACTCTGGGCTTCAGAGGCTGGAAAGTGAAATCGCTCTAACACTAAAGTTTATGTCCTGAATTAGAGTGGAGATGAAAGAACACGGAGAGCATGTGTGGTTAAATTAAAAGCAGACATGGGCGTTGAAACTGGGAGTGAAATGATCAGCTGAGCGCCGCGCCGCCACTGTGTGAGGCGTCATTATGAGCCGGCAAGAAGAGCAGCTGGAGGATCTCCAGCACGAGCTGAGCTTGTTTTCTTTCTGTTGCCAGGAACATTTCAAACAAGAGCTACCCACTCGACCCGATCCAGGTCCTTGAACGATTTTTACTTCCTGACCGGGGGGGGGGGGCTTTACCCGGCACTTTCTCTTAATGTTTCCACACAATATTTTCCCCGTGGAATGCTTATTACCAGCGCAGAATGCTCATTTACGGTAGCATGGGGTGCGTGTCAGTTCATGCCTCGATGTTTACGAATAGAAAACTTGTAATCATGTGGAAGAAAAGATGAGAAAAATGCACAGAAATATTCCTCAGGCGAAGAGAAGCGGGCCTTCTCCTTCGCATATCCAGCCATGTTAAAACATGCCACATGGATCTGCATTATTTCATGCAATTATACAACTATTCCATGTTATAAGTGAATTGAGCAAGGGTGTCTAACTGTATACTTATAAAGGGAGTGTAGTCCTGAGAAAGCCTTTGTGTGATTGGAGATATTAGAGTGAAAGACCAAAGTATGACACAAAAACACTCACCCTCTGTGCTGCACATGCATCAGTGTCTGTGCAGCCTCTGTGCTCTGACTTCATATATGCTCGGGGGGAGAAGACATGTCCGATCACATACTAGAGTAAAACAAAGCTAACCTCCACAATAATGCTACTGTAAAGAAACGGGGGTGAGCTGAGGGTCTTTGGCATTTGGCATCAGACAGACATTATAGCAGCTTTTCCCAAACTTAAGTGTGAAAATCCCCACGAGTCCAGGATCAATATTTCCCATATACAGTATATTATTGTTCTCATGTGAATGAAACAAAATTCGTGTGAATGGGGAAACAAAAAAAATCTGCGCAGATTAATAATCCGTCAACCTCACTTCCTCAGTGGTTATTACAGCTGGGCTCCATGTCATATTTGAAAGGTTTAGCTCCACCATAAAGTGCACAATTGTCCATCAACATAAATAACAATTTATGAATTAAAATTATACTCAGGCACCTTATAGTAGGTGCTTTTATTATGTTTTGTATAGTTTTTTAATTAAAACATATAATTTTATATGTTTTATGTTTCATGCTACAGCACTTTGGTCAGCCTGTTTTTAAATGTGCTTTATAAGTAAAATTTGAATTGAATTATAAATAAATTTGAACATTGTGCGGCTGACACTGGATACTTTCGCATATAGTGTGTCATTATTGCTTACTCATCTTCTACCGTTTTGCCACATTCATATTTATAGAAATATATAGTATATGTATATAGTATATAGTATATTTATTTATTATCTGTTATACTATGTCAGATAACAGAAAAATAACACAGTAATTTAAGTGCCATTGATTTGTTTTATGTCTTAGTATTCCAAATATTTCTTAAAATATATCATATATTGTAGCTGACTTTGCTCGGCTTATTTACACCACTGGTGATAATGGTGTTACTTCTAGAGCTCAGTATTTTCTCAGGTGGTACTTGGTATAAAAAAGCTTGAGAACCACTGATTTAAAGACATGAACTCATCGACAAAAAACTACACGTGGTAGTATGTATGCCAGGCCTGTATGTGGCGCTGTAATGCTGCACAATAATGGAAAAGAAGATGTAGAGACGCAGGTGTTCAGCCCGTTCACTGCTTAATGCTGCTTCAATGGATACACAGCTAATTTACTCTGATTTATTCTCTGTTTTTAATGCATTAACAAGAAAAATATTATAAATGACCGAAACTGTTCTGATCAGACTGACGCGTAAAGCACACACATTCTTCCCTCTGTAGTAACGGTGCCATGTCGGGTATTTTGGGTGTCATTTTTATTTATTTTGGGTTAATTTGCGAGAGTGTACATTATTACAAACTGCCATTTATCATCAAAGAGAGTGATGTGTGGTTTGGCTACATACCAGAGTGGTAGAATAAACAGGCCCTGAGTCCACGGCCGTTCATCTTACTTCTCTGCTGGCTGTGATCAGCCAAACTGTGATGTATGACAGGAACCTGCACACTGGATTGATTATTTTTACCCTGTAGTACACAGGGGCCTAAGCACCATTGACCAAGGCCATGCTCAGTGTTGAAAACTACCAGGCAAATTTCCAGACGCTATATTAGTCATCCAGGAGGCACATGCGGATGTTACGGCCCTCGCCTCAGATTTAAGAAGCACCGTTTTCAGCGTTTTAGCTGCACAGAGTAATGATGACGGATGAAAATGAGGCCTGGTAGTTCATATGTGCTAATGTAGCCAAAATGGGTATGCTTTATTAAGTTTACCAACCTTCTAAATAGAGTAGTACCACGTTGTCATTTACGATTTTGTCTCTTTTTAAATCACATACAATTAGTGCATAATTAGTGTCCATTGTTTTACCTGGCAGACGTGTGGAACTTTTGTTTTCAGTTGTACATCTCCTTATTCTCAGAGTTCTTCATGGACTGGCACCATCTTACCTCACTGAGATCATCCATCTTCATACCCAACCACAGACTCTGAGGTCAGTTTTTGCTTTTAGACGTGCCTAAGACTTAAGACTAAAAACTGTGCTTCTCTGTAGCTGACCCCAAAATGACTAACCCATGGAAATTAAATCTATCCCAACTATACTACTACTATTTTAAATCACTTTTAAAGAACCCATCACTTCTCCATAGCCTTCACTGCCTCAAGGCTGAGAATATTGTTGTTGTTTTTCATTTTTTTTTTAATTAAATAGTAAAATTGTATATTTTACCATTTTCTTATTTTACTATTGTACAGTTTCTTTGTATTATGTTTATTGTTCTACGTTTTGTGCACCTTTTAACTTTGTAAAACACTTTGGTCAACCCTGGTTGTTTTTAAATGTGCTTTAGAAATAAAGTTGACTTGACTATTGTCCATTTTTTGGGTGCACCTGTGTATAAGTGTGTGGCTCCCATGTTACGTGCTATGATACACCAGGGAAAAGCTTAAACGACTTTTTCGTCTCTCATATTTTATGCTGACGCGTCCTTATTTATACATATTTTATTAAGTTTTCTTGTCATATGTAAAATATTTTTACCATTTTTTTTGTTTAGCAGCTTCTTATGTGTCTGGCTGGCGCTTTATGAACCTTTTTGTCAGAAATTGTACAGAGTCTGCCTTCACAAGGGTTTGAGGTCTGGCCCTGGATTCTCTTACTCAACACCATTCATATTACCCATGCTCATTTGGGACATGTCAAATCAACTTTGTACTAGATTAACGGCAAACGAAAGATCATTGCACCAGGCAGAGCGGGTAGTCAAGTTCTTCTCCAGAACAGTAGTTTCAAGTCACACAATTGATTTTCACACTCATAACTTTTGTTTGGCCTTTAGATGCACATTTTATTGATCTTTTGTCTCCATTTTAAGCAAAAAACCCTCAAGAGACTGTTCTGTTGTGTGTGTGAAAATCTCAGATCAGCAATTTTACAAAGTCCAACTTCAGAAAGTCTTTAAGTTTCCGATGTTTCCATGGGCGTGTCTAGGGGGTGGCCAGTGCCACCCCTAAAATCTGATTGGCCACCCCAGGTGCCACCCTGCTTGCTGCACTGCAGGCATGATTTGCTGTTTGCATGGGTTGGGGGGCTAGTTATTTCATTTATCTTACTTGATTTTGTTGACAATCAAAAAGTGATTTATTTCATCCTATTTGTGATTTTGTTGGCACTTTATATTGTTAGTGTATGTGCAATGTGTTATTTTCTATTGTGCCTTTTTGTTGTACATTTTTGGTTGCACAAATAAAAGCTTGAGGCTTTATATTACATTTTGATGGTGCCACTCTGTCGTGGTTATTTATTTTTAAAAGTAAAATTTAATCTAAATTTGATCTCTCTAATTTTAGTAATTACATTCATTACAAAAAAGCAGTAAATTGATCCTATATTGATGCACACACAAGTATTCTGGACACACCACTGGCTGTAAACATGAACAAAAGCTCCTGACCTGTTCATGATCCCTCTTCTCTGCTGTCAGTGAGAACAGATCAGCCCAAACTCAACCAGAATTTCTCGTTTGACCACAACCAATTACATTTTACACACAAATTTAAAAATAAATAAAAAAATAACCCAACCTGGTACTGGATACATTGGATAGTTAGGCAAGTAGGAGCTTTACTGTTTCTCCCAAAAGGGGATTAAACAAAAAAGGCTCAACAAAAACATTCACACATCGTCATCAAATGTCTAAAGAACGCATTAAAAGGACATTAACACACATTTTAAATCTTGTGTGTAAAAAGTGCAGTGTCTTGATCAGGATTGTTGTTGTGGACAGAACGAATGACTGGTTGAAGTAATGGTTGTTTCGGGCCGAAAAGAAAAGAAAATCAATAACTTACCAAAGTCATCGGGCCAGGGTATATGGACACTGCTGTCCTGTCCCATGTCCTCTCTAGGAGACCGGGAGGGTTGCCTGAGGACACGCTGGATGTCTGACTGAGCTTCTTTACTGTCCTCATCAGAAAAAACATCGTCCACCAGTGTAAGCAACGACGCCATCACCCACAACATCACCTGCCGGTACGAAGGAACCCACAGTTACTCTGGACAAACAGCTTCATAGTTGGTAGAAGAGGCTTACTGGAAGTGACATGGCTAACTAGATAGCAAGAGTTGCTAAGAGTTGCTAAAGTAGTCGTGATGAAATGTCCGCCAATGTCTGCCAACAAAAAACATCTGCAACGAGGAGAGCAACCTTGTCCAAGACCTCCTTCCACTACACGTTAACCTGACTTCCTTCTTTGCACCGTGCCACAATTACCACGGCCACTAGAGGTCAGCGGACATGTCAAGGGAACTTGGGGACCCCAGGCAAAAGCAACTCTATGGTTCCTGGTAGAACCAAATGGAACAGCATCTGAAATACCGCACTGTTGTCGCTGTCTCATGTTCATAGAAAGTCATAGAATTTTAGAGGTTCTTACAAAATTGGTCATTCTCTTGCCCGCCTTGTCTACTGTGTTACAACACTGCTGCTAGAGGTCACATAACAGTAAAAGCCAACGACAGAAAGTGCTAAAGGAGCAAAAAAACCACTGCCTGGGCAACACCACACAGTAACATAGACCTGTTTGGGTTCTGGTACACAATTTTCAAAGCAATATTGACTTTTTTTTGACAAAGTACTAAACAAAAATGTTGAAAACTCCCCTATCTCTCAAGGTTAACAATTGTTTTTTTTTTTTTTTTTTTTAAATCCTACATAATTTGAGTTATACTGCTCACAGACAGTCGGCAAAAACATACCGTAACCTATATAACGTGTGCTTATGCTGACGGCCTTCTTTTTTTTGGCCGATTGCTGTATTTCTTGCCACTTTATCCAAAGCAGACAAGAGGGAACCCAAACCACAAGAAATTCGAACTCCCATTTTGATTTGTCCGATGCCATGTTGACGTTTGGAAACCGGAAGTTCAGCACTTGCTCATTTATTTTCCTCTAAATGGGAAAATCATTTACAAAAGTGACATGCTCTGCTGAAACTAATAATTCTGACGTTTATGTTATAAATCAAGGGAGAAGTAGAAGCTAATTTTCCCATAGACCTCCATTCAAATAGAGTTTTTTCTTTGCCCCTGGTAGCTGTTCAATATATTCTTACTTCCTAATTGACTTCATTGAGGAAATTGAAAGATTCTGTCCATTTATTTTTAAACCAATACTCTGTGGTAAAGATGCTCCTGCACAGTGTCACGTCTGGACAAATCTTCAACCATTTATTTAGCTATTTCACTGACCTGCTGACCTGACATGGATGAAAACGCAGACAGACTTTGCTCTCCAGTGAGTCATACCACCAGGATTTAAATATTTGTTGCATTGAATTAGTGCTATACAGTGTTACATACAGTACATTTGGAAACTGAAAGCTGCCTCAGGTGAACTGATCCATCCTGCTCCATCAGATCTTTGACGGCACCTCCACGCTCCACCTGCAAGCGACACCTGCACCTCTTTAATTACTTAATTGACACTCGACACTTTCCCACTGTGCAGGTGAGGTTAATATTTTAACGTCACTTATGGGATGAGTTTCTCTGCGGTGTCTGGTAGGAAATTAGAGCCCAGATCAAATGGGCAGTGTAGTGGAAACTGACTGCGGCTGAAACATATATGCTGACAGTCTGCCAGCAAATCCTACTGGCCTACTTTTCCTCCCGAGTCTCAGACATTCTTTCACTGATGACAGGGGAAAAGCCTCAGTGAGAAGTTGCCGTCGTTACACCTGAGGAGAGCACGAGGTTTTTCTAGCTTTTATAAGAAACTCAGCTGAGTAAAACACATTTGCTCTGTCAAACACGTGAGGGACACATGACTGAAAGATGCAGCTGAACTGTTTTATCTAATAGATAAACTATCTGAAGGCTGCTTTCTGACGACTCCATCATAGATCTGTCACGTCATGCGACTCAGTTTGTTTAGTCAGCCATGTTGGCAGGAAAAGCTTCTACTTAAATGAACTTTGCCAGTGTCATCAGAGTTCACAGCTTAAGCAAGATATCCCCAAACTGGTCATATATATTCAGTTATACCGCCCCCTGGTGCTTTTCTTTTCTGACATCTTCTTCAGCGTTCTGATAAACCTTCCTCATCCTACTTTGAAGAACGCTTACACATTTCAATAAAGGAATGTTTAATAATAAAGACAGATAGTTAGGTAGTTAGTTAGTATTAGATCCAGGACCTGATATGAAGTAATTACTACACAAGCAATATTCATTAGCTGTGGATTACGGTCGCTCTTATCAGGGTCCGGCTCCACACGCCTCCTGTCTTTTGTTTTGTCATGTTTTCCATTTCCTGTGCAACCCTGTCTCAGGAGGCTTGACCGGGCAGCCGGGTGGAGCCTCTCCCTGTGCACCTGCGACTCATCATCACCTGATTACCTCCCTACCCTTAAAACCCCTGCTGTTTCCTGTGGCTCTTGTCAGCACGTCTCACAGTCTCCGCAGTATCACGACCGACACACCTCTGAACTAGGTTTTGCCATTTTGAGAGACATTACTCTAATCACCTGTATTTTCCCCTTTCAGTGCGCCTGTTCCGGGAGACTTCACTCCGGCCAGCCAGTCTCCTCGCTTTTCGTTCTTTATTAGTTCGTGCCTTTTTGTGTTTTTGTAAATAAATTGTTAATTGCTCCTTTTTAACTATCCGGCTTCCGCTCCTTACTTGGGTCCATACATGTCCACAGTAAAAACATAACAGCTCTAACTACAAAGGTTAGTACTGGGTTCCAATTCATTTATATGCTCTGCTTGTAACATCCGTTGTACGATCTTGATAGGTTCTTTTAGCAATTAAGGAAAGTATATTACACGCATCTTTTGGTGGCAGTCACCTCACGTAATGTATCTGCGTTAGTTATGTTTTGGGAGATAATGCTGTGTCACTGTCAGAAGGTAGTGGGTCTCTGAAACCTGCCACTACATTAATGGTGGCTCCATTAAGATGGCGCAACTCGCAAATCGTTCATCAGATTTGTCTAAGCAGCAGAATGAGACGTTCACAATGCACAGATATCAGAGATGGGGACTTGACCTAAAAAGACTTTAAGACGACTTGGAATCGAGGACATTATTTAATTTACCACCACCTAATTACCAGTAGGTGTCAGTAGGGGGTTGGTTTGTCTGTAGTCTGTACTTTACATCAACAGGAAGTCAACTCAGCTCTCAGCTATGACTTGTTCTTGTTTTATTCCAGGCGAGTATCAAAGTGCACAAATGGCTCTCCCAGGTTTGTTCATGCTATGAAAGTCAATAGGTAAGAAAATAAGGAGGCCGAGTGTCGCTAGCCTCCGAGGCTAACTGTTTTCCTCAGACTTTAAACACTGGAAAATGTCATACATGATGCGGTCGGTCTATAGAAACAAAGACAAACATCATGTATCCAAAAAATCCATGCAAGACCAAAAAATGTCACAAAACACAGATATGAAATTGAAACTATTTTATTTACATTGCATTGCAGTAGACTTTTTGACTTACACATATATGTGTATATGTATACATACATATATACACAACAGGTATATGCAAATATGCTCACCTTCCAGTTCTTCAGGTGATGCTGGGTAGTCGACGTCTCACGCCTGAACCAGGTTTTTCCATCTGAAAAAAGACATTATTATTATTATTATACAAAAGTAAATTTCATACCGTATTCTGATCATTCTTTAAAATGCCTCGCAGTCAGGAGGGAAGGAATTCCAGTGTTCTTTCATTCTTTAATCACCAGGTACATTCGCTTTTGTTAAAACTTCACCAAACATGAGTTTGACTGATGATTCATGTTCTGTTTACTACAGTGTCATGGAAAATGAGTGACTCCAGGGCGACACAAATCACTCTGTCTGTCTCTATAGAGAGAGACACATTTCATTTAAAGGTGGCACAGTGTCTGAGGACAGAGGGTCAGGGGCGTCAGGCGTCAGTCAAGAGCCGCCCAAAGAAGCAGCTGATGACGTTAATCCACGGCTCAGACAAACTTCCTACTGGAGTCAGAGGTTTCATTCTCTTATAAAAAAAAACTTAAAATCTCACATCTCACAAGCAGCTTCAGGTTAAACTGTTCCTACTGTTAGAACGGAAACAGGAAAATTAAGCCTGTACTGGGACAATCTTATGACTAAACTCAAACGTGGTCCTTTTTCCCCTCGCAATAATTTTAACGTATGATAAAGACAGTTGTAGCCGCTTCAGTTAAATGATAAATAAACCTTTGTTTTGCCTTCTGATTATTGTTTTTTTTTTATTGCTGTGCGATGCTATTTGTCCTTGCCTCGTCTTGCTTGTAAAAAGACATTTTTTACTCTCACTGGGACTTCCCAGTAAATTAAAGGTCTGAATGAATAAATGAATGAATAAGTGAATACATCCATCCACGCTGACCTTGCCCCATGCAAACCTCGTGGTTACAAAACGTCCCCTGACTTCACATCTGCTGTCGTCATAAATACTGTGGTCACTCGAATGCCTTCTTACTTGAACATGTAAGATGATCTAGTGATGTTAAATGTCCCAAGTTATCTCAAGTTGTGGTTGTTTATTATGTGGTCATTTATTTTATCGTTTATTTGATAGGGACAATGCAAGTACAACTTCGGCCTGATATGCACATTGGAAACCAGCAATTGCTAGTTGCTATAGCAACTCATGTCCCTAGTTATTTAATTCAAATTTAAATAAGAAAGTAGAAAAGTAAAAAAAATTAAGAAATCAAAGAATAGCAGTAAAATAAAAGGAGGGCAAGAATTTAAAATATAGTTAAATATGCTGTGTATATATATATATTCCTTGTGTACCTATAGATTTTCTTTGGCCCCTACAGTTACTACTTAATTTTATTCTCACAAAGAGCGTCTGTGTATTTTATATTTTTACTTCTACTTATTATTTTATCTTAGGGCTGTTTGTTTGCACAGTTTTTGAGTGCTTTTACACGTTAATGTGAAAAAAAAATAAACCTTTGAATCTGACATACAGAAACATTTAAAAACAACACAGACACAGATTTCTATACCATGATAAGGATGAAAACTACAGTAAAAGAATAGTGTAAAAGAAATTAAAAGTTTAAGAAGATAAAATAGAAATTAAAAGGCTAAAATCTTAAAAAGGTAAAATATTTAGTCTAGTTAACTTCCACAATAAAGATGAAAAACATAATTTCACCAAGATTAATGAATTTAATTGCCACTTAGTGGCTATTAAACAACAACCACATCATACATATGTGTGTATACTGTATGTCTGGATATGATGTTTAATGTGCAAAACGGAGGACATACATGACAAAACATATTCATAAAGTATTTGCATTCTGCTCTGTCTCATGCGGTTTTTTTAGCCCTGTGCTTGTTTGCATCTCTTTTGTCCTCTCGGTCCTCACACATACAGTATTTTAAACACAGCTGACGTCATGTCATCATGTCAGACAATGAAACACGTATGATTGTGGTGACAGGCACTGGACCTTTAAGCAAAAAATAAAATATTAACCAGCATTTTATTATTAGTAAACCTTTATTTAACCAGGATTAAAAAAAAGAGATTAAGATTCTCTTTTACGAGAGTGTCCTGGCCAAGAAAGGCAGCAGCACAATTTACAAACAGACATTAACAGCAACATTAAAACATGGAAGAAATCAGAAGAAACGGAGCAGAAAAAGGTGCAAGTTCTCATCAAATGTAGGCATTTAGTGACATTAAAACTGGTTCAAATTAGTTAAAAACATCTACAGTCAGATCGCCCTTTAAAAGTGTTCAGTTTTAGCTCATTTTGCAGAGCGTTCCAGTCACAGGGAGCAGCCAATTTAAAAGCATTTAAGGACAATAGGAAAGTATAAACAGTAAACCAACAAAACAGTAAAAGCCAACATCTCAAACCGAGTTAAAAGACTGATGTGCAGAGGAAAGTCATTCCACAGTTTCAGGGCAGCGACGTGTCAGCATAATACAATAAAAAAGAAAGAACCCTACCCTTTATCCACTATTTAATAACTAATAATAACCAGTTGACTTTCTGTTTACGAATTGCTGTACATACTGTTCCTACAAAAACACATCAATTGAGAATATAAATACTAAAAAAAAAAAAAAAATGTGTAAACTTGTAAATAAATAATCTTCCTCTTTGTACCTCTTGATGGGTTTGTACCTATTTTTAATCTGCGTCTGGAACAGAACTGTGCGCACAGTTTATTTATTAGTGTATATGGAACGAGGATAAACTGGAAGCTAAATGAAAATCACCGATGCAGACGTGCTGTTTACGCATCTCGTGTGGCCCGGGCTTTAGCCTGACAGCCGCGGGTGTAACTCTGAACGGCCCGCACGCTTCTCTTTGGTTAAGGCGGCGTCCAAAATAAGACGGACTATGACTCACTTTAAAGTGTAGCCACGGTGTTTATGTTATCAATATTTGGAGTGGCGGCCAGCAGACACTTGCTTGCACAGGAAGTGGTCGGTTTGATGTTTCCACTTGTGTCTGTCTTGTGTAAACAGAAGAGCAGCTCAGCGCGAGCAGCAAATTCTGCTCATTTCAGATCCACACAGACAAAGCAGTGGATGCTCACTCTAACTTTACCGCCCATACTCATCATTTCCTTTTGTTTGGGCTGATTAACACCGGCTTAATTTTATTTATACATGTATCTGCTATCATATCGACTGGTTTTTATTATTCAAAAAGCAAGTTCTTAGGGCCTAGGTCACGGGATTTGTTTTTATTGTCAAATAAAAGTCATCAGAACTGAACAAAGGTGGAAGGATTTTGAATTTGCTGCTCCCTTTGACTGAAACGCTCTGCAAAATGCCCTAAAACTGAAAGAGCTGGTCTCACTGATCACTTTTAAAGGGCCACTGAATGACTTGCAGGCACAAACCTCAGTCTGTAGATGATTTTAACTGATTTTAACTGGTATTAATGTCACCAAGCCTGCATTTGTTGAGCAATTGTACTTTTAATCTATTTCTCACATGTATGACGTGTTGTTTATTATTGTTGTTGTTGTTTATAACCCTAACCCTAACCCTCATCCTGGTTAAATACAGGTTTCATTTAATTTAAGCTCAGGAAACCAGAACAATGACAAATCACACAGCAACTTAAAGGTACATTGTGTAAAATTTAGCAGCAGATACAGGTGGCGTTTAATGTTGTGGCTGAATATCCCTCATTTCACTCTTCTGGTTCAAGTGCGTTGCTGAAATTATGTAGCCTTCATTTAGCATAAAAATATTAAAAAAAAGAGGTGTTTAGTTTAGTTTGTCCATTGTGGGCTACTGTAAAATGGGGGCCCAAAATGGCTGCCTCTCTGTAGGGCGACCCTGCACAATATCACTTTTTCAACCTGAGAGTCAACCGATACCAATATGTTTTACATGATGCATTTATGATGATATGATGCATTTACCACCTACTGCTATTTGTAAGCGATTTTAAAAGACACAAAGCTCTGTTATATAGTGAAATATGTTCAGTTCAGTTCAGTCCCTTTAACAATATTGTCCCTGGCAGGACACTTGGTTTACAGACAGGCTGAAAGAGACAATTTAATTTGTTTTATTGTAAATTATAATTACAATATAAACCTAGAAATATCAAAATGGAAAAATAAACACGTACGCTTTAAAAAAAAACACTGAAATTGACGAAAAATCACCTATATTTGTCTGAAGCGGCTGTTGCACAGTAAAATCACATGTACATGTGATATACAGGATTTATGAATTTATCAAATTTTTCACTATCTATTATCACTTTCTATATCCTTGCATTTAGGCTTTTACTTTTGCAATATTAGGGGTTCCAAAGGAAAAAAAAATACACCCTTTTTTAAATTTTAGGGCTGCAATAATATGAAAAAATTATATTGTGTGTCAGTTTCATCACATTGCTGCCAGTGACAGTGATGTGCAAGCAACCTTTGGATTGTACTGTTAAATATGGTATTTCAAAATGTCTGTATTTTAAAAATTACTTCAAACTTCAAATTATGATTATTTAATTTTATCATAAAAATTTGACTTTGTATGTACTTTTACTGTATATAGTTACTGCACAAATGTATGACATTTAACAGTTATATTTACTGGTTACAATTTAAAATGTGTTAAAAAAAAAGAGGAATCATGGATTTTGGAAAAACGTGGTCACTGAATGCATTTTGTATGAAAGCAGCTGATTTCATCGACTGGAGGGTTTTAAAAATATGACATAAATTTTGACCAATCAAAGTTTTAAACACAGGATTAACTGGAGAGAGTTTTCTTGATTAGTGACCCATGAATGCACCTAAAACAGGGCCAATAAAAAGCAGCCAGGCTTGCAGCGTCCATGAAAGGACCTGGGATCCCAACCAAAATATTTAATATGGTTAATAGAACATTTTATAGCACAATAAAATCCCCGCGATACCGCTTTCAAGTTCACTCTGTGCCTCATAATAACACGAGATTACAAGCAAGTTTCCACACAGTAAGAGGAAACTTCTACTGTGAAAGATAATGTCTGTAAATCACCTGAAGCTTCAGCTGCAGCACGGAGACGGAAGAAGCAGGAAGGGAAGAAACAAAAGTTCATGTTGTTGTTTCAGCTCAGCCTGTTATGAAGCAGACATGGATGGACAGTAACGGAAGAAGGACACGGTCGGATCAGGTTACACAACACTGACTCCGTGTGGGGGTGTGTGCGAACCTGGTATTCCTTATGTTGTGGGGACCTAATTCTGTTTACACAGTCACATTATGGGGACTTGTCTTCCTTATGGGGACAAAAATCAAGTCCCCATAATGTAAATTATTACATTTTCAGGTGAAGACATGTTAAAAAGTTAGGTTAGGGTTAGGACACTAGTAATTATGGTTAAGGTAAGAGTAAGTCTCCAGGAAATGAATGGAATCAATGTAATGTCCTCTGAAGTCATGGAAACCAGTGTGCGTACATGTTTTTCTCTCTTTGTGGGGACCAAAAAAAATGTACAAACCATCTTTGTAGGGACATTTTGAGGTTTGAAGGCTTTTTCAGGGTTAAGACCTGGTTCTAGGATTGGGTTAGAATTAGGTTTAGGTTAGAGTAAGTCTCCAGGAAATGAATGCAAGTCAATGCAATGTCCTCTAAAGTCATGCAAACCAGTGTGTGTGTGTGTGTGTAAATGATAGCCTGCAATGACACACTAATGTCAAGCCTGACTGCAGCTACTACTGTTTAGAAAAGACAAGACAAATTAAAAACACAAGGAAAAGCTGAAGTTTAACTCAGACTGACATGTTTGCCTGTCGCACATACAGTCCAATGCCATGGTTCTCAAACTGTGGTACGTGTGCCGCCAGTGGTACTTGGAGGAAAATCAGAAATATACCACGGTATGTGGTCAGAGAGGAGCTGAAGAATTTCGAGTGCGGAGTGCATCGAAAATGAAACAAATAACAAAATAATAATAATAATGAAATAATAATAATTAGTGTCACCTTATTTCTTGATCCGTCTTAATCTAATTTCACTATACCAGTGTCTGAATTATATGTGATGATGAGAGAGCAGATTATCTTATTGGGAATAAATCCGCCTCCTTGCTCAAACTATTTACACCACTGTATTTTAACATTGGTGATAATGATGTTACTTTGAGAGCTTAGTATTCTCTCTAATGCAAGGCTGCCCAAAGCCGCAAAATGAAGCATAGGATTTCTGGATTATATCAGATTTTACATTTTATTTCTTTCCGATGACAGTTCAAGTGATATTGACCAGATACCAAGGGTTATATTGTAGACATATTAGAAATCAAGGCTCATAGAGGATCAATATAAACCTAAACGGTGTTGTTTTCCAACATTACACTGTGATATCAGTTGTAACATCAATTATGACAAGTTCAAGCGAAAATGTTCTCTGTTCCACAAGGTTTCAACAGAGATTGTGATCATTCCTTTGTTTCTCTGCTGTTAAAACTTTGGCAACCGTGAGATCAAATCATACCGACATAAATTCACTTATGAAGATTGAAATTAACAATCCAGCCAGCATGTACCTGTGTGTCCCGTGAGGGTTATTATTATTCGGGTGTGACAGTATGGGTCCCACGTGGGTTTCCATGTTGTCCCAGTTCAAGCCCATGTCAAGTAAACGTCCTTTCAAGGCTACCCAGGTACCAAGTGGGCATGACCATGAAGTGGGCAAATGATGCATATATATTATATATATATATATTGTCAGCTTAATATAAAACTCTATTAACTCAAACTGCTGCTTTTCAAGTCCACAGCGACGCCTGAAAGCTTTAAGTGAAGTTTGCCACACACTCCTTCCAGAAATATCCAGACAGTGAGCCTACGTTATCCAATCAAATTCAAGAACCCCTGACAAAGATCACACTGTTGCTCAACTCTAATAGCTGGGAGCTGTTAGTACACTGTCTGGATGTTTTTTTGTTTTGGATTATTGCCTTCACTGAGATTTATTTATTTATTTATTTTTAGATCCAACATCTATATCGAGGGCTTCTAATCACACTTTGCAAGAAAATCCTGTCTGTATCTGCACAGATAGTTAATAATTATTATAATCATAACTTTAATATTTAGTTCAAAGTGACTGAACAGACCAGGTAAAAAAAAAAAAATTGAGGCCAATCAAGATAAAAACAACACAAACATATTTGATAATTTAATCACATTTCTTTAAAAAAAAAAGTATCCAACCAGAAATCACAAAATAAAATTTGCAGGACTTCCTTTTCCCGATTTTTACTTAAGATTTTTGGATTTTTTTGAAAGACATGCACAGAATTTAACTTTTAAAGGGCGGTCGAAGAGCGCAGACCATCAAACCAGACCTGTCTTTTAAAAAGCAGACCTGAACTGTTTACATTTTGATCCAGTGGATCCAGAAGAACTTTCTGGATATGTATAGAACTTTACCTGCTTATAGCTGTTACCATGTTACATAAACAAATAACAAATTTCATCCTGATCTGTTAAAATGATGTCATCTTCAGTCTGATTGGTTATAGGTCTGTCCAATTGTGTACAGAGGCCACACCTCCTGGAAGTGGAAGGTGAACGCACCTTTTACAATCTGCAAAGGGTTTTAACCAGGCTAGCCGAACACAATAATTACTATTTTTCTTCAACCTTAGTCAGAAAACGACGGTAAGTTATTGCAATAAATATTATCGTAAAAGTGTAAATGAAACATTTGCTGCAGCTCTTTTCTGAGAGTGTAAGCGCGAGTGCGACCCTGTCTGCAGGACGGACACATGAGGATATCAGTGTGTCAGGTGGCCTGGCACAGGTAAGCTCTGGTCACACGCACGCCTTTGTCCATCAGGTCCTCATCTTTGTGTTGGCCGAGCCGAACACGCTCACAAGGGTATCTTTTGCTGGCATGTAAAACCTTGCACAACATTTTTTAGCGACAGATAGTAACCGCTTACATTACACTAAATATGAAATACACACCTAGTGAGCACACTGTAGCTTTCATACAGAATGTGTGCAGATTAACATCAGCCTCTATCCTGGTTCAGAGCGTACTTAATCCTAGGTAAGCTGTCGATAAGATCAGCATCATCATCATCATTCCTAACTCACTAATCTATTTAGGTTTGCATTATCTAAATAATATTAAAAATTATTTTAAGAAGGGAAAAACAACAGGAAGCATGTGAATGATTAATTATTAGATACTTATTTAGTTTGAGATGCTATTCAGGTTATGACATATGGTGTTTACTTACGTGCAGTGATGCAAGCAAGTACAAAGAATGATCACAATCTTTTAATCTTCACCTCAAGATGTGAGACGATTTCACAAAGACATCATAGAGGCTAGAAAGGTGAGGGCGAGACAGAGCTTCATGTTGGACACAAATCATGTCTTCAGGACACACAGAGAAAAGCAGAGCACTGTAGCATCAGTCAGATACCAGATCCTCTGTAGGTGTTAAACTTGACATCTTTTTGTTGTAGCCATTACTGACGGTCATCATATATGGAGCTCCAGATGATCATGTGATTCAGTTTGCTCATAGCGACTTCATGGCAGTCACGGATGCAGCGATGAACGGGGCCAGTGCCGGATTCAACCAGTCTGAGTTCAATATAAATCCGCAGAGATCGATCGAATATATCTGATCCTGATATTCCAGACCTGTACTATCCTGACATCTTCAACTTCCTGGTAGCTTTCCTTCATTTAGATCAGGGGTCTTAAAATCTAATGAGCTTGGATCCACTGAGTGTCGAGTTTGATCAGTAAGGGGTCGGTCAGTTGAAAAAAGTCCAACTTTTTGCAAAAAGGACATTGAAATAATAATATTTATGATGATATTTCACATAATTTCAAAGTATGTCACAATCTAAACATATTAATGAGGTAAAATGAATATAATAATAAAACAAAATATACAGGAAGATCTCAATCTAAAGTGATATTAAGTGGAAGGTCACATGGAATCGATTAGGGGGCCAGAGAGTCACAGAACGTTTAGATTAAATGGATGATAAAATGGAAGCATTAGCAACGAGAACTGTAAGGTAAATAATTTCTGTGTTAATGTATGTAAACATTGCTATACAGACTTGTATGTGAGCTAGTCTGAGTCCGTGATTTACCAAGAGTTTAACCGAGAAGTCTGTTACTTGTGTTTGTTCCCACTGCTCGGTCTTCTTCTGCTAACTTTGAGTGTGTTTCTTATCGCACTGATCCTCCACCACCGTCTCTCTGGATCTTAGGTGATCCAGTAAAATACTCTCAGACGGTTTAGAAACAACATCTATCCACTATCTGCACTTTTATGATGAAAACAGCCGGTGAAGTGACGGGTTTTCTGACAAATTGCATGAGTTGTGAGTTGTCTAAGCTCTATAGGGATCTAACTGCTGCCAAACACTGAACTCCAAGCACCTATACTTATATACCTGTACTATTCCTGAACACACAGACACAAACAGACAACTCGAGCTACTTCTTCTCTATTAACATGCTGCTTTTTATAGACTGAAATACCTTGTATACCAAAGATGTGTCTCTCTTCCTGCCAGCTTTTCCTCTACACTTTATACGACAGTGACATAATCCTCATAAAAATAGCTTGTCTGAGCTAGTAAACCTTCACAATTTAAAAGACCGACAATACAAGAGCAATAATAAACACTTTGACATGTGATAGCAGGAAAAGCACTGGTGTAATTTACTAATGACTGCATTCCATTTGACTAAGCTAGTTCCATTGGTCCTATTGTTGTCTGTGCTTACTCACTGTCACGGCGCACTAATTACTGTTACTGTTATTACTGTTGTGTACTAGGTGTCAAGTAAACAATCCTACAGATGTTGGTTTTGTAAAGCACTCAACAAAGAACAAGTATTTTGACCAACAGGGAAGTTGGAGCTTCCAAATTCCGCTCCAGATGTGAGGAAACTCGCATGACTAGCAAGTGAAGTTGACAAATACTTTTTTTTAAAATCAAAATCTAATACTCTGGTAATACTCTTAAGGTGATAAAAAACAATTTTAGTAATATTTCTAATGTGTAGATCAATTTTAAAGTCTGCGTCAAAAACAACTCCCAGATTTTTAACTTGGTTAGTTGGATTAAAAGCTAGGGCTCGCAGTTTCGCACTCACGTAGACTCTGTGGGCAGAAACAGTTTGAACAGCTTGTCAGGAGACAAGGCAATGTAAAGCTGAAAGTTGATGCTATATCTCTTGATGACATCACCAAGAGGCAGCATGTACAGAGTAAAAAGGGGAGGGCCTAAAGTGGATCCCTGTGGTACACCACAATCTATACTATTTTAGCCAACAGGGAATATAGAGTTTCTGAATTCTGTTCAGACATGAGGGAACATTTAAGAAGAAACTTTGACTAACCTGACTAACAAGTGAAGCTGACATATACCGTACTTTTCTTGAGGGGGAATACCAGAAAGACGAGCACTGCAATAATGAATTCTACAGACGATTAAAGCATGAATCAAAGTCTCAGCACTGGCTTGTGAAACAAATGGATGTACTCTGGCAATTTTTGTTGTATTTCTAATGTGTGGATTGAATTTAAGAACTCCATAAAAATACCTGAACCCTTAGGATTTGAAGGTTTTGCACTCACTTGGTCTCTGTGGGCTCCCGTACCTATAACTAAGACTAAGAAAATTCTCTACCATCCAAAACATGTCTAACAAAAGCTTCAATCAACTGGCCCTGTGATGTCAGGAGCCACGTCTAATGTTAACAACAAAAGTTTTATCAGTGTACATGTACTGTGCATGCTGACATTGACTAACACGTAACCTCCATCACCATGAATGTGGTGCCCTAAGGCCAAACCGAAATCAAACGATCTGGTCTAGGATTTCTATATTGTGTTACCAATGTCGCTTAGCAACAGCGATGCAGCTGAACATGATCATAGCATGGGACTTAACATTTACTGTATGTAGTATGTCTATGAAAGCAGCCCCTGTTTTAATATGTGTACCTTCAGCTATTCAGCTGAGTTGAAACCTGATAGTTATGTGTTGTGTGATCTTGACATGTTTCATTGTTGTTGGACAGTATCTCCTTCCAAAACGCCAAGGTGCATTGAATCCTGGGACAGGTGAAGGATCCGCCCAGTGGAACCTTTATTATTAAACAATAAAAGGACATAGTTGTGGGCTGCATTTTTCCGCAAAATTTGGATAGCCAAAACATGACTCTGTGGAACAATTAACCTTCAAACGTAGCTTTTCTGAAGGTGGCAGCACCTGAAATGTGACACAGCTTATAATGTAGGTGTGTTTTCACTCCAGGAGATTTCACTGGGAAACTAGATCCTTCTATGGAACTTCTATGTTCCTCTGCCTGCACTTCTACCGGAACAGACATTTCTGCAACAGATGAGCACTGTCCAGGATTAATTCCTGGTCTTCACCACCAACTCTCAGAACTGAAGAAGTCCCTTTAATGAGAGGTGAAAAGTCTTCAAGAAATCTTATAGATATTCCATCCAGTTGCTACAGATACTGTATCTATGACTTGGCTGAATGAGAATCTACGGAGACAGCTTAAACTGTAGGTGTGTTTTCGTTATGGGAGATCCCTCTATTGAACTTCTACGTTCCTCTCCCTGAACTTCGACCAGGGTTCCTAAACTTCCTGAACTTTGCTGGTCAGTATCAAGAAAGCCAGTATCTGCTCACAGCCTGTCTATCCCTCCGATGCCAACTCACAGTCACTTCAAGGTTATTTTTTCTTTCGGGGAAAATGAAAAATGTAAAACTCCTCACCTCACCTCCCTCTCTCCCAATTATTTGTGTCAGAATCCTCACTGTGTGAGCTATTTGATTTCTCTTCTCTCTATAATATTACAAATGTCTCTCCCTTACTATATATAGTGCCTTGAGACAATGGATGCTGTGATTTGGTACTATACACATAAAATAGAATTGAATTTTATTATCGTTGCATTCGTGTCCCGTATAAATTAAAAAGATGCACAACAGTAGCTGCCAGCCGTCAGCCCTGGATAACTGCACTAGAACAGACTAAATGTTGTCACTTTAATGGAACGTCAAAGCATTAAACTTCCACAACGGTCTGTAGTTTCTCTTTGTGTTAGAATATGAGCTTACATGAAAGTCATAATTCTAGATTTTACTTTGACAGATGCCTTTGAGGGTATGTTTTGTGTTATCAAACACTGATTAGTAAGAAAATGTTCAAGGAAACCAAGTAGACAACAACCACAACGACTGGCAGTTGTCTCTCAACTTTTGGTGTTTTCCAAATAGAGGCTATATTTTCCACGTGGCTGTTGATCTGACCCCTGTGTCTCGCCGACATCTTGGAAGTGGTTTTCCCATCTGCCTTGGACTCTGTAAACCATCTGCCACATATTTTAGCCGGTTTGAGTTGAACCCTGACAAGACAATCCAGTAAACCTGACAATGTTGGCCAACTGTTGCAACATCAGAAACACGAGCAGGAAACATAATGTAAGAGGGAAACTGTGGCAAACACACAAAGGGCTGTTACTTGTTGTTGCCACTAGTGGGCGTTGTGCCGTAATATGCTACGTGTCATGGACTGCACTTACAGTGATGAGCAAGAAGTGTCCAACTGGTCAATCCCTGCACCGAAACCCATGGCGCTTTCAATAACAAGGATTTGTTGTTTATTGACGTATGTGATGTCAGTGATACAATATTTTGGCTAGTTTGAGGTTCTTACTGTCCGTTGCTGCCTCCCTCCTCCTTCATGGACATTAGTGAGGGCAGGCATCTATTGACCGACAAACAAGCTAACTTCACAAGTAAAAAGGACGGCCTCTGTGCGGAGTTCAGGCCTATGTTTCGATAAAGTGCTGTGGGACATTGGAACAGTTTCCCTTTTGTCTGTCTGAACCTGAAACTCATGAAAATGGTAAATGTATTGTGTATTCACCACTCAAAGCAGCAATAAACTACAGTTGCCATTCACCCATTCACACCCGCATATATTCACACATTCATACAGGACATTGGGCATTGGCATTTATTAGCATTTGACCTTCGGGGTGGGAATTTATTTGACCTCCCGGGTGGGAATTTAAATTAAAGCTTTAAATTAAACATTTTACTGGCAGCACCTGTAACAGTTACTGAAGTGTTCCTGATTCACAGTGTTGAACGACTCAAGGCCGGAACCTAGACTCGTGTCCGATACGAGCCCAGATCTCCAGAACTCATGACTGATGACTCAGACTCAAGCATTAACTGCATTCGGACTCCAGAGTTGGACACTCAGTCTTGGACTTTGTAACTGATAAGTACCTTTTTTGGCAGAAAATACTGATATTATTATTAAGACAACAACATTATTTTGTTAACAGAGCCGAGTGCCAGGTTGGATCACCGAAGCATATCTTGAAATTCGACTCAAACTCACCCTCAAAGACTTGGACTGGGGGGGGGTGGGGGGGACTTCACTCTGATGTGACTCAAATCCCCAATGTTTGAGTTCAAGTCACCAAAGAAAAGTCTAAGTCACATGTCCTCTTAGATGAGTTTGGTAAACGCTAAAACACAACATCTATAAGTCTGGAAAAACTAGCAGCCATAGGCTACAGTTTGAAAAATTGCCACCAGTACAGTTCATCCCCCAACCCTGCAGCCTGCAAAACTCTAATAAACTCCCTGTCTGACAACACTACAGGCAGAGTGCAGGAGAGATAACTTCACTGATTTGGACTACACCATGTCATGAGCATCATGACTTACAATTATGAATAATTATCATACTGAACTGCACAGACGGGCGGGTTATTTAGCAATAGGTATGCAAGGAATGAATACATACGGTGCAAATGAAAAGTCTGCAGCGTAGAAATGTTTAACACAGTTTGCTGGAGACAACCTTTATTTTAGTTTTATGTATTCATGAACGAGGATTTCAAAAACCTCTCTCTGACATTATCCAATGAGGCAGCATTGTGTTTGTAAAACGTCCGCATTCAGTGATAGTTTTGATGATCGTTCAAGCAATTTAGATTTGCTCCTAGAAGCGAACAAAATTTGGAAGAAGACACTTCAGCACACAGACTGGAGGAACTGGGGATCAAACCATCAACTGTACAAGAAGACAACCCACTCTACCTCCTGATCCACAGCTCTTTTACATGTGTGTGAGAATAAACTCCAGTATTTGGTATGATAATTGCTTTCCATCTGACTCTACAGTACATGCTTCAGTGAATACGCTTCATCTGGCTGTCTGTGTTGTGTTGGCCACTTTGTTAGGTACACAACACCTAATAAACTGATTGTTTAATAAACTGAATATTGTCGTCACATAAACTCAACAATCCCCCCTCCAAAAATACATTTATCAATCAAAGACAACGTCTGTCTTTTATTCACATAATAAAACGTGATATTTAAGAGACAAACCAGTACAAAGCAGCACTGAGACATTTACATTTCCTGACCTTGAAATTCTGTCTGGCTGTCTGTGTTTTTCTTCTTTTATTGCCTTTTCAAGAACACGGTGCACAAACAGCAGCCAGTTCCATTCAAAGGCTCCAAAGGCTAGACTGCAATGAATGGGTGTTTTAGAACCACATCTATTGATTTACCTGTTCTATTGAAAATGTACAGACATTGTACAGAGATACAAGAGTCTCACTAAGAAGGTTTGAAAGATTTTTATTCCTTTCTATCAAACTCATGTGATAATCAGTGATGCAGTTGTATCTGTTGTCTTTACTGTGTTCATTATCACACTCTCATTTGGCAATTTTAGGTTTCTTTGCAGAGCGGGAAGTTGTTACCCACACTGGAGTATCAACTTTTCCGCTGAAGGAACATGTATGTGTAGCTTCTGAGCCAATAGGAAGCGTCCTCTCTCTCTGAACTGCTGTGTGATTGGTCGAAGTCTGTCATTGGTCAAATTTCCCCAAGACTGTAAACAGATTTGAGGGCTAATTTGAGGGTGACCCAATGACTGGGACTGAAAAAACTAAATTGAAAATCAACTTTAATGATGCAATTGTTTTTAAATTGTCAAAATTTCAGCACATGAGTCTAAAATTGATCTGGTCTTAGATTGTGGATATCGTCATATTGTCATGATAAGGTATCTGTGATGACTTTTCCTGGTTTTAAAGGCTGTTGCACTGATAATCATCATATTTATGATATTGAATACATTTGTGATACACACTTAATAGCACATTTAAGCTCAAATATCTGTGTTATAGCGGGAATCTGCCCTTATTTATATTAAATTTCTAACACACATATTGTAAATATCCTTCATTTAACATTAAAAAGCCCAAGAAATGAACCATGTACAGTCTGAAACTGTATTTTATGATCATGTAATATCATGTATAATTGTCACTCTCACTCTTTGAGAAGCACAAACATCTCAAAAGAAAAATTTTCATGAGTCCAGATAAACAATCTGTGTGCAGGATATAGACAGGATATAAGAGCCATATCGTCCAGCCTTACACAAATATTAATTTAATTCATATTGTGATATATTGATATTGATCATTATATCCTGATAAGATATTTATTTTATTCTTCCAGGGAGTCCTGGTCAAGATAGCACCACAAATTGTACATATAGTTACAGAACAACAAAACAATTTTAGATATAAATCTCTCAACAGAATATTGAAGCTGAAAGGGACACAATTAAAGGAGAGTAAAAAAAGAGAGACATAATAAAGTAAAGTGCAGAAGTAAACAGTTCACACCAACAAGAGCCTTCATCCAAACCCGCTCAAAAAAAGGTGATGTAAAACAACAACATGTTTCTTTTATGACAGTCCATAAAACAGCGATGGCCCGGCCCAACTCTCCATCTGTCTCTTCTGTGAACAAATAAACACCAATCACGTAAAAGCCTCACATTCTTCTCGCACACGCATGTAACACGGTGGACAATCACGACTGAGCTCCTGGTTGGAACCTGTGGACGAGGTTTGAACCACTTCCTCGGCTCATCGCTGCGATGAGCCCGAAATAGACACGGGTCGGTGACGAGCCACAGCTCGGGCCAACAAATCATTATCTGTAGTGTTGTTTCAACCCGAGTGTCAGCTTCCACCACACTGGAATCTGCTCACACACACTCACACACACTCACACACAGTCCTCCTCTCAGTTCTTCTAATTCTTGTTCCCTGACAAATAGAATGTAAGTGAAGAGAAACAGGCAGAGCCGCCGTGATCGACTGTAAATTAACAGGATTTAGAAAAAAGGAAGCATGTTGTTTGTCTTATAACTGTACGTCTATGCACGCCGCTGCTCAATTCCTATGCTATTTTAATCCCAATGTTTTTTTTATTCTAATGTATTTTCTGCCTCCGTGAAGCACTTGCCACTGAATTGCCTTGTGTATGAATGGTGCTTTATAAATAAACCTGCCCTGCTTATGCTGGAAGATGCTGACAGACTCCTAAGACAAGCCAATACACGTGTCCATCGTAACATAATATACTTATTATATGCATGTCTACAGAATTCCATGACAATTTTAAACAGAAATTAACAATTAATGTCTGCTTTTTTGTGATAAAACTCTTTTTCCACTATGACATTTAAATAACAATAAACATAGAAATAAGGTGAATTTCACTATGTTCTTGAGCAATAACAGATTCTGCCACTGCATATGACCTTTCAAAATAAAAGCCCAGTTAAGCGTCCTGACTGGGACTTAAAGTACCGAGTCTTTATGTAAAAGGCTCATTCCTTGTATTTAGAGCTGAATTGATTGGAATCAATTGGTTCTTAAAAACTTTATTTAAAATTATTCAGATCATTTGCTCTCTCACCATCCTCCTCTTCCTCACATATACTGTACTTCATGCACTGATATAGTGAAATTAGATTAAGAAGAAGTAAGAGATAACATGACTCTATTATTATTTATTTTATTATAACTATATAATTTATTATCATTTTTTGTTATGTTTCATTTTCTATGCACACTGTAGAACATTATTTCTGATTTTCCTCCAAGTACCACCAGAGGAAGCTTGCGCACCACTGGTGGTACATGCACCACAGTTTGAGAACCATGGGATTAACTGATTATTAATTGATAACTAAATGAATTGTCAAAATGTTTTGACATCCTTTTAAGTTTTATTTTTTTTTCGGCTTCTTCATTGTGAATATTTCCAGGTTTCTTTGCTTCATAGAAGAAATCATCCAAACTTTGTGGACTAAATTAAAACATTTGAGAAAAATCATCATTTCCAGGTTTATGAAACATTATTGCTGACATTTATTTGGACCAAACAAGTCTACATGTGTCTACATATGATGAAAATAATCTTAAATTACAGCCCTACTTGTATATGTTTTGTTATTATAGTGTCATGTTGTTACATGCAGCATGTTTTTTCTTCTAAATGAGATGAAGTGAAGTTGAGGAGTTTGGGAAAAGTCTGTTTAGTAGTTTAAAAACAGTAAATATGATAATATTAGTCACGTGTGATCTTACCTTGACTGAGTCTGTGTGTCCTGCCGATCATGGAGGACAGTGAACACAGCAGCCTGCGCTGGAATAACAGTAACAATCCACTGACACTGGAGGGATTTTCTCTGCGGAGCGCTGCGCTGGACTGTCCCCGCTCATGTCCCGCGGCATAGTGGCGCAGTCCGGACTCCAGCAGAGCTCCACATGGCTGGAGAGGAGACGCTGTCACACGCACACACACACACAGAGTGGGACAGACAGCACTGAGCTGAGCTGAGCTGAACTGAACCGAGCCGAGATATGTTGAGCTGAGTCCAGGCAGACGAACTGTGGATGAGTCCAGAGCGCAGCCGTGCGTCCTGCGCCAAGACAGGTGTGGATAGACTGCAGATCCACTTCCAGATGTGTGTGTGTGTGTGTGTGTGTGTGTGTGTGTGTGTGTAGCCTGCGGTGTCATATTCCCTCCTCCATCACATGATCACTCACCGTGGCACCGGCTACACATTTACATAACGTGGTAATAAGGTGAATCCTTTACTGACTGTCAGACACTCCCTGAAGTGTCAACATGACACTCGTCCAACCGGGCTCCACTCTTTTCCTCTCATTCTACTGTAGCTTTTCATCTGGAGATTCTACTTTACTTACAACAAGCCACAGGTGACCAAAGTGCTTTACAAAGTAAAAGCAGCACAGACACACAGCATAGTAATCATGAAAATCATGGAACATATAACAATTTAATTTAAATTTAATTTAAGAAACTTTAATTTAAATAATTAAGTATCATCACACTAGTGTGTATTAAAAGCCACTCTGAATAAATATGTTTTAAGTCTGGGTTTAAAGTTATAATGACGGGGGAAGTTTATTCCAGAGCCTGGAGGCAGAAACTGAAAAGGCTGCGTCACCACTGTTTATATCTTGACCTGGGCATGTTAGGCAGAAGCTGGTTGGACCATCGCAAAGCTCTACCATGCGCAAAAACAGTTAAAATTTCAGTTAAAAAGGCTGTGGCAAAGCCGTTTAAGACTTTAAAACAAAAATAAAATCCATTCTAAAACACACTGGAAGCCAGTGGAGAGCGAAAAAAGGATTGGAGTGACGTGCCCTCGTCTATAGACGAGAGGAGGAACATGGAAAAATGTTTGGTGAAGTTGCAGCTGAATATCATTCACTCTTCTCTTCCTTACCTTCAGAATCAAAACTCAAAGCATTTTAGTTTGTCCATCGCAGGCTACTGTAAAAACATGGTGGTCCAAAATGGTGTGACATTACATTATTTACGTAGCTTTTGTAGCTACGGACATAGAGTGAAGAGTGAGCAAAGCTACATAATTTATGTATCCAGCCCACACACCTGGTGGAAGAAACACAAGAGCCAGATCAGGGTTTACCATTCCAAACTGAGCCGAGCTGGGTTAACCTTCTTTTCCACAGACTTTGTTGGCACCAACAGATGACATTTTGTCGGGGTCGCCAAATATATTTGGTTATATGTCGTACACATGAGGGAGTTTGCTCATTTATGCATTGCAGTCATTGTTTCTGCCAAAATGGTTGTGAATGAATCGATCTTTAAATCAACCAAACTATCACCTGTGAGGCAGCATACAAGTACAAAGTGGGCCTGACGGTTTTCACAAAAATAAAGACACAGTCAGATGTCCTGTTACTACAAAATACACTGATTTGGTGTCATTTAATAAAAGTCAAAACATGTGTATATGCTTTTTGAAACACATGCATAAAATAAAGTGTGAATTTTTTTTGTCAAACATTCAGTATCAATCCGAAATAGTATGTTTGTAAGTTTCAAAAATCAAGCAGTTACGGAAATTATCAAAGAAATAGTCAGAAATCTTGTATTATGCGCAAAATTTCTATTTCCATCAAATTATAAATGAAAGGAACAGGCTTGTCTGTCTGTTAATCACATAAATGTCCTCGGTTTTTGCTTGACAAACTTGGAGGTGACTTATTAAGGGCAACGGTGTGTGCAGCGCCGACTTTGACGTGGTTTGGATAAGAAATGCAGGAGGTATGAGAGGAAATGCAACAGATATTTCACTGGAAAACCGTAGTAATCAAGGATGTGTCATAGAAAAATAGTTTGTCGAGTTCACTTGTTGGTTGAGCGTCGCTGTTTGAGTGAGACTTCAGGAAGAGGGAAAGCCTTGGAAGAAAACCTCTTACCAGAAGAGGCTGCGCCCTGGTGGCTATTAAAGAGAATGCAAGTTTCAAACACTTCTGTACTGGCTTCAATCTCTGGACCTGGAGACTATGTTCATTTTTACCTTAACCTCTGCAGTGTTTTCTCTGATGATGGTCCCTGACAAGGCAAGGCAATTTATTTAGCACATTTCAACATCAAGGTATTTCAAAGTGCTTTACAATTAAAAAAAAGCAGCAGCATTACAGATATAAAAGACATAGTAAGACATTTAAAACATTTGAATAGAGAGGCAAAAGAAAGAGAAAAGAGCTTAAAAGACTAAAAGTTGCAGTTGCGGCTGAGATGCAGCAGATATGATGATTTCATTTCTATTTAAAAGCAATGGCAAACAGGTAGGTTTTCAGGCTCGATTTAAAAGAATGAATTGATGTAGCAGATCTTCTTCTGGGAGTTTGTTCCAGGTATTTGGTGCATAAAAGCTGAAAGCAGCGTCCCCATGTTTGGTCCTGGTTCTGGGGACACAGAGCAAACCTGACCCAGATGACCTTAGTGGTCTGGATGGTTCATAGTGAGCCAACAGGTAAGAAATGTATGTTGGGCCTAAACCATTCAGTGACAATCCTAATCCCACGTGACTTATCAAGATTGGCTGGATAATCCCGTCTGCTGATTGTCCCTCAGGAACACCCTGGCGCCTCAGCACCTCCCTCTCCCCACACACCATCTCCGGCAGCTCCTGAGCCAAAAAGACCCCAGATTAAAACTCTGTGAAGGCGGCAGCTCCTTCTATGGGCTGATCACTGCCGGAGCCTGACCCTGCCACCCTCCACTGGCCAGCGTCCCCTCCGGGTGCAGGTGATGGAAGCATGAAGCAGAGAAGCAGCAGTGCAGGAGACAGCAGCTCACAGAGGCAGTGAGGAGTGACCCGGTCTCGCCTCTTCAGCCAAACATTTATTCCACACAACCCTGCAGGTCAGTGAGCTGCTGCACGAGAGGAATGCTGGAAATTCTACTTTTTATTCAGGAATTGCATGTTTACATTATACCTGTAACACTGGGCCACATGGTTGGGGTTGGTAAGCACTCTTGCCTTTGCAGCAAGAAGACCCGGGTTCGTGACCGGTTTGTCTCTATGTGGCCCAGTGTGTCCCTTTGCCCTTACTGTATGTCAGCTGGGATTAGGCATCAGCTTGTCCCTCTCTAGGTGGCGCCACAGAGGCTCACCTGTTTTTTTGGGTGATCCGCTTTTTTTTGTTTTGGTCATGATTTTTGACACAAACCCTACCAATTGTCTGGGCTTTGGACCAGGACTAGTAGTACACTGGATGTGCCCTCTCTCTCTTTGGCTGGGGTCAATTTTACGTGTCCAATTATCCCAGTCAGTATAGAGCAATGGGGATTGGGTACCTTGTTATGATGTGAACTGAGAACCCCCAAGATTATGGGATTGAAAAACAGTGTGAAGTACTGTATATATGAGTGTAACCGGTGGAATCACACCAGTGCGTTGTGTTGAGTCAAAGAAGCCACAGTGGAAGTACAAACTTATTTTGAGGCTGTTTCTGTTTAATTTTTTTGACAGAATTCAGACACATGACCAAAAAAACCCAATAAAAAATATATACATAAGGGAGCTACAGCACAAATAAGGAAAGAATGAAAGAGTTATCTTCATCCACTGAAGGTGTACTTCCTGTTGCCTGAAGGTGGCGCAATGACTGGGTTTGGCCACTACCATGTTTGCCATGGTAACCTGCATAAAGATCAAAGAAAGGTGAGGGCGGAGTCTGTTTGAGCGTAAACCTGCTGTGTGGCTAGTGGGAACACAAAATGTGAAAATGTGTCTTTCAGTATGATTTATGAACTTTTATTTATCATCTATAATTCTTTTAACTATTATTTTTGGTTCGAGCATTTATTGTATATTAAGTTCTGCTGGACCTGAGTGACAATTTGTGTTTAAAAATAGTAGAGCGCTCAAAGAGTAAGTACGAGAGAAAAGATGATAGTTAAAAACAATGCGAGTGCCTGTGTGAATGCGATAAAAGAGACGCCCTTTTGTCGAGCAGTGCCGTGACGTCCACCTGACCTCAGTGTGTCGTCTGAGCAGGTGCTGCTGTTGTTTCAGACTGAAGACTGAGAATGAGACTCCCTGCTGGGGATCAGCTCAGGAATGGTTTCCTGGAGAGCAGAAGCTGAACAGCGAGTGAAGCGTGCACGGCCAGGACTGTGGGTGGTGAACTGAGTGTGGAGCAAACACAGGGGCGTGGAAAGGATTTTCCTGTTTGCTGAACGACAGTTACGGATGTTGATGATGATGCACTGGTATTTTTCTACGCTATTTTGGATTAAAAAAGTGAGAGAACATTGAGTGAGGATCATTTTGTGCAAATAAAGTCATGTCCTGTAAAAAAGTAGCCGCACTCCGGCTCATGAGTCCTTTTCTCTTTCAGAGCGTGAGCTGGACTGTGTCCAGCGTCTTATCTGGAGTCCACGTGTCTCTGAGATGTTCAGCCTCTAAATTTAACAAGCACTTGAGCAGCAGCAGCAGCAGCAGCATCAGCAGCATCAGCAGCAGCAGCAGCAGCAGCAGCAGCAGCAGCATCAGCAGCATCAGCAGCAGCAGCAGCAGCATCAGCAGCAGCAGCAGCAGCAGCAGCACAGCAAATAAAGTCATGTCCTGTAAAAAAGTAGCCGCACTCCGGCTCATGAGTCCTTTTCTCTTTCAGAGCGTGAGCTGGACTGTGTCCAGCGTCTTATCTGGAGTCCACGTGTCTCTGAGATGTTCAGCCTCTAAATTTAACAAGCACTTGAGCAGCAGCAGCATCAGCAGCATCAGCAGCATCAGCAGCAGCAGCAGCAGCAGCAGCAGCACACTCATGTTTACTCAGTGACGAAGCATCTTCACTGCAAAACAAAGTCCCACTACAAATAAGTTTCATCAATTGACTTTCTGAATATTTCCTGCTTCAAGTAAAAGAATCTCCCGGTAGGACAAACAAATGTTGCTATATTGGCTATAATATGCATATATTATAATACATATTGTAATGTCCCTTAGAAAAATGGTATAAACCAGCCAAAAACTAGACAAGGTAAACTCATCACAAGCGAAGATTTACTGTGGTGTAAGAAATGTTTGCTTAAAATGAGTCTTTGGTCTGGATTAAGCTGATTTAATCACTACTAACTAAGGATGTTTACCTTAGATTATCTTATATGTGCACACACACACACACCAATCTGTGATCTATTGATCTGTCTATAAACAATCATATCTTTTAGTTATATTTTCCTAATCCAAAAATAAAGTAAAAACCTGACATTGTCATGACCCCTGAGTTTCTCCAGGTGATTTGTGTTGGACACATATCCAGTTAATTTTTTTTTTTTTTTTTAGTTTTTTCTTTACCTTCGGTGGTTTTCAGTTCTTTTTCCTCTTGTTTTTCGTCTTCCTCATTTTTTTTTCTGTTTTATTTTGTAGTTTTTCCCTCGATAAGTTTTACTTCCTGTCCTGTCTTTCCTCCTGACCCGCCCTAAGGTGATTCACCTGTGTTTGATTAGCCCCGCCTCTCTATTGTATTTAGTCTCTAGGCTCCACACAGTCTTTGTTGGTTTTTCCTGTTATTTTTGTTTGTTCTGCTCCCGTTTGTCATATTGCAAAAGATACTTTTCTGTTTTATTTTTGACATCCTCCTCTTCTTTGATATATATTTCGTGTATTTCATTTTATTAAATACTCTTTTTTGTTCATTTTGCAACACTGCATTGGCGTCCTCCATTTTTGGAAAACATAGTGTATCCATTTTCTCTGGTTTTTTTAAATACTTTATCGCCCACTCGTGGGTCCACAGACACATCGGGTGCCCCACACTTACTTTCCCCTCCGGCTCTTCTGAGGCATTCGTTGAAGCAGCCGCGCTTGTTGCGACGCGTCTCTGTGAGATCGGAGCCCGATAAAATTAAAGCCAATCAAATGTGGAGAAAGAAGACAAGTCAGAGCTTTTACAGCGAGAGCGAGGCCCCAGAGCTGAGATGATTTTTGTAAGATTTCAAGTATGTTCATCATCGTAAACAGGTCGGACTGACTGCAGGTGAGATGGTAGATGCTCAGGTGGAGGAGGGACCGCTCCATGTGATTCATGCTGACAGAATGAGTAGATAATTACATTAAAACCTTACCTCGGGCAGATTTAGGTTCTTAAGAACATAGTTTCTAACAACAGCGGAGCTCACAAATTCATTTTTGATGAGCCACATCTTCCACTTCCATGAGTCCGGTCAGCTCGGACCCGACTTCTCACCCTTCGGCAACGTCTGACCGCCTGCACCTGATTATTTCCACATAAATCTCAGCCTAACACGGAGCACTTCATCACCGGGCCTCTACGCCTCACTTCCCAAAGGATATAATTAACGTCTCCCTGCCAACAGAATGATGGCTTAACCCTTCAGGAGGAAATTGATGGCTGAAATGATTTTTATTTCAATACCAATTTAAACTCGCTTTAGCGCTTGTCAGTATGATGTATTTTACGCTGTTTGGTCTTCAGCTGCACAAACAGTGTGTTGTTGTGGGTTGAATGATGTGGAGGAAATGGGCTCTCGGGAGGCAAACCGCAGTCTGACCTCGCATCAGTGTCGTTTCATGTACTTCTGCTCCTAAGTTCTAGCATTACTCGGCTCTGCTCCACTCGACTCTACCCGGTTTGGTATCAGGCGCTTGTTTTCCATTTCTTCATAGTCCCTTCTTAACGTGGGCGAGGTCGTCATAGCACGACTGCACAAAACTGCCGGAACGCACAAGCTAGTGACGGTCAAAGCAGTTGTTTTCTTTGCACTGAATCATTAGAATCACTTGATTAAAGAGATTTGTTCACTGAATGGTTCAGTACTTCCTGCATGACCGGAGCACAGACTCCGTCTGACACAGTCACTGAACTGAAATACGGCTGAACGTGCTGTGATTGGGCTCGCCATCTCCGTCTTTCAGCAGTGCTGTCGCTGAATACACCAGACTCCTCTGTTAAATATGGACATTTTACAAATGTCCTTGTTAAATGTTGGAGATTAACGCATGTTTTCAGGATTTTCAAGTCTCTTTAACTGATCTACAGTTCGGCATTGTTCGGTTTGATTCCTGTGTCGGACGTCGCGCTCGTGACTCTTCCGGTGACGACACTCTCTGACCAATCAGTGGCCGGCAGTCTGTCCACGTCACATTTTAGTATCGGCTCAGCTCGACTGGAACCTCGACAGAGCAGGAACTAAAAAAAGTACCAGGTACCATGTGATCTGAAGCTTGTTTTAAATTCTGACAAAACCCAAATGATGATGTTCTCAAATACTAAGCCCAAAGGACTTCAACCCGCTTTTCACTACACAAGGTAAATCCATTGAGAAGGTGTGACAGTACAAATATTATGGGATTTTATTGGACGACCGTCTCTTCTTTACTCCTCATATTCAGCAGCTGGTAAAAAAAAGCTAAAATTGAATCTGGGTTTTTACTTCAGAAGTAAGTCTTGCCTTTCTTTTCAAGCTAAAAAGAGTCTTGTTGTTTTCACTTTCATGACTGTTCATTTATAGGAACGCTCCATCACAGAGTCTGTTCACGCGCGGCTCAGTCGATCACGGTGCACTAAGGTTCATTTCCTCTTACAGAGCCAGGTTGTTTGGCCTGATTTGTCCTGGTGCAGACAAAAAACACTGGATGACTTTTATTTATAAATGTATTTCAGGTCTGCCGCCGTCATATCTGCAGGTTTTTATTACTCAAAAAGCAGATTCTCGTGGTCTTAGGCCACAGGACTTGTTTTTATTGTCACTTCCATCCTTGAGAACTGAATGTGGAAAATGTTTGCCACTCCCTGTGACTGAAACACTCCGCAAAACAAGCTAAAACTGAAGGAGCTGATCTCTCTGAACACTTTTAAAGCCAAACTTCTGGCACTTGCACTTTTTTCTATTTAGTGTCTATTGATTTCTTGCATATGTGATGATTGTGGTGCTGTTTTAACGTTGTTGTTAAAGTCTATTGACTTGTCAATTGTGCTGCTGCTGACTTTCTTGGCCAGGACACTCTTGTAAAAGAGATACTTAATGTCAATGAGTTCTTATGCTGGTTAAAAAAAGGTTTAATAATAATAATAATAATAATAATCCCCATTTGAAAAGCAAAAAACAAAAAAAAAGAACAAGTAGAGTCGAGCCAAGTAGTGCTAGAACTGTATCATTAGAAAGTGCCATTTCAATGCGACTGCAGAGAGACGTGCAGCAGGAGGCTGTGCTGTGACGGAGCGCTGCCAAAACCTCATCTGCATCTTCAGTCAGGGCCAATTACAACTGGCAGCTGATGTTAAGAGAGCGGGCAGGCACAGACAGAAGCATCCTGCACTGAATGTACCAACACTAACCTGCAATCAGTGCACGCCCCGGGGTCAGGGCCCACTGCTGGCTCCTGCCTCACCTTCCTCGGCCTCAGCCTGCAGCTCCTCATATCAGCCAGGCTCACAAACGCTCTGAAGGACCCGATCCCTTAATGGCACACTTTGTTCAAAGTGACCTTTTGGCACTGACTCCACTGGCCCCCTGGGGTCCAGACTGAATGTAGGGTTTGACACAGGGTCACTGGTATCCTGGGTGGTCACACATGCTTTTCAACCCGTGTCCAGTGAGTGGGAACATACAGGCTGGAGCGCAGCCCGAACCTGACCCGAACCGGACACGCAGTTTGACCTGAACTGCTGCTGCTTCTAAACTTTATCTGTGGTTTCAGGAAAATAAACTAAATATTCAAAAATAACTCAAAATTACCCCCAACAATTTCTGGATTTTGGTCTGAACTGGACCTGACCGACTCGGGTCCGGTATCCTTGCTCCGGACGAGACGTCTTACACTCAGGTCGTCTTCTGAAACCCATGAAAATGACCCGATAACGACCTCAGATTTGGGTCTGGACATTCTCCAGATTTTACATGTGACAAGAACACGGCGAGAAATTGTCGACGTGTTCACTGCAGCAGAAGAATCTGTGGAGGATCCAGGCGAGGGAAGGGAAGGACCCCTGAATATAATAAGAAAACATAATATAAAAAAATAAATATGCTGTAGAAAAAAATCACCATACTCTTGTATTGGACAGGTATATTACTGAAAATGTCCTTGGGTTGTAGAGTAATTGTGTGTTACTGGTCAAGAGATTGAAAGTTCTTAGTAAATTAACTGTTAATGAGTCTGGAGGTTCAGTATAGGATTTTATTGATCTACAGTATTTACTGTATATCGCCTCCCTGGGGGCAAAAGGTCAAGTAGAGGAATTCTTCTGCTGCTGCTGCTGCAGTTCATCTGCCTCAGCGTTTGACGTGCTGTTCATTCAGAGGGATGATCGTCTCTTCATCTCTTCTTGTCCATGCTCTTCTTGTCTTTCTATCATTTCGAGGTCATTCTCCTGCAGCTCTTCTTCTTCTTCTCTTTTCCAGGTCTTTCTGAAAAGGTCGGCCTCAGATCCTCGGGCAGGATCGTCCTGACTCCACTTTGGAACAACCTGCCTGAGGTCTGCCTTATTTTATAGACTGTTGTTCTTGTGGCCTTTGTATTAATTAGTTAATACATTTCTACATTAGTTTACCTGCCCTTATCATGACCCTTAATTGTGACAGTTATTATTGTACACTTGTAAACCTTCTTCCTCAAATGCTTTATTTATTGTAATCTTTCATTTCCATTGCAGTCTTCATCCCTTGTTTTTACTTTTGTGTCTTGTTTGGCTTTTAATAAAATTTAATTTTTAGAAAAATGTGCTGTATAAATACTAATTATTCTCCCTAAACCATAGAAACGGTTGTATGTGAAAATCCCCGTACATCAGCAGCCTGTAAAATATTCAGACCAGCCTGTCAGGCACGAACAACCATGTTAGATTAATTAAGCTCATTTTCCCATAAAGCTATGAAATCGAAGCCTGTAAACAATATTCTTATTTGCTAATGAATGCATAAAGACATGATGTTGCTATTTAACTTACTCTCACGTTTAAATATATGTAAAATATGTATTTAATGGGTAAATGTAGATATTTTTATTACTAATATGCAGATATAATGTATATAACATGTGTTTGTAGGATAGATAAACATTATATTTTGTTTTCCATAAGAATATATACATATATTTATTACATATATCTGTTTTTATATTCTTATATTACTTCTATGTTTGTTTATTTCTTCTGACTTCCTTCTTTCTTGTAACTGTGGCCTGGATCAACTGTGATCGCACAGTTTCCTCTGGGATTAAATACGTATTCTGATTCTGAATAAAGAGATAAAAACTTCCCTCATCCTCTCATTAAATTCTCCCTTTTTTCTGACGCTCAGTTTGAACTTCGGCGGTGCGTCTTGACCACGTCTTTGTGTCCAAAGGCACCGAGATACTTCCATTAACGAGCAGTTGAACATGTTGGACCCGTTTACCGTCCGTTTACCGTCCGTTTACCGTCTGCTGAGCGGCTTCTCGGTCTTCTTGGTTGTGACCTGCTGCTGACTCTAAGCTCGTGACGGTTTATCTGTCACTAACAGACAGTCACATCCACTAATGTGTTACATATTCCATGATGTTTTTTTTATGAGAGCCAGGCTGTGGTGTTTCACGGTGACTTATACTCACACGGGGAGTTCAGACGTATAGAAAACATCTGCTTCCACATCTGCAAATGTGTGTGTGTGTGTGAGAGACAGAATAATTTAGCAGTGAACCTCCTTTAATGATCTTCTTGTCTGTCAAAGTGACAGAAATGTAGAAAACAGATACAGTAAATGTACTTCAGGCTCAGGGATGATGATGACATCCACAACTAACACGACTGCTGTACAGATGAAGACGTTTGTGGCCACTTTTTACCCTCATTTTCATTTAAATTAACACAAACTTTTCCAAAAACAATAATACTGTAAAAGGAAAAAGTTGAGCATTTCCACTAAGGTTTTGTGCAAATTCAATATGCACATAAAAACAGGCTGATGGAAACAAACGTAACGTAGATGTAGATCAAGATGGATGATGGGTAACAAGAGACTGTCCCCTAAGACATTAAAGGTGTTTATCTTAGTGTCTTATGGAAATGCATAGTGAAGCATGTGATATATGGGATTTTTGTATCGTATCAGATTTGACATTTTTATCTGTCCGATATCTGATCGACTGATTTTGACCAATATCAGACCAATACCAATTCCCATCCCTAATATTTACCAGGATACATGATCAGAGTGGAGCTGAGGAATTTTGACCGGATAATAATTAGAGTCACCTTATCTCGGGCAACATCTTAATCTAATTTCACTATACCAGTGTCTGAAGTATATGTTGATGATGAGAGAGCAGATTATCTTATTGGGATTTCTGTGAAAAGTCTGTATCTGACTTTGCTCGGCCTCTTTTCACCACTGTTTTAACTTTGCGATAATGGTGTTACGTCCACAGCTCCGCATTTCCTCAGGTGGTATTTGATGTAAAAAGTTGGAGAACCTCTGGTCGAGAACATGGACAGTGAGACCTCGGGACCAGGACTGAAAAACCCTGTTGCCGAGGATCCCTGGCTGAGAACTGAACAGTGCACATGGGAACACGTTTAGGAGAAACTGCAAAGACTTTGTATAATGACATAATGACATTTTATCCACATGAAACGGATGTTTTGAAAACCTTGAAATGCTACTTTTACAAAACCATATACTGGACTGATTTTTTTCCCTGTGAATACATTAAACACAGAACTTGAAATAGCCTCATCTACATAACCTAACACACGACCCCATTAGTTTTGTGCACGCTCCATGTCTTTTTTTTGTTTTGGGGGTATTTCTGTGGTGTTGTTACAGCGCCACATACAGGCCTGGCATATGCACTGTATCCTCCAGCATTTACAGTAATGTCGGTGGGTTTTATGTGTATGAAGACATTTCTTGAAATCATTCCATTCATTCATTCATCCTCCACATGAGGGTCCCAGCTGACACGTCTCCAAAGAGGTAGACGAACATCTATTTACTGTCGCGCTCACTTTAGAGTGTCCACTTAACCTCTGCATGTTTTTGGACAGTGGGAGAAAGAGTATCAGGAGAAAACCCAACATGTAAAGTCCACACAGAGAGGCTCGCACCAGGATTTGAACTGGCAACTTTCTTGCTGTGAGGCAACAAGACTTTTTATGGGTGAAACGGTAGAAGATCGTAGAGGGAAAGTTCTTTTTCTGTAAGTTTCCTGTGCCGTTCACGTCGGTGAGGTTCCTCCTGCAGTGCAGCTTCACCCACAGTGGACGCACCGTCACTGGTAATAAAGGACAGTGCAACCTGAGCCCGTGCAGCCACACTGTGCTGCAGTGCAGGCCACCGCCTGTCTCCAGCCCCAGGATTAATTAAAACAAAATAACGGAGTGGGACGGCGGGTCGGGTTCAGGTTCCACGCATGAAAAGGAAGCGCTCAAGATGAAAACCTCTCCTGTAGCCGGAGCCGGGCCGGTCACAGGAGCTGGTATGTGGAACGCTGTGTCTCTCTGTCCTCACCGAGCTCATGCTGTCATGCTGAGGCCACCTACATAGAAGTGAGGAGCTTCTGTTTGTGTGCACTCACCCTGTGACCCCCTCCCACACACACACACACACACAGCGTGAGAACATGTCAGGTCAAGGATCCTCTTTTAATAGTATAGTAGCCACCTGCTCCTTGTGTCCACTTTCTAAATATGTACCTGTTGACTGCAGAGCTGCAGGACGGATGCTGCGGTGACGGATGTCCTCACGCCCTGACAGAGTTTACTGTATCTGCTGATGATGTTGGGTAGAAATACTATAAATGTGTCCTCACACACGTTTGCGCTTCTCTCAAAGTGACGACCCTCATAGACATAATACATTCTCTAGCCCCTTACCCTAACCTTAACCATCACAACTAGATGCCTAACCCTAACCCTAACACCAGGTATTAACCCTGAAAAGGGGGTTAAGGGGTTTTAAGGGGTGAGGACCAGCCAAAATGTCCTCACTTTCAAAATGTCCTCACTTTGTCAAAAGGTCCCCACGTTGTAGGTGTTTACACGATTTTTGGTCCTCACTCTGCAACATGTACAAAAACACACACTCTGACGGACACGCTGACGTTCACAGCACCTTCACGAGTTTAGATGAAGCTAAAATGAAGCCGTGTTTCCTCTGCAGAGCTCCCCCTGCAGTTTCGGAGTACATATTTTTACAAGACCACTGTAAACATCCATCCTTCATTGTGTAACACTTAATCCTCACTGTAGTAATAACGAAACCACTGACGCTCCCCTTTATTTCTTCTTCTTTCTCCTCCTCTTCTTCCTCTCTGGTTACTGTAATGTCAGTGTACAATGCAGGAGCATGTGATACCTGAAAAAAGGGGAAAGACAGTATCAGATAAGTGTGTAGATATATAACGTTGTTCAGGTTTGTTATTGTGGTCAAAAACGTGTGTAAAAAAAAGGTAAAAGGAATATTTTTTATTGACCAAGTGATTATTTATTTATGGTTTTGTTATTATTTTATGTTTTTGTAGGACATCACTTTTTGTCATGTGTCCATTTTCTGTTTTTGCAACAGTGACAATAGAAGGAAAGAAATAATAATAATAATAATAAATAATATAAAATATAAAATACCCACCCCAAGATGGTCACCCTTTGTCAGTCCATTTCTTCAAATACCTTATGAAAATACAAAAATAACTAACTTGAAGTAAGAAACAGAAGAGCAAGAAATCTGCTGTATAAGAGAGAATATGGGGTTGTTCTTTATTTGTTTATTTACTTGACTTTATTTTTTGTTTGTCCTCGTTAAAAAGTAGGTTCGGGACACACTGATATATATAGACCGAATAATTAAACTTTAGAAAAGAGCTATTAGAATCATTAATAAGTTTTTTAAAATTTGTCTTTTCTGAAATTTCCAGATATTGTGTGTCTATAAATGTTGGAACAGGGAGTCAATATATTTATATTTAAGTTAAGTTATTAAGTTTTTAATGAGAATTTGACTTTTTCTAGCTTGAGGAATGACATTGGATCGACCAAGCTATTATTTACCTTTGCTCACATTGACATAGCAGAGCTACAAACCAATCAGAGCAAGACAAAAGATGCAGAAACGGCTGGATTTCAGGGATGTTCCATCGTTGGAGGCTTCACATTATATATTAGACTTTATCGTTTTACTCCAGCACTGATTGACCCCTGACCCCTTTTCATTAGCATCCTGGTCCCTGACAGAACGTGGGCCGAATAATCCCACATTTCCATGATATTCCACTGCAGCATCATTGCGGAACGAGTGTGTCCCTCGTCCTCTGAGCCCCTGTAGCAAGAACAAGTCAATCATGAAAGCTGCGTGTTGGCTCGAGTTACGACACATACACTGTGAAAATAAATAGTGTTGTAGGAGCCGCAGCCGAACACAGAGAGGCCGTCGACACTCGGAGGAGCCGCGACCCCGTGTGCCAACATTCATCTCACGTTACTCACTCCACTGTCCATGTTGCACTCAAATATTTTCACAGTCACAAGTAACTGAAGATCAGAAACTTTGTTGGAAGGCACATGTAGAATATATTAAAAGAAAAATATTGGTATTCTTTATAAATAAGGGATTTTTAAATATGATTGTCAAATGTCCGCTTAAACTGCACACCCACCCAGGCAAAAATATTCAAGGACAGTCATTAAGAAAATGTAAAATAAAGATTATTGTATATTGCTGTTATCTTGTTTTTTTTTGGGGATGTTTTTTACATTTTATTTTTTTAAATACAGTTGCATTTATAAAAATAAGCCTTAAGGGGGAAGTCTATTTAATTCATTAATCAGCCAGTGCTGATTATTAAAAAAAATATTGTCCCAATTAATTGGCTCAAAGACTAAATTAGTCTAATTCTAGTTTGTAGCCATTATTACAAAGAACAGGAGTAAGTTTGGTCTTGTCATTGTTTGTATGTCGGTTTATTTTAGGTTATTCCAGTTTTTATAATTCAGTGTTAACTTCCATATTCTCTTGTGTTTTCTAAAAAAAAATAAAATAAAAATAAAATTCTGTAATGATTTGTGGGATGAACTGTGTGCAGTCAAAGGGGGGTGGGTTGGTGGCGGTTGATATACAGAATTTATTTTTATTTCTCTCATAATTACAAAAACAAAAAAAACAAAAAAAAAACAGACATGTTCATCCTCTCATCCTCATGGATTCATTTTAATGTGTAACAGCCAACAATAAATACATATCAATACTTTGGCTCAAGCATGTGGCGGCATCCAGTCTGGATGCAGCTGGATCACATCTGTCTCTCACACACAAACACATAATGGTACATTCCAGTTGTAGGAGGAAGTCGGAATTTCCAAGTTGTAGATTTCCAACTTGTAAAGTCGGAGCAACCGAAAGATTTTGCTGCTACTTTTACTGTTACTGACACCTTAATCTTATTGACGTACAGTAAATCAGCCGTACACATTATACTGTTCAATTATTATCAGTGGATATGTTGCTACGCTTGTACAGCATCGTCTGATTGGTGTTGCTAACGATGGCTAGTCTGGGATATGTTGGCGCCTGTGTGTTTTCACTAATTCTCCCTGGAAAGCGGTCGACTTCCGTGTTGCGATGTAAATGAAACGCACCAGAACTGTGTCCGACGCTACTTTTGAGCCGTCTCATTTCAATGAGCAGCAAATGATTCCGACATGGAGCCTGTTCCCCCCACGTGGGTTAACTAATCCAGCTAACACGATGTTGACTGGCTTAATTCAAGACCAGAAAACTGTTAGCATCAGCCCACTGAGACAAACAAAGCTCTCCTTGTGCTGCTGGACCATGAAATAATATTAACACTAACTGCAGCGGGTCAGGGGGCGTCAGCTGAGGAGGCAGACTCTAATCTGTGATCTAAGGCCTTGTTTTGACTGCAGCGCTAATCTGATAGTTAATCACACCCGGATTATATCTATCTTGATTTTGTTGGCAGTCTGGATCGCACAATGAATATGAAATCCGATTTTTCCAAAGCTGATTCCAACCGCATACAAAAGGTGGTTTTAAATGCGATTCGGATCAGATTTTTTACAGATCCATTACAATCTAAATGTCTTGTTCACTCAGGATTTCAAAGTGTCTTCTGCGTAACTTGCAGCGTAACTCGAACTTAGATCTGGAGGTTAATTGGAGGCGTGTTTAATGACCGATACAGTGGAGGACAGCAGTCTCCTCCGAGTCTGTCGTCCATTTTGTTGAGACAACTTGTTTTTCTGGGGCGTGGCCTGTAACTATAGAAGTCTGTGCGGAAGACTAGACTAGACTATGTCAACGTGGACACACGCAGAGCAGCAGATCTGATCACTTGCAAAATAAAATGTGAACAGTCGGTCAGGAAGATCAGATTCTGATCGGATATGCTAACAAAATCCGATCTGGGCTTCAGTCTAAACAAGGCCTAAGGAATGTAGATACACACGTCCTGAAACTGGAGAATCGGATCCTAGGACACATACAGGACAAATTGGGACTGTTCACATGTGACCAGATCACTTTTGACAGACACTCATACCGGCTCTGACTTCAACACTGTTGATTCTCATCAAAACCTTCTGATAATAAAGCAGAGAGAATCTACTTCCTGTTTGCACCAGTCTGCCTGAATGGTCAAGTGATATCGACACAATCTCTTTCGTTTATAAACATCATTTTATAACAGAAACATATGAATGTGTATGTGGCCTGAGAGTGAGCATGAAGAAGAGGGAGACATTTAAAACAAACAGATCACAATTTAAAATTAGATTTTTCCAACAACAAGAACAAATATTTAAAATAACTCGTTTAATTTTTGAAATACATATATAATAATAATAATAATAATAATAATAATAATAAGTCCTTTGGCATCATGTCACTGTGGGCCTGACCATACTTACTTAGGCTTTTATAGATTTACATCAGTGACCCACATGAATAACTTATAAATAAACTACACGTGAGCTAAAAGATGCCGTTGCTATGACAACAGCTGCAGGTGAGGAAGGGAAGCTCCTCAGCAGGTGAAGGAACAGAGTCCAGGTGGACACACTGTGATGAGACACATCAAAGATGATAAGACTGCTGAAGGTGACTGGATAATGTATAGATTGTTCCTCCATTACTCGACATTCTTGGACTAATCGGAACGTTGGATTGTACAAAGACACGCAGCAAAACTGTCGGTCCAGGTTTCAGTGAGGTGTCCCCTCCTGTCCATCGGATGTAGCAATGTTCATATGATACATTTTATTGTATATAGGAATTTACAGCTTGTTTATGACTGGTAACACACTTTGAGGCATCATTCTCTGCTACAATACACACTTAGTTTTTAAATTAATCAGCAATATTAGCATATTAATCTCATTCTCCTACCTGGATATAAAAAACTAGTCTGTAAAAAACGGAAAGTAAGTACCACGTGTGCATGCAAATTTGAATGTTACACTCTTAACAGGTATGAACTGGTTACGCTTTGCCTCCATGACGCGATAAGCTAGTGTGCGCAGTTGAATGTGATTTTTCCACGCTGCTGCTGTGGACGCTCTTATTCGGTTGCAATCCCCACTTTTCTATCTTAAAGCAACACTATGCAACTTTTTCTTAAAGGACCAGTATGTTGCATTTAGTGGCATCTAGTGGTAGAAGTTGCATAATACAACTAAAAGAATTTATTTATTTTTACTACACTCAGCGCAACACTGACTCTCTCCCACATTTCAAATCCAAACTCCTCCCACCAACCACATTACACTGTCCAGTTTTATTGTCTTTTATTTTTAACTTGTTTGTATTTTATGTAAGGTCACCTTGGGAGTCTAGAAAGGCACTGACAAATAAAATGTATTATTATTTTCCTATCCAACTCCTAGTTGTATATGTATACTTATTTGTCCTTCTTGGGCTACTGTACAAACATAGCAGACTCTTCTTATAAGTATCAATGGCTGATTCTAAGGTAACATAAACACACATTTTTTAAATTTTAGAATCAGAAAAATTCAATTTCTGTTGACAGATGCCCCCTAAATTCAACACACTGCACCATCTGTATAGTTTCCACCGTACCTCAAGGTTCTTGAGTGCTGTTGATGACGTACAGTCAAAGCTTTTAACACAGCGGTGGATCGGTTGCGTTTGTTTCTTAAAACCCGTTTCATGTTAATAAACAAGAATAAACCATAAAACAAAGATGTGTGGAGGAGATGGTGGGAGTGAAAATCAAGCTTCAAAATAGTTTTTACCGTCATCACCGTGAGCTGCATGAGCCAGAAACGACAACAGCAGCAGAATGTGTGTGAAATTGGAATCACTCGCTCCCTCGTCCCGTCCGGTGTGTAAAGACCTTTAGAACAATGCGTGCTTTCACGTCTGTGTCTCCAAAAGTATATAATAACACAAGAAAAGGATGCTAGATTTGTCTTTTGAAAAACAGTAACTAGAGGGTCGTGAAAACTTGTTAAATATAACGACAAATTCACTATGTTCACGGCAACACTGCAAAACAGCTGCAAGTTGTGTTCCACACAACCACGCCCCTCCAAAGTTCCTGCTAATCTGAAAAGTCCCGAGTCATAAGTAGGTACTAAATTTACCTTTATTTAAGTAAAGCATTTACCAGGGTAATATTTACCCGAGTAATATCGGTGGAAACGCACCAAGGTTTTTTAATTACTTGGGCAAATGAGAAAAGTTCCTATGGTGGAAAAAGGGCCTAAAGTCAGAGTTTCAAACTGTCAGACTCGGAACCAGCAAGAGATTTTTTTGAATTGACCATCACTGAGAGGACAAAAGCAGTGGGAGAAAAGGTGTCTGTCGGTGCGTCGGGTCGAGATGATCTAGAAAGCCACTGGGAGAAAGAGGGAGGTTTGGTCCAAAGAGATGGCGACTGTATCTGCGACACAAGAACGTTCTACAGGAGAACAAGGTCAAACTGTGGAGTGGCACTTGATCAATTCAAGCGTTGCATGAGACAGTATGTTTATTTAGAGTACGAGTCAGGTTTTAGAAGTCAAACATTCGCTTTCATCGTGAAAGCGACAGCTACTTTTGTGGGACATACTGTAATTTACATAGTGTTGCTTTAAGACTGCCTTATGATAATCCCGTTTCCTCTCTGATGTGATTACACAGATTAATCCAGCGCAAGATGACCTGTTTAAGTTACTGTGCACCTTGTTTTATTTTCCACATAGAGTGGAAGAAATAAATGAGCGTAGTACAAATTTAATGCAGATTACATTCAGCTGTGTGAGCAGAAGGACACTTGTCGAGGTAATTCTTGGCACAGGCTCTTCACTCCCTCCTCCTCCTCCTCCGCACCCTGGTCCAGGTGCTGCTTTTTAGCTCCTCATCCACAGCACCAAATCCACGTTTATATTCACTAACCTGCAACTAGGATGAGCTAAATACTGAGATACATTTAAAGTCAAAGTGCAACACTGGGGGCAGTGGGTGTGTGCGTCCATGTTCTCTGTGCGGAGAACGTGACACCTGCTGCTCTCATGCTGGGGACGTGGCCCACGCGGGGGCCTTGAGTTTCCCTCTTCAGGCGCTGGAGCAAGTGGGGTGAGCCGAGTACAGAGCGTCAACATTCTGCACTGCAGATCCCACCGGTCAAGTCCTGGATGACCCCGGCCTTCACCAGCTTCACCAGGAACTCCTTCTCTTTGAATATGTTGTGAGTCCATGACTGCAGAGAGGACAGGTGGACACAAGTATCATTTAAGAACGTTCATTGCATCGGAAGAAAGAGGAGGTAATTATCAAAAAAACGAATAAAAACATGTAGAGCAAGTTTTGACAGATCTTTAAAAACAACATCTTAGACTCTGAGGAACATTATGAAGGATTTGGTACAATGTGACTTAAGTCGACTGAGGGGTTTTTCTGTGGCTGATGCAAATTTTTCAAATATCATGGTAGTCAATGGCCAATATTTGATGCTGTTTTATAATTAGCCAATACAAGTTTTTCTTCATCTTACATTCTTTCAAACATGAAATGGTTATTTCTTGTTTAGCTTGGGAAATTTTGCTATTTCGTTATATTACACTATATTATCTTGTCATTTTATCGTGTTTGGATAAACAATCTTAATTAAAACCTAAACTTGGCAGTCCACATTTTTCACTTTCAAATTTACAACTATACGTATCCACAAACCAAGATTATGTGGTGGCACTAAAGGCAAATCCATAGGCCTTCTCTGTCTGTGATTCCAATATGATCAGTTATCATTCACTCGGGTCCATGAGCAACCCATAATTTTAACCACCAGTGTCTGTGTCAACTGTGTATTCTTCAGGTAGGACAATGTTTTCTGGCTGGAGTAGAATGTCCATATGTTTGAACACTAAAGCTTTTTTAAGTCTTTGGCGTTCCATCATAGTTGTCCAGCTGTTTCAATTGCAGATGCCTGGAGGTAGTATTTTATGACAGTAATGTGGAATTAATGCCTTGATTAGAGCACAGATACCCCACCTGAGCCCATATATAGACCTGAGCCATCAAAACCCAATGGGTTGGGAAGGTTTTGGACAGAAACTTTTGGCCCAAGCAGCACTCTCAGCTAATTTGTCATTGTTTTTATACACGGATTGGCCTCCACAGAGTCCAGACCTTAACTCCACTGAGAGTCTTTGGGATGAGATGGAGAAGACTTAAAGCTGAAACAACAAAAATGTGTGATCCTGGTAAAAAACTTGATTGAAATAAATGTGGCATTGAACAAGCTTAAGTAGTATATACAGTGTGTGTACACATACACACAGTATATGCAGTTGAGGACAAAATTATTATCCCTGTATGAAAATGTAATTGTTTTAAAGAGGTATTTCCCAAGTGCTGTTAAACAGCAAATAATTTTTAACACTGATTATTCATACTGGAAACATGTCCAGCCAGATGAGACCAAACTAGAGCTCTTTGTCCACAGAGACATTGCTTATGTTTAGAGAAAGAAGGGAGAGGTGTATAACCCAAAGAACAGCGTCTCCACAGTGAAACACGGTGGTGTGAGTGTTATGCTGTGGGGAAGCTTCAGTGAGTCTGGAACTGGGAATCTCATCAAGGTGGAAGGAATCATGACGAAAGAAGGATATGTGAAGATTTTGAAAGAAAACCTGAAGCAGTCAGCAGCAAAACTGGGTCTGGGTCGTCGCTTTGTCTTCCAACACGACAACGACCCAAAACATACGTCGCTCCCGGTGAAGGACTTCCAACGTTATTGACTGGCCTGCACAAAGTCCTGACTTAAATCCCATTGAAAAATCTTTGGGGTGAACTGAAGATGAAGGTCCATGCCAGAAGGCCACCAAATCTGGAGGAGCTTGAGAGATTTGCCAAAGAAGAATGGGCTGGGATTCCTCAGGAGACGAGTCAGACACTTGTTGAAAACTACAACAAACCACTGGAGCCTGTTATCCAGCAAAAAGGAGACACAACTGACTATTAGCATCAGGGGGGATAATAATTTTGACCCTGGTCATTTTTGTTTTTTGTGGAATAATTTCATTTCTGTGTGCAAAGTCAAATAATGGAAGCATCTGAAATTAAACTAGGATGTTTGAGGAAGCTGTGTTTTTGTTCTGTTTAACAGCACGTGGGAAACACTTTTCAAACAATTACATTTTCATACGCGGACAAATAATTTCGTCCTTATCTGTACATGGCAGGACCATACAGCTGTGTGCCTCCTTAAACTGAAACACTTGTACATGCAGCCCGCAAAAGCCATGCAAGTTTTTTATAGTGTGTTTCTCAATAACCTTGGTTAACAGTAATTTCTGATGAAGCCTGACACTGAAGTGGTCAGAATGACAACTTAGACACTGTATGTGAAAGCAATTTATACGCCCTACTCTTAAAAAAAATCCTGTGGCCATCCATGTTCCTACACTTGAGATTAGATACACATCCCACGCCACCACTCAGCACGCTGGGAAAATCCCCTCTAGATTCCTGAGAGGCATTTCAAAATGAGAGAAAGGTCACAGTAAACTGTTCCAGAGCAGCATAAACCTGGAAAATAACAACCATGTTGTTGGTCAGAATGCTAACAAAGTAGGGGGGGTGGTAAATAATAGTGTGGAAGCTTCATTTATTAAGAGTCAGATGTGCAGGAAACAGAAGGTTACATGGAGCTGGAAGGTCAGACCCTTCTTTAACTTAGACCATCAAAGAGATACTTCAGGTTTCCTGTTAGAAAAGATAAAGGGGCAAACATATTTTAAATATAACATACACTTAAAGAGGGCTTAAATTTTATTAGGTGAGCCTTTCATTCAGTGGCTAAAAATCTTAACTATCCCTTTAATGCCTCTTTAATCTGGACAAAACACATTCTCTCACAAAGGGCCACAAGATTTTTAAGTGTCTGTGGCTACATTCACCTCTTTGCGTATATCATTTGGTTTTCTACTGCTTTGAAAAGACCATGTGTCGTATTATATAATCCATGTGTATGGGAGTTAAAAAAGGAAGTAAAAGTGAACAAAGAAACGTCCACAGCTTTGGCAGGTCACTCTGCCTTCCACACTTCCCTACATTTACAATAGTTGGATAATGAATGATCATGTCGGCAGAGGCTCAGAAGAAGAGCTGGCTCCTCCATTAACATTCTCTCTTTTCTCTTTGAGGCTCATGTACATGTGGAATTTATCACAGAGAACCAAACCAAATTTATTACATAGTGCGAATACACACACACACACACACACACACAAACAATATGACAAGACAAAAGTATCGGGACACCTGACCATTACACCAACAGGGACTGTAATGACATATTTGAATACATATACAGTACTTTAATATGGAGTTGGTCCCGTTTGCAGCTCTAACAGCTTCCACACTTCTTGGAAGAATTTCCTCAAGATTTTGAAGTGTTTCAATGGGAATTTGTGCCAGTTCATTCTGTATAACATTGATGAGGACAGGCACTGATGTAGCTCTTCCTTGCTTTGTGCACTGGGACACAGTCATGTTGGAATAGAAAAGAACCTTCCTCAAACTGTTGAAAGCAAAGCATTGTCCGAAATGTCTTGGTATACTGAAGAGTAAAGATTGCCCTTCATTGGAGATAATGGGCCGAGCCCAAAGCCTGATTGAAATTGAAATAATAGTCGTAGTAGTAGTATAGTAGATTACAAGCCTGGTTTGTGTGGTGCTTTTATTGATTTTGTTTAGGTTTTGGAAACCTGCCTTTGAAAGAACAACACTCATTGAATCAAACTGTCGAATGGCATAGTTGGCTAATCAAGGAGTCACAGCTGTGTCCAGAGTTGCTGTCTACCAGGCAGTTGTAGTTGTGGTGGACGGCCAGCTCCGTTTGAAATTATGTCTCTCATCCTCTTTTCAGTGCACCTTCCAAAATCTCAAGGTCTAAGATTACGTGCTATAGAAACAACTCTGTTCCTGCTGAAGTTGCTCTTCTAAATAAGTCTTATCAATTTATTTGCAAGTATTTATGATCCATTTTAATTCTTGGGAGTCTATGTCCATATTTTGTGTGGTTTTTACTTGTCTCAATGTCTCTGTGTAATAGGGATGCCTTCCTCCTTTTTACTGCAAAACAGCGGGTATAAATAAAGTCATCTGACCTGACCTGACCTGACCTGACCTGTAGTCAAGAAAACCATTTTGCTGCTGACCTTGCCCACATTGCAAAACCTACTTTTAATAATTAATCAAAACTGTTCCTTTAACTGGTCAGGTCTTTAACATACCTCTTTGATGGCTGACATCTTGATCTTCTCATAGTAGTGCAAAGGGGCATGGGGGGTGCTCAAGTTGTAGCCAAATCCAGCCACAGCTACTTCATCACAGTTGTGAAGGGCCATCGTTATGGCAACCACCCCCAGGGTTGGGATATTCTGAAAAACAGACATGTGAGTGTAAGTTAAAGAGTTTGTATGAAACAGGTAACCCAGCCATGACCTGGATCCCACAGCACGTATTGTGTGTAAAATGCCTTACAGTATATACACTCTATACGGTTACTGTGTGAATATGTTACAGATGTGACATGCGAGGCATGGTTATATTTATAACGGACTAATAGTGACGCTGTTTGTTTTCAGGCTGTGTACGTGCTCGACTCCCTGCAGCATCTGCTGTGTGTTCACACAAGACTTCATAATGCAAACAGACAGAGAGGAGAGTCGAGCTCCCCTGAGCTCCAGCCCTGACCATTAACTCGCCGCTCACTCATTCCTGCTACTCCTCAGCTAGAGCATGGATACCCGACCCGAGCTTGTTGGGGGAGGCTGGGTTCGGACCAAAATCCAGAAATGATTGTCAGGCTTGGGTCAGGTTCGTGAGTGAGGAGTAAATATAAGCCATATTCATTCATTTCTGATCAGTTTTTGTTAAAGTGAAACTTGGATTTTGTAAAAAAAAAAAAAAAAAAAAAAAAAAAAAATTTATAAAAATAAGTAAAATCTTTTTGCAGTTAACAGTGGGGATTCAACATGGCCTTAAATGAAAAAGGTGTTTTGTTTTCAGAGTTGTGAGGGGACAACAGCAGAGCACCGCTGTATCCTTCTGTGCACAACCAAGGCTTATTGAAAACCAAGAAGTAACTGTGCATATAGTTAATTGACATGGTAAATTCAAGTTCTTTTAGTGAAACATAGAGTAAAATGTGTAAAATGTGTTAGTGGCAAATGGCATTTTAAATTGCTTTATTGAAAATACAGTGCAAACATTTAATTTAAGTAATGAGTAGAAACTGATAAGTGAAAGATCTAGGTATCCAAAAGTGTAGCAAAAAAAGGCAACTGGACTTAGTTGAATTTCTTGAAGACGTTTCGCCTCTCATCCAAGAGGCTTCTTCAGTTCTGGAGAAGCCTGAAGCCTTTTTTGCTACACTTTTGGATACCATGACCTGGATGACTGAGAATCTTCACAGACATGAAAGATCTAGCATTTCTGTTTAGAAGCAGGGTTTATTATTTATGACTGTGAATGTTCTTTTACTCCACAACAATTCAAAACCACCGTTGTTGGCTTATGTGAATAGTTACCGTTTGACAAGTGCTGATTAAGAGGAACTGATTGTTGTTAATGGTGAGTCTGACATTATATTATGCTCTTGACTCATAAGGTGTGTGACTTCATGGGGCTGCTGGGAGTTGCTTCCTCCTGGATGTAACAATAACTGTTGTTATTTGCTGAAAGGACAAAAATAAAAATGAAAAACCCAGGACCCGTTAGGTCAATATTCTCATGGCCTCTCCATTCTCAACCTCCAGTTGAACACAAAATGCATGCTCACCCCATGACCCATCTTCCCCCTGTTTTTTGGCAAGCCAATCAGCTTGAAGGCGGCCTCCTGGATGAAGTAGGGGTTCAGTATACGAATGTCACTGGGCTCCCGAGGAATGTGCCGGGCCACTGACTTCCAGAAGGCATCAGTGCTAATCTGAGAGAAAGAGGGGAATTTAAATGTGTGATGAGTGCAAAATATGCACATGCTGTACATACAAAAATAAAATATAAAATAAAATTAAAACAGAAACACAATGGTAAGCAATCAAAATAGTGGCCATATAAATATAAATTATGATGGTGGACTTTTCCACCAGTTATTGGTGAAGTGAAACGTCCTCAACTTAACTCAACAAGTCTGACGGTACCTGAAGAAAAACCCTCTTCGGGTACTGTGGTACTTGTTTACTCCATCTTCTCCACACAGTCCAAAAACATACAAATTAGGATTAGGTTAACTGGATACTCTGACCGTAGGTGTGAGTATGAGGGTGAATGTTTGTTCGTCTCTGTGTGCTCGCCCTAAGATGGACTGGTGACCTGTCCAGGGTGTATCCCCCCGCCTTTTGCCCTGTGTCAGTTGGAAATGGCTCCAGCCCCCCCCCCCATCATGTCACATGATGGGATGGGTTACCAAGTAGACAGGAGGGGAAAATATGTTTTGAGTTCAACACCATGAAAACACCGACGAAAAACAAGAGAAGCAAACAAACCCGGGCAGAAAGAGAAGCCTGTGTATCAGTATACTAAGGGCCATTAGACTAATTAGCAGCAGCTTGCTCCTCCAGACCCGATGGCTCTTTATGAACAGTTACTGGGATACCTGCCTCTGGGTTTGCTGAGGTATGTATGCAGCGAGAAGCAGGGAAAAGCCAAACAGCCATGTTATGATCGATTTGTTGGTAATCCAGTCTGACAGAGCATGTTGCTCTTCTGCTGGAGCTGGAAACCTAACACCTCTCCTCTGTTTGGCAGCACGGAGACATAACAATGTGAAAAACACATCTACCCACAGCAGAAGTGATCAAATGACAAGCAATTTTCAAAATCATTTCAACAATCACCAGCGGACTTAGACATGTACAGGTTAATCTGATCTAGTATATGCAGTTAAACCCGTTTATTAATGGATTGGTCATGAAAATTCACGTGTTAGCTTAAGAAAATGCCCGATTGATGAGGAAAATATTACTCAGTGTTTGCATAATCCATCGACAGTAGATTAGTAAAATAGTACAGAGGAGGGTCTTAGAAACTAGTGTGTGAGTTGCTACAGTGTGTGAGTTGTTACAACATTTCAAAGATCTACAGATCTAGGTATAACTAAATTACTGTCATGTACAAAATTCACTTTTGCTAATTAAATGGCAGGAAAAAGGTCACTGTGTCAAACATGGTTCCTACGTGTTGTAATTGGTCTCTTTATCAATTATTGGTGTGGTTTGGGATCTGACTAAATTCACTAATTGTCCAATGGTTTGCTTGACAGGCTTTGTTGACAGGAGTTGAGAAATGTTAGAGAAATCAGTAGAAATGTGACAACCATGGTAGTAAATTATACACAGGAATGGCCTTTGTTAAAATAGCACACCGATGTGTGCAGTGTCGACTTTAACGTTGTTTGTATAAGGAAATTAAAGAGATTTTGGTAGAAATCGCTAAAAGAGTCACTAAAAGTATATGCATCGCCCCTCTAATACTTTTTATTACATTTGGTTTGATTGTAAATATATATTGTTGCTTTTACTCATTTTATTTTTGAGTGTCATCACCAACTGTGCGTCGACAGCTCCCTGTGCTGGTGCGGCGACAGAGTTAACAGTGGTCAGCGCGTCTTCCTTACCAGCCTCCTGTTGAAGACCATGTGTTGCAGCCATTTAAAGTCATGAGCTTTGAAGGCAGAGAGGACGAACAGAGACTCAGATTCATAGAGCTCTGTCTTCTGGATGGCTCCCTCTGGATAGGTGATCCTCATGGTGGCCTTAGAGCCGACGTCTTTCTCATAGCCTTTCAGCGGAGCCTGGTTTAATCTGCAACACACAGCTGCCCAGTCACTAACCCGAATGGCAAAATAATTACAAGCCGTTAAAATTCTTGTAATTCCTTTTTATACTATGTGATTGCACTCATTTGTTACAATCTTAAAAATAGTAATTATTCAGTGAATTAGCAAAACTTTGTCATGAAAACACTCTTTTTTTTCATTTACACTCCCACCAATTAGTGATAGTGAATTGGACATCTGCATTTAACTCATCCTTTTTAAAACAGCAGTAGTAAAAACATACAAACTGGGTGCAGGAGGAGTGGGCAGCACTTATTGGTGGCCGGGGAGCAATGGACAATTGTGTGCCTTGCTCAGGGGAAAATGCAACTGCTTCATGAGAAGAAGAAATATTCGATGTGTTCAGAGACACCACGGAGGTGTGGATACTGAAAGGTGTTCCATGTAAAGTGTGTACATTTACTGTGGTATGGGTTTTGGGCCGTGGGGGCCACTGTAATGCTTTACATCTGTGCCATTACCTGACCACCACGTCAAACTGGTCGATCTTGGGCCCCAGAGACTTGGCGGTGAGGATTCCTCCGTTTCCTACGACGATGCACGTCTTGCAGCTCATACTGTAAAACGGAAGGATGACAACCTGAGTGTATATGTAAGTTTCACACCGCTGAGTTTAATATAGTACATCTTCTGATATGACGTTAGTAAAAACTAATAAATCCTTGGATTTGGATTGAAGTTGTACATCTTTCCTTCAGCTGATGACATTTTTTCCATCAGAGTTAAACTTTTTGACCACACCCATTGGTGTGAATGGCCAGTTGTCTGTGTATGTTGACCATACAATAAGGAGGTGACCCGTCCAGTGCAGAGGGCAACTTGTAAAGATCACTGATCACTTAGATCAGTGATCGATTTCACGCGGCCAACCATTTAGTATCAAGTTATAAGTTATTTCTTTTGCATCGTAAATGTTTTTATTGTAAATTTTATATATCGAAACAAGACTTTTATTTTGAAATTCTCTAAAAATATCATGACAAATATTATTGCTGTGATGTCATGATGGAACATCGTGATGTAATTTAAAGCTCTTATTGTCCACCTGTACTGAACAGTTGCTTTTACTCAAAAAAATGGACTTTTCACTTGACCAGCCCCCTACTGACCAGACGAGATGCTCAGTGGCCCCCAGGACAAACAAAATGACTTTCTTAAATACAATTTATCTATTCTTCACTCTGGTCTTTGGGGTTTTATTGTAAACAACCATAATTTCTGACATTTATTATTGCATATGTTCATTATGAACTGTTTTATTCTGTTTTTATATTTAATTTAAGTCCTGTATGATGCACCGACAGCAGAAATCCAGTCCAGTTTCCATCGATTACACTTTGGTTTATGATGGCAATATTATATTGTAGTCTGTCAGCACAACGTGTCCTGTGTTTACTCAGCACTGCTTAATTCTGGGAGGAAACCGTTAGCTGGCTGATGAAACAGGGTCAGTACACTGTGTCCTGCCTGAGGAAATTACCAGCTCCATATAAAGACAAAACCTTCCAGTCAAAGAAGAATTAAACAGCATCTGAGATCCAGTCATTAATGCCCAAGTTGTGATGAGAGTGTCCTGCAGCTATGGAGAGCAGAGTTGAGCCTTAACTTTTGTTGGTAAATTTGTGCAACCTCATGAGCAGGAATGAGGAAGCCATTTTAGTTATGGATTGGTCAAAGAGGTTGGACGAAAAAAAGCAAGGTAACACAAAAGTCGTGAAGATTGGATGGATTTGCGTTACTTGTAGGGCTGCACCTAATGATTATTTTCATTATCGATTAATCTGTCGATTATTGTCTCAATCAATTAGTTGTTTGGTCAGTGATCAGTGTTTCCCAAATCTGGAAATTGTGACGTTTGTCAAATGTCTTGTTTTGGCTACAAAGAAAATATTTACATACAAGAAGCTGAAAATCAGAATTAAGAGAAAACCTCAAACAAATAAATTTAGTAATCACTCACTCTCACTCATTTTCTACCGCTTTATCCACTAGGGGTCGCGGGGGGGCGCTGGTGCCTAACTCCAGCTAACATAGGGCGAGAGGCAGGGTACACCCTGGACAGGTCGCCAGTCCATCACAGGGCCACATAGAGACAGACAAGCATTCACTCTCACATTCATACCTACGGGCAATTTAGAGTGTCCAATTAACCTAGTCCCCAAATCTGCATGTTTTTCGACTGTGGGAGGAAGCCGGAGTACCCGGTGAGAACCCACGCACCACGGGGAGAACATGCTAACTCCTTGCAGAAGGCCCCTTGTTCCAACTGGGTTGTAAACCCAATTTAGTAATCAATGAATCAAATTGTTGTAATTGTGCTTTCAGTACCATATTTCTGCCTGTCTGTCTTTCTTGTTGCAGTTATGCACAAGGAAGAATCCATTTCATCAGTATTTAACAATCTGGAGATGAAACCCAACAATCAGCTACCTTTCTAAAGATCCTGCCGATTGCAGCTTTTATAACTTGTTTGTACTGCGCTGTAAAGTTACATAACAAATAGACAAAATGCTGTCAAATCTTACAAAATGTCTCCTGATCCAGCATGTGTATCAGAACATGACGAGACTCACCTGTCAAGCTCTTCTCCAAGGCCATAGTTCTTAGTAGCTGACAGGAGAACATCTATGATCATCTCTGCAGATATAAGAAAGAAACAGAACAAGTAAGATGAAAGCAAATTCTTCCCTCATATCCAACACAACTAGAGCAACAGTGATAAAAAAAAAGGTCAGGCTGGGAGCCAACAGCTGGGTGGCCTGACACCTCATAATGTTACAGTGTGATACAACCATTAAAGACAGGGCGCCGAGCACAATGGAAGTATTTAGACACTTAACTGTGGAGAGAAAAGCTTTCTCAAAACAACATATGGGGCCGAATGATAACCTCTGTCACAGTTTGGGAATAAATGCCTTGTGGCCAGACTTTGAAACATTAGGTGGTGACAGTGAAATGTCCACAGGAGGCTAAGCAGAAGTTACTTCATGCTGTTAATCCATTCAGCCACCTCTGAGACTGAACTGAATAAAAAAATTAGAGATGGTTGCAGCTCAGTGCTCTGGACAGGTCAATGAGTTGTGATCAGTTGTCATATTTGATTATTATCTTATGTTGTATTGTGCAGAGAACCATTAGTATAGTTGCAAAGTTTGCATTACTAACACCAGGCGACATGCTTCATTCCCTCAAGTCGAATATTTGAACTTGTGCAAGAAAACCAATAAAAAAATCCCACACAAAACTGCCACCCAGCAGTCTTAATGTATTCTAACTTCTACTCAACAGAATATTTAACTACATTTCAGCTGAATGTTTTGAATCTCATAAACATTACTATTAATAAGCATATTTATTATCGTTATCTGTGTGATATCATAATGTGATATACTGTATTTACTTACATTACATTCATTGTAATTAAGTAAAGATACATCCCTTCCACCCATACAGATAAGATGACAGCGTCAGTTGTCTCTTGGGTGTCATTTGGAGGCTAATTTTCTTCATTTTTGTCACACATAGTGGGTTGATGTCCCCATCCACATATGTTGCATGACACTCCCTTGGCTTTGCCGAATTTGGCAACATGTCGCTGTCCAAGGCAAACAAAACACCTTCTCCTTTTCTTCAATTTTCTTTACATGCACTGAGTGTCTCGTCTGTACACGTTACAGATTTGTGTCTTGTGGTATCACAGAACATGCAGTCTGTGGCCTTCTGGATTTTCCACTTACTGCATTTGATTTATAACGTTGCTGGTAACAAGTTTGCGGGTCTTTGTTCAGGTCTCTTTTTTGTGAAGTGCATGGCACATTCTTGGCTTTCAACCTCCCGCTGTATGAAAGCTTTGAGTTCTGGAACCTTCATCTCATGACTCGAACTTCTTTCATGTAAGAGAGGATCTTCTGGAGCAATATGGGGCACAACAATCCTCCATCCTCCTGTGTCTGAAATTACTCCTAAAGACTCCAAGCTGCAGACCTGGACTCTACACACGTCATAAAGCTGCATGAACCTGCATCACCGATAATACGTACATTGATATTATTACCAGCTAAGTTTACAGTTATTGCAACCATTTGTCCCTCTATTAGCTTCTATTACACAATCTGTCACTTTCTACATTTTTACATTCCGTATTACTCTGTTTTCATCCTTTGTAATTTTGATGTTTTGTTTTGAATCTGCTGAACTTTCTTTGTACATGTGACACCTACTGCACGTCTGTCCGTCCTGGAAGAGGGATCCCTCCTCTGTGGCTCTTCCTGAGGTTTCTCCCATTTTTTTTTCCCTGGACAAGGATTCTTTTCCTTTTTAGGATCTAAAGATGGAGGGTGTCGCTTGATGTACAGACTGTAAGGCTGAATGCTTTTGCGATGTTGGGCTATATAAAACTGACTTGACTCAAAGCCTTTATGTCTGAAGGAGCCAGGTTCAGTAATTTATTCATCCTTTCTTCCAAATCTCTCCTTTAGCATGTGTATGGTAGCACCATAATTATCATTTGTTATCTTTAGCCCTGCAGTGGCTCTTGTTGCTGGACCCACCAGATTTGACTCAAGATACTTTAGCTTTTCTGTCCTCATTCTGGTCCCAAAATTCATACCACAGTGATATTTCACCATCATTGCTGTTAATATACAGCTTTGGTAACTTTGCTGTGGGTATACTTGCATGTGTACTCCCGGTCACTCTCAGTCTGGATGAGCTCTGTTCACCCATAGGGGCAGCTTCTATCTTACTGATTGTGCTTTGTGCACGAGTTTTCCAAAAACTGATTTTTACTAAATCTGCTTCCAGCTTGCTACCATCGGTATCTCCACTTCAACATCATGTTCCAGTTCCTAGAGGACAGTAGCTCTTGCAGGCAGTCACAAACTCACATTAACCTTGCACCTTCCCTCTTCAATTATCTGCAGTAGCTTTGCCGAAGACGCTCGTATAACTCCACGGCTATTTACCATAGCAACCTTCTGTCCTGTTCCCAGGTTTTGGCACAAATAATATGTGGGGGACTCAAGTGTGACTGCTTCTACAAAAATGACTGTGACATCACTTCATGCTTTTTGTTGCTTTTACTGAATTAATCATGCACAACACAGAGGTGAACAACATTTCTCCTTCCCTTTATGATCACATTTCTTCTTTTTTAGGATCAACCATTGTCATCTGTGAATCACATGGAGCAACACTGCCATCCAGCAGTCTGAATGAATTACTGCATGTATTTCAACTTCTACTCAGAATATTTAACTAGATTTTAGATGAATGTATTTAATCTCATAAACATTACTATTAGTTAGCATTATCCACTGTAGCTGTGGACTTAAAAGATACAGAGCTCTTAATGTCAGTAGTCATCAAAGACTGGGCCGGGACCCACTGATTGGATTGCAGGAGATTTTGGTTCTCTGAACAAATTTGCAGACTTTTCCTAACCTTTGAGTTAAGAGTTATATGTATATGTTTTAAATAGCATGCATATAATGAATAACATTTATTGGAAATGATTCATTCAACAATTCAAAATGATGTTGTGTTACAGATATGGTAAATTTGTATTACAGATATGTAAATTAGTTTCTACATTATGCACAATTTTGCTCTTGTCGCAATTTTTTTTTTTTTTTTTTTTTTAAATAGTGATAGTGATTTAGGTTACAATACTTTACCATCTTTAAAATGGGTCCTCACATAGAAAGTTTGGGAAAAACTGCTTTATGTAATTAAGCAGCAACCACTTATCCTTCTATGATGACATTGACTTTTGGCCACCAACTGTTTATCTATTCACTTGAAAGCAGTGGATGGAAAAAAAATGGTTGATTTGATATACATTTTCATAAAAAACGTAACCATTGGTTACACAGCGGTACCTTTCACTTTCAATAGCTACAGTCTCAACTGACGTATTATATCAGGTCCTCTGTTATCACCATTGATATGATTGTGTCAGACCAAAAAAAAGACAAAATGAATGGAGTAATCATAATCCATGAGAATGTTGGCAAATGTGGATTCTTAACTGTGTACTCATACCTTGTGATTTGACTCCGAATGGAGGCATGTACTCGTCAATCATTGAGAACCGTTTGTAATTTGGATCGAGGAACATGGGCACCACTTTGGTGAATCTGTCGATACACAAGAAAGAAGAAAGCATGTTACGACAAGAGCCAAGCATTCACTGATGCAGTATATGTCTTAAGACCCGTGCAGTACAGCCCTGATGATGAGGCTGACATTGGAAATGCACTGATTAACGGCAGAATGTCAGAATCCTTAGAAGGATTTAGAGCATTGAGTTTCCAGCTAATCCACAGTCTGAGTCCAACAAAAAAATCCAAAGACAAGTGTGAGAAAAAGGACACATTTTACTGAGTGAAGGCGACTGGTGACTGAGGGTAAAAAGGTAATAGCACTACAGTGTGTGTATAAAGAAGCTGTGATCAACAGTGTATATAGATCAAAAATTACACTTATGTGAACTCAGTTTGTTGCTACACAGCATTAAAACCTGTTCTGCTCAATTTAAAACTCACATCTGCCTCCACTTTGCAGAAATACGCTTTAATGAATGCAGACACAGCTGAGCTTCTTGTTTGTTTTGTAAAACCAGACGTCTGTATCGTACTTATATATGTACAGGCATGTATGCATATTGTCACCACCTTTTAATTATTTTAACCCGTGCAATAGTTCTAATAGTGTATGTATATATGTATGAGCTGTGTGTGTGTGTGAGAGATAGAAATGTTTATGGGTGGTTATGAAAAATTTGAGCACAGTTTTAGGTAGTGCACCTAAATTTCATTGTATGTATGCACAATGACAATCTTATCCAATAACAGTAAAATTAAAAATCATTTAAAAATGAATTTGAGGGACTAAGAACTGGGTATTTGTCATAATGAAAATGTTAAATTTGTGATAGATGAAGACTTTTGTGAAATACTGAGGGGAAAATAAGAGTGTTTTCTCTCTCAGGGCACTCACTGTAGTGTCAAAAGCCACTTAAAAAAACAACTTTGTCAAAGCCACTTAACATTTAGAAAGTTATGAAAATGAAACTTTAATAGCTGATAAGTGTCAAATTCTGAAAAATGAATGTTAGCTGTTTATATTGTTAAGTAGAATTACTACCTTATGGTCCCTTAAGTATTAAGTTTATAAAAAAACAAAAACAAACTGACCATGACCAAGTTTTAAACCAGTTCAACCATGAGTCAGAGTGAACAATGAGGCCAGATGTGATGACATTTCCTCAAGGTATTTCTGAAATACCAAACATCAATTTTGCTGACGTATCTGCTCAAAGTGACAGTGCTGGCAAATACTTTTGCAAGATCAACTGGAATTACATTGAATAAAAGCTTATGCACATTAACCCAAATCGGAATTTTCTGTGGAAGAACTGGAACACTGTAAAGAAAAATGTTTCTTTAACCACATCCACTCCTGTAGCTTTGCTTTCCATGTATAATATCCCACTATGAACTTCAAATGAGCTTTAATTTGGTAAAACAAAACTGCTGCTTATCAGTGAGGGCTGAAAATAACAGATTGTTTTTCCCTGAAACTGTTACAAAATGAGCTACTAATGTGTTTTCCAGCCTTGTGTGTTCTATTCTGTTTGCAGGGATTTCGATGAACTGGTCCTGTTTGAACATCCTGCTGTATAAAAAGCACAAGGTTGAGTTCCCGTAAAAAACAGAGTCTTAAGAATTACACTTAATTATTAATATGTGCTTTGAGTGACAAATATGATAACAAAATATGATCTAAAACCAATTAACCACTTCCCATAGTTTGAATTTGGGACAAAGCAAAATAATTCCATCACAAAAAAAAAATCTTGGCTCGGTCAACTTGAAGAAATGGAGTCTGTTGTTAGCTCGACGTGCTAATAACTAGCTGCGCGTTAAACCGCAAACTGTCTAATGCTAGCAAGCTAAGAAGGGGAGCCTTTGTAGATTCTCATTCATCCAGGTTTATCGTTATCCAAAACCAATAAGTCTGTAGCAGCTGGACGTCGGAGGACTCAATGTGATTTGGTTAGAAGGAGGAATTTTTGAATTAAGGAATGCTTAATTCAAAAGATTCATGAATTCAGAAGATTCATGAGGACATGGACGGTATTTTGAAGCAGTGGAGGTTTATGACCATCAGGAGATTCTTGCCTGTTCTGTAAGCCCGGCCAAAGACGGGAAACTACATGGGTCGAGGACGCCTGAGCATTTTTTGCTTTTCTCTTGAGGAGAATTCACTTGTGTTATTTGAACAGGTTACAATCTGGACCCCTTGAGTACAGCTTCATTAACATGCTGTGTGGAGGCTGCTGTGGGTCGGAGGGTTGCGTGTCTCTCCTGCTCAGAGACTGAGCGGGTATGTGAACTGGCCTGACGTCTTCTCACGCACTGGGACAAAAACAAAGCAGAAGAGGACAAAAAATAGAATCTGCACAACACATGTGCCTATTCAGAGCCCTTGCTTCTTCACAGTGGTTTTATAGACGGGGCTGAAAACAAACGTGAAGGGCTTTTATGGTGTGCCCTTTAATAATACAGAAGCCTAAATGGTCGGACCACTCTCCCTTCAAAAAAGTTACTATAATATAGTACTGACTGACCAGTTTTTTTTGAATACAGTACTGGACTGGGTCGTCCTTTTGCCATTAGGTAACAGACGGTAACTGCTGGTCAGTGAAACCCATCAGTAAGGATGTTACTGTCATGATTCAGTTAAATCGTAACATAATTGGACCCAAAAAAGCAGAAAGCCAAGACGAAACGTTAATATAAAGCCAAGTCCAAGCCAAAGGAAAGCTAAACAGAAAAGGCTGAAGAGGCAGAGCTCAGGATCCACAGTAACATGCTAAAGCTGAGCGCATGTGAAAAATGAACTGAATAACAAAGACTAGAACTTTTAGCTTTTAGGTAAAATGTATGTGAATGTTTTAAATAAATGCATAAAATGAAGACGAACATCTCATGGAAATTATTTGTTTTGAGCATGAGGTGCTACAGATATGCTGTAAATGAGTCGCTACATTATGCCAAAAATATGCTCTTGTCACGATTTACATCATGGTACGGTTTGGTTTGGTACAGCACAGCCCTGGGTCAGGCTTGTGTTTCGATTAATAACAGTACCTTTACTTGGTAGGCAGGGTGTGTGTGGGCTGTGCCCGATGGAAAGAACGATGACATCAAATGTGACATGACAGAAAATGGTGGACATCCAGTTCCTTATCCTGCTCGGTTTGTGGCTAATTGTCGTGTTTGTCAAACTTTGTTGGAGAATAGAGTTCGGGCGTTTGTCTCGACTTCAATGGGATATCCACACTGATCCAAAAAAAAGTGACTTTTGTCACCCAATCAGCTGAATGTCGTGGGTGGACCGTACCAACCCATTTTACTCTGGTACCCCAAGGGAAGGGTGCCAAAGAATGGAACGGTTTGGGATGGTTATTTTGGTACTTTTCCTAAACAACTAATGGAAGTGTGCCAAAGTGAACTGTTCTACCTGGTGGAAACCTGGCTTTTAAAAGTGGGTCCTTATACAGAAAGTTTGGGAAACACTGAACTAGGCCACAGTCATATTCATAAGTTAAAAGTAAGAGGTGCCTCCATCCAGACAAGCGCTTAGTTCCCATACAACCAACCATTCAGGCACAATTATTAGTTCATGCGTGCTGATGCAAATAGGAAGCTGTGTCTACTTTTTTGCTCAGTTGTAAAGAACACCATAAACAAAACTAATGGGTTTCAGTTGAATATGGTCATAGTAGGAAAGAAACTAGTACCTAACCTGAATCTTTTTTAAAACACTGATCAACATTTTTCACAATTTTGGACATTTTACTGACCACACAAATGCTGTTAGAATCCAGTACTGATTGAGTATTTACTCATTTTGAACAACTTAAATTACAATTTTAATGATTATAAAGATGATACTGAAAAAAAATAGGTACAAAATTACCCAAAATTTTTGCAATTGCAGGTTTTAAATGTGCCACAAATGCTTGTTCCCATTTAAACACAATTTTTGGTAAACAATCCTAGATCAGTTAACATTATTTTCCATACTCTTATTTCCTACAATCTGCATTTGTATAGTAAAATATAAACTCAAATTAAAAAAAGAATAAAAAAAAAACCATGGTTAATCCAGTACCTTCCATGAGTGAATTAATCTTTCACTGACTGCAGTAATTGCTTCATGTCAGGGATATAGAGACATAGAGAGAAGATATCCATGATAAAATCAAAGTTATGTTAAAGGACAAGCTCACTTTAAGCACATACAACTATACAGCATAGTATTTCTTCTTACCTTGGGTAAATGGCAGTCATCTTTGCAGCTGCATAACCAGGCTTACAGGTTCCCTCACTGAGGTTGTTGTACTTGTAGATCAGCTCCAAAGGCCTATAGATACAACACAACAAGAGAAAAAAAAAAAACAATGCTCATTTGGTTTGGTCTGTTTGATTCTGTCCTTGTACATCTTTAAACTGGTGTTACTCCCTCTTTTACTTTGTAGTTTTCGCCCTTGTATTTTTTACCTCTTTTATTTATTTCCTTTCCTGGTGTGATTCATCTGTGTCCCTGCACACACTGTATCATTGTCAGTTTGTCAACTGAAATCAAGAGAAAATAAGCAACATATTTCACCTTTTCCTGGTTATCTATTATCTTCACACCACATCAGTCGGCACAGTAATTTTGTTTTGTTGTCATATCTAAGATTTTCTTAATTAGGACCTTATATCTACTACTATTGAAATTTGTTTATTCCAAATGTGTGCAAGAAACTAATTTCTACCATACCATGGGTAAAAATAGGACGTTGTGGTTTCAGTTTGCTTCACAAAATTGCTTAGGTAGAAAACACAAAACCATTTTGCTTTAATAAAAAAGGTCTTCAGAATAAAACATTTAAAACATGACATGCATACTCACAGTTTACCATCCAGCTTCAGAAGGAATCCTTGTTTATCGTACACTAGAAGAAAATAAGAATTATAAATGACCGTAGATGAAATGCTTCCAGTTATTTTATCCATGTATGTCATACAATCCGAATTAATGTACAATTTTAATACTGGAACGTAGGGTATGTCAAGGAAGTTTTTTTGTCCATTCAGAAATATTCTCCATACCAGTGAAGAAATGTAATTTGTCATTTATAAACATATCAGGAATAATTATTTTCAAATGTCTTGTTTTGTCCACAAATGAAAATTACAACGAGTTCTTTGTTAGATGATGCAAAGAAACCAGATTTTATTTTTTTTTACCCACATTTTAGATGAAAAATGGGAAAATTGGTGTTAATTTAAAACCAAAAACACTCAAACTGATTTACTAATCAATTAATCATTTCAGACTTAAAACATTATAAAATGGCCCAGCATTGTTCTGGTGAAACAGGTGAACTGAATGTGAAATTGCCAAAAATGTCATCCCTCCTTTACATTAGTTTCTTGCCCTTAAGGTGCAAATATACACACACACACACACACACACTATTTCTGCTGGCAAAGAACACATGGTATATTTTCAGTATATTATCAGTCTGACTGTACAGATCTGTCAGTGTGCAGCTGTATCATGAATTAAGATCTGAACCATTAGGACAAATTAAATCCTCTGTTAAATCAGTGTTAATATTGTGGTGGTGGCTACAGAGAAACGTCAAACATAGTTTGGATTCACTGTGAAATGGCAGTGAGTGAGAATTTAATGAGTCCTGAAGACTGATTTGCATTCACAAGATGTTTCCTTTTAATAATTAAAAAAGGCCTAATGATACCAAAACTTGCTTAACTTCAATAACCTTTCATGGAACAATCTATGTTTTATGTCTGTAGTGCAGTGAAACAGTCAATCAAAAATCAAAAAGCTAAAAATAAAGTTAGAGTGACTTAAGTTTCTGTGAACAGAAACCCAATTAAATGATTAATCAAGTTACAACTAGTCCTGACCACCTCCTAATATAGGTTTGTGATCAAATGGGTTGATGTATTTGCATCCAGCTGAACAGCTGTCAGATTACTCAATAAATATTAAAATTCCAGGTCCAAATACGGTCTACACCAAAAACAAAATAGCAAATGATGGGAAGTTAGTAGAATTCTGTGGTTTAAGTGAGGAACCCTTCCTTACTCAGGTACAGCTGAGTTATGGTTTGGTAAGGTGCGGTACAGATAATTAAGGTTTAATTATAAATGCCCTGAATGAGGAATGTTCCTAACGGCTAATTTACCTGTCAGTTGAACACACATTTAAAAACAAGCTGACTAGACTGCGTTTGCCACGATGGAATTTAACGACAAGTTATCACAGCAAATGCCGTCATCCCCTTACAGTTGCATGCAGTGCCACAAGCGATCTCCTGATAAACACAGGTGACCACAACTAAGAGCGTGTCAGACCTCAGCTTGAAGCGCAGCCAGAGCTGAACGCGTGCAGGCACGGTCTTTGAACCGAGCCAGTGTTATCTCGGGAGACTCATGCATGATGTTGAGCTGAAGAGCTGAAGCCAGATTCTGGACTAGTGCTGGAAAAGACCACTGAGTGGGAACTGCAGATTTAAGTCAGGCTGGGTCATGGTCTAATACTAGCAAATTCTAACTTGGCTTTTTAAGCTTTCAATCTCAATTATTCCACATACTTTTGACATTTAAAAAAGGCAGACGTTATTTTGGCTGTTTGAAATTTCCATCCCTTAGAGTTTCCTGGTTTCAAAGACCCTGATCTTTTTGTTTGGTACCAGCATCTTACCTCCAATTAATCAGAGACAACTTATGTGTGCCTTAAACATGAGCCACCAAGTGAACACTAATCTTTTCATTGTTTTGAATATGAAATAACATTTCCTGGTGCAATAAATTGAGCAACTTGTCCACAAAAAGTGTCCTGTGGCCAAGAGAATGCTGCAATAAACAAGGTCTATATTTACAGTATATACTCTGTAGGTCTTGTAGTGTGGGTGAAGACAAAGCAAAGCACTTTGCACACTTATACAATGGTTCTACTACAGTGCTATATCCCATAACACATCATTCAGACACACTGTCTGCAGCAGTTTTGGGTTGTTTAAGTTTAAGATTAAAAAAAACTAAAAAAAAAAACCAAAAAAAAAAAAACCCAACAACCTTTATTTATAAACATTTACATTCATCATAATAGTCCGTCACCATAGTATAACGACATAATTGAGTGATGACTAAAATTCGAAAGTAGTTTTCTATATTCATGGTACCTTTCAGAGCAGATCAAAGAAAAAGACATGCAAAGACAGTTGAAAATATGTATCCACGGCTGAATTATTTGGCAATGTCTCTTTATTACGTGCCAAAGTTTGACTCAGGGAACGCTCAAGTGCACTAAATAACAACCATTTAATTGGCTCTGCTTAATATGCTATTTACTAATCAAGTCTGGCCTTTCCCCCCATGATCAACTTCAACCTTGACTATGAACTTTGAGTAGTTTCACAAAATCCAAACATCCTTCCCCCAAATTGCTTGCAAATGCTGATATGCCTGAGATTAAAAAGGCAATTTAATTATGTAGAAGCATTTTTTGAAAATGTAAATAGCCAGTACATAAAAAATAGATAGTGTGGACTAAGAAAGATGGTGACACACAACAGTTTCTACTGCTTTGAGTAAAGCTGGAATTCTAATAAGAGCAAAAGTGGAATTAACTTGTAATGTTAATCGAAACCACTTCAAAACAGCAGTGAGTGGAACGTGATGATGAATGCTCACTGCTTTCGGAGAAATGGTGTAAAGAGGTGGAATAATTAAAACCACAAATGAAACATCTGTCTCCAAGTTAAGAGTTTGGCTCCCTCGTGTGGTAAAAAACTAACACTGAGGTTTAACAGGGAGTGAGACCTCTCCCGAAATGAAACATCTCTACAGACTCACTTTTTCCATATTAAAAAAAAAAAAAACACTATCGTGCAAAATCCACTAATCTAAGCAAAATGTTACTTAATGTGGCAAACAGTTTTATACTTGGGTGTGTGAAATTAACATGTGGTTTTAAACAAGTACTAAGGAGTGACAATGCAGATTGGTGGCGGATTCTCAGTCTCTCCCACAACACAGTCCTCACACTGCTTAAGGTTATAAAGACTAGACATGACATTAATAGCAACTGAGTGAAAAGCAACTAAAACTGACCAAGCCCTAACAGCAAATATGTATAGAGAAATCATGTGAGGATCTGGTCAAGTACAGGTTTGACTGCTACCAATCTGTCCATTCACTGATTTATAGCTACTGCCATAATATTAACACTGACCATTACATGGCTTCTTATTTGCAATGGTTATAATCTTATTCCATGCGTGTACAGCATCTTCCAACTCCTTCTTCCCCCTCCCCTCCTCCCTGTCACTATTGCACTGACACACTGTATAAATCAGATTCATTAAGAATATTTCGTTATCTTTAGAAGAAATTGTTTTCCATCTGTAGTTGCATATTAGGTAGGGACCGGAGATCCAATCACAAGTAGGGCTGCAAGAATTGATACTAGTCAGTCAACTACCTTGATATATACAAGTAATTAAAAGAAGGTCTGATTTTTCAGCTTCTTAAATTTGAAGATTCTGGTTTCTTTACTCTGTATAACAAAGAAATCATTAAAAACAGACATTTAATGGATCAATCCACAACGTAAATTGTTACTTGCAGCCCAACATACACTGTCTGGCCGGAAAAAAAAAAGCCGCCACCAAACAATGGCACTGTGGCATTGTTTTGATAAGCTTCTGCAACGTCACAAGATTTATATCACCAAGATCTTGTACTGATGATGGGAGAGTCAGACCACTGTGCAAAGCCTTCTCCAGCACATCCCAAAGATTCTCAATGGGGTTAAGGTCTGGACTCTGTGGTGGACAATCCATGTGTGAAAAATGATGTCTCGTGAACCACTCTTTCACAATTTGAGCCCAATCATTCAGGATTTTTTTTCCCGGACCACATTTCTTCCTCCAAGACAATGGTTCCCCACTATCCTTCCAGTTTTTAATAATGCGCTGGACAGTTCTTAACCCAAATTTAGTCATTTTTTCAATCTCTTTTCCTGTTGTTTTCTCTGTTTGAGGCATGTCAATGATTTGACCCTTCTCAAACAGACTAACATCTTTTCCACGACCGCAGGATGTGTCTTTCCACATGGTTGTTTAAGAAATGAGAAGCTACTCGTTGCATCAGTTGGGGTTAAAGATAATCGCCCCTGCATTAATTATCCAACAGGCTCTTACCTATTTGCTTTGTTAAATTCAGGTGGCGACTTTATATATATTTTGCCAGGCAGTGCATTAAGCCCACTTTTCAGAGAATACTCACATGATTTTTGGCTCCACCTTTGTAAGCTGATCCTCTCTGACGAGTAGTACAGGAAACCAAGGGACAGTGTGGAGCACAGGACGAGGATAAGGTTACGACTGGATTTCATTTTCCTCTCCAATTAGCGCACATGGCACATCCCACACTAGGGCCTGTTTAAAACGGGACATGAACTGTTTAGCTCTGCACTCAAACACAACGTTATTGCTTAATACCATCACATGTGGAGGCTGAATGTCTGAGACTCCAGCCGCAGCAGCAGCAGCAGCAGCAGAGGGATCAAATTCATCTGCTGCTCTCATCTTTATTTGCATGGGTTCATGCTGGGAGATGCCCGGAGGCTTATTTTATCAGCAGCCCTGACTTAAAATGAAGGTTTTGGTAAAATTTGAGCTTACATGAAAATTAAATTAACAAAAAAAAACCACTTAAACTAAAGCTAATAACAGAAAGTGGGAGGAATGGGGGAACTAATTTGACTCTTGACTTTACACCATGTGGTGTGATCCAGCACTAGTCTATGTAATGCCACATGTCAATATGTATAAGAGACTGTATTTTTTAATAAAGCTTTATTGATGTCAATATTTTCTGGTTTCTTGGCACCAGAGTGGATGATCTGCACCCATGACCCTTCCTGACACAACCCACTGGGACTAATTTAGAGGTCTCGGCCTTGTGGTGAGGGGGCATGCATGTTCCATAGATCTGAGAGCGTTACTTTCTGGAAATGTGCTCCTGGTAGGGCCGGTCTCACAGGGAAGTTCCAGACCAACCCATGGGGCGTCTGCATGCTGATAAGATGGCCGCCCCATTATCCGAGAATCCCGTGGGGGGCCAACAAACCACCAAAAAAGGAGAAACCCCAATATGTTACGAAACAGACCAGAACAAAACTGGACTGCCCAACATCGGCACCAATGATGGACATGGTCAGCTCTACACACGACAATGTCTCAGTCCAAACCAGTATGACCCCAGGCTCGTTGAGCAAGAGCCTTAATTAATGAAAATAATTGTATTGTGTATGAAATACCACAACAACCCATCTAGACACCAGTACTAAAATACTGTGTCTACAACTCAAAGACAAAAATAAAAATGTTAAAATACCAAATATTATATTCTACCCATTTGACGCTGGATTGAGAACAACTTTGACTCAAACTTAAAATTTCAGGGGCCCTTCCAAATGAAACTCTAAATGCATATAGCGAAGCCACAATTTGACAATTTGATAATGTAAACAAATAAAATTTGACCTGTTACACTTGATGCTGTTATATATGAACTGGCGACCTGTAGATGTATGTCTATGTAGATATACATTTTCTTCACTGAGAAAAAAGAATTCAAGCTGAAGAGGGTGCTAGCAAAGAAGCCTACTGTTGTGTTCATTAGACATATCGGCAGATCTTGGCGTGTTTGCTGATGTCCGATAACTCATTAAACATTGGTCGAAGCAACACCATTATCACCAATGTTAAAAAAAAACAAAAAACAAAGCAAAACACATTATTCCTCATATATACTTCAGACACTGGTATAGTTAAATTAGATTAAGATGGGGCAATTTTATTTTCTCAGCTCCACTCCAATCACATACCCTGCTTTATACACAGAACAGTATTTCTGATTTTCCTCCAAGTTCCAGAGAAAACTCATGTACCACTGTTTGAGAACCATGGCTGTAAATAACCCAACAATATTGCACTAAATATCGGCCGATACCGGTATTGTGCCGATAATATCGTGCACCCCTAGTTGATATAGCATCACTACTAAACCCCCTGTAACACCGTTGTCTTGGTTACGGCGGCCGTTCATTAAAGAAAGGCAGCAGTAGCATGAAGCCCAGTAATGTTAAAAGGCAGCTAGCTCGGCGTATTAGCCGCAGTGACGTTGTAGTTACATGAATTAAATCCCGCAGAGAGCTGACGCAGCGTTCAGGCTGCTGCTCGACATGACAAACACACCGTGCTTCCCTCTCACCACACAGGCATGACACACATTTGAGGGGGGAAATTAGCTCTAATATAAAAAAAAAGGGGGGCCAGTAAGCAGGACTACCCGGCTAAGCTAGCAGGGCACTCATTCTGAGGCTCAGACTCTGACCGGACGTGTACCGTTAGTTTTCCCGTTGACCTCAAATCCTGCGTCGGTAGTTCCTGCCGCCGCGCTGCTGCTGCTGCTGCTGCTGCCCACCGAGATTCCGACGAATGCATTGAGCAACATTAGCGTGACATGACAACAGCCCGGCGACCATCACAAGTATGTCTGCATTATCAGCTTATATGTCCCGAAAGGACGAGGGGGGCACGACGGTGTTCCCACTCGCTCTGCCTTCGCGTCCTCGCTCAGCACAGACTGGCAGCGTGACGGCACACGGGGAACGCGAGCCACAGCAGCACGGCTTCATCCGCTTTGATACCGCCAAGATGTGGAATTGTAGGATCAAAGTCATTTACCATGAGCAAGCAGTTGTTTTTTTTATGACAACAACAAAAACAACAACAGTGTGCGCAGAAAAAAACTAGCATTTCTAAAAAGATGTAGATATATTCAGCTTTCTAAATATTGTTGAGCTTGAGTTATTTGGTTTTATTTGGACCTTAAGGTCGCTCATTTAGTACACATTTACGCACGTCTTTAAACTGGTTCTCTCGTTAAATTCTTGAGTATCACCACACTTAAGTGCAATGTAATATGCTAGGTTCAATACAAGTGCGAAACTGGTTTGGTGTTTGGTGTTTTTATACCAAGCACCACCTGAGAAAATGTTGAGCTTTCCAAGTAACACCATTATCTATAAAAACACGTTATTCCCAATCAGATACTGTACTGTCACAGCATCATCCTCCTCCTCACATATACTTCAGACACTGGTATAGTGAAATTAGATTAAGATGGGGCGAGAGATAAGGCTTCATTTATATACACAGAACAGTATTTCCGATTTTCCTCCAAGTTCTACCAGAGAAAGCTCCTGTACCACTGTTTGAGAACCATGGGTGTAAATAACCCAACAATTATTAATGCAATTGTTTCATTGTCAGTGACAATGACAGTGTTACATTTGTATAAAGCACCGAATACTCCGAGGTTGTAGGAGTTTAGGGCCCCATAAAAAAGGTGGGGCTGACCCTGACACACACACACACGGTTAATTACAATGGAAATTACTACAAGTTTTCAATGGGGTTCTAGCCTCAGTGGCTGAATGGATTTCACTCTCTGGTGTCTCCACCTGGAGCTTCTTCAGTCCAGAGATACACAAGTTCCCCCCTCTACAGCAGCAAGAACTTAGGAAACCTATTAGTCAAAGTGTGTACTAAAAAGCAAAAGTTTTGTTTTTATAATAAAGTGTGCTACGACAACCATATCACTGCCTTATAAAAAAGAAGAAGAAAAAAACCTAGATTAGATAAGTGGCCAGATTGTGATGCCTATAGAAATAGTATGGTCAAAAACAAAATGAGTCAAAACGGTGTTCAGCACTAGGTCTGATGAGGATGTTCGCGCACAATTAACATATGACTGGGCACGGTTAAGGAAATCGGACCCCACAGTCCAGACATTTGTCTGGATACAAGAAAACGGAACGTCTAGAGGGCTCTTTGGTGGCCATCCAAATGCCATGAAGCTGTACCATGAGGCTAAACACGGTGAAGCAAAAAAAAATAACACCCAGGCCAACCAGGAATCAGAATTTTGATTCCGTTGATAATTAGTTTGGATTCATCAAGTGCACCTTTTACCACCAAGAGGCTTATATCACCCCATCCTGCCCCACAGGTGCCATGACAGGCTAATGTTCCGCTCTGCAGCGGAAGTTGCAGAGTGGAACATTTGGAAGTTGGTGGCTGCTATAATTGCAGCTGACCACTAGATGTCACTGTTAGGGTCTGTTTTTGAATCCTTTTTCAGTACAACCAGGAAGGAAGAAGCCTCACAAGGCATCACAAGGCTTCATCCACCCCTCTCTATTGCAGTAATAACCCTCAAACTTTGGGAAGATCATGGTCAGAAAATACATTTGTTCTTAAACAAACAAACAAATGTGGGAAGCTTGAAGACAACGAGACATCATGTTCTGAAGTCAGACAGTGTTAAACTTAAACAAAGACCGGCGCGTGCACACACAGCAGCCCAAACACTGTCACCAACATCTTTATACACACAATGGTCAAACCCACACAAATCCTATTGGCTGATAACATCCCACAATAATCAGACAGCATCTGCGTCACCTGTGGCTCCACCTGCCTTCACTTTGCTCTAATGAGTAGCACCTTCTGAAGCCACATTTTAAGTTTTGAATACAGCTCATGTTTTCAAAATCGCCAAAATGAATGAACGGACTAATAAAAATATACCAATACACTGGGTGAGAAAAATTAAATAAACTTGCACAAGTTCTAAAAATAACAGCAGGGATTTCAACTTTAATTGAGTCAGTGGGCTGTGGCTCTATCTTAAATACTTCATGTTAAGAGAAACAGTTCAGAAAAAAGTCAAGGGACATAATTATGTAGACAGAACAATGTGTGACCTGTCCTCCCCCCCCCCCCCACAGAATCAACTTCAGAAAAAAGTCAAGGGACATAATTATGTAGACAGAACAATGTGTGACCGTCCCCCCCCCCCCCCCCACAGAATCAACTCTTGTTCCATATGAAAAAAACACAAGGCCACTAAAAATAAAAAAAAAAACCCCAACATTTGTTTCTTATCTGCACATTTTGGTTTTTGTTTGTGGGTGTCTCCAGTTTGTTTTAATTACATTAAATGACATTTAATTAAATTGCTGTGGTGACCATATATGGCAGCAACAGGAAGTGTGTCAGGTGACTCTGATTGCTAATTGGGAAGCACCTGTGGGAGGTTAGTTGCTGTACATAGTGAAGTGTGTCAGTTGCCTTCAGTTTCTCTTGGGGGAAGGACTGACACGTTGCTGCTGTTTAGACATTTAAGAAACAAGTGCCCACATTTACTGTTCACGTCTGATCCTTTACCACTGTTGTCATACACGTGACTATTTGTTTAGAAAGTAGAATCCTGACAGACTTCAGAATAGTATCATGCCTCATTACATCAGCTCATATGTTATCATTTAATGCAGCATCATGGTCTGCAAACCTTGAGAAATGCAATGCAGCAAAATTTACTCATCCACCAGTTGTGGTGGTGAAAGCAAAGTCTGCCCCGAAAGTCACTCACTGCTATCAAACACTCAATACAGTCAGAATAGTGACATCTGCTGGCTGTTTCTATCCATTGCATTCGAGGGGAGGAACTGATGAGGCGTCCTGACTTTGTCTCAAGCCAAACCTGTGTCATTGTATAGCCTATTTGATATAAATATTAAAAGGATAATCTTAAAATATACATTGGTTCAACATGAATTATCAGTTGAATAAGTAGCCTATTTTTATATGGGTATCATGTGAGAAATGTACAGTATATGGTCATGCAACGAGGATAGTTGCATGGTCCTGGAGAAAAGGTTCCAGTTTAAGAGATCCAGTCACAACCAGACTACCAGGTAAAATCACACTTGCAAACTTTTAAATGGCCCAGATTATCCCCTAGTCCTGGATGTAATAATATTAACCAGCATAATATGTAGTGCCAAATGGCTATTACGTTGTAATAATAAAATGAATATGAGGAGTGAGGGCAGAATTAATGTCCACCAGTGTTTGGTGTAGTTACTTTGGAAAGTAATTATAACATTACGTTACTATCAATTAAAAATAATCTGTTATGTTACTGCATTACCTATGAATAAAAGTAACTGTTTGAGCCATTTGCGACACTCCGCATGCTGCGGCTTATCTAACCACAGGACACAGTCCCTCCTTTTAAATGTACCAACAGTAACCAACATCGTTCTACAAACCATAACTTGTAATTCAGCAGGTTAAAAATTAACAGGAACGATGGACAGCAATATTCCACTTAATAGCGTTTAGAGCAATTTATGCAGAGACTTAACGGCTGCATTTTACCATGATCTTCTCGTCCTTTTTTTCCAAGAAATTCAAAATAATGTGGGTACTGCCGTCTTGTCTGGGGTACACAGGCGTGTCACCATGCTGTGCCGCTGACACATCCACAGCTGGCTGAGTACTGTCTGACAAAAGCAGAACACGGTCAGGATTTTCTTGTCCTTATCCAGAGAAATTCTTCAAGTAACTAACAAAAAGTATCTGGGTACATAAACACTGCCCACAATTCAGGGTAACTGGTGGTTGGTTGGTTGGTTGGTTGTACTGCTGCATTTAATCGGTTGCTTATCCTCCTTCCCTGCTTCCATATTCCTTTGATGTAGTAGCCTATGTGAGTTACCTTAGCAACTCTAAAGATCAAAGAGTTGGTCATTTGGCTAAGGTCAAGTAACGGGGAGGAATCAAAGGCAAGCAATGATGCAACATCTCAAAAGCCAACTGCTGTAAAATGCTAAAAGATCTAACAGATATTAACTAGATAACTTTTACCAGATATGGAGCCTGATATTCGACATTTAATAAGCAAGGCTATGCAGCAACAAGACTGTGAAGCTCTGCAGTCAGCCTACCATTTAATCAAGACTTTGTCACCCGACATTGTCCCAGAACTCTATATTGACTGTGCAGAAGCAGCTCTACAGCTGCATTGTTTGGAGATTAGCACTCTATGTCTGCAGAAATACCTTGAAGGGAATCCACAAGCAAATAATTTATTATGTCGAGCCTACCTCTGCCAGGGCCGCCTAAAGTCTCCGCCAGCCAATGGGAACATGGGCGATTTTGCGGAGGCTATAGAATATTTCCTTAAAGCAATTGAAATTGCAAGGAATGAGCCAAGATATCACTTCCTGGCGTTCAATGCCTCTGTGCTATATTTCCAAACAGTTCGCCCTCTATTGCTGCCAGGTCGCTGCCTTCACGTGGTTCCCTCCCTCAAACAGGTGGTGCAAACTTTAGAGCAGATTGCAAACCAGGACCACAGCTGGAGGGCAGAACTCACGTTGCACCTGATTAAATGCCTTGCTGACTCAGGAAAAAAGAGTGATGCTGCAGATCTTGCCAAAGTAACAGAAGAATTTATTAACTCACACATCCCGCATCTTTATTCAAGACTCTTTATGTTGCAAGTGCAACACAATCTGACAGACAGTTATACTGTTAGTAGAATAATCAAGAAGGATACCACCTTAGCAGTCATTTACAAAATACAGGAATTTAAAAAATTGGAAAATGAGGGTAAGCTGACAAAGGAGGATTCTGCCAAGCTTGAGGACATTTTTTCTCTCTTGGTAACATCCACTGTACCAGTGATTCCTAACTCACTGCCCATCCAACCAGCTGACAAAGTTGCCTTCCTCCTTGAGTTAGCTATGCTGTCCTTAAAAGTAAATCATCAGAACGTGGCTGTCAACTGTTTGAAAGAGCTAAAGTTGGTAGGGGAGGCCAATATCGGCCAATGCATAGTAATGAAATGTATCAAAAGTGAATTGAACCTCCTGAAGAAAGAGGCAAATATTAATGACTATTCCAAAGCCACCATGGAGCACCGACTGAAGGATATAGGCAAACTGGATCAGTTGCTGCAGAGTGCAGTGAGAGAGGGAGACCATCAGGCTGTCCAGGCTGTGTGTGCTGCACAGTGGAAGTTTTGCATGCCCCTCTTGCAGTACTCCCTTAGGAAACACATCAAAACACCTCTGCTCAGAGTGGCCCAAGGAATGGAGGACATCCAAAGTTTATTGCTGGAAATGCGATGTCAAATCCACTCAGAGCTAGCTAAGATCACAGAAGAGGAAGGGTGCCTAGATGCCTCTTTGACTCACCTTCAGAAAGCCATCCTGCTGGATAATGGGACACGGCGTGAACAACTGTCATCAGCTTTACACCTCCTGCAGGTCAGAAGGACCCCCTTCCAAGCACTATCTCAAAATAAAGATAAGGCGGCTATGCTTCTGCAGCAGACAAGGGACAAGCAGCCTCATCACTCAGACATTCGTCCCACCCTGGTTGCTGTTGGTCTCCATTTGGGTCAGGATGATTTCCAGATTGTGCTGGATGGAGACAATATCTCCAAAATTCCTGAAGGCATTCTTGGATCTGGACTAGTGGCTCAGCTTTCTGCTAAAGCACAACATCACTTGGCATCTCTACAGAGAGTAGACGAACACCTTGCCAGACAAGGCAGTGATGCTGACCACACAGAGAGGATGAAGTTGTGGGCAGGTCTGGCAAAGACTGCCAGGAAACATGAAGTTTGGGATGTGTGCCGAGCTGCTTGTCGATTCTGTTTACTTTATGATAAAAGTTGGAAGATTTCAAATTCTAATAAATGCACTTGCTCAAAGGACAAGAGCTGTGCAGAATGTCTTAATGATTGTAATAACAGGTTTGTTATGGATTGTCTGCGACTCTTGGCTGAAACCTACTTCATTAGTGCTGAAGCCACCATCCAAAAGCTATTAACTGAAGGGTTGCAGCTGAACAGCCCTGCAGTCCCACCGCAAAAGCCAGAGGTTGATGAGTCTGATGAGTCTGAGGACCAACGCTGGGTAACATACTCAGAATGGGTCCAGGATCTGTCTAACTATGCTACCTCCAACTTCTTGCGAGCAGCAGAGCTGGGAACAGAGATCATGGAACCTTGGGTGGTTACAAATGCAGCCACTTACCTGTGGAACTACAACAGCAAATTATTAGTGGCTCGAGAATATCAACACCTGCTTCCTTCCTTTCAGAAACTGGTGGAGATGCTTCAAAATCTGGAGTGCCCGGGGAATTGTGCCCTGGTTGTTCTGTTGTGTAATGCTGTGGCTCAGGGGTTGATCAAGTCTGTGTGTGGACTAGAGTCTGACGAGCCAATCTTGCCAGTTAATGAGAGCAAAAGCAGTTCAGGGAAAAGGATGAAGAATACTGCTGCTCTGCAAGATATCTATAGGGCATCAGAGCTGTGTGACTATGCCCTTCAATTAGCCAACCACAACATGCCAGGGGAGATGGTTTCTATCGCAGCAAAGAAGCAGTTGGTGACTACGTGGGTGCAGATCAAGATGATATTGCAGCAGCAGATTGACTTAAAAAACACTTTTAAAGATGAGAATATGAATGAGGAAGTATTAATGAGAGTCCTTGTTGCAGTGGAAATGCACCAGTGTAATAGGACCCCAAGAAACATGGAGTTCTCTGCTCCTAGTCTCTCCACACTGGTAACTATGACATCTGAGTGCAGCTGGACGGATGCTGTGATAGAGTTGCAGGTATGGTGCCAGCTGGCTGCCCTCTGTCACTCTGCCAAGGACCACAGCTTGGTGTTGTGCTGCACTGAGAGTGCTCTGCAGCTAGAAGAAATTGCAGTAAAACAAATTAAAACTTTGCCCTGTGTTTTGTATGACCTAACTGCAGTAAATGAGATGCTTAGCAGTGCAGCTTGTTTGAGGGGTTTAAGCTTAGTCCATGAATCCAAAGGTGATCTACACACTTACAGAGAGGCAATGAAGGTTATTCTATCCAGCATCAGCTATGCAGAAAAGGCCAACAATCCAGAGCGGTGTCTCACAGTTGCCACACATTACTGGAACACTTGTCTACCCCTGATACAGAGTCCTGAGGAAAGATGGAAACTCAAAGATCCTCTGGAAAAGATACTTACTGCTCTGGTCCACACCAGCACCAAACATGAAAAAAACCAGGTCAAAGTGAAAGAATCATTTATCCTGACAGGCCTGCATTTTGGGTATTCAAACCAGGAAAAAACAGATGAAGAGAGCCTAACCCTGAGAGCAGCCATTTATAGTTTGTTGCTTTATATCTATATTGATAGATCCGACAGAAAAAGTGCTCTGCAGTTGGTGGACAAAGCTATTAACAACATCCCCTCCACCAAACATGCACTACCTCTGCTCAAACATTGTATAAAACTGAAAGCACAACTGGGAAAATGTGTCCTGATGGACATGCAAAGGCTCCGAGATGACGAGCAATGCACTTCCCTTATGTGGCATCAGGTGGCACTGTGTGCTGGCAACATGACCCACAAGGTTACCTACTACAAGAAATCAATCTCATCTCTGTTCAGCACAGAGACTCAGTGGCAGAAAGTTGACCTCATCCTGGAGTTTGGACAGTGGCTATACTTTAACAACTTTCCAAAAGCCAGTGCCCAACATCAGGCTCAATGGGCCATTGACATCCTGCTCCATCTGGATCCTGACGAGGCAGAAGGAGAAGAGGACGAGTCTAAACAGAGCAGTTTGAGTACAGAGGACATTTCCTCGGTAGGAGACCAGAGCTTGTTCAGGCAAAATCTGTCCAGTCTGAAGGAAGTGCGTCGCCTGGAAGGCTTAATAAGAGCACACACTCTGCTCGCTGTCATGGCTGACAGGACTTCACCTGAGCACCAGCTTAACCTGCTCATAGCCTACACATTTGTACTTCAAATATGGCAGGTTTCGTTTGAGGTGGCTTACATGCTGCTCAAGCCTCCTCCCTCTACTGGATCCAAAAAGAAGAAAAATGCAAAAGGAAAAACCCCTCAGGAAAAAAAACCTAAACCTAAACCTGTTATCAGTGAGTCACCACCTTCCAGCCCTGAGGAATGGGCACAATTCATCTGTCCTGAACAAGCAAGGGAAATTTTTAAAGGCAACAATAACCCCCAGTGTATCAATAAACATAGCATTACAAACCAAACTCAAAGCATATTTTATCTGAATCTGCTGGAAAAGGAGCTGCACTCAATCTCACTTGATCACCTGACCTTGCCTGTACTGCATCTGGCTGAAGTCATTGCCCATGACCTGGCAGATAAGAGAAGCCTGTCCGATCTCTTTCGACTCAAAATCCTTTGGACCTGTTATCAGCTGGGATTGGAAGCGCGCTCACAAAATCAAAAAATTCTCCAGGATTCGTGCACAACCAAGGATGAAGAACAAATAGAGTGCCACATGGTGATTGCTCTTTCAAATAATAGGAGAGTCCCTCACAAACATCATCAGAAAGCTGAGAGGGATGACAACGCCTGGCCTGGGCAGAAAAAGGTGAATGTGTTTGCTCAGAACATTTGCCTGGACAAAGCCGAGGTTTGTCTCAGCATGGGGCTCTATCAGCCAGCTCGACAGCTCCTGGTAGAGGCTCACTTAGCGGCAAGAGAGCTTGGGAATCAGAAAGCTGAGGCAAGAAGTTTACTCAGTCTTGCCACTCTGGCTTGTGAAGAGCAGAACCATGCACAAGCTCTGACCCTTCTGGACAGAGCTCAAGACCTCAGTGGCGATGAAGAGTTCTGGTACCAGTTTACACTCACCAAGGTTAGAGCTGTTGTGGGTCAGAGATGCCAAGATGCACAAACAAAAGTTGATCACATTGTAAAGCAGGGCTGTGGGGCTCTAAAGCTGGTCATGGAGCAGCAGGTAAATCGAGTCCCAAAGATCATATTCTTGATCACTTCATTAGAGATGAGAGGTGCCATGGAATGTATAAGTGCCCATGATGGTCAGCCTGGAATCGCACTCTGCTCCGAGAATGTCCAGAGGGTTATGGCTGCCTGTGACACGCTAAGAGAGTGTGTCACTAGTTTCACCAAAGTCAACCACAGACAACAGGCAGCAGAGGCAAGTGTAGAGTGTGCACATGGTATGAGACTTTTAGCAAACTGTTCAATCAGAAAAGAGGAGAAGCAGCGCTTCCTGCTTGATGGCCTCTCCCAAATGCAGCAGGCTGTGGCACTGCAGGAGCATGTGGTGCTGAATGCCCAGAGTCTGCTCCCTCAACAGAAGGGGACTTGTAAATTTAAACTGACAGCTATATGGAGGCTGCTGCACCTGCGACTATCTCTGGCAGAGTTTTCTCTGGCCATACTGGAGGAGCTATGTGCTCGAGAGATACGCCAAGCTCGGTCCCGTCAGAGGAAAACCTCTACTGAGATTGCACTGGAGGAGTTTCTACGCGGCACACGTGAGCCAAGTCCAATGGAGCAGGAATGGATAAATGTTAGCAGTACTTTGGGGCAGCTGGTTCTTGGTCAGCTAGGTGCTGTCAGTTCTCACTCCTTGGACAACATAGAGACCCAAGCTTGCTGCCTTAGTCTCATGGGGAAGTACTTGAGACTGCAGGCTGTGCGGATTGACCCAATTTATGTGTGTGATCTCTGGGACAAACAGCATGAAACAGTTTCTGTACAGTCAGAGGATGGGAAAGACGGAGAATCAAGTCCAAAAGAGCTGAAGACTATCAAAATGATTGAGCTGAAGCAGAGAAGGCATAAAACTGAGCAGCTACTGAAACAAGCTACTAAGGCCCTCAGTGAAGCCATCAGCTTGTGTCTCCAGCACAAACTGTCATCCTCCATCCTGGCTGATGCTTCTATCAACATATTGAGCTGTCTTGGCCAGTCTAAACCAGCAATTGCAGGTCAATATCTTGCCCTCTTTCAGAGCTGCTGCACCGTGTCAATGACAGCTGAAGTCCTACGTTCTGTATGTGTTGACACCAGTGCGTCCCAACTCTCGGCACTTTACGGTCTACACAAGAACCTGCTCCACTCTCACGTAAAGAGGCCCAGCAGCATGCTGAGGGGATTGGAGGACTCCCTCAATCACCTCTCCAAGGCCTTCAGCCAGCTGACTATTAATCCCAACCACCTAAAGATCCTTGAAGAGCTCCCACCCCACCTGAAAATCCTGCTGCTTCAGCACTCTGACGATGGGTCAGAACTTTATGGAGCCTTCTATAAGATGAGCAAAACTTCCGAAAATAAAGGAAAGACAACTGGTGGTTCAGATGCTCTGACATGCTCTAATGTGGCCAAGGTTCCAGTCTTTCCACAGGACCTGCAGACATTGAGGAAACAGATTCAAACTTTTGGTCAGGATACTAGGAGTGCCCTGATGAAGGAAGTATGTTTGAATTGGGCTAAGGGCAACATGGAGGCATTTGAGAAGCCCCAGAAAACTGCTACAGATAAAAGGTTAACACCTCACTTCTGCAAAATTGTACGAGATATGGGAAACTATTTGAAACCGCTGCTCACACAGTTTGACTTCTCTTGTTTCAAGCCCCAAGTCGAATCAGAACCATGCATTGAAACGACAAAATCCGATAAGAAAGATAAGAAAAAAAAGCAACACTTGACTAAACCAAATCCAGACCCAGGTGAATATGTGGTGTTGCTGGCAGACAGGAAGTTGCTGGATTTGCCACTGGAGTCCTTACTTTTTCTGCAGGAGGATGGCTTGATCTCTGTTTCACGAGACCTTTCCCTCCAGCTTCTTCATAGCAGACTGCACACGCACAAAGGGAAACCAGAGGGTGATCAGTGTGACAAAGAAAAGACCAAAGATGACAAAGAAAAGACCAAAGATGACAAAGAAAAGACCAAAGATGGCAAGAAAGCTAAGTCGAAGAAAAAACAAAACCAAAGTAACAACAAAGGGACACCTGACACGCCTTCAAACTCCTTCTTAGTTGACACACGGAACGTAAAATATATTGCTGACTCTTACAATGAGGGCAACTTCGGCACTAATTTGATCACAAAGATGATAGAGATTCTGGAATCCCACAGTAAGCTTTCCAAACATCAGAAGGAGGGCTTTGTGGCCAGTCTGTCTGAGTTGGAGCAGCTACTAAGCAAATGCAGTGCCTTTATTTACCTCGGGAGGGAGCGCTTCATGGCAAACATTTCACCCTGCAAACTAGCAGCCCTCAAACTTTCAAAGTGCCGAATGGCTCTCCTCTTTGAGCAAGTTCACAATGATGCCAGCTCTCTCCGCCCATCAGTCTGTGACATGCACAAGAGTGCGGGACTGTTTTCCCTTTTGGAACCGCAGGAGACTGTTCTCCTGTTGAGTTTGGGTGGTGTTGGCTGTGTTGTTGTTAATCAGTGGCAGAGTAGCTATCAACAAATGACAACCACAATGGTAACTGTACTAGAGAATCTGGTGAGGATGAGACATACCTCTGGTGAGACCATCCATGCCTTGAGAAAGGATGGTTCAAAGATGCATCATAAGGTGACAGGATCACATTATCCATTACACCTCACTGATTCAGAGAGAGAAGATGCTCCCCAAATCACCCTGAAACCATCATCCTTCAACTGCATACTTTACGGACTCCCTAACCTAACTTTTACATAATACGTGGTTTCATTCTCGTTTTTTCACACTTCAGGGAGACAGGTCAGCAAGCTTTGAAAATATCATTGTATGGAAATACCTAAAAGCATTCATTCTGAGTGATTTTATGAATAATGATTTAGAGATTTACAAAGTTTTTACAGTGTGATGCTGAGCAGCAGATTTATGCAGCAGACTTTGCCTAACTCCATGTCAGAAATAATCACATCTAGTTAAATAGGGGCAGATAATGTACAAATCTTACTTCTGCTCCTTTTCATTCATTTTTGGGATTTTCTTTTGCTTACATTTGTATTTGCTTTGTTTGAGGAATCACTTAAAAAAATGGCAGGATCAGATGCACCTTTTTGGAGCTGTACAGTTTTGTTTTGCAACAATTTCTGAAAATGTGAAACATCTTGTTACAAACTTGTATAACAAACTCATTCAGTTACCTTGTTGGAGCGGCCAGATTGGAGAAGAACTGTCTGGGGTCAGACACCAGAAACGGTGTAAAATTACAGTAATATGAACATGAGTTTTCACAACTCAAGACACATGCAAAATAATACATCATTTCAAGAAAAAGCTGATTATTTTGAATCTGATATGACCGAGGGCCTTTCCGTGTGGATTTTGCATGTTCTCTCGGCTTCCTTCCATGTGTTGCAGGACAGAGCCCAGACACGAGAACGAGTTTAGGAGAAACCACAAATGTTTTGTTTAACATATGAGCCTTTTAGCCACATGGAACTAGGGCTTTGGGACCACCAACATGCCAGTTTTGGAAAACGGAGTAAAAAACCTCAAAAAGCCACCCTCGTGTTTTTGTGTTTCCAACCAATAAAAAAAACTTTGAGAAAACAATGTTATAGTCCCACCTCTTTCTTGCTCTTGCCATTTTTCTTGCCATGTCAACAGGCCTGGCATATTTACTACACCGTTGAGTCATTTTGGGGTTTTATGTGTATGAAGTTCAGTTTCTGTGAGTAGAAAACTAGCTTGACTCTGGGTTAAATAAGACCCTGTTTAATAAGTATTACACAATACACTTCACAACACAGATGTAAATTAATTTAACTGTAGCTGTCTAACTGTTCAGACCCTAATTCATCTGCATCTTGTACAGTAAAATTTGTTTTCTCTGACGGCAACAACCAGTACAAAGTCACGAGGGCGAGGAAGAGCAGGAGCAGCAAAGAAGTTAAACAGGCTGTGAGAAGCAGCAGTGGAGGTTGGACGAACTGGGGACGATCATCAGCTGCAGGGAGTAACCTCCCTCCTGGAAGCAGAGACAGGTCGAACGTGTCCTGCAGCTCTTCATAGCCTCTTGTATCCTGAGGGGTCACTGTGAGATAGAAGTATATTCTTGCAATGGAGCGCTTGTCTGAGAAGATCTCACACATGTAGGTGCCCTGATGCTGCAAGCTGGTTGAAGTGATGGAATAAAGCTTGTCCACCCCGACAGTCACTTCTTCAAACTGATTCACCTGCTGCGTTTTCACCTCATCTGCAAATCTCCAGATAATCTTGATGTTGTCTGGCAAGCGGAATTTCACGTCGCACCACATTCGAGTCCTGTTGTTCTCCGTAACTTTGATTTCTTCAACTGGACAGTCGAGAGGGAACTCGCAGGAGTCATACACGCAGGTAATACAGTTATACACCGCACCTGCACTCTGGAAGCCGCATGGAGGGACACATTCAGAGGCTCGAGGCAGTTTGGAGGCGGCTGCAATGAAATTGTTTGCTGCTGTCTGAAACCTCTCCTCATAAATCAATTCTGGGTTTGGTATTCGTTCAAATTCATCCAACAAGGGCAGAATTTCTGCTTTCAAAAGTTCCTTCAGCTGCTTGTCATATCCTTTACCAACTCTGCCAGCCTCAATCACCCTCTCATTGTTGTTAAATATACGGTCCAACGCCCTAATGCAGGCATCTATAACATTGTGTTGGGACAGAATGTGTCCAAAACACAGACGTATGCTCTCCTCCACTTCAAAAAAGCACTGATAACAGCTGTGAGAGGAGCTGAACAGCAGGCTAACACACACGAGACAGAGCAGATGCATTTTTCTTTGCAAGAATTCACCTGGAGCCTGTCTTTTTCTTCCAATAAATTCCCACAAACTGTAGACTAAGAGGTGACTTTCATGTGTCCTTTCCTTTCATGTCACACGCAAGTGCTGAGCAAAAGCCATCTGTCATGCAAGACCAGCCATCTTCGATCTGTATTTTGGTCAAATACCTTGTGCATTATTTCTCCAAGAAACCTCATTTCCTTTTAAATGATATGGACTCGTCAGTAATCTCACCTGGGGAAGCAGAAGGGATTGTTCAAAGTCTGGAAACCTTCCCTCTCAGGGAAGTTGGCTCAAAAAGGTGGTTCAGACAGCACGAGTTAATCGAGAAGCTTAACATGCAGGCTGTACTAAATGCTTCCGCCATGCATGATGAGTTTATCAAGGAGCTCCTGGTATTGTATAGAAAGATTCCCCTTCTGGTACGCGAGATGATCCTCATTGAAGTGTGGAAGCACAAAGTGTTTCCTATCTTATGTCGGCTGCAGGACTTTAATCCCAAGAGCACATTTCATCTTTACATGGTAATCCACCATGAAGCAACAATAATAAACCTACTAGAGACAATAATGTTTCATCAGGATTCATGCGAGGCTGCTGATGACTCTGTTCTTGACTTGGTGGATTACTGCCACCGCAAACTCACCCTACTGGCCAGTAAAGCTGCCAGGAATGATACTGCAGCTCATGGCCAACACTTCCAGACAGGGAAACCAAATCTATCCTCCATAGAGGAGTTGCAAAATCACAGCAATACTGTGGAGTTTGAGATCTCCCTGAAGGCAGTATCTGTGCTGCGCTACATCACAGATCACGTCAGCAGCATCAGTGTTATCAGTCGCATGCTGTGCACCCATAACATGCCGTGTGTACTGGTTCAGCTGATTGACTGCAGCCCATGGAGTCGCTGCAGAGAGGGTAATGTAGAGAAGTACATTAACAGCGAGTGGCAAAAGATTCCAGTGGAGGACCATTTAAAGATGACAAAGCTGGATGGACAGGTCTGGATTTCCCTTTACAATCTGCTACTTAAAGAAGACTGCCAAAGGAAATATGACTTTAACACTTTCAACAAGACTCAGCTTCTAAAGCTTCAAGGTTTCTTTACAGAGGTGCTGGTTGATCAGCTGCCAAACCTGGTGCAACTGCAGCGTTTCTTGGCTCATCTCTCAGTTTCAGACCCCGCTCCTCCAAAAAAGGAGCTTATTTTGGAGCAAATTCCAGAAATGTGGAACCACATTGTGAGGGAGAATTCAGGGAAGTGGAACGCAATAGCCAAACAACAAGCAAAAGAAACCTTCAATCCATCTCAAAATGACCTGAGACTACATGCACAAAGGCTGGACCAAACGTACAACTGTGATGCAATGGAGGTATTACTCCCTGAGAAACCCAAGTGTGGTTCCTGTGGGAAACAGGCTTCAAAGAGATGCTCTAGATGTCAGGGAGAATGGTACTGCGACAGAGAATGTCAGGTGAAGCACTGGCTCGAACACAGGGAACAGTGTCAGACCATGGCGGAGGCCAGAGAGAGGATCCAGACGTTCCTGAACATCAACAGCTGAGGGACTTGTTGAAGAGACTGCTGGTAGATGCAAGATGGGACATCTAAATACACATGGTGAGAGGACGACAACATATCTGCAAGTGGACACAAGTCTTTAAATTCTTTAATAACATAACATAATGTTTGTTACTGCTAGAACAGCTTTGCCCAATTACATGTGTTGGTCTTCTTTGCTTTGTAATAAAATATTCAAATGTGACAGGGTGTAGTTGCACCAGCAGCAAATTAAAATACTTTGATAACATTGTCAGTGTAGTGTTGCTCATAAAGTGAACAGATCATGCACATAAATTGATTTGTACAGTTTGATTTAATGACTTTAAAGATGTATGGTTTTATTTTGTTGGAATGTGACTCTCACAAAATGCACTCCCTTTAATGTTGTGTGTATTTGTCCTGTTTTGGTTAAAGTTTGGCACTAATTATTATTATTATTATCTTGTAGTTGCCAATTTTAAATGGATCACGTCCAGGCCAGTAGGTGGAGAAAAGGAACATTTTTGACATGGGGAATGCCTTTGTCCACTGACTAATTGCAACCTGTCAAACAACATTACATAGTGCTGTTTCCTCAGTGAGTATAAGGTGTCTTATGACCAATTGCACTGTAATGACTGGTTATTTCTGCATAATGCTTTATGTAGGCCTGTAGTGAAGTGAATAATGATGACTTATGAGTGAGTGACTCCATTGTCTTTGGCCCACTTCCTCATAGTTTGGATGATGTATTCACCCTGTGGGTTACCAGAATTTTGCAGCAGGTGGACCACCTTCTTGAGTATCTCCTGAGGCTCCTTGTTTGCCAGGATGAGCTGGAAAACGCCAACACAAGCCCCTGTCTTCCCCTCATAGTAGATAGATTCTAGTTGAAGCTTCTCAAGTGCGTCAAAAACCATAATAGAATTGACCCATCTTGTAGCAATCATTGACGATAAGCTGCAGGAGAAACAAGTGTGCATCTTCAGGTAAAGCTCCCAGGCAAGCTGGCCCTTCTGGATCATTATGTAGCATCGTGCCAGCCAGCTAAGGTAAATGTAGTCATTCTTGATGATGTCACTTTGAATGAGCTAAAAAAATCACCTCAGCTTCTTTGTAGTAGCCAAGGGCTGCTTGAGCCTGTGCATAGTTGAAGTTAAAGGTATCGTCCTAATAAAGGTAACTCTTGATTGAGTTTAGACAGACAAGCACATCCTCAAACTGTCTCAAGAGGAAGAAGCAGGATGCTAAGCACTGTCTGCCAGGAATAGTGCCGCATTTGCTGGCCAAGCCTCCAACCAGCTGAAAGAACTGCTGTGCAATTTTCAAGTAATTCCTTCATCCAATTTCTTGTCTTGACATTTACCACTCCTTTTCAAAGTGTACTCCTGAGGTGTGGTGGGGACCAAATTTTGAAAGAGGTTGTAAGCTTCTTGGGAGTGACCTTGTCTGAGATGATAGATGACCAGGTTGAGTCTGGTCTTGGGAATCACCTCAATCAATGGTGGCAGCATATGAAATGCTCACTCCCCACCACAAAAAAACACCACAGGGTTGTTTTGGCTAAGCTCCTTGGCAAACCGGAAGGAGCAGGAGAATGAATTGATTAGGTTCTTCAACTCAGCCTCTGCCGCCCTACTTTTGTAGAGTCTGAAGTAGCTGCAGGCCTTGAGGTTAATAGCAATGGTGGAGTTGGGAATGCTCTGCAGGTACACATTCAGTACTTCCTGGGACCTTTCATAGCAGCCCAGCCTGTAGTAGCACAAAGCCACATACATGTTCAGGGCCAGGAAATCTCCGTTCTGCAGTGCAAGCTGTCTATAGATATCTATAGCTTCATTGTAGTGGGAACCCATGTAGTTAATGGATGCCAGACTTAGATTGTCCTCTATAATATCATTCAGGTTCTTGTAAGAATCCATCAGCTTCTTCTCATCTTTGAAAGTGTAAGCCAAGTGGAGGAGGAGTCTGTTTTGGAGGGGGGACACTGGAGCCTTACACACAGCCTCCTCAGCCTCTTTGTAGAGCCCAAGAAAAAACAAGCAACAGGCTAAATAGGCCAGCACCTCAGCAGGACATTCAGGGTCCCTGGTCAGAGACTGGTATTCCTCCATTGCTCTCTTGAAATCACCTAAGTGGAATGCACAGTAGCCAATCCAGAGGTCTGCATGCTTCACTTTCACTCCAATGCTTCTCTGAAAATCCAACAGTGTCCAGGGCCCCAAGGAAGTCCCTCTGTTTCAGGTAATCCTCCAAGTGGGGGGCCTTTGTTTTGTTGTTATGGAGGCTTCTCACCTTTTCTCCTCCCAAAAGTGGTTTCGCACCGAAGTGGATCTTCAAGGGATAACGGATTTATTTATTTTCAGAAATAAGTGGAAGAACTCTACTAACTTGACAATCAAGACATGAAAGAAAAATGGTGGAGTTGTATGGCAGTTAGCACCCATAATGCTCTCTGGATTTAATCATCCATTACGAGTGACACTAGAAATGTCCTAAATGACGACCAAATAAACAGGTTCGTTGAAAGACTAGATATTAAGGACATGAAAGGAATCAGTGAGCTACAAGTTAGTGTTGCTTGGCACAGTCCTTTGATGTTAGATTCAAGCATGTCCCCAACCACCCAGCAAGACAAGCAGCATGCTGTAAACACCACTTGCAACCAGGACAAGCAGAGGACCATCAGCAAATTTGGCACTGTTTTTGTATCAGTATAATGATAACCCAGGACGTGACCTTTGGCATCTTCTGCGCATCCGTGGTGGTTCTGCTGATGGTCCTGATAGCTCTGATACTACTTTGCTGGATGCTTCGACACAAAAAAAACACAAATTTCACAGAGCTTCAAGTCTCAGGAGGACAACCCCCTCGTGTCCTGAAAATCAGAACAAAGCCAGACCATGCCAATAAGCTGCTGGAACAGCTGCTGGACAGAATCTTTGTCCAGATGGATCCCAGACCAGAATCTGTTGGAGAACCTGCTGAACCTGAGGCGGAACATGAATCAAATATTGAATTAGACTGTCAAGCAGACACACATCTATCTACGACAGTTTGAGGCAGTACTACTCATATACGCCCTTCTCCTGCTGACCAGGATAAAACAAAAGATTGCATCTCATTAGGAGACAGATCTCGGCACACATCTACAGTGGGGACAAGTCAGGAGAGACATAAACTCCAATCTGTCCAATCTGATCAAATTCCTCATCCAAGTTGTCTATGGTGTGCTTTCCATCTCATCAAAGACCATGCACCACCATTTGTGGTGCAAGGCAGATATACCTGCCTGTCCACTTTGCTTGAAGTGGGAAAGCCTATGTTGCAGCACCAAGGCTCTTGAAGAGGGAGGTACAGATGGAGAGACGACCAGTACGTGAACACAGTAGCAGAATCCATCAGTACAGGAATTGGGCACGCCAAGACCACCCAGCCCTGGAAGCAAACCATTGCCTTTGGAGAGAGCAGGTGAGCAGCCAAGACCCTCAACAAGATAGAAGACAAGAAAACTAGCTTCATCAAGGAATTAGCTGCTGATGTCGGACCTCGAGCAAACAGCTCAAGCTCTTGAAAGAACCACTGCAGAAAATGAGTTAGTATATTAACCTAAGTGTCAGAAGTGTTGCCACTTAAGGTAGGTTGGCTTATTAAAAGCAAGCCAAAGTATCTCCGTCACTGCATCGGAAATAATAAGAATACACTTTAGTCAATGTGTCAGCTGCCACTGACTCCATTTGCAGCATGTACCTGCTCCGTCGTCGTTCTGTTAGTCCATTGCTCTTGCAAAAAATACACAAGTCGGGACAGGAAGTCAAACACAGATACAACATTAAGTGTCTGTTTTTTTTCCAGAATACAAACCCTGTGTTGATACAATAGCCTATTTCACTTAACTACATCGAAACACTTGCAAATCCAGCGTTCTCTTGTTCGCCAGTCAGTCGGTGAAACATCTGTTAATTAAGTTAACAGTACATATTTAGTTTTTGAATTACTGCAAGAAATCCTTGTGATGCAGATCCAGCTGTCTGGCTGTGCTACATGCTGATGGATCTGTGAACAACACCCATAGGCTCTGTGGTGGGGAAAAAATGGCAAGTGGAGGGAAAATTTACTCGAACGTTGGATGTGGTATTGATCTCCCTTGGGAAATGAATCTTTCTGCCAATCTCAACTCTCATTTTCAGGTCTGGGGGGGGACTCTTCAAGTTACACTCGATCCACCCTCACCTGCTTTGACAAAGTGTACCAGGTGCACTGGTGGTGTTTGCTCATGTCCTTCCAGCACTTCTCCAGCCCTTGGCTAGCTTTGTTAGGACTTGGTCATCCTTGGTACCACCAACCTGTCAACATCCAAGTGACAAATTTTACCTTAAATACTTGAGTACAATTTACAAATGTTGACATGACACATGTGAAACAACTGGACAAAACCTTAAATTACATATTGTATCTTTAATAACTGGCTTGGAATGTCTTTAACATGTAGCAAACGTGTATGGAATGAAAACAGACAAAAGGCAGTGATGCAAATAGCTTTACTGAAACAAACGCATGTACTTTACAAAATGCTTGAATGATAATCTGGAATTCGAATTATTCATCTTCAGGAGGACGAGTATTGGACGGCTCATCTCCTGTGTCAACAGGCAACATTTTAAAATAGTCTACATGACATTTACACGCCACAGGTTTCTGTGAAAATACACATAGAACATGTCTTACAAAACAACTCCATAAAAGAGAATAGAAAATCCCTCCCTGCACATGTACAACTGCATTCATAGTTTATCAAATAAATGTATTAGACCACTAGACTGATGAAAGCCGGGTGTCAGATCTGCTTGTAATGTCACACCACAACCAGACTACAGCCTAGTTCACTTGGGACGTGGTGTGTGTGTGTGTGTGTCATTGCTGTGTTCCGTCATGTTTTTAATTTCGGCACCCATTTTTCAACGTCTCGCCTCATGGTTCCCAGCAAAAATAGACAGAAAAGATGTGTTGAAAATAATTCTGACATGCTACCAGCAATATTACATAAAACACATGCAAGTACGGTTCTAAGAATCCTGGATGATAGTCGGAGGCGGTGCTTTAAGCACAGAATATTTTGTCTCTCGCATACATAGGTCAAGTATCTTATACCAACAAACGTCGTGTGTGACCATGGTGGACCAGAGGAAAGACTTATCTTCTGGTGCCACCCGAAGATCCGTTTCTTTTGAATCTTCTCATAAGACTATGAGGATTCCAAGTGACCAGATGCTTTGGCAGTCAGTAAGGATGACATATAACGAAACACCGCTGAGGAACTTGGAGCTTGCTGTGCCAGTGCTGCTTGGTGTCCAAGTGAAAGCTGTTCAGCCACCACTGAAAAGATCAGTGATGAGCATTCGCCCTACTCTGTGAGAAGATGAAAAGGAACTGATCCTCAGCCCTGCCTCCCCGTCCATTACACGACACACGTGACATTTGTTGGTATAAGATACTCGACCTACACATGTGCGAGATGGAATATCCACTGCTTAAAGCATCACCTCTGGCTGTCAATAAGGATGAAACTGAAACCTTTTTAAAGCAGAACTTTACATGTCTGGTCACTTTGTTGCCTTGTTTCCACGGAGCTTACAGTTTTAGAGTACATATATTTACGATATCATCGTTAATATCCATCCATTTCCTACTACTTTATCATCAGTGTTGTAAAAATTCACTGCTGATGCTTCCCCCTCTCTTCCCTTCTCCTGGCAATGTGTGTTTGCCTTCATCGGAGCCGGTGAACACAAGCCGAGGAAACATGCTCATGCCGGTCGGCGTCCATTTTACATTCTGTGTTTTTAACGCCATTCAAAAAAAGCTGGCCTTTCTCGCTCAGTCAGACTGTCATTTCCTCATCCTCGCTTCCTCCGACAATGGCTTTCTCACGATGAATGTCTAAAATAACACTATCACTGACTTGATTGTACAGACGGTACCTGGCTAGGAGTTGTAATTAGCGATGTGAGTAATTTGTTTCTTGTGAGATCTGAGACTTTGCAAGACATGCTGACTCGGAAGGACGCAGTGGAGAAAACCCTAATCTCCCACAAGACATTTAACCATCACAATTGAATTAGGGAACAATTCATGCATAGTTCTGCTTAAACTGTAATTTCAGTTTCTTGGCTAAATCGGAATACATGAAAAGCATAAATATCGTATTTTCAAAATTGTTTTAGCTTTATGTGGATTAAGTGGAAGCAACTCTCACTCATTTTCTACCGCTTTATCCATTAAGGGTTGTGGGGGGCGCTGGTGCCTAACTCCAGCTGACATGGGGCGAGAGGCAGGGTACACCCTGGACAGGTCGCCAGTCCATCACAGGGCCACATAGAGACAGACAACCATTCACTCTCACATTCACACTTAAGAGTGTCCAATTAACCTAATCCCCAAATCTGCATGTTTTTCGAATGTGGGAGGAAGCTGGAGAACCCACGCACCACAGGGAGAACATGCAGACTCCTTGCAGGAGTGCTAACCACTACACCAACCTTGGGCCCGTGGAAGAAACTACGGGAAAACCCTATTTGGGGTATAATTATATATAATCAAATGAAGGGCAGATTCTCACTCTGTCCATCTGAGTAAACAAAAATTGCATGACATTTTCTGTCAGATAAATCAGAAACTAAAGTCATAAACATATTGGTGGTGTGGGGAGACACGCGAGTGAGACGCCACGTAGCAATGACGCACACGCTTAAGTTCACAGGCAGAGGCTGACATGTCAAGGCTACATTTTCTCACTAACAAAAGTCATGTGATAAAGAGAGAGAGAGAGAGAGAGAGGCTTTTGTAAGACATTTTTATAAATGTACAATTAACATTCCAGAGCAGATCTGTCACTAATTGTCAATGGCAACACATAGCTATTCATACGTCCTCTAAAACTGGACATAAATTTTACAAAAGTGCAATGCACAACTTTCAGTGGAGTGAAAAAAAAAAAAAAAAACTAAAAAAAAAAAAAAAAAAAACTGGGTTCACAAAGAGTCAAAAACCTGATTGAAATCTTTTTAAAGTCATCTATATATATATTGTAGAAAAAATAGAACATACATCATCAAGCTCAACCTCTGCATTATTACTGCAGAACCATGTCTTTCTTTAAGCACCTTTTTTAAAATAAATAGTCTGGTTAATGTGCATCAACATGTAAAAGCTATATATTCTGCTCTACTCAACTAATGTAAAGGAATGCAGTCAATAGTTGGATATAAAGAGGAGACATTGCGGGGTTAAGTGGCTTTGCTCTCACTTAAAGAAATACTTCATCCATTCATCGTCACTTTTGTATCAACTTGTTAAAACCATGGACATACAGAAGCTCTAAAGAGATTCCTTTTTAAGAACAAAAGCAGTGACAAAATATTAAACTTTTTCCCCCAAACATTTTGGTTTTTCAAACCTGAATTACTCCCTACACTGTAAACTGGAAATGTTGTCCTGGTCAATAAAAAATGTTAAAAGGTATGAAAAGGTTTGGGTGCTATCAATCCTTTAGTTAGAGATAGAGATGTAATACAGGGTGTCTTCACACCATATAACAAAATCATTATTATCATTTGGTTTATAAACAAAATAAAATGTTTGGGAAACTTCAGAAATTGCGGATCAGTGTTTCCCAAACCTTGAAATATCTTTTTTTTAAAGTGCTTGATCAATTGGAAATAAATAAATCATTAAAATCATTTTTAAAAAAATCTTGGGTCATAATTTATAATTTTAAGCCAAAGAAAGTGTCTATTGTAGCTTTAAACACTTGATGTCTGTAATAGGATTTCCTTAACACACATGTAAATCCTCCTCAAATATCAGCTACAACTCTATATATAGGCCTAACATTTAGGAACTAACATTTAAGGACTAGAAGTTTTTTGGCTGATGCTGCTCAAAATTTATAAAATTCTACTCATACACAGAGGGTGTTAACTTTTTTTGAGCAGGCAAGCTTTTGTTTTTGATGTTTTCCTTGTTTTGAAACTAAATGTGAAACAAATAAACCATCTTGAACTGAATACTATTTGGAGATCAGCTAATCAGAAGAGAATAAAACCCAAACTTTCTCATGCCAACGTTAGAGAATACAGAGTAATCTCAACTCCTGAGGCCAATTCAGAGCTTCAAACTACAGAATAGGCAACAGTTACAGAGGCTTTAGATTATTCTGCCTCAGTAGAGACCAAGATGCGTCTGAAGCACCAGTTAGTGATTTACTTATTGATCAGGTTATTATTTAAATGCTGCCAGTGTTAAAGTACGTAGTCCGGAGGATACATGCAGCTTTGTGTTTAGACACCATTTAACAACTTCAAACTTCATTGTTTCCTGAATAAGTTATAAAACTACAAAAATGTGTACACCTTTAAATATATATATATATATATATATATATTACCAGAAAGAGTGCTTGTAAATAAATGATTACTAACTTCATTGTTCCTCAAAATGGCTGCCACTTTTGTTTTCATAAAGGGTCTCGAGGACAAACTTTTGTCACATGATTCCATTCCATGAAAGGTAAGAAGCCAACTGGTACAAACCTATTTGGGTGAAGTATTCCTTTAATGAACAGGATAATATCAGTGCAATTATTTTATAATTTCTTTGCCCGAAGAGAGTCAAATCATTCCAACAGTTGCTTTGTTTGTAAAATAAGTTTTATTGAAATGTTTTTTAAACGTTTTGAGATGTTTACTAAGTAAATGACTTATTATCGTACGACTCGGCTAGTTTTGTATTTTGGTTTTTAACTATGTTACGTATTCAGAAATTATTTTCCCCGACTATGATGATAATGTGAATAATAATGACAATAAAAATAAACTAAACATGGTTGTGGGTACAAGGTCAGGTTTGGAATTGTGAAGAGATGTTTCAATACCAATACCAGAACTGAAATGCCAAGCTGGGCTTTGACAGGTACGCAAATCTGAGCACCTTTGCTTTTGCCAAAATAACAGGGGTGGAGGGGAAAAATATCGCAATATTTTGCTTAGCGATATTTATATATCGCAATATATGATTTTGCAAATACTGAGTATTTTTTTTTGCAATATCTTATTGGGGCTTAAACATTGTGACAATATTGTATTGTGGTGTCTCTGGTGATTCCCAACTGTACTAATGTTACCTTTTTTAAAAGTGGAACTTTCCCTTAGCAACAACTAACTGAAAGTTAAGGAGCTGCCTTATATTTTAGCAGAAATTGTAAGAGATGCTCTGTGAATATACTCCAACGTCTGTTTTTTCCAAGATTTATTTGTGTTTTGGTTCTTTTTTTCTTTTCTTTTTTGGTTACAACTGTCAAAGTAGATGCTGGAATCATTTTTGCATTTGTTTTTTAAACAAAGTGCAGGTCATGCTACAAAGACAGCAGCCATCGCTTTCCCACAGGGTTCAGAGCACACAGCTGTTCAGATAGATCATACTAATTTTATGTTTTTTATTCAGTAATATCCAATAAGGACTGTATCAGTTCAGTTATTGGTATCAGAGAGGAAAACTGCAGCGGAACGTCTCCGTTGTTACATAGTTTTAATAGAGATTCTGCTTAACTTCATTAGTTTAAGACAACATTGCACACTGCCACCTTGAGGCAGCACTGAGCCATTGACCAACAAAAGCCTGGTCTGAAGTCGGTGTAAAAGTTAAAATATGCATTTTCATGACAAATATATACTTACACGACAGACAGGTGCCAAATATACATACACTCTGCTTGTTATAGACACACATGATCTGCCTATGTGTGCAAACTGAAACCATTTCCTATGCTGTTCGGCCTCCTTTCTTACAACCAGGAAAATCCACCACTGTAATCGCAACTGACCAGAACCAGGCTTTTAAAGAGAAAAGGGGGAAATTTGGAGAGTGCAAAAGGTAAAAACCACCATTTCAAAGTAAAGTGGTTTTGGTTTTTGACAGTTCTGAAAACACTCACTTAATTTATCTAGATCATTTAAGTTTTGTGTTATATTCTCTTGTATTTAAAAGGCTCTGTCCTGCAAAAATGGTCATAAATCTATGCCAGATTTTGTAAAAACTGGCAGTGACCATAGAAAACCCCATATAGGTCAACCTCTAATATATATTTTTTGTTCAATAGGAATTTATTCCTCAAGAAGATTGTATTTAATCCAATGAGCATGGCCGAAGCCTTCTCACAAATGAAACATGACAGGTATCAGGGTGAAAACATTTCACAGTTGAAATCAACTGACGGCAAATTGGTCAGCATTCCATCATTCCTCCTTAAAAAGACTTGCTAGTTGCAGCATTGCTGGTCTTTATATTAATCTAAACTCAATAAAAGCCTCAAAAACTAAGATTAAAATAGATCAACCCCCTTTTTTTAACAAATTAATCATGTACAATACAGGCTGACACAATTAAATATGTCTAGGATTCAAAAGGATTTATTGACATCCACAGGTGAGGGCCGAAATATCTTCTATTTAATAAAATAAGCATATTAGCTTCTTAAACATAATAAAAATCTCTAACTTTGAATCATTTTTTGAGTACTTATATGTCGTACAGGGAAAACTATGTTTTGATGTTGAAATTGCCAGAATGAGCAGTTACATACCCCCTCAGGCAAAGTGCACTGCTATGTTTTAGTATAAGCACTGTCACCATGAGATGCTGCTCCTACCTTACACACTGCACCGATTTTAATTCAACCATTTTAAGAGACCATTCGCTGTCACGAATTGGTAAGTTTAAAAAAAAAAAAAAAGTAAATAAAAAATGTGTTTCCTTCTGATACCTGTCACATTTCTTGTCATAGGCACTGATGACATCAGCAAAAGAAATAACACAATAATAATATTCTCCTATTAAAACTTGAATTTAGTCTCAAGTCCACTCAAATGTCTGTCTTTTGTTCTTATTTATGTTTTTTTTTTTTTTTTTTCTGTTAAATGCAACCTAATTAAATGCCAAATGTCACGTTAATATTGCTTCCTACTGTTACATACTGCCAGGCCTGTGCATCAGCTTACTGCACATGTGAGTGGAGTCCTATTAAAAAAAAAAAAATAGACAGCTGCTGTTACCATTCAATAACAAACAAATTACAACAGAATTCTCTTTGATGTATAGAAAAACGGATGAACAAGAAGTAAAAAGCAGAACAGTCTAAATCGGGGCTTGAAGGAAGTCACGTGGAGCTACACTCTCTCAGTGGCTAACTGCTACGCTAAGGTACAGTGAGCACAGTTCAGTCTGTCAGTGCTGGTGGTGTGTGTGTGTGCGTGCGTGTGCGTGTGTGTGAGCAGAGTGAGCGTTACTCCATGATGGCTCTGTAAATCACAGGCTCTATGTAGTCGCCCCTGTAACGCGAGTTGATGACTCTCTGTCTCTTTGACTCCCGGATGATCTCCTTCTCTTCAAAGATCCCATCAAATCTCATGTCGGACGCTTTAGACTGCAGTGACAAACACAGACACCGACACGTCTCTTTACTGGCTTTCACTGGTTTTAAACACCTAATTTCACACTTATCACAGGCGTGAGCAGATGATAGTGGGTGAAACACACTAGACGTGAGGTTCGGTTTGTACGCACCAGTCTGGATTTGACTCTCTTGGGGAGTTCCTCGTCCAGAGTGTAGACATCATCTCTCTTGGCTGTTAGCTGTGACCCATCCTCAAACTCCACCTGGGTTCCACACGTGTAGCAAAGCACAAACAGAGTCTTCAACACATCGTTTCTAAACACAAAGCTTACTATGACTTAGGGAAACAAAAGGTGTCGTAATCTTATGTCATAATAATAATCACAATAAAATATTCACATTTCTTCTGCAATTAGTACAGGGCTTTTATCCATCACCCTATAGCATAAGTACTCAGAACTTTTTAAAAAGTGCTGTTAAACAGATTATACATACTGGAAGCATGTTCTTTGGTCAGATGAGACCAAACTAGAGCTCTTTGTCCATAGAGACATTGTTTATGTTTGGAAAAAGAAGGGAGAGGCGTATAACCCAAAGAACAGCATCCCCACAGTGAAACACAGTGGTGTGAGTATTATGCTGTGGGGAAGCTTCAGTGAGTCTGGAACGTGAAGATTTTGAAAGAAAACCTGAAGCAGTCAGCAGCAAAACTGGGCCGTCACCCCAAAATAAACGTGGCTCCTGGTGAAGAACTACCTCCAGAAGACCAAAGTGAACATTATTGACTGGCCTGCACAAAGTCCTGACTTTAAATCCCATTGAAAATTCCTCAGGTGACGAGTCAGAGACTTGTTGAAAACTACAACAAACCACTGCAGGCTGTTATCCAGCAACAAGGAGACACAACTGACTATTGGCATCAGGGGGCTAATAATTTTGACCCTGGTGGTTTTTGGGTTTTATGGAATAATTTAATTTCTGTGTGCAAAGTTAAATAATAGAAGCCTACAAAATAAAACTAGGATGTTTAAAAATGCTTTCTTTAAAATACTTTGTTTTAACAGCATGTGGGAGATAATTTTAAAACAATGAAATTTTCATAGGGGCGCTAATAAGTTTGTCCTCAACTGTTAGTAAAAAAAAAAAAGGTGACATTTCACATAAAACACACAATGGAGAAAAACCAGTTCTTACCAGGTACATTTGGATGACATGAGCTGCCACAAATTTGGCCCCATATACCAGGCCGTCTGTCCATCGCACCTGGACCACTTCACCCTGAGGTGGAGGTCCAAGCTGAGCACAGTCTCTGCTCTAACAGGTCACACAGAGAAGCATTCTCAACAAAAATACATGTATCACGTCACCACATTATTCACAAAAAAGCAACACCTATGATTCCCTTTTGCATCAAAGTGAAATCAGTAAAATGTTTTCCGTTCCAGTTTCAAATTCAAAACAATACCTTTTTTATTTATTGAGATAATCTACATATTTATCATAAACCATGAGGTGATGTTTACATCACAGCATTGGGAATGACCAGAAACTGAAGTAAAATCAAATCAAAACATCCAGTAAATTTCATTGATTATGACAAGACATGTTTTACAGGTTCAATGTACCAAATTTATTTAAAATTATTTTGTCTTGACAGAAATTCAACAAAAAAAAAACACAACAAGAATTGTTGTTTTTCATTACCCTTTGAATGAGCCTGTTGTATTTATATCAGGAGCTAGGTCAGCTATACGGAGACCACCATTTTGGACCACAATGTTTTTAAAATAGCCCACAATGGACAAACTAAATGACTTTTGGGTTTTGATGCTAACTGAATGCTACACAGGTTCATGGGCAGCAGAATTAGATATACATTGTCTTAACTGAGCAAAATAAATAAACAAAGTTGAAATAAGTCTCAGCACCGAAGCCAAGGAGTTAGCAGCCTATCCAGCCTTCTGTTTTAGACATATTGGTGGATCTTGGCATGTTGTACTGATATCAGATAATGTTTTAAAGCCAATATTTGTAATATCCAGAAATGGCATTAATTACAAGTTCAATCTCACGATTATATGAATCAATTCATCAGATCCATCATTCATATAATAAATAACCATACCAACAACTCACTCACATCAGGAGCATGTATACTGTATATGTGCACACACCCACATGTAGACTAACAATTTTTGATGATCATCATGTAGATCAGGGGTGTCAAACTTATTTCAGGTCAGGGGCCACATACAGTGCAATTTGATCTCAAGTGGGCCAGTCCAGGAAAATAATAGCATAATAACCTGGAAAACAACAAGAACTCCAAATGTTTCCCTTTTGTTTTACATTTAATGAAGTATCTTTTTACAGAACATATTATGAACCTGAAATTTCCTGAGACAAATAAGTGTAATATTATACCTTCTTTACCATTTACACATGCATTACAACTTACAGATCAGTGGATCTACAAAGGCACTAAATAGTTTGTCACAGGTACCTGGAAGTGAAAAAAATATAGTAGTTGACATACTGATTACATTCTAATAAGTATGTGAAACGTACACATTCTGTGGGCCGAATTGGACCCTCTCTGGTTCAGGCCCACGGGCCACATGTTTGACACCCCTGATGTAGATGTATAATTAGTTGCGTGACCAGACTGAGACAAAATGGAGACACCTACCACGATGTCTTCCGGAAAGAGATTGTCGCTGAACGAGCCATCATCGAAGTTGACTTCGTAGAATGTCTCTTTAGACAGCTGTACCACGTCACACTGGTAGTAGCGGCCATTCTTGTGCTTGCATATCACCCTCTGTCCCACAGTCAGCTCATGCATGGCTGCTTTATTGCGCTGCAGGAGAAGATGTAGGAAAAATACTCAGACATTTTGGACAATACTTTCACTCACACACAGGGAGAGGGGGGAAAATGTGATTTCACCATCAAATCCTCAGTGGTTCCTCACCTCAATCTGAGTTGGGCCTTTGTGTCGACAGCAGGTGACGTGGACCACGAAGGGCCATTCGTCTGGCTGCATGAGAACCCCAGCAGCCTGTGCACAGGTGGGGTGGTAGGCAGTGGGACAGCGGCCATGAGAGCACTGCACGCAGCAGCCAGACGCCTTCTTCATCCGCTTCTTACAGTAGTAACATTTCTGTCAGGGATAAAAAACGTATAAAAATGTATATAACATCATGTTAGACAACGCAATGTAATAGTGAGTGATGTGTGCTTGTCTGACAACTGTGTAATTTCATTACAGTTCTTATGATTTATATTATTTATACTGATACAGAAAAATAAGACTGAACAATGAGGACCTTCAGTCTTAATTATATTATTATAATAAATGTAATCATAATAACTGTTAGACAATTGGCTAGGCCTAGCAACTATTTTCTGTTGATTTTTTTTTCTTCATTAATCTATAAGAGGTTTGGTCCATAAAATGTCTGAAAGTGTTGATCAGTGTTTCCCAAACCTCTCAGTGATATGTTCTCATATTTCTTTTGTCTGCAAACCAAATTTATTAAATTTTAACTTTTTTTTTTGGTCATGTGGAGCAAAGAATTTTTTTTACATTTCAGAAGCCAAAAAACCAAAACTTATTCTTATATACACACACACACACACATACACCCACACCAATGTATCTATTATCAAAATATTTGACAATTCATTGAATAATTGTTTAACAATCAATTACCCTACAGTTGACAACTATAATAAGACCTATGGCCATATTTTAAAGATTACTGTTTTTCACATTGTACTTTTATCTGTTGTGCTTCTTTTCTGCAGACATGGTTGTTTTGTGCATTCTTGATGCTAAACATGGCACACTAGGGAACAAAAACAAAGCAGCCTCCTCTAGTGTCAACCACTTTAATTTGTATTCTCCATGCATATTAAAAAACATGTGCAGGGCTGCAAATCATATTGAGTGTTTTTTTTTTAACAATTAAAACAATCTCTCTTGAATTTTCTTCTTCTTTAATGTGAATATTTTCTGGTTTCTTTGCTCCATATAACAAAGAAATCATTAAAACCAATTTAATATTGGTTTGTGGACATTCGAAAATATCTTTATTTCAAGGTTTGGGATACACCGATCAACATTTTCTGACATTGTGGAGACCAAACAATTAATTGAGAAAATAATCAACAGAATAATCCACTCTGAAAATTATTGTTAGTTGCAGCCCTAAACCCACTTATACCTGCACATTTTGGTTTGAAGTGGTATAATTAGACTCACCAGTTTAAATCTCTGCAGTGGGATTCCACTTAAATCCACAGGACTTCTTTCAGTGATGTTCACGAAACGTGCTTCCAGCACAGCTAGTGCACAAAGCACGTGTACCCACCTGCAAAAAACACACACACACACGCGTGTAACACATGTGAAGAACTGACACAGTTTCATCAGGCGCTTCAATACTGTACAAGTAAAAAAAAAAAAAAAAAAAAAAAAAAAAAAAAAAAAAAAAAAAAAAAAAGTAAAGTCAACTGTATCTTTCTTCTTTTCTTTCTTTCTTTTCGTGTCTGTGTGATGGCGCCCTGGAGCCACAGTTAGCGTAACTCCTCCTCAGACACTGTAACTATATAAACTATTATTTTCTGACAAAACAAAATCTAAGAGCGCTAAACCAGTTTGACTGACTAAATATTGTCAATTCTAATGCTAAAAGACAAATATTAAACTGCACATGCATTTACTTGTTCTGTGTCCGCTCCTTTTAAGATATTTTACTGTTGACGGGAAACACTTACTTGCTGTTGTTGGCTCTTTGTAAGGCTCCACCTCTCAGTGAACACAAGCAGCAGTTCTGCAAAGTAAATAAATAAAAATGAGCACACCAACAATCAACTTTCCTGAACAAACGAGGAAAAAAGCTAAATCTCTACTATGACGAGATCAAAAAAGGCAAAATGTCAGTTTTAACTGCTGTCAATATGACAATAACCATCTGGGTTCGCAACCCGGTCCGTCCAAGGGCCGAGGGGTCAAAAACATGCAGAGGTTTACTGGACACTCTAAATTGTCCAACCATTCAATTAATGAGAGTGAATGGTTGTTTGCCCTGCGATGAACTACTGTAACCCGGCTTTTGCCCTACATCAACCGGGATTGGCTCCAGTAAACCTGCAACCCCACATGGAGGATTAAGTGGGGGACTATAAATGAATGTATAAATGAATGAATCTGCCGGCTACAGAGGGGACACTGACATTTAAGAATGATACTTTCTTTAAGGCAACTTAACCTCAAGCTGCTGGGGCAAACAGTTATGTAGGAACTATTTGTTTGGTATTTGGACATTTATTGGATATTGTGATCTGAATAGATTATTTTCTGTTTTTCATTACAAGTGGATTATTAATTATGACTAATTAGTAGTACTCTTTTTAGCTTTATACCTGTTAATGGAATTGCTATTTTTTTTTATTTTGCATAATTAGCATAATTTTATTTATTTAATATGACTGGTTTGGGCATAGTGTGGGCATCACACATTATTGACATTGATGACTGATGAGGGACCAGGATGCACCTGGCTTTGTTTTTTTGTTGTTGTTTTTTTTTAACTTGAAAGAGACATAGAAGGACTCCTTTTTGTTTTTTGTTTGTTTGCTTACGGACAATAAAACCACATAAACCGGCAGTAACCTAGACCACACATTATTTTTTATTTTTACCCATGATGTAATAGTGGTCTATTGATTTTTAGTTTGACTATGATTTAGTTTTTTGACAAACTGCCACTACAAGTATCTACGGTCTACATAATAAGTATCCTTATTAATGCAAGTACCATTGTAAAAAAAAGTGGGATTGGTCCCTCTCTAATGTTTAAACTGACCGTGTCGTTCTCACTGACCTCAGTCATGGCGTTGGCCTTGCAGCGAGCACATTTCCATTCCTTGCTGACACTGGCTGGATCCACACCATAACAACCTGGAACACACAGACACACACTGAGGTGGGTTTACAAATATGTGACATACACATGTGACTGTGTTGCTCAGTTCAGGTGTTTGTGTACTGACTGGTATGGACCCGAACGCTGCACTGAGAGCAGCTGATGAGGAGGCTGGTTCCATCGTCCTCCAGGTGAGGTGTGACGTACTGCTGCTCACTCTCAGCATCTTCTTCTGTGGTGGTGGTGAAACACATCTCTGGAATCAGGGGTTTGGTTCGCATCCGCCCACCGGCCACCATGACTGGACTGTTTGCAGTGTTGGCACATTCGGTCTGACCACAGGCAAAGCAAACAGAAACATACAGCTTACAGGACTGAAACATGTCAATTCAAGTTCTAAATGTTTTTGACATTGACAACTGGTAACTACTCCACAAGATGGGTATGTGAGTGGTGCACTCCAACTTTTGCTGAAGGACCAACATAAATGACTTCACTTAAGGCTAAATCTAATTTCCTTTAATACTTATTACCATGCTGGAGATCATGATGTCACAACTCAGTAATGATCTAAGTTACTGCGATGTATCAACTTTGAAAATTTACACACATAATCATTTAGCAAAAATTACCAAAATGTCAAAGGCAAACAGACTGGTTTTCATACAGGAAGGAACTGATGCATCATATTTTATTTAATTCTTTCTTAAGATTTAAATTTATAAAAGTGGATGGGGACGAGTTTCAAAACTTCAAGAAACTGAAACATTTTAGCATCGTCATCATCAGCCCTATGTTCATGGACAGAAAAATGAAGCCCTAACAGAAAATAACACTAGTGAAACACAGAAGGGGCTTGGTTATGTTTTGGGGCCATGTTGCTACATTGTGCTTACACAAGAAAATCTCAAGACAATCTAGGCATCCTGTTGCAACATACTGCACAGTGTTGGAAAAGTCGGTCACAGTTGTAGTTCAGGGGTGTGCCAACAAAATATTGACCCAAAAACAAAACAGGTTAAAACACCCAAGAATGTCTCAGAAAAACATCGAACTATTCTGAAATAATTCCCTATGAGTGCTGATAATCCTATTGAACTTCTTTGGAAATATCTGAACACAACAGTGAGGAAAAGTCATTATTCAAACCTGAATAATCTAGAACGGTTTACTCAGGAAGGGTGGGCCACACTACGTGTTGATAGATGCAGTGGGAGCTACAGAAGTCACTCAGTGACTAACAGTCATGAGATAATATATTAAGTATAGATATATTATAGATTTCTGTTGATGCCATTTCCACTCATGTTATTTTTAACACCATTTAAAGTCAAAAATCTAAAAGCAAAACCTGATTTGGAGTAAACAGGCTAATTATTGTAATCAGTTTCAAGTTACTTCAGTGATAGTTGTGGGTTCTTGTCTTTGTGGACTGCTGAGTGAAAGCTGTTCTGGGACATGTTACCTGCTGGTACGTGTGGAACAACAAGCAGATGGAGCAGTATGGAGGTTTGGAGCCCATGCGCTGGTTGTACTCTCTCTCTTTCTTCAGGTTTGGAGGTCTGCTCTGCCACAGGTGAGTCAGGGGCTTTGCCCAGTTTTCCCCCTCCAGACCACCCTCCTCTACTGAAGGGGTCTCTTCAGGAGATTCTACACAACAAAATGGGTATAATTCTTAGTCAGGTCAGTTAACAACTAGACAAGGTATATTATTTGATGCCTGGGTTGCATTTCTGTGTGACAGGAATTCGTATTATAAATGCTCTTGGCTCCCATGTTGATGGTGACATACCGTCATCACTCATGCCATCCTTAATGAGTGGATGGTGGCCGGGTAGCTGTCCAAGATCAGTCTCTGACTGCAACTCTCCATCCTCAGTGGCCTCTTCTGCCACCTGCTGGAGAAAAACACCTACTGTTGGTGTCGGCACCAATGCTGGAAGTTTGTTTAAGTGACCACAGTGGTAGTTCAGTGGTATTTTTCATCATCGTGTCATGAAATCTGAATAAATTAATATTGTTCAATTAAAATAAAGCAAGAATACATGTTCATTATAGATTAACACCATGTGACAAACTCTCTTGTTAGAAGCATTTTTAGAAACTCATTCACTCATTCTTCACTCATTGTTGATTACCGCAGAATTAGTGTATTGTGATGACATCACTATCTGGAGCCAAGTATCACATTGTGATTTCTCTCCTTACTTGTATAACCATTGGAAGTTTTGCTCTTAAGTTTGCATAACCTGGCAGAATGTTTGGTGGTTGGGTAAAGCCCAACCACCAAACAATTATCAAACAATTGTGTTTGCTCTTTCTAAATCATAATGAAAACAGAAACTACCCAAATGTAACCTTCACTTTTTTTCTGATGTAAGCCAATGACAGGTCAACTTGGCCTTGTGTTTTGGATCATTGTCATCCTGGAACATCCAAACGTGCTGTAAGGTGTATTGTAAGGAGGCTGCTTTGTGGCATTGGCTTTCTTCTGGTGATTTGACCATACAGCCCATTTTTGTTTAAGTGCCTTCTTACTGTGCATCTGGAGCCACATCACTTTCTCTAAGAGAGTCCTGCATGTCAGCTGAAGTTATTTGTGCTTTTTTTTCTTTGAATCTAGAGCAATTTTCCAGACAGTTATTGCTGAAATTTTTGTTAGTCTACCTGACCATGGCTTGGTTTCAACAGAATCACACATTTCCACTTCATAATTTAGGATTTGAACACTGCTCACTGGCTTTCTCAATTCCTTGGATAACTTTTTATAACCTTTTTCTGTTTGATAAAGTTCAATTACCTTCTCGCGGAGATCCTTCGATAATTCTTTCGCTTTCCTCATGGCTCGGAACCCAGCAACATCAGTGCAGCACTGGATGGAAAAAAAAGATCACAGGTGAGGATGGTTACCTCCAGTAGCCATTTAAACTTGTGTGTTAACCGTTATCAGGCCAAGACCTCCAGGGTATGTAAACCTTTGACCAGGGTCATTTGGGTAGTTTCTGTTGTCACGATGGTTTAAAAAGAATAAGCACAATTGTTTGATGATAATTGGCTTCAACAAACCACTAACCATGAGTTTTGTATGATCATTCATATTCTCTGAAAAATGGCAAAAAAATAAAATAATAATAATAATCACAAATTCTGCCAGGGTATGTAAACTTATTAGAACATCTGTACTCACTGTTTTGGTGTCTTGCACTGTCTCACTGTCGACGTCCTCTGTCTTTTTCTCTTCCTTGGGTGGGACGTCTCCCTCTCCGTAGTCCCCTTTGGCGTAGCTGTGGACGTGCAGGACATCTGCCGGGCTCAGCGTCCTCTGAAACTGTTTCTGTGCCGGGCTGCAGACGTTGTCCAGTGGAGGCTCAACACAGCCAGCCACCTCCTCAGAGCTGAGAGCCACTGTTTGGCTCTCAACAGGCTCAGGAGGACAGACGTCTGCAGCTGGTTCTCTGCTCTTTTCTTTTTTTGACGGACTTCGTCTATTTGAAGTTTTCTTAGCACTGGCTTTGGACTGAGATTTTGTCTGCTGCTTGGTGTCTTTCTCCTTTTTAGGCTCTGGCTTGATGTTAACTGTGTCTAGAAAAAAATAAAGTGAGAAATTGTTCAATGTATGCATACATGTAAGGTCCTGAATTACAAAGCCACAGTTGATTCACATAGTTGCAGTCCATTGTGTGTATTCACATGCAAAAACTCAGTCACGTTTGGACAGCTTTTCACCCAGTTTGGTGGGATTTGTACTTGATCAATCAAGGTATTAAAAATATTAGAACCTTTTGCAAGGTATAGATACACAACTGTAGACACCTTCTACTGGATGCTGCTCCCATCACAGCCTCTCTAAATTATCATAAAAGACATGATGAAGAAGTCACTGGTCTGAAACGGACACTGTGTGTTGTTCTTCTTTGAGGTATCGCTGCATTCTACATGACCCAAAGCTTTTGTGAAGTCACTTAAGTTTGTTCTTCTCCAATGAAGACAATTCCAACTAACAAACTAAATGTCAACACTGAAAGACCGTACATTTGAAGACAAAGGCCATGAGGTCAAAAGACACCCTCAATGTCATTCTCAATTTAAAAAACGAACTGTAAAAAGAGTTTAGTACCTTTATCAGGCTTCATGGGGACTTTAGCTGGAGACTCTTTGCGTGACATCTTGGTTCTCTTTGACTCCACCTCCTCAGTCTCCTTCACTGTCACCTCAGGTTTGACATCTTCAGCTTCTTCAAGCTGACGCTTTGTCCCAGTCCGAGTCTTTGTCCCAGTCTGAGTCTTTGGGCTGATCAATGAGAGACATACGGTAAGACAGATAAGACTCCAAGGAAACAAAAAAAAGTGAAACTTTCCAAGCAAAAAACCTTAAGTTAAGAAGAGAAGTTCACTGGGTTTAACTGCAAATGTTTAAGATGGAATCTTAAGCGTTCACCAAGTGGGCACGTTCACTGTTGGGCTGGTTCAAGAGCTAAGATGTTTTCTGTGATTATTACCTTAATGATTTAACTGAGCTCAACGTTTAAGATTTAGTCTGGGTTTTTTTTCCACTTTAAGAGCAAATGAGTTTAAGGAACATAACACATCTGCCCTTGGATGCAGCTTTAGTGCATAGCCAGTAAAGCACATCACAGATGTACAGAGAGATTGATTAATCTGGCCGATATTTGCCATTTTTAATAATTTGCATTGCCTGACTCTATTTTTGTTGATCAGCCAATTAAAGCAACACAATGTAACCTTCAAGATTCAGTCAAAGCCTGCACAGTTCTGCATTGGCAATATTTAACTTCTTGTTCTGGGTCCATGCCACAGAAAGAAATACAACATTCTACTTTACAGCATATGAAATACTGCCATTTCATAATGGATTATTGATTACTAATACTAACACATCATAATTTGGCCTGAAACAACTACTCAATTATTCTATTATTATTATTATTAATCTATCCAATTGGTCTAATCCCCAAATCTGCATGTTTTTGGACTCTGGGAGGAAGCCAGAGTACCCGATGAGAACCCATGCACACACAGCAGAAGGGCCCTTGCTCTGACTGGATCGCAAACCTGGGACCTCTTGCTGCAAAGGCAAGAGTGCTAACCACTACACCTATGCAAATATTTGTTAACTGCAGCCCAAATAAACACTGAGTGTAAATCCAGACCTTTTTTCCTCTGTGACAGGACCAGTGATGTTCTCCTGGACGGGACCAGTGATGTTCTCCTGGACGGGACCAGTGATGTTCTCCTGGACGGGACCAGTGTTGTCCTTTGTGACAGGACCAGTGTTGTCCTTTGTGACAGGACCAGTGTTGTCCTTTGTGACAGGACCAGTTTTGTCCTCTGTGACGGGACCAGTGATGTTCTCCTGGATGGGACCAGTTTTGTCCTCTGCAACAGGACCGATGATTTTCTCCTGGAAGGGACCAGTGTTGTCCTCTGCAACAGGACCGATGATTTTCTCCTGGAAGGGACCAGTGTTGTCCTCTGCGACGGGACCTGTGATGTTCTCCTGGATGGGACCAGTGTTGTCCTCTGCAACAGGACCGATGATTTTCTCCTGGACGGGACCAGTGTTGTCCTCTGCGATGGGACCTGTGATGCTCTCCTGGATGGGACCAGTGTTGTCCCCTGCGACAGGACCAGTGATGTCCTCTTGGATGGGACTGGTGCCGTCCCCCTGGGCTGGACCAGTGCTGTCCTCAGACACAGCTCCACTCTGATTGTCTTTTGATGGCTGGGTTTGCTCTTCTTTCAAAAACTCTGCAGCCTCTGGTGTGGGTTTGGAGTGATCGATGGGTGTGACGTCTTTCCCTGCTTTCCATAACTTGTAACGTTCGGGCTGAAACTTGCGTACAAACACGTCCATGGAGATCTTTACAGAGTCCTGACGGCACGAACACTGGGAGGAAACACAAAACAGTACTTTACTCCAAGTTTGAGTCATACATATTGGGAGTAGTACAAAAACTGCTTTGAGAAAAAGATATATTTTTTGTTATGGTTGGCAGTGTTCTCTTCAATGCTGTTATTCTGGTTTAATTTTGAATCTTTGAAAATTGTCAAAGTTAACCAAAAGTTCATATAAGTTACTGGATTCTTTGCATAGGATTAATCACAAGATTAACAATGACAGCTCATCATTCGTACCAGTGTTGCCTGCTTGCCATAATCAATCCATCGCTGAGTGGCGAAGTTGGTGGACTCAGCACAGTTGAAGCCATGATTGAAACCAGCGTGATAAGCAAACGGGAAGGTCACAACAAACTGCCCCGCCTCCTGATTGACCTGAATGAAAACACAACACACAGCATTACGAGGGCTGAATGCTGCTTTTGTTTAAGTAAAGATAAAAAAGAGGCTCACCTTCTCAAATGGTATGCCATATTTCTTCAGGACTGAGGGTGAAATTAAAGTCATCTTGTGGCGCAGGAAGGCTTCACAGCTCTGATTGTTTCCTGGAAAAAAACCTGAAAATACCAAAAACCATAAACATCTGTAAAGCTGACCCTCAGTCCTGGTGATCATGTATCTTAATTTAAACATACTCATTCATTAAAATTAGGAAAACGAGCATGGTATACAGTTGGCTCATGTTTTGGTATGTTGCAATTTATCTATGGAGTTGTGCCAGAACCCACTAATACATACATACATACATACATACATACATACATACCCTTAGCAAGTCGTTCGAGTCTTTTCCCTTGCTCTGGTGGGACCACATACCTGTGGAGCAAAAAGTAGAAATATGTCACGACTCATGATTGCGAGAAAGCAAATGTTGTCTCCTCTTTGATAAGTTTACCAAAAATATAATTTATTCTTATAAATTCAAACTGCAGTGGAGTAGGACGGAATAAACACTACTTGAAAGGTAAATTACTGACAACAGGAGAAAGCTCCAGCTGCTAAAATATAATTATGTTCCACTGACGATCTGTCCAGGGCGTACCCCGCCTCTTGCCCCATGTCAGAGGGTGTTAGGCACCAGCACCCCCCGCGACCCTCATGTGGAGGATAAAGCGGTAGAAAATGAGTGAGTGAGAGTGACAGCCCAACTTTTGTCCAACAAGTCTGTCTGCGAACTTAACACGCCATGTTGAAAATAATATTGAATTTCAAATATAAAGTGACAGCATGATAGAGAATGAAGACTGTAGGGCCTGGTTTCTAACATCTGTCATGTCCTGAGCAATCCAATTGCATGTGGACGGCCTTTACATGTGTCCTGAATGCATCTACTGTGTGCAGACATGAGATTGGGTATGGCGTCCCCCACCCCTTTTTCAAATATCATGATGTCATGTCTGTTTGGGACAGTGTTTCCCAAACTTTCTAAATGGGGGACCCACTCAAAGATGTTGGACTATTGTGACCCAAAGTTAACTTAATTTTAAGCATGTTATCAAAACATATAAACATAAATCTGAACTAAAAGGTTGGGAAAATTCTATAAAATTTGTTTAAGGACCCAGTGTTTGGGACCTATTGGTTTGGGAGTACAAAATTACAATTTTATCAAACTATTATAGTGAACCTATTCATGCCATTATTGTTTTCAATAGTGTAAAATTATTTTTGTTTGTTGTCTGTGTGAGATTTTAATGTCATTAAATGCTTTACAGTGTGATTTTCACTACAAAGCATCTTCGAGACGCTTTAAAAGCACTTTATAGATTGAATGGATCATTAATAACAAGTCAAAGATGTGTCTGAAGTCAATGTGTTATGTGCTGGTGTGAGTAAAGGAAAATGTGTGTTGACCAGTGTTAATATTGTAACAATAAATAAAAACACTGACTGAAACTGCACCTTTTATGCTTAAAAAACAATTGACTGTACCAGGATTTGGGCTCTCCAAAGTGTAGGTAGTTGATGCTGTACAGATCCATGTCCTCCGTGTGCCATGCAAAGGCACTTTTCCACATCCCAAAGTACAGATATGGCGTGTTGACCCCTTTGATCTTGATGCCACTCTCACTCTCCACAGTGTCCAGAATAGTGTTGAGGCGACCTATGTTCCATTCAGTCACATCCTGCGGAGGAGAGACTGTAAAGTAAGGCTAAATTCATACCATTATGTTTTCATTTTAAAAGGCTTTTAACAAATGTGCCATTGTTTCAGGATTAAAAAGCTGGCCCCACATTTTTTTAAACTAAAATGGAGCCAACAGCATTTTCAAGCTCGCCTTTGTAGCAGATGTGATGTTTTTAAAATGAAAACAGAGTAGTGTGAATGTGGCACAAGTCACAAAAGCCCTGACGGAAAAGTAAACAAGAAAACAAGACATTATGAAAAATGGTAGAGAGCATCCTCATAAAACTGAAAGGTTTGTTAATCACTCACAGGATCGTACAGCGTTCCACTAACATCAGCCCCATACAGGGGTGGATTGAAGGTCAGATTCTTCCAGAACTTCCTCTCCAGCTCATCAAAATCCACATATCTGGGATTGCAGAACCTACAAGGAGAAACGCTGTGAGCTTTTCAGAGGATAAACAATCTGGTGTCTCAATTTCACAAGTAACATTTGACAATGTGCACTGACTTGTCCATGTTTGAGGTTTTGCGGAACTCGTGGACGGTCATCGGTTTCTTCTGGATGTTGTACTGTGTGAACAGCCCTGACTGACCCGTCACTACCTGCTGAATGGGAGCAGGAATCACCAGGTCATCGATGTCATCATACGTACGCCTGGGTTTCCAACCTTTAGGTGGAATAACCTGCAGGAGAACAAGGCGAAGGAAACAAAGTGACATCACAACTGTGACACGACTCTGTTGATGTAGTAAATATATGAAGAATCCCTGCATCACAACCAGGTTAAAATTAAACAAAAACAAAGTAGGCAATATGGTCTAAGCCTAGGTCAGCGTAAGCAGTTTTTGTCTGTGCTGGAGTAGTCATCTGTCCAGCAAACAGACCTGAAAACAGATTAGTTGCAATACAGCAGCCAATAGAAGTGACCCCTCTTTCTCAAGTCAAGTCAAGTCAGCTTTATTGTCAAATATGCTATATGTACAACATACAGCACAGATGAAATTACTATCCTCTCAACCCACAGTGCAAACTTAACATGGGGACCCACTTTTCAAAAATGGAAAACTATTGTGGCCCACTGACATAATATTCATTGTGTCAAGAACAAATTATGCATTCTGTAGCATTAACTGATGTCATTTCCAAGACATGCATGTTATTTAAAAGACATACAGATAAGTCTTTCTCTCTTGAAGATTAATATGTAATTTATTTCTAATTCTGATTAAAGGTTGGGGAAAATTTTTGCAAAAAAAAACAAACAAGAAAAATCTCCCATGATCCATTCGTGGGTCCCGACCAAGTCTTTAGGAATCACTGTACTTTTGGATTAATTAATTACAAAGTGAATAAAAATTGGAAAAGCTGCCATTAAATTTTACAGTAGGTAAACGTTACTTTCTGCCCTTTTTCAGTATTGGCTCTACCTTGGTGTATATTGTCTTTTTTCTTTGTATTACATAAAATGACTGAGCAGAAGCTAATCATTACCAAAAGTTGACTTGATCTGATTCTTCCAATTTACTTACTAACTAACATTTACTTACTTAATTTTTCTTTTACCTTGGACTTGGTCCTACTTTATTATAGTAGTGAGGCCGTGTTGAAATCTATCTGAATTCTGTGCAATTCTAGGTTGTTAATTCAGTTGCTCTTGATGAGCAAATGCCTGGAAAGTAATTCAAAAGTAAATAATGAAGCAACACAGTGTATCTCTTAAATAGGAATACTCTTTATCTGACTAAAAGTCCATATATTAAAGCTATCGAAAACTGCCATAAACTTGTATATTTAGGATCACAGTAGCACTGTGATTTTTGCTTGCTGTACACACTTACTATCAGGAAGCAATTATGTGTTTTAAGGTGTCATCTAGTTATATTTTCAACTTGATGTCTGCAAATGTTCATCCAACATTTCCACTTATTTCTCCTTGTTCTTTTCAGGTTGATCTGTTCACTGTCAAATTCTAACTTCCCCTGATCTGTGGATTATCCCAACTACAAACCGTTGCGAGGGATTTAATAGAATCCATAATCCATTAATACAGGGCATTATAATAATTTGATGAATCAACAGACACTACTCACTTTTGCCATTCCAGCTTTGTGTGCTCCTTGTGACTCCATGTATGCAATGTACCGGCTGAAGTCCTTGAACTCCTCTTTTGAGGGTGTGAATGTCATCACCTTAGAGGCGAAGGTTTGGGCTTGCATGTCTGTGGTCATCTTGTCTTGATAGCCTGACCTCAACTCTGTAGAAAAACACAAAGATCGTGAGACGTACTCATGAACATGTAGATTACACTGACAGTTAATGTATGACAGTGTCTGAATGACTTTAAATGTGACATCTTTTCAGCCTGTGACCCTAGTTCCTCCATGTCTGTACAGTCAAGTTGAGCTATGGCTGTATCTTTCTTTCTAATTTATTGCAGGTAGCACAGAAAAAAAACATTTGAAGCATTTTCCTCTCCATATGCACGCATTATAGAGAAAAAGCTTAATGTAGCTTAGTGTCCAAAAATAGCAATCAATCACCACCAAATATCAATCATCACCAAATCGATTAGCGTAGACAGCATCAAAAATTTTATGGTTTTGGCTTTGATTTTTCGAGAGGTCAAGATTGGCAAAACTTGAAGTGTCCGTGAAAAATTTGGCGATGAATGATTGCTTTTTTTGGACATTTAAGCTATGTTAAGCATTTCAGAATGTCCCCAACTACTTACACATTAAAAGTAATGGAAACAAGCCAAAGAAAGTAACTAATAAGAAACAATGCAACTGATAAGTTAAATAAAAAACAGTGCAGAAAATGTCAAAATAAGTGAGGCTGACCTGTGTAATAGCAAGTTAAAAGTTATTATAACACATTATAATAAGTTATTACTATTATGTTTATCAAGACGACTTTGTACTGCATTGGTAACATGGTGTACTTCATTAGTAACTTAAAAAATGATTCAACTAAAAGCTAGTAGCCAAAATTTCAAGAAAGATTTGGGGGCAGAACATGAACCAGATTTGATTCCGCACCTCAGTCTGTGATTGGCCGAAAACTATGTCTGTCTGACTCTCTGGACCAATCACAACGCCGCTTCTCGGAAAAAAATATTCCGCTTGTCCGCTAGCTTACATGCTATCTACGAGATCGATAGCCTGTGTTGCCTCTTCGGAAACTAAAAGTGTGTTAAACAAAAAAAACAAACCACTGTCACAATCAGGAGTTCACGGAAGTAAACGGCATTTTTACACTCAACGTGTGCGGCCTCGCCAAAGCGGACGCCGGTTTATCGGGAGCAGAAGCGAGCGCTAAGTGTGTAGCGGAGTCGGGGATGTGACAGCTGCTCTCCGCTAACCAACTAGCAAACACGGAGCGTCACTTTGAACGCGCACGCACACGAAGTTGCTCTTTCGCGCCAACAAACCGAGCGGCTCCATAGTAACAAACACTCACTTACACGCGCTGAAATGTCGACGACTTCTTTTTCTCTCTCGGGTCAAAGGTAGAAGAGCAGAAACACAGACATCATCAGTTCTAGTGGGGAAGACAGTCCTCCATTATTCCAGTGACGCATGCCCAGTGTGTGTTTGTTTACATGGACCTTAGAGAGGAGGGGCTTCCGTGCTCCCTCCAGCCAATCACAGCGCCCCGTTTTCCAGCCCATGCTTCTGCTTTGTTGTAGTTTCTAAGCTCAGTTCATAAATGAAGCGCACATTAAGGGAATTCCAGCTAGTGAGAGAGCAGAAAAGCATGCGAAACAAGCAGTGAAGAAAGGAGCATTTAAAGTAAACATCAACTGAAGGGAGAACCATAGTTCAATTCAATTTTATTTGTAGAGCACCAAATCACAACATATCTCAAGTCGCTGTACATAGTAAGGCAGAAAACTTTACAATATTATACTGAGCAGAGAAACCCAACAGTTAACACAATCAGCGAACATGAGGCATCGGTGGAGAGAAAAAAAAAAAAAACTCCCTTGTAAGTGCCTCGACCGGTTGGGGTGAAAGGAAAAATGGGAGACAGAAGAGACGGGAGGGACAGAAAAGGAAAGAGGGAGGCAAGGTAGAGACACAAGACAGAGACCAGGAGCAGATATAGAACAGTTGTGTCAAAATAAAAGTTTAGACAGAACAGTTTTGAATCAGTTATGACCATTTACAATCTTGCCCCTTCATATCTGTCCAAACTCCTCCATGTTGCCAGTCCCTCTCGTACCCTCAGATCGTCCTCCACCACCTGAACTAAGAAATATCAATTCACTTCCACACGTCATCCATTTAAGACGTTTAATCCCTTTTTCTTTATGATATCAATTGCACTGTAACCTGTTTAACCTATTTCTTTGTGTATGTCTTTCTTGTGTATGTCTTGTGGTTGTGGGTTCTTTTTTTATTTATTAATCGGAAAATAAAATGCATTATTATTATTAGTATGACATGTTTATAGTACTGCCATCTCATTTATAGAAGCAGCAGCAGAGATTATTTGACAAAAAATTGATACCGATATCAACTTTACTTATAGCATATGATGATACTACTACTGCTAATGATAATAATAGAATAATTAAAATGATCTGGATCCTGCAGCCTGCAAAATGAGGACAGAGAGAGAGAGAGAGGAAGTAAAGGCACAGACTAGGGAGAGAAAGAAAAAGGTACATGCTGTATCTTTATGCCAAAAAATGAAATTAAATATAAATGACATTTTTAATGTTGTGACAATGCATTTTTGAGAACAGTTTTATTGCCATGCATTTCCTTAACACATAGCTGAACACTTCCAAAACAACATTAATAATACTAAATTACTAAATAAAAGATAAATCATGACCAATAAAGGAGTGCTTTCATTAAAACAGTCGGCTTTGTCCCTGCACATCTGTCTGGGTTTGTTTTTCTCCAATGGTGATGTTTACAACTAATAATATTGGTAGTTATGAAAATGAGTCGGCTGAAACATGACTTTCTTTAGATTACTGTAAATGACAATAGTGCTGATGAATCTTTACATTTAAGTTTAAATGGCAGTTGAATTCCATTGAATCCTGGCAGACTTGGGATCAGCTCCAAACGCTGGTTCCCGGCATCAGTGACACGTCAGGGGTTTGCACCACTAAGTCACCCCCCGACATAATTCAACTATGCTTTAAAAAGAACTTGAACTATCCCTTTAACAAACAGGGCTGCATATCCCCTGAGTGTCAGTCAAGTAAAAGACTCCACCACATTTGTATTACAAACCCAGTCAAGTTTATTAACATCAAGATTTTCCAAGACATTTGTTCTGCTTTTTATTAACAAATAGAAAACAGATCATGTATACAACAGATAGGACCACGACAGCACAACTCCACTCCATCCAAAACCTCCTCATCTCATCCAGCGAAAACCCGTCTGTCCCTCTGCAACACAGTGATGAAGTAATAGAGCGGTAACATTATCATACATCAGATCCGGTAACGGCGTCGCGTGTCTTGTCTCTGAAGCCATGTGTGCAAACAGAAAGTCATGAGGTGATTTGTGGGGGATAAACAGTGAAACTCCCTTCTCTGTGTGATGTTTGGTGCAGTGCATAATGAAATGGTGACGTGCCTGTGCTTCGTTTAACGCGACGACAACTGTATCAACAAAATATCTGGAAATATTGTGGAAGGAGAATGAAGTGTTAGTAAATAAGCATGAGTTACTGCACACGTTACACCAATCCTGAAGCCTCTGCATTGGCTACCTGTGAGTTTCAGAATCGATTTAAAGTTCCTTTTTATTGGTTTTTAAAGCTCTTCATCTTTATCTGACTTGCGTTTACCTTCTCGAACCCTCAGGTCTTCTGGTTCTGACCTTCTGATTTTATCGTGTAAAGCACTTTGTGCTACAATTTATATTGGATGGAAAGTGCTATATAAATAAAGTCTCATTGATTGATTAAAAAAGGCTGAACGTGAGAAGAGGAAACACAAATTCACATGTTTTGTGACTTTGCTGAGCTGATGGCCTTACTATCAGTATTCGGTTTTACTTGTGAATAAATAGTGAAACTTAAATCTCCAGTTTCTTCTCAACTCACAGTCACGGCTTTAAAATTCTGCAGTCGTTGAAAACAAAAGCCATTTTTCCAATTCAAGGTATCCAGCTGATCCAGCATTGGTACAAATTGTATATTTTAATTGTTTTAAAGCTTAGGTCTGTAATTTGGTCCTCTTCACATCCTTATAACCAGTAATAGATCGGATTTTCTGAAAAATAAGAACAATAGACGGGTGTCTGTAGCCTGTACAATACTGGAATAAACACTCAAACTCTAATTTTTTTTATTCTGACCTGGAATGGAATGATTGGCCGGTGTACCTGTCTGTCACTCTCTGACCTACCCTGTCCATTCTCTCACAGCATGTGACCAAAGTCTTCACAAAAAAAGCCAGAGAAGCGGAGGCCATAGCCCGAAGTTAGCGAGCGAGTCGTGGAAAAAATGGCAGCCAAAATGAAAAATTCCACTCCATGTGACTTCCGGTGTTTGGGGGCGGAGCTTCAAAAGGGGGTGGGACATATTGTACAGTAGGCGTAGCCTGCTACCGCTAGTTTCTCCACACTCGCTTACCCAAACTTTATGCTCACTCTTTCTCACATGTACGAGCCCTTAAATACACATAACGGGAATCTGCCTTCTTCCTGTATCTCTCTTTCTCTTTTGGAACATTCCGTCTCCCACTTCCCTTCTCTATCTGTTTGGCTGCAGGTGAGTTGGATTCAGGCCGGAGCCTCCAGGTCTATCCCATCTCCATAAGTCTTCTACTTACAGTCTACCTGCCTGTTACTGGCAGTGACAGCAACATGGAGAGTCAGATTTAGCTCCAGCTTCCAATGTAATCCACTGCTCTCTTCTACTGTTTGGCAACAAAAATAATCTCCATCTGATTATTGGTCCGTTCTGTGTCGTGATCAGGAAGTTTGTTGGTTTACGTCGTTTCACTGGATTAGTTGACAAAGAATGCGCTTTGTGCAAAAATGAGGGTCATGTTCTGCTTTGAGTCTTGGTTGAATTCTAGGAAATAACCAACCGCGTAGTGGCTAGCATTGTCGCCTCACAGCAAGAAGGTCACCAGTTCGAATCCCGGTTTAATTGAGGGCCTTTCTGTGTAGAGTTAGCATGTTCCCCATGTGCGCACGTGGGTTTTTGCCGGGTTCTCCGGTTTCCTCCCACAGTTTATAAACATGTAGAGGTTAATTGGACACATTTAAAGGTTAAATGATGACCTGCGCAGGGTGTGACCCCGCCTTTCACCCTGTTGGATTGGCTCCCGCAGCCCCCGCGACCCTCATGTGGAGGAAAAATCAGTAGAAAATGAGTGAGAACTTGCAATAAATGTTGTGTTTCCCTTGATTTCTTCTCGGTTTTCATGCAGTGACCTACATTTTAAGTTGTCGCAAATATTTCACAAAGATTCTCAAGATGACTGAGCCGAGTCTACCTGAATCCATCAGCCTCATATTTTTCTGTGTGTTCAGATCTGTGGCGACTGAGAGAGTCGGCTGTTTGGGTGTGACTCGTCTTAGTTTATTATTTAGCTCTTTATTTATCTGTTTATGTTATATCACCGCTCTGCTGGATGTGAAGACAGGAAGCCAAAGCCACATTTCCCTCTGACCAGGTCCACTGCAGTAATGATAACGTCAGACTATCGTATATACTGTATATCTATGGTAGAAAATAAAATGATTAGCAGCTGTGAGTATAAGCTCTGCAGTATTAATAAATCTGAGCATGTTGAAAATACATGTTCTTAGTGCTAATAGAAATAATTAAAAGATAAGCAAATTAAAAAAAAGACCCATTAAGACATATAGTAACCAGTGTAAGTGATTACAAAATCATTTCTAAATATCCATAAAAACATAGTAATGATGAATATAAATGACAATAGCAAAAAAAAAAACAAAAAAACTTTTTTTTGCTATTGGGAGGAGGCAGAAATCGGGGGTGATGGGAGAATGAGGCATGACTATTATCTTTTTTACTTTGGGAGGTTTTGGTGTTGGTTTTGTGGCAGAATCATGGTACCAGTCCAGCGGAGGGGGGGGGGTCGTCCTGTTCCCGCTCCTCCCCTGTTTTGTTGGGTAGTCCCCCCCCCCACGCTCTTCCTTGTAACCTCCTCATCAGGCTGCAGGAGCCGATGGAGCTGAGTGGATTATTATGGCTCAGAGGAGACACCAAATTCTTCTGGGGGTTATCTGTCTGGGTGGGGTTATGTTGCATAGTGATCGAAGCTTCCCAGGTACTCCAGAGAAGCCCGGTAACACAGTTGATACTGGTCCTGTAGAGACAAAACAGGGAGTTAGTCAGCGACATTTAAAGGGACAGTTGCAGTGGCAGCTTGTGACAAGGCCCCACCTGTACCGATTAAATGCAGGAAACCACGGAATTCCTGTCTGTTAATCACAAAACTCTCACTGACAGGTGACTTACTGAGGGCACCAGCGTGTGCAGAGCTGTAACCTGAACTGCCGCAAATCACTATCTTGATTTGATCCTAGCTGTTTTCAGACAAGAACTAAGAACTAAGAACTTTTAATCTTTATAGGGAAATTCAGTTGGTCATGCAGCCCACAAAATAAAGACAGTAAATAAAGGCAAGTCTAAAGGGTAGTGCAATCAAACCTAAAGGATAAGGTAAAAAGATTATTGATTATTGTTCAGGCAAAGGGGTACAGCTTGACTTTAGCATCTGGGGAGGGGGGATGATGATTTACTCAGCCACTGTATATTTTCTGGAAATGATTAGGAAGGACTTAAAGGTGCCGGAAAATATTTTGCAGCAGCTTTTGCCTTCTCATATACAGCCCCTCCCAGACAATTCCAGGAAAGTTTCTGGACTTCCTTTTCATGTCAGTAGGAAACTTATCTTCCATTCCTATTGATACAACTCATTGACACAAGTCCTTTCCTTCCCACCGTCCAGCAGCAGAGCACCGTACCTCTGTCTGCACCATGGCCGGCCTCTGAGTTCGGAGAGTCTTGACAGTCTGGAAAAGATCGACCACTCCTTCATACCTCATCCGCTCCAGGACGATGCTCAGGGTGATGAACACACCAGTCCGTCCAACACCAGCACTAATGAAAAACACATTATTAGACCCTAATGTCAAAGCAGCATGTTCACCACACAGTAGCACAGGAACACATATTCATGTACTCATTTCTTATGAGCATTGTAAGCATATCTGCTCTTTATGACGCAATAAAATGAGGAAAAGCAGATTTTGTCCACTTAAAACTAGGCTCGCCACATAAAATCTATGCTAACTTTAAGTGTACACTTTCTTGAGAATTTTGTTTGTGTTGCTTTATCAACTACTCTCTCTCCCACACCAAAGCCCACTGAAAAAATGTGTAATTTTAAACTGTTGACACACTGCTGCCTCCATCAGTAGCTACATTTGGGGGTTTATATTATTTAACTTTAATGTTTTAAAGTGCTTTATTTGGATTTACCCACATAGAGCAGCAGATGCGGTGCCACTGTGAGCTAAAAATACTGATTTTCTCTATGCACTTTGGTGCAGAGTGCAGATTTCAGTTGTCTGAAGGTGCATTCACACCTAATGCAATTTTTTTTATCAGTGAAATGTGCTTAACTTGGTCAAGTTGAAATATATGAAGTTGAGCACAGAACCTGCATGAAGCCAATCAGAGTTGAGAGAGTTCAGCAGATCCTGCTCCTCACATTCACAGTTTCCTTTGCCATTTAAGCAGCAGTACACCACATACAGGCGTAAATGTCAAGTGACAAGTGAAACTCTGATTGGCTCAATTTGTGCCTTTTATATGCTGTGTAACTAGAAACGAGTGCAGTTGGACACGCTGTAATCCATTCGCACCACAAAGTTCAGACCATGTGCTTATAGATCATTTAAATGGGGCCCATCATTTCAGTCAACAGCTGCTTTGGACTGAATAAGAATGTATTTATCCATTCTGTCAAACACTGTTCTGACATTACTGATTTTCTGAAAACAGCTGTGCTGGGTTGTCTGAGAGGGATTGTGGGAATAGGGTCGTTACACTTAGCGAACCTGACTAACTAAAACAGCAGCACGAGTGATAACATATCACTCAATATGTTTTATATTTGTGAATCAAAGTGTTGATTCCACTTTCTGGTGTGTTTTCATTCACTGACTTGCAGTGGACAGTGATTGGTCCATCTTGTCCAAACTGCTCCTTGGTTTTATGGACTTGGCCGATGAAGTCGATGAATCCCTCTCCAGTTTTTGGCACTCCCTGCTCTGGCCAGTCTGTGAACTGAAACTGTCTGATGGTCCTCGACTGACCGTCCTGACAAGCACAAAGGAAAATGGACACAGGTATTGTCAGGAAGTCACACAGAAGTCTACAGCCCACATTTGATTCAGCTGGGGGTAATGAGGCATTAATGTGCTGTTAACGTTCCCTTCAAAGCAGGTAGTAGAGATCTTGTTGTGTTTAAAAAGTCATTTACATAAAACTGTTTTCTGGTTGTGGAAGAAAAAGAAAAGGAAATACTCTACATCTACATTTATTTTGTTCTTCAATCAACATATTCTCAGGACGTGGTTTGGGGGCCACATTTATTTTGTGCAGAATCATGTGAAATTAACAAAATAATAAGTAATAAAATATGTTTTAAAGGCTCCTGTCGTGTTTACATTGCTTCTTTTGAATTTATTATTTGCTGCACAGTTATATTTTCCACCATTAGTAGTTTTATCCCCCCCCCCTTTGTGAGGTGTATAATTCTTAATGATGAATGCAATGTGTTTGATTTGGGGCTACAAAGACTAACTGATTAATCAATTATCATTGATGACCAAATTAACTATTTTGATAATAGATCAATCCATTTGAGGTTTTTTTTCCAATATTAAAACACTTTTTTCCCCAGCTCCTTTCTCTTCACTGCTCATGTAATAGTTTATTGGTGTTTTGCATTATTCGGCATCCCAAGTGTTGCAATACTGCCTTCTTCTCCTTCGTCTTCTCCTCTGTGCCTCGTTCATGAACCAGAGGTTCACGTCACAACGGCACAGATTCCAGGAACATTACTAGTAAAACTGGACAAGGTAACAGAAATGTAATGCAAGGAAACAAGTTGTGCATCATCAGCAGATGTTGCAGATCCAGTTTCATGCCTCTGTCACAGCAGTGAACTCTGTGACCCGTGTGAGGAACATGCAACACAAACCCTCCCAGTTAAGTGCACCAAATAAAGAAAAACCCAAAAATACAGAGACCTTTTATGTGGAATGAACGAGTCACTCTGCCAGCAAAAACATGCTTTGTCATAAAAATAGTGTCCTAAGTGTCTCTGTCCTTTCCAGTTATGCTGAAGCAAACGTTCGGCAACAGTGTCACTGCAGTGAACTCACCCTGGCGTCTGTGACTTTGAACTCTCTCAGGATGTACTGAGGCATGTTGTACTCAGCCATCGGGTCCACAACAAAGTACTGGTATCGTGCGGAGCGCTCAGCGGGCCAGTACTGATGGCACTTTTCCTGAAGGATGGAAAATGGATGGATAGATTTCAAGCATGTGAAACCAAAATGAACCACTTCAGTGATAAAGACAGTATTTTAAGGGATTGTACTGGTTTTCTGAAATGTGGTTGTACTGACATGTTATTAGCACTGACGTTGCCGAGGGCGACACTGTCAGCCTGAGACACAGATGTTTGCTCTTATTAAAAACATGGCTAACAATGGGGACATTTCCAATCCAATCCAACTATATTTACAAAGCACTTTAAAAACAACAGCAGGAACAAAGTGCTGTATATCAGATATAAATAAAATATAGAAAAATACTACCTTAAAGATCTCAAAAACAAACAATAAACATAAAATAAAATAATAAAATACTGTAGAGAATATTAAATACATATATATATATATAAACAACGCAAATAAACAAGTTGTCAAATAAAAACAATAAAAAGAGGTCAAATCAGTGTGTCATTCCGGTGTCAAAAGCCAAAGAGTAAAAGATGCATTTTGAAAAAAAGGACAGTAAAGGAAAATTTGGAAAAATACATTTTAACAACTTAGCAAAAGGCTGCTTACGTCTACAAAAACTTAAGAATATGATTTGCTGCAGTTTCTTGCTGTTAGACAGCCTTTTCCAGCTTGAAACTAATGTTTAAAAAGTCCATAGAGAAAATCAGGCTTTTTAGCTCACAGGGAAACTGGGAGCCGCTGGTCTATTGTTGCCTTGTATGAAAAGTTTGTGACAATTAATTTAAAAAAAGAAAAATTAAAACCCCAAATTCATTACATAACATATATGAACTTCCTAATAGAAGCAAAAGTGGTTCAACACCTACTGTGTGCCATGATGTAAAATCACTGATTTACTCTATGGAGTTTGGTGCACAGAGTGTTTACAAAGTTTACAAAGTGACACAAACTTCAGTTTGTGGAGACAAAATGCTATGTAATGGTGAGAGATAAAGATTAAAGATAAACATATTGACATATCAAATTTTATGTCTTAAGCACGCCCCGTTAACATGCTGATGATTTGGTAGCTCATTCAAAGGGCTACAGTTAGTTTATATATCATGTCATTATAGTTTTAATGACATGATATGCAGTGGGACTCCGGTGCCTCACCCGTCCCATCTCGCGGAGCTTGGTGAGCATGACGACGATGGTGGAGTTGTGCTCCCACAACATTCTCCAGAAGTCCTCTGTGGTCTCTGATAACGGACCCTGGGTGGCCACGTATGCTCTCTGCTGCCTGCAAATTAAAACAGAAACACGTCTGCGTTTACTCCTCTGGGTTCTGGGCTCTTATTTCGATTCCATTTCTTCCTTGTCAGCCCAGTCAGTGAAGGGTCTGGTGCTAAATAATGATGCTATACATGTGTTGTTCCACTGTAAGCAATCAGAAACGTTTAACACTGTCAGTTTGTCTTTCAGGCTGATATTGGGCGAGTTTTGTTTGTGGACATGCATGGATGGAAGATCCAGCTATGGAGTGGAGAGTGGCAGACGTAAGTCCTTAGTAAGTCACCTGCCGCGTTTGAAGTCAAGTAAACAGTTATGTGATCCGCTGTCAGACAGACAGGTATTATTTGCATTCCACATTTCCACACAACTGTGAGTTTTGAAGCTCGGAGATTTGGAAATACTGCTGGCCCCTTTTTATTTTGAAAACTCCACTGCTGCTGATTTTAGTCTGGACAGAGACAAAAGAAGACGCTTGGACATGACACGTCAGTTAATCACAGTTGCTTCATGACTGGACCTGATTGGTCACAACTCCACAGTCAGTTATGAATTAAAAGGGCTGTTAACAGCAACTCTTTGGCTCAGTTTCAACTTGTTTTAGTTTTCCTCTTTTTATTTTGTTTATCTGTATATTTTATTTTGATTATACATATATATACCACAGATAATAAAGCTAATAAATACACACTGATTGGAAAACTGGGTGATGAAAACTTATACCAGTGAAGCAGAAGTGAACTAAGGAGGCCAATGGCAAAATTTGAATCTAATAGCTGGTGTTTGATCAGAGAGGGCAGTAGATGCACTGATTTTTATCACAACATGTACAAATAACATTAACTGGATCCATATGCACTTGTTTACACCTGAAAAATCTGGTTTGGAGGTTTAGTTACACTTCACTATGTCTTGCCAGGTTGTATATGAAAACTGAATATCCACTATAGGTTTTATGGCATTAATGCCCTCTCATTCTGCAGTAATCCTGCAAAAAAAGACAAAGTGCACTCTTTACCACAGTGCATGTGGTAAAGAGTGCTGAATTTCACTCTTTACCACATCCATTTAACAGCTTATTAGTATTAAAGTAGTTCAGCAACATCCCATGATTGTTGAATGGACCTCTTAGTTGTTAAATATTTCATTTTATGCTCCCCTCACAATGGATTTGACGAGTCAGCTGTTGCACTGCTTTTGCCTGACAATCGACCCCCTTTTTAACAGCACTGTTTAAGGCCAGATGCCTTCACAGCTGCTCCACCCGGCTCTGGGCCAATCACAGCATGCAACCACTTGGTGGCAGTGCTGAGCCATGCAGCGCAGAGCTCCATCTCCAGTATTTCTGTTACCTGGTTCCATCAGAGCTCAGTGATGTGTTTGTGTAGCAGTGCCACTGTCGTACTCTCCGGATTTCCTCTCTGCACCAGGCTCTCCGGCCATAACTTGAATATTTCAAAATACAACAACCATAAAAACTTAAGAAGCAAAGCTACTGTGTTGTTGGACTTGGAAAGCTGGAGAGTTTGTTTAAAGAGATCCTACAGTTGTTGCTTTTTGTTTTGAAGTGTAGTTGTCTGAGGTATTGACAAACAGTCACCACTGATATCACTGTGTGTACTACCATTGCCAAGAAGATTTTAGCCATTAAACAAAAGGCTAACTAAATAAAATATCTACCTGGTTAAGTCCAGTATAACTTAAGAATATATTAAACACTTTTTCTCATTGTTAGATGTCCTTTTCTGACTGGATACTGAAACTTGTTCACCTTTGAAATCAGCTCATTCCCTGCACCAAAGTCCAAAGTTACAAAGATAAAAAAGGCAGATTTTCTCCATGGACTTTGATGCAGGAGAGCGAACAGTTTATTTTCTAGTTAGAAAAGGTTATCAAAAAGCTCAACACAGCAAAGAACACATCCTTAAAGGTCACATAGAATTTTCTTTTTGAACCAAAAATCCAGATTACTGATGTCTACTTAGAAAAATTAAATAATATTTATGGTCAAAAACTTCATAGTCTCTTCGGATTAAGCCAGATTATTGCTGCTCTCTGCCAGGCTCTGAACAGGCACTCTGTTTCTGAACTAATGCCCGCCCCCCAGAACACTGAGTCTCTTGTGATTGGCCAGCTACCAGCTGACTGACTGCTCCACAGTGCTTCTTCTTCTTCTTCTTCTTCTTCTTCTTCTTCAGGTTGAATGTTCACACCCATGACCAGCAGTAGCTGTTGGGGGAGGGTTCGTTGCACGTCACATAGTTACTAGTTACTATGTGACGTGACTAAACTGGACTTTTCGAAACCGCTTGCTCGAGCGCAGGTAAACAGAGAAGCCCTTCTTTCTTGGCTGATCTTTATCGTGACACTTTAGTGATGTTTAGATACGAGAAGGACCAGAAAACATCAGACATTCGATTTTCCGGTGAATGTCCTCTTTAAGATGTAACTGACTTCAGTAGGTGTACATTTTATGAGATGAGACTTTCGTTCATGGGTTGAAATCAGTGCAGCAAAATCAGCTCTGAATATTTATCATTAACTCAAACAACCACATTTTAAGAGGAACTAAACCTCTAAACCACATTTTCAGGCATAAACCAGTGTATATGGGTATTTAGAAATGTCAGTTACTGCTTCCTCCTCTCCCTCACTCAGCTCTCAGCCCACTGGGTGGCACATTTACTTTTACATTTACTAGTTCTGGCTCTTGAATGAATAAATGGATGTGGGATAATGGAAAATTTTACAAAAACTGAGAGACCTATGCTAGGACATAGAGCTATTTTTAGATTTTAATTAAAGGAAGGTCAGATGTTGGGCATTTAATACGAGAACTGCATAATCACTGACCACAGTGCAATCAAACTAACAAATAGTTTGGCTGCTAATGAGCACTCCAAAACATTACATTGTTTTGACCTGCTAATGTTCCTATGTTATTGTACACCATATTGAAATTCAAACTTAGACTTGGAGACATTAGACTGGGTAAACTCAAATATTTTGGCTTTGGAAATAAGAAGGGAACCAATCCACGCCGAGCAGCTCTTGTAAACATCCAACATCAGCTGTCTTTTGATTTGGTGGTTGATTCCATTTTAATTGACTTGCTCCACAGAGCTCCGCCAGGCAAAGTCGTTAGACGCATTACTAGAGAACCATCGCTCAGAGAACCACCACACAGTATATGTCATCCAGCACAGTCAAGCTAAGGGCGTAGTCCGACTAAGAGAGGCAATCGGACAACTTGCAGAGTCTGAATATGTGGAGAAGAAAATCAATTTATTGACCATGTATGTCTGGCTCGGCTCCACTCCTGTAGGTGGCGCTGTATCTCTCCATGAGCTAGTGTATATTGAAACAGTTTCCTTTCCTTCTACTTCTGGGTCAAAGACTGGAGAGGAAATTTTGACTGTAGTCTGACTAAGCATATACATCCAGGAGTAATCGGACTATGAATTATGCAGGAATGTTAGTCTGACAAACAGTAGCTCGATTTATTGTCTTAGTCTACTGGTCTGATTGGTTGCAGCAATCAATGAGATTGAGATGTGGTCAAGAATTAGCCAGGCTAGAGGGACATACCTTAGTTTATTCAAAAACTGATGAAAGGCCTTCAAGATGTTAATAGGACAATTCTGACCCACTTCAGCTTTCTTATGTAACACAGGATTATTAGGCTCATTCCAAGTGCACTCACACGCAGAATGTCCTTTAAATTACGCTTTACATAATCTGAACAAACTGTTAAGACAAAGATGAGATGTCCAAGCCAAAGACGAATCATTTGTGTGACTCAGTACCAGGAACATCACAGTATTTGTTCCAATTTACATAAAACCTGTCAACAATGGCACAGTTGCATATTTTAATAGGCTGTTCTACGGGGAGTCATAAGTGTGTTGTAACAGATAATAATTGGTTTAAGCAGGGAGTCCATTCCATTTAATCCGTCTCGAACACAGAGCTAATGGTACCCTGCCGCTGCTGCTTCACTCTCTATCTCACACCACCGTGGACTGGACGACTGCAGCTGATACACACAGAGGTCACTGGACACCTGCACTAATCTCCCTGAACACGTCTATGCCTTGAGACCTTAATCTGTGCTAATCCACACTGTGCACTTTAAAGGCTGAGCTCAGAGTGCTGCAGCTCCCCGCCTCTCACCTTCTCTTAATTACTGCTACAGGAATTAAAGAGGAATTACAGGACAATCCTGCCTCCTTCCTCTTTCTCCCTTAGGTGGTGACATGCCCAGGGGACTTCATTAAGCGCTGGCAGCCGAGGATGTGATACACCCAACCCTCGGTATAAGTAAAAGAGGAAGTCCTGATTCATTAGCCCCTGCTTTCCTCTGCTATAGTGCACTGGAAAGTATACAGTTCCACTTAGTGCTTAGGTTTTTCTTAAAAGACTGGCTGTGCTTCTGAATCACAAATACTATATCAGAGCTGACGTCTGATGTGTCTCTTTGAACTGTCACACACACACGTGTGTTCATACACACACACATGAACTCCACTAAGTCACAGACAATGGTTTTCTTTAGTTTAATGAGCTGAAAATCCAGGCTGCAGGTAAAACCAACCGTACAGGTATAGCAGGGCATGATTTTTTGTTTTTTCTCAGAAATTCTTTAACAAATTTTAAGCATAATGGAAATTGTACCATACCATTGTGCTTCTCTTGGCACTAATCTTTAGAAATCGGGGTTGCTGATGGTTGATATACATATGATGCTGATTATTTTTTTGTAGATTTTCTTTTATTTCCTACCTCCAACTTCAACAACACACACACACACACACACACTAAAGTTTAGTTTGACTCAGTCCCACATATAAAGTTCTGTTGTCCCAAATACTCACTAGAGCAGGTGTGGAGCGGGAATAAAAATCAACCCAATACCAGAACCCATCTGCATACACACTGTCCCACATGACCAAAGTCACACTTTACATGGATCAGTTGTAGATCAAAGCATGAAACAGAAGCTCTGTTTAGTGTGTGACATTAGAGGCTAACTTTATACTGTGACTGTATCAGGAACACTTCCTCACAAAAAAAGTACTGCAACACACTTTGTTGGTCCGCACCTGATGGAAGTTTCAGTAAGTTCATGTTCACAAAGGCAAATCTCAAACACACGATAAAAGTCCTGTGATCAGGGCTCAGTTGTTGGTCAAACGTGTAGGCTGGCCAAAACACAAATCAGTTTGCAGTTTCTACGTCATGAAGTGTTTGGTGATGAGCAGTGCCCCCTAAAGGCCAGCTACTGTACATCCTCAGTGTTGTCATCCACATTCTTCATTGAGATGCAGAGATAACTGGAAGGAGAACCACTGATAGCAGAAATTCAGACGACCGTTAAACGGTGTCCGTTCACCAGGTCTGCAAGGCTCCAACTCTTCCTCCTCCACAGAGAAGATGATGCATGTAACCTAGCTAGCATCATCAACCCCAGAACACAGAGAAAGCAACAATGTGTCGCTGTTTCTTGCCCATGGACGGGCGGATGAGGGCAACCCCTGCAGCTCAGGACCCTCAGTTGGTGGCTTCGTGTCACTTTGGCGTGACAATGCTTGGCTATATGTGCTAGTTCACCTGCAGAGGAAGAAGAGTTGGGACCTACCAGACACAGAAGATGGAGGTATTGTTCTCATTACATCTATCAGTGGCTCTCATCAGGTTTCTCCCTTCTCCTCACTGGCAGATGTAGATGAGGACTCTCAGGCTATAACCATAAATACTATGCTTCCAGTGAACGGTGTGGATGAAAGTCGTCAGAGACCACCTCTCTCAGGCTGGTCAGTCTTGGACTATGTTAACACCAACCCAAATAAACCATACTAAGGTGTAAATGTGGTTCAACCGGACTTAACAAGGCTGTTTTGAACTCATCTTGAGTTTGGTTCAATGTAGGACCACTGGGTCCATTTTAGTCTGGACCCCAAAAGAAACAGCGGTCTGACTTCTCACCTGTATCCGTCAATGAAGCTGGCATTGATGTAGTCCGAGCCCTCCACCCCTCTGATTGGCTGCAGGCAGACGCGGGTGGACTCAAAAGGCATGATGTTCACCAGGCGGTTCTTAAATTTGTTACACAGCAGGTTGGCACTGATGAATCTTGAGGTATGTGCTTTGGAGTTGGCCAGTTTCTGTGGAGAGGCAGAGGCAGAGACACATCAGACGGCTGATCCAGCATCTGCTGTCTCCTCCAAGTGCAACAAGCGAACATGAAACTGATTCACTGAACACGATCCTCTTTGTTCTCTGACTTTTGATGTGTTAAAATTCATGTTGAATACAAGTAAAAAAAACAAGACGCCTAATATACACTGTGAGCTGCAGTTGACAAGCTGCCGCCAATGCATGTCTTACCAAGGAGAAGACAACTTCTGAAGAGCCAGTTGAGTGAGGAGGGGGGACTTTGTTGACAGGGTCTAGTGATTCCTTGGCACTACAAGGGCACGTGTCAATATGAGACAACTTTTCAATAAGCTAATTATGCTCTGTTCAGATTTACAGTTGTCCTGCTTGCTCGAGCAAGAAGCATAATTTAGATTGGGCAACTCCTCCTCCTCCTCCTCCTCCTCCTCCTCCTCACCAGATGTGGTTGGTTAAATCACCATGGTGCAGCTAGGTGCAGGACGATCAGTCTGCTGGTGATGGTGGAGTGCTGCAGCTCACCCTGTGTTAAACCATCTAACCCCACAGGGCCATATCTTTATTCTGTCAGACATCCAGTGGGTCTGGGTCCTTCCTCACTCATCTAACATCCACAGCCTTTTCTCCAGCCCGACGTCTGCAGCTCAGAGGTTGAGCTCTCGCCGAACTCGGTTCTGTTACACAGACTGAACGTCTAATGTCTCATGTGATGTAGTACTGTATATACAGTCACTGGTCTTCTTAATGTAAAGTTATTCACCATATTCATTTATAGTAACTACATTTTTTTTTATACTATGCTACATCTCTGTACATTACTGTATATACGTTCATCATCTTTATATACAGTCATTGAAAGTCTATAGATTCAGTCACTGATCATCTTCACGTACAGTCTTTGATTGTCTTCACATATGGTCATTGTCTTTATATCTAGTAACTATTCATCTATATATACATTGAATAATCATCTTTACAGTCAAATACAGTCAATATATGTCTTTATATACAGTCACTGAACATCTTTATTTACAGTCAATAAATGTCTTTATATACAGTCACCGATCGTCTTTATATACAGTCACTGATCGTCTTTATATACAGTCACTGATCGTCTTTATACACAGTCAATATATGTCTTTATATATAGTCACTGATTGTCTTTATTTACAGTCAATAAATGTTTTTTTTGGGAAAAAAGCAACTGTTCAGTGATATGAGCTTAAAAAGATTCAACCATGATATTAAAATTATAGTATTTGTGATGGCCTTTCACAGAACATCAAAACAAAAGTGTCTGTGTTGACATATAATGATATATTGTTTACAACTAAAAAGTATGAATCCATTAATAAAGAAACAGTCATATCTTTAGTGATACGAGTGCCACCTGTCTCTATCCTGGTAAGAGTTCAAAAAATATCCTTTCAAATTAAACTCGGACATGGGACATGTGAAGCACAACGTGGATGATTTTGTGATCAACATTTCAAAATGAATTACAGACAAATCAATAATGGATGTGGTGAATATTGTTCCTCTGTTCCCATTCGGTTTTAGACAAGTTGATGGAATCTGAGTCACTCAAAACCTAGTAAGTTAAAAATCCTATTTTCAGTCAAATTAATTACAAAGTGAATCATTATGGATTTATACATTTTTTTTTATCTTGTTTAAAATTGTTTATTTAGCCATCTGCTCCTTTTAAAAATGATTTTCTACAGTTGAACCCTTTAGTGCCATAGTGAGCACAGATCCTGCTGTAGAGTCCTGGCATTTATTTATCATTATGAGTAGTTTGAATAATTAAAAGTAAACTAATAACTGCAATGTTCAAATGTAAACACGGTGTAAAACAGCAGCAGGTACATGTCACTAAATGCGTCACTAAACTGTTTTGATATTGATAAAATCCCAAAGAGGCCCAAGACTTGAGGGTGTTTTGTGAGTTAAAACTTTGGCAAAGTTGAACTTCTTCATTTACTGACATAATGATGATGTTATTTCTGTGAAATTCGATTTTCATGACTTGTTTTCCCTGTTGCAAACTAATAAAAATGCCATTAATTCAAATTAGAAGGATCATGACAGAGAAAGGTTTTAGAACCACTGGGTTTTCTCCTGCAAGGTCTTCATTTCGATTGGCAAAGTCAACATTTAAGAGCTAAAGAAAGAGCCATTCCAACAAACCATGCTCTCCAAATTAAAGTCCCTCTAAAACAAAGACACAGATTCTCCTATTCATGTATTATATGTTAGAAAATAGAGGCTGAGAATATGTGAATACAGTTATAACTGAGTAAAGACTGAACACAGTTTCTGTTCAGGATTTTTTAGGCATGTCTCGATTACGCACTGGAGCCAAAGTTAACACGACTCATGATATAAAAACTTTCAATGAGCTTTATCAGCAGTTGCAAAACATGTGGAAAAGCTCCGACACTTTCAAAATTCAAAATTGCAAAAGATGAGAAAATAAAGTAGAGAAGAAGTCCAGACTCCAATAGGAGTGTCCTGTGGACTCACATACACACTTTAAAATGGACCACAGCATTTGAACGTCACTTCTCCTGTTTGTTGAACAGCAAGTTTGATAGCAGTCTTTTAAACATTATAACCTGTACAGTCATGTTCTGTCTCCTGGCTGGTGTAGTTTTGGTTTTGTTTTTTCCTGTTTTATTTTGTGTGTTAACTTCCTTTTCCCCCCTAGTTCATTTTAGTTACCTTTTTGTTTGTAGGAGGCTGGCTGCACGGCTGCACGGCGGCTGCACGGCTGCTGCACGGCAGCTGCACGGCTGCACGGCTACACGGCAGCTGCACGGCTGCACGGCTGCTGCACGGCTGCACGGCTGCTGCACGGCTGCGCACTGAGCCTAACCCTCACAGCTGCTCCTCATCTCCTCATCAGAGGCACAGACTATTTAAGCCTGAGTTTCCTGGTTCTCTGCATCTGTGCGTATCATCACAAGTGTATGGTAACTCCAGGTCTCCCTGCTCCATGTGCCTCATTCTAGTTTAGTCTTTTTCCATTTGACTTTACCAATCATCGATCGTGCCTTTTTTCTCCTTTTTCCTAGTAAACCTGATCCTGAGCTCCGCCTTGCCAGCCGGCCAGCCTCAGCGCTTTTTGTTTAGTTAATTCATGGACTGGTTCACTTTTTGTTGTATTTTGAATACATTTTTGTAACCTTTTTCATCAGTTCTCTGCCTTATTTGGGTCCACCTTTAGTTAATTATTGATTCACTACGTGAATCATTACTTGTACAGAAACACTGAGTTCAGCACCTCCAGCATCTCAGAGCTGAGAGCATTGCTGAATCTTAGTCGTGCTGGAACTGTATAATGGAAAAGCACCATAACACATTTTTTTGTGACGCAACAAAGTCAGAAGCAAGAGTTTTATGACTTTACAGGGAACAACCACAAAGGTAAGGCAGCTACCTTGAACTCCAGTTCCATGGTGGTGACGGTCTCTCCTGGAGGGATCTGGGTGAGCTTCTGGATGTGGGCGTACAGGTTGCGGGCAGGGACCTCTGTGTTGCCGCACACGGCAGCTTCCAGCAGGGCCTCGTGGATGAATATGTACTGCTCCTCCGTCTGCACCATGTAGTTCCTCTGAGCTCGCATACACGTCACGTGGCCATAAATGTCCACCGACTTCTCGTGTTTCATCCTCTCCAGCATGGCCTCGATCACGATGAAGCAGCCTGTCCGGCCCACACCGGCACTGACAGAGCACAGGGAGAAAACATGGTCCACACTGATTATACAGAACCACCTTACAACACTTGTATAAGCATTTATTTTAAGAAAATCCATTATAAGCTTCAACTTTTGAGAGAGGAATAATCATTAGCACAAAAAGTGAAAAAACTAAGGCATGTAATAACCAAAATGGCTGCCAATGATGTGAACAACTCTATCCTGACTTCATAAAACTGTGTATTTTCTCTAAAAACTGCAGGAAAGAGCTTTAAGACATTTGTGTGTTGCACATTTCTGAGCTTGTGTGTTTGTCCAGTGGTGTCCTAAGGTGTAAAACCTCTATTTTAGGCTTTAAAACCTCCGATGCTGACCGTCACACATGGGTTAGTCAAGCCGCCTGAACACAGTTGTGCCATTTTTGCTGTTTGTGCAACTGGTGCACTGGTTTGGGAACTCGACAACTTTGAAGCCTCCAGTTTAATATCAATATCAATATCAAGTCATCTGCACCCATGAAACTGTGCCCAATTTGACCATAATTTACATGCAGTCAAGACGTTCTGCTATTGTTTGAGACAAAGGACAATAGTTTTTCTACTGACATTATCAAAATGTTAAAATATTTTTGAAAAGATTTGGATGCAGAAACAAATAGCGGTAGATGTTTTGCCTAAAAATTATTGATTTTATTGAATAGTTTTTATGTATATTTTATTCATTTATTTTGTTTGTGTATGTGTGTAAGGTTGTATCTGTGCCCTGACCTACTTGTACTGCTGGCCATGTCATTGAGTTCTCATTCCTGGTAACAAAATCGTACACAAGGAAAAATGAAAAAAGGAAGCATATTTAAATTTGTTGACTCATTCATGTTGACATACTTATAATCCAAATTACAAGGGCTAGTTAGTATTTAGTGAAGTACATTAATAATATAAGTCAATATGTAGTCAGTGAGCACATAGAGAAGAGCAAATGCAAAGTCTGTATCTGCATACATTTCTGTTTTTTTACGTAATAAAATGGATTTCAAGCCATTCTGTGGTATTTTTCTACTGCTGAATCTGAGCAAAGGTTTTAATCTTTTTTTTAATTTTACATAACCGCGCATGAATCTTCTTTTTATTGTATTAGATCTGGACAAATTGAACCATTGCCACCTGTTTGGTAGAGTAATCATAGTGATTACTAGTATAATTAATTACTTTATGCAAGCAATCAGGTTTTAAAGGTAACAGATTTCCCTTGTGTCTGTTGTCAATGTGTTTTTGTGTGTGTGGTGCAAGTAGCAGGTAGAAAGAAAGGAGAACAGAGTCAGAAGAAGGTGAATGAATCAGAAACATTGGAATTCAAAGTACTGCAAATAGTCATATCTAACGACAGAAAGGGTGTGGGCGTGTTCAGACCTTTACTCCGCATTGTTTACTTATGGTCTTTGCAGGAGGATGTTTACCTGCAGTGGACCACCATAGGTCCAGCGTCTGGAGGATTACAGGCCTTGACTCTGCGGAGGAAGGCCAGCGTTGGGGTGGGATACTCAGGCACACCGTGGTCAGGCCAAGCCATGAACTGGAACTGTCGCACCTCTCTCTTCTCACTGGAGCCATTCTGTTCACACATAGACACATAAAAACAAGGTGTTACATCCAAGCCTTTTCCTAATGAGTTCCCACAATGCTGATTAACAGTGACGTTTCCAGGATGCTTATAGGAAGTGATTCCTTTTACACCATGTGTCATGGAGGCATGTTGGAAGCATAAGGCAAAAGTAAGTTTTTAATTTTGAAGAAAGTAAAATAAACCACCCAGGACAAAGCGCATCTTGGCACATAAGAAAAAATATCCAACTTTGTCTTAATCAGGTAATACAGCTTACTTTAAGCTTTAATTACCAGTAAATACTGGTATGTATTAAATACATAAGTAAAATTCACTATCACAGATTGGTGTATGTGCAAATACTGTATAAGAAATTGTCCAGGTATAAATTCTTAAAATCAGTGTTATCAAGAAAATGACTTTAGGTTTAACATTTACTAAACATTTCTTACATGAAATAATTTCTTTGGATGTGAACAATACTATTTTCTTATATTATGGACAGTTTTGACTTGCGTTTCCTCATTTTAAGGCACATTAAAGTCTGAAAGTGACTATAGATTTACAAACAAGCTATTTTCAGGCATCTTTATTTCTGTCAAACAACTTTAATATGAAACAGTACAATAAAACAGAATATAGACAGAAAAATTTGTTTACCCCATTTGCAGATTTTTTTTGGGGGTGTTTTTCTAGTTGGGCTGTTTTTGCAGTGCATCACCCTGCCATGCTGAGGCACCAGCAGTGTTTTTGGTAATAACAGAATTCCCCAGAATTCCTCCGGGGAATTCTAATCTAATCTAATCTAATCTAATCTAATCTAATCGATTCACCATTTAAATCTTACCTCTAATTTTAACAAGAAATGAGGATCTGCTTATCATGACAAGGCTGTGCATTTCAAGAGGAAGACTGGTGTAATTATGGAATGAGCCATCCTTTAAAATATTTACATAAAGTCATAGTAAAAACTACCTGACTGATGATGACATCATTGCCATACATTACAAATGCTTCATGAACAGCACTTGAGACCCAGACAGGACATGTTCCAGAGAGCCCTCTGAAGAATGATTTCACTGGTAACGCCCTTTCAATGGTTAAAAAGCCCCCTTTTTTTGTCAAATGTACAGTGTAACTGTGGTGGCATTGCTTCTAAGCAACCGTTTTCCACATTTTTCTCTATTCAAGTGCAAATCCTCACAGACTCTTTAAGTCCTTCTCAGACAAAACACTCACAGTGCAGGCGCCACATGTCCTCACTTATCTGCTACTGATACCTTTTGTCGTCCAGACACGACAGAATATTAACGGGAAGAGCTGAGAGACAGCAGAGTGGAGATACGCAGATGACAGTTCTCTCACAGGCTGCGTCAGTGATCGATTTGACTATGAACCATGTCATATAATTGAAACTTGACACGAGGATACATAGAAGTAACATTTTGGGATTGTTTTTCAACCACACGTACAACTAGGGAAGAGAATGAAGTAAACATAAAAAATAAATAGTATTATTGTGTATTCTAACAATAAATTTATAATAAAACCCAGTAATAAATTCTTCGCTTAAAGGGTTTATTTGCTCCTGGTGGTTCTTAGCATTGATTTTTTTATACTTTGCAACCAAAATATGAAATCATCTATGATTTGTGCCCACAAATTATTGCATTGACCGCTGTGGGATAGATGGACAACCTGAGAGCATAAAGCGCATTCAGCACTTTTACTTTCGGCTATATTTAAATGTAAAGTGTTTCATCAGATAAAAAGAGTATAGCAGCACAATGCCTTTCTTGTACGTATGTATCTTGTACGAAGTCCCACGCACGTGCAACTCAGCCCTCCAAGAATATAAGGAAACACAAATGAGGGCGATTTCCTTGTGAGAAATTACATCTACTAAAGTGGAATGCAGGATCAGCATGTGTTCATGCCGGGAATGCTCGATTTATGTTTCTATGGAACCACAGTGTATATATGGAAATGTGAAGCGGTTTCCTGCAGTCGGCCATAAGACTGCGGACTATCATGACCTTCCAAAACTGCCATCGCATGTACCGTATGTAGCAAGGTACTTGAATGCTCCCTCAGTCCATTAGTGTGCAACCACACAGAAATACACCCATATAATATAAAGCACGCATTCAAAGTTCTCACCTTATAGAGGGCGAAGGTGCGTACATTGTACGTAGCCAGCTCCACTGTGTCCAGCATGGTCACCTGAATCATCCCATATGTCTCTGTGCCTCGACTGGGCCAATACTGGTCACACTTCACCTGCGTGCACACACACACACACACACACACAGTAGTGTTACTGGTGAAGTTACTGTTGGGAACAGTTCCATTTTTCAGTTCCTGAGTTTGATGATGTTGAGCAGATCAACCATCACTTCAAACGATCAGATCTTTGGGCCAAAGTCTCCTGCAGATGACATACTGTAGCTGTCTATAAATTTAGTCGTAGTTGTGCACATTAAAATATTCACTCTTTTTAAGCTCCGCTTTTGGTGTCTCCTTCAGGAAACATCCCTCTGTCTGCTTCCTGTTGCTGACATTCTGAAGACCTGCAGACACCGCTGATAATTGTCAGAGGATTCAGTAGCATGAGGAACCCCTTAGTATACAAATTCAAATTGAATGTACAGTGTGTAAATATCAAAGTAAAAGCAGTTCAAGTGTCACCTTTGTTTAATGTTCACATTTAGCAGAAGGAAAGTATAATTTAAGAGGATTATAGCGATTGCACTCCATAATGTTGCATTGCTGTTTCTCCCTGTACGTTCAGAACATGCAAAATGAACAGATGTGCTTTAGTTCAAAACTCTCTTTGTTCTCGCTCTTTTCCTGTTTCTCTTTCATACTGCTGATATTCTGGGATATGTTTAAAAGTGGAAATAATAAGCCTTGGGATACATATCCCTTTCTCTTTTGTTGGTTACCATATGAAACGTATTTCTGTGAATACACAACAGATAATAAATTTGATTTCTGACAGTTGAAAGTTCCTTAAAATGTATGGAATCAGTCATTTATTATCATGTAAATGCGAAATAAGACTTGATTAAAGTTGAACGAGAGAAAGCACAAACGTCCGCTAAGGTACACTCCCCTACCTTATTAGAGCACCTCTAGTTACCCTGAATCCAGATCTGAGTCTGGATCACCATCAGAATGGAATACATTTTTCACTAGTCCAGGACCTACAGTACATCATCAGAAAATTCCATCAAAATAAATTATTTACTTTTTGAGTTATGCAGCTCATAGAAAAATACAACCTCATTAGTGGAATAAATTAGATAAAAATAGACCAAAATGAATCTGCTGTAAATTTGCAGACAGATATATATTTTTTTAATGTATTGCAAAATGGGCAGCTTTTCAGATTCAAAAGACTTAGGCAGTGTGGCAGAATCAGTGTGTGTCCTGTTAGTCTTGGCTGACGGGAGCTGGACAAGAACACACATTTGGACACGAGCGCTGACTCGAGGGGACGGCTGGCTGCAGGCCGCAGGAGCTGGACACAACAGATGGCATGATTACGCTGCAGAGACCCGGGTGCAGGTGTCAGTGGGGGGTTGTTTTCTGGAGGCTTGTGGCAGAGTACAGGACCACACGGCCTCTGGTTAACGTGATGCGAGGAGCCAGTTCACTAACTGGACAAATCTGATAATCTCACAGTCTCATAGGCAGTGCATTGCTGTTGGGGTTGGAATACATGGGTACAGGTATTCCCACTAATTGATTTTTGAAGAGCAACAGCTAATCGGGAGGCTTCAGTGGTGAGCCAACATGTTTCAGTGCCATTAAAAAAAAAAATCAGTGTGTCATCATCATATAGAAAAATTGTGCAGGGATTTTTTAAGGTTTTTGAGTGCCTCAGCCTCTAACATGTCCTTTTCCTGATTCTTACAAACTGTAATATGAGAGCACTGAGTAAGAATTTTGCCAGATAATTCCTGATAAAATAGCCGTTATGTTGTCTACAACAAGGAATTTTAGTTTGAGGAACTTGGTAGGTATTGTTAATTTTTTCTGTTATGGAGTGTATCCAAAGTCCTTCCTGGAAACACTCATTAATTGGCCTCTATTTTGTTTCTGACTAACAAGATCAGACTCCAGTCTAAATGAACGGGGGCAGAGCCGTGAAAGATCCATTGTGTACGGATTTAAATCTAATGGTAAACCTGCAAAATGCATAAACAGAAAACTATGGTGGCCTTCATACAGAAGAAACAATGACATAATCAGCAAGCACATCAAGTTTTCTCTCAGCTCATGAAGTTTCCATAGATATAGATGTTCAATATTAATTGCATTGCATTAATGTGGGTGGTGCCACTTAGAAATGCAAAATGCATGATCTGGCTGGTTTGTCTGTTCAGGCTTTGGAAAAACATGGTTATGCAGGATACTGTACTTTGTTAAATCATGACCCTGGCCTGAAGTACAATTTAAAGGCTTATTCCTAGGCTATTAAAACAAATGATTTTATTATAAAGCAATTATACACTGAGACACTACTTGTACTCGTGGGTAATTTATTCAATTTCAGCCAATAAACCCTCCTAAATGTTACCCACAGGACATTTTAATAGTTGCTGTGACTCAAAACCTACACGCAGATATGGATTCATCAATCAAATATGATAAACACACATAAAAACATCAGTAATTCTGCCTAAACTTTGGACTTAAAATGTCTTTATTCCACAGGGTATTGTGCTTGCACAATGTTTCAACACACCAAACTCTTCTCCAGCTCCATCCAGAAATGAGAGCCTTACATCTGTGGCTTTGGCTCCTCTTACCTCAACATTTCTTTTTTTTTGTTTTTTTTTGTGATGTGTTTAATTCTTTTGGTTTGATGATGTTTTCATTCTCTTATGTTTGTACCTCAAACTGTATGTCTGGTGCTTGGTTAGCCTGTGCAGGCTCAAGACAATTTTCCCAATGAGGATAACAAAGCACAGATAAAAAGTACATTCCACATACCTACCTGCCTACCTAACTACCTACACCTACTGGCCTACCTATTTATCTACCTTCCTTCATACCTGTTTACCTATTTGTCTATCGGTCCATTAACTTAATCATCTTCAACTCGGCTGCAAATCTCTTTTAACTGTCATGAACCTAAGATTCACTAAGATTCACTGATATACTGTATACCCAGTTCAGCAGTTTGAATGCAGATGACCGGCTACTGGGAAGAACGGGACATAAATCTGCCAAACTCTGTCATTGCTTCTACTCAGAATGATGTTCGTGGCCTGTTTTGTGTTTATAATGTCGCTGGTGTAACTAAGCCTACAGGATTTGCCCAGTTGAGAATGGCCATTTATTAACCACATGATTTCTGCCATAATTGCATTGAATTCTGGGAACTGAAAGCTGTTTAGTTATCAGCAGAAGCCATTATGCTGGTCACAGGTCAGAGCCATCTAATAATTTGTGCACCTCAAGTTGAACCACAGACAGGGGTTAGCAGCCCTGGCTGAGGGCTGATGGTCTCTGTCACAAATTATAATGGCACGCTACAGTTGTGCCCTTTGGCCGTGGAGTAATTATTAATGTAAAGGTGGGTTGACATCATTACTCACATAAACAGCACCTCCTGCCCTGCCCTGCCACCTCTCAGCTGCCCTGTGACTGGCAGTGAACGCCTCATACCTCATGTCCACCAGAAGGGTGATACTGTCCAGCACATCGGGTTCGGTCAATATTCTCTCAGGCTCTGTGTTTTATGTTTACAATGTTGATCCTGTAACATACTCAAGAATTCCAATGTAGCTGTCTGAGTCTGTATCTGTGTACGTGGGAAATAAAGTTCTTTAATTTGAGTCTTTAAGCCAGAGGTTCTCTACAGTTTTGTTTTCTCCATCAATGACCTGAATTTGGCACGATAACAAAAAACATACTTACCAGATAAAAGTTCCAGACTATAAACTGTTTGATTACTAAGTAATCAATGAACAATCTCAGACCACCTAATGAAAACTCATTCACTATTTGTTGTATTCTCCTTTTTACATCCTTTTGTAAAAAAGTAAAAAAAATAAATAAAATAGAAGCACCCGGAGAGGGTAGACCTCCACCAAGCAATGACAAAGAGTCCTTCAAAAAAATTCCTGGATCCAAACGGCAAACCGGATCACCACCAAAATCTAATCACCTGTTCCCTGTCTCATTACACACATTTCCTGGAAATTTCATCAAAATCTGTCCCTAACTTTTAAAGCTATTTTGCTAACAGACAGACAGACAAAAACAAACGCTGGCAAAATGGCATAATGTCCTTGTTGGAGGCCACATGATAGCAGGACACGCACATGTAGCGCTGCATTTGTGTCACGTGATCATACTTTGCAGCAAGTGCTTCACCAAAACATTTCTGTATCCAGGCAGCGTTTTGCATCGGCACCAAAATCGAATCATCTGTTCCTTGTCCCATTACACAATTTTCCTGCAAGTTTCATCAAAATCTGTCCATAACATTTTGAGACATTTTGCTAACAGACAGACAAACCAACACTGATGAAGCCATAACCTCCGTTATGAAAAATGCCTACTCATAGCATCATAACATTAAAGGATGAATATGGAAATTTTCATGGACTCCAATTTGAGAAAAACCTGCCTCAAGTCTTTGATGGTGACAAGCCCCGCCCCACTAACTACAAATAGCTAAAACTAGCCAGTTGTATTTTATTTCTATGATTATGTAAAGCACTCTGAGCCAAACCACGGCGTCTATCACAACATTATCATTTTTACTCTTTACTCGTAGGCTCACCCGTGACTTCTCTTCGAGACGCGTCATCATGACGATGGTACAGGTTCTCTGTTCCCACACCATCCTCCAGAAGTCAGTCAGCGTCTCCGGCAGCGGCCCCTGTGTGGCGATGTAAGCGTTCTGCTTCCTGTAGCCATCAATGTAATTGGCGTTGATATAGTCACTGCCTGGAACTCCTGACAAGAAGAGTTGTTAATAGATGTTAAGATGGGACCCAATTACAGAACCGTGAGTCTTATTTGTCACCTTGTTCCAGCCACTAACTGTAATACCCTAATTTAACCAGTTTAAACCCAGGTTTAAATTAGTTTTTTTTTGACCTGTTACATCAGAATAAACTCGGGTCAAATGACTGAATACATGCAGGTTTTTATCAGCTCAGCTTTTGTGGTGAATGATACTTTAAACAGCATGGGACAGCACTCATCTATCGGTAAATACAAGGACCATCTGACTATTTTTGGCAGGTGACTTACTAAGGGCACCAGTGTGTGTATTGCCGACTTTGGCTTTGGATAAAAAATAAATAAAAGAGATCGGTAGAAATAGAAACGGATATATCACTAAAAGAAATGCTTTTGTCCACTTCAAAAAACAGGAAACTGCACTAGTTACAGAAGTAAACCCTGAAAGATCGTCTGAAAGAGAGTAAAAGAAGCAAAATCATAAAGACTAAAACTGTTACTGAGATCCACTGTAATATTGTTGCCTTCGTCTTCATACAACTCCTTTTCCTTCTTGTGTGTTCGTGACATCACGATTCACACAGGTGATGCAGAGGAAAAAAAGCAGGTAAATCCAGGTCAGGGTTTCCACACCTTAGTTGACATCAAAATTAAGGACTTTTCAAGGACTTTTCAGGACCAATTCCGTCAAATTCAAGGAATGAATGGGCTGACGAGGCTTAACATGGGAGGGAAACTTGTACGAGCCGCTTCTCTCATCGCGTCCACTTTCGTTGTAATGCATGGAATCTCACGTCAATGGCAGAAAGAGACAATGTCCACAACACCGCTAGTAATTACGACTCGATGTTTGTTCTGCGTGGGCTTAGCTTTCGTACATCAAGCAATGCCGGGTGCATGAGGGAGACACTTACCTACATATCAACTTAGCTTTTAATGACCAGTTGTTTGTTTGTTGTGCTGTGTCAGTTGTAGAACTGTGCCATTCAACGTGTATCGTGAGTTAGTGCAAGCTCTGGTTCTCACATACTCCATGTTGATTTGTGAACTGTACATATAATGCCATGAGACCTGGCTTTATATTGTTGACATTCCATTCTGTTAAATAAAGCAGTAGTGTGGAAATCCCTCCATCTTGTGGTCTGTCGCCTGTCTGTGCTATTCTGGAGCTACTACAGGCTACTACAGCTAGGTCTGACCACCTACATCAACAAAAACATTACATCGTGTCTGTTTAGGGCAATTTTAAATAACTTTCATTGAAAAGGAACCAGTGGGAACCCCGCCAGGTGCAAAAATCCTGGGTACACCTGCTAATATTAGTGTGAAAGAGGCTTCAGATTCTCACCGTCCACAGGTGTGAGGATGACCCTGGAGTGGTCGTAGGCGATGACATTTGCATAGCGGTTCTTTGGCTTGTTGACCTCCAGGTTGGAGTGCTCCCACGTGAACTGTTGTCCTGGATCTACAGACTGGCACACGGGGGGGGGGGTATTGAGGTGGGAGGCAGACAGAGCCGGTAACTATTTATTACAAGACAACCCATATTCCTTTCTGTTGTTTACAACAAATAAATGTGAGACAGAAAGTCATTTGTCATCTCTCCTGCAGCCTGTGGCTTTATAATATGAAAAGCCTGGGATGATGTGTAAGTCCCACAGATCCCCACTGGACTGTTTGGACACTAAATCCCCTCCAGTGTTCTGCCTGACAGCTCAGGGCCTCATATTACTATGGAACAGATGCAATGATGAAAGCGAAGCAATGCAGTGAGGGTTTTTGGGATAATGTTTCCCCAAAGCATGCATTAAGTTGAGTGATAGGACACCTCCAGCATTTCATTAAAAGTGAGCAGATGAGGACTCATAGATTTCATTTCTGATGTGAAGCTGGCAGTGAAGCAGGGGGATAAAGTAATGATAACACAGTTTAGTTCGGGAAGCAAAAACTATGGCCGTAGAGGGCAAAACATGTTGACTTAGCAGTTGGACTGATGTTCCTAAGCTGTGTTTGCTATTTCCACATAAAAAACCATGATGACAGTCTTTAGGCATGTTTTTGTGTTTGTTTTTATTGTTCTCTTAAAGCTGCAGTGTGTAACCTTTGGTGGTTTTTATTGTCATCAACAATGTCATCAACCTGTTTGCAGTCGTCTAGCTTTCCTCGCTTTGACATAAAACAAATCACTTCCTGTATGAACTTTTATGGGCAAAACGAGGTGTGTGTGGAGCTGACGGGCTTAATCAGCACTGTGTGAATTTGTTTTATAGCAAGAGTCATGCATTGCAGTTTTAAGTCTCAGAAATCCAACTTTTGAGGATAAAAATACTGTTGATTGAGCCACTTCATTAAATATTTCATTCATTTAATCAGCAAATTCTAAAGTCAAGTAGAGGAATCCTACTTCTATGGATGTTTTATATTAGCTATGATATGGTGTGTCAGAAATATTACTCTATCTAAATTTTTTATTCAAACTGAAGCATCTAGGATGAATTACCAGGGTGTTTCATACATTCATGAGCCCCAGAGGATGAACACCACTGACTTTGATGCCTGTACTTCAAGTCAGACACTCACTTTGTCCAATACTTTGGTTTAAGATTGAAAAAAAAACACCCATTCTTATAAGCCTAAGCTTCTTATAGCCTCATAAGTTGTTCTGTGTGTAAAACAGACAACATTAACGGCGCCTAAAGCGTCATGAGCTGCAATTATGAGCGTAGACCAACAAACTGATGTTTTTTCAGCCTCGAGTTTTGCAGTTTGAGACCAGAATGGACATCTTGTTGCCTTTTCTAATAGAATTTCATTAAAATCCAGTGAGACTTCCCACTAATGATCATTTAAGAGAATACAGGTTTCAGGCAGTTCTGCCTTAACTTCACTTATGACATCTGGAGAGTATGTCCATTAAAAGAAAACCAAACAAAAACAGTCTATGGTGCAGACTTGATGAAATACGTAAAGCACTGAATGTTTTGTGGACACCATGGTAATTCTAAACTAATTACTTCTTTGCTTCGGGAGCTTTAAGTGCTTCAATTTCAGTCACCTCTTGATTGTTGAGACAACAGTTTACATACAGTAGAACACAAACTGCAGAGATCTGGCAGACTGTGAAGTGTTCTTATGTAAAATCTGCATGAACTCAGTGTTGGTTGTTTGCTGTTTGGTGACCACTTCCTATCATTTGCTGGCTGTGGATGCAGGAGTGAGTGAAGCTGAATTATGACATGCAGAGGATTGATAATAATGCTTTTCATGCTCCCGCTCTAATCATGCATCATCTAGAAGACATACACACACCTGTGAAAGTACACACACACACACACAAGGCAAAAAGAAGCAGAGACAAAGTCTTTAATATCCTGCAGCTCCACCCAATCACAGTCTGCGACTGATAATAATGACAATAGTGAAGCAGGTTGAATGTACATCTTATTTAACAGCCTGTTAGCTAAGACCATGCAGCCTGGTGACATGACATGTCCATCATTTATTCATGCTGTCAGAGTTATCACAGTCCCAGAGCAACATCATCATCATCATCAACACGTGTGAACGTGATCCACCTTTGATTGGCTTGAAGTACATATGAATAAACTAAATAAAATGGGTAATGTATCAATATATTCCAAAAACAAATGTCCTGCCGTGATTGTGAACAAACATAATTACTGCATTAGATTAGATTTTTTTTTGTGTGATTGTATGAGGAAGTGACACAGAGTCAGCACTGACTGAGCCGTGTGCGCCCCCTGCTGGGCCCCTGTGCCTAAAACCAACATGACACTAACGCTCAATATTTGTGAAAACAAAACAGATTCCAGACTCACAGAATAAAATCTACACCTGCTTAAATCTAGGATATCATAAGAATATATTTGCCACTTTATTTCACTGTTACGCAGAGGAAACTGATGTGTTCTCTCCTGCACCAAAGTCCATGGAAAAAATCAATGTTTTAAGCTCATGGGGACACAGGAGCTGCTTGTCTGCTCCTGCCTCATTTGATGAGTTTGCCTCACTTTGGTAAATGAGTATAAAAAATGTCATGCACTGAAGTCATTAAAACAAAAGACTTGAACTTAGCCATGGAGGCAGCAGTTGGCCAACAACTCTTGTCTGCTGTGATGTAAAACTGCTTGTTTTCTCTATGGGCTTTGGTGAGGGGAGTGAGCCGTTTACAAACAAATCCATTTTCCACTCATGGTGAGATAAAGCAACGGACATATTCTTGCAGTATCACAGATAACAGAAAAATTCTGGTTTGTACTAAAGTTAGAACTTTGTAAAGTGTCAGGAGAGAGACCTTTGCTGTAACAGTCACAGATAACACTGGGATTAGAGCCAATTCATTGTTTCTGCATCCAGGAGTCTTCTAAGGTATGAAATGTGTGTATTAGTATATGAGCCCAGAGATAACATCAGCCTTTTAGAAAGAGCCAATGTTAATATGAGTAGCAGTGTAGACAGTGTTCCTTGCCAAAGCAGATAGAGTTAAGGCTCGGGCAAAAGCCAAATATAAGTTTTACTTGTGCTTTTACATGTTTAAGACAGACATAATTATTAAAATGTAATGACGTGCATTGGCGTGGAGGCCGTATACATTAAAATAAAGTGGTCTCCGGTCGTCCCCAAACTGAGCAGCTCATTCATCAGATGTAACAAGCTGTGAGATCCTCTGGCAGCTCTCATTTAAAACACAACCATTATAAGCTCTTCATTTCAAGCCCTGCTGCTCTCACTATGGACTAATGGCTGAAAGCTCCATGCAACAGGACGCAAGAGGACAGAATGTGTGTGTGTGTGTTCGTGTCGACCTAGTGCTAATAAAATTGCAAGTCTGCAGATCAAAGTTCTTCAAGTTCTTGAAAGGGATAGTTGGGGTGAATTGAAGTGGAGAGTTGTGCTGCAGGAATGGGATTATTCCATTATTATTCCATATCCATATAGTGGGGTGCTCAACACAAAAGGCTGCCAATGATTCAAAAAGACAATTATTTGGGAACCAATCATTTATTTCAAACGTAATGAGTGATTGGTTATTACGTCAAATGTAATCTGAATCTTCACAAGCATTTTCTGATCATTTATAGCTCGAAAGGTCACAAGAAAGGGACTGGTTCTAAAATAAATGGCCCACCTCTCAGCTGTGGACCAATTCTGCTCTTGCCTGTATTAAAACATAAACTCTACACTGCAAACACTCTGATGATGTGTGTCAACAAAGACCTGGGGTGAAATGTGAGTAGGATGTGTCATCTGTGGGGATAGTTACGTTTTTTTTTTTTCCACCACTGTCTCTGGGAAACCAGCCTGAAAACATGGCTACCAGCAGGCAAAAACTGAGCTGCAGGGGTTTACTGACCATCGTTAACAACCTGAAGCTTTCCAACAACTGTAGATGACTCTCAGTGACAGTTTCTATCACTCCGTCATGAGGACACACTGGAGTTGGAGTCAGCACTGCACTCATTACACTCACTACAGTGAGAAGTGGAACGTCTTTAAGAATTTCATGTCCAGTGGCTGCTGAGTCAAAGCGCAAGTATCGAAGCACTTAAGCAACAAAATTATCATGTATTTCTTCGTGTTCTCCCTCAGTTAACACGTAAAATGTGCACATGTTAGTGCTCTAGTCTACATGTATGGTTCTTAAACTGTGGTATATGTACCACCAGTGGTACGTGAGCTTCCTCTGGTGCTACCTGGGTGAAAACCAGAAATACTGTTCTACTGTATATACCAGTGTCTGTGATCAGAGTGTATAAAATGAAACAAAGAACAAAACAATAAAAATAAACCTTATCTCTCGCTTCATCTTAATCTAATCTCACTATACCAGTGTCACAGAAGTACATGTGAGGAAGAGGAGGACGATGAGAGAGCAGATTAGCAGAATAACTCTGCCTCCTGTGAAAAGTCCGTAGCTGATTTTGCTCAAACTATTCCGTGTACCCCGCTGTAATGGTGTTACTTTGAGAGCTCAGTATTTTCTCAGGTGGTAAATGGTAAAAAAAAAAAAAAGCAAAATTATTTGTATCAATACAATTTATTTGGCATAACCTGCACTTAACTGAATAATCTTTTAATAAAAAAAAAAATTAAAACACATTAAATATAATGAATTTCATTAAGTGTGCTCTGATCAACGCGGCCAATCATAGCACTTTACCAGCACTGCACTTTTCTATTAGGAAACCGAGGCACGGCACATTATTAACATTATCTCCCACCCTGTGTGTGTGAATGGGTGAATGACAAATGTCTAGTGTCACGTCCTTTGAGCGTTTATCGAGGCTAGAAAAGACATTTTCCTATACTAAACATTCTCAATATGCATTTTCAGGTTTAGTCAGGAATTTAAACAGGTCACCACTTCATATAAAAATAATATGTAACATTATTTTAATTAAAAAAAAGAATTATGGCTAGTGGAAATCAGACTAATTGTGCTAATTATTTAAGTTGCACTGCATCTAATAATTGCATCTTTCCCCGATGTTATATATAACCATAGTATATGTAATATAAATGTACCTATTTAAACATATTTTAGCAACAATTATAACTGCAATTTCCCACAGCTAGGCCCCCCCCCTCCCATTATTCATGTCTGCATTTCTTATTACTGTATGGCCAAAACAACAAGGCTCTAAAAAGTTCACTCCACTGGGTCAGAGGAAAAAAAAAAAACACGAAAGAACCTGGAAAAGGTAGAAAAGCTGATTCAGTTGCTGTTTCATAATTTATATGCCCCCTTTCCTTCTGTTGTACATAAACAGGGCACCCATCTGTCCTGGTTTATCCGCTTGGAAATGCACCACTTTAAATGCAAATTACCTTCCCTTGTAGGACATCAACAAGCCATAATCCCTCACTGGCTTTTTAAAGTCGGTAAAGGCAGCGGAATATTATTCTTGGAAAGGAGGCACAGAATGCATATTTAGCAGTGTCCCCCCTTCCCCCCCCCCCCAGTGTTGAACTTAGATTCTGTTACAGTAAGTAAATATACTCAGCTATTTGGGTGAGAAAATAGAACATTGATTTACCAGCTGTGTCACACACACATACACATATAACCTGCATAACATTACTGGTGGCAGTAATGCAGTAAATAGTAATGTCCAAAAAAAAAACTTTTGAGAATAAATTTGTAATATTATGAGGAAAAATGTTCTAATATTATGTCTTTTTTTTTAAATAATTGCAATGCCATTTGCCTTCAGTTTAACATCGGAATCCATGTGCTACAAAACATTTGTTGTTCTACTGATGTCCTTGGAGTTCCACTCCATCTGGATCCAAACTCTTACTTATCAGTCTAGTTGTTTCTTGAGAAATTATGAAACGTCTTCGAAAAGCACGCAGGTGTATCCGGCAGCAGCCTTACAGTTTAACACTACCAGCCCTTTTCTCTCTCCTCCAAGTCTGTGCGATTCTTTCTTCGGAAGAGGCTCAGTTTCTTACACAATATTCTCAAAGTTCTGATGCCAATGTGGAACTGATGAGACTCATTTGTGACGCTTAAACCAAAGTAAAACATCACAAGATGTCCCACGTTCCTCAGATTGTAGCAGGTTGCAGCTAATCATCGAAAATTTGGATTGAATATTACTTTTTCTTGTTATATTACAACTTTATTCTTGCAATATTACAATTTTTTTCTCATAGAATTGCGACTCTTTTCTTGTAATATTGTGAAGTTTTTCTTGTAATACGACGACTTTATTCCCGAAAGGTTAAAAAGAAGCTGAAGAAGGAAAAAGAAATCCGTCAAGTCGAGTCAAATGTGCGGATAATGTCCGAGTGAATCGAGATGTTCTGCACACATTGTTCTGCTAATGACAATAAATCTTTTTAAATTTGCTTACACTTTTTTTCTCTTTCTCTCATCAAAGCACAACCTTGAATATTGTCTAATAACCCAGCAACTAAAAACACTTTTGTCTGACAACGTTACCGACGAGTGTTACCTCATATTCCTGCGAGAAGCGCAGACCGTCATTGGCTCTGAGTCTCTCTATGTGGTCAGCCAGGTCACAGATGGCGATGGGAGGATGTTCCCTCATCCCTGCAGCGAGAGGCGGAGCAGTGAGTACAGACATCATCAGGCACGCACACCCACACGCACACACACACGTTTGCGCTTCTATCACAGTGAGGACCCTCATAGACATAATACGTTCCCTAGCCCCTTACCCTAACCTTAACCATCGCCTAACCCTAACCCGAACCTAAACCCAATTCTATCCTTAACCCTAAAACCAGGTCTTAACCCTGAAAAAGCCCTTTTAAGGGGTGAAAAAAAGTGAGGACCAGCCAAAATGTCTTCACTCTGTAGGTGTTTATACAATTTTTGGTCCTCACTCTGCAGCAAGTACAAGAACACACACGCACACACACAAGCATGTATTGGTGACAGTGGTATGGAGTGACAGTGGTGCCGCTGTGTGCTCAAAGCTCATGATATGAGCATCGACGAGCGTGCTGATTGGTTGAAGGATTCCCACAGATTAACGGGTGAGTGGGGAAAAATCATACAGGTGATTGGTGAGTACTAGGTTAATTGGACACTCTAAATTGCCCGTAGGTATGAATGTGAGAGTGAGTGGTTGTCTGTCTCTATGTGGCCCTGTGATGGACTGGCGACCTGTCCAGCTGGAGATAGGCACCAGCGCCCCCCGCGACCCCTAGTGGATAAAGCGGTAGAAAATGAGTGAGAGTGAGAGTGATTGGTGAGTACGAACAACTCATTAGTTTCATCTAAACTCTTGGTTCTGTGATGAGAGCTGGCGGACATGGAGAGGTCAGAGGAAGACGAGGTGATGGCTGAGGCGGAAAAGAGAAAGAAGGTGAGGTGGGAATGGAAGGACACTTGAGTAAAACAAAGGAGGAGGAGGAAGAGGAGGAGGACTGAAAACTAACTTGCAGTGTTCGGGCAACTGAGGACACTGGAACCTGTGGGGAGAAACCAGGCAAAACAAAGAGCACAGGGGTCAGTTAGAGGGAAAGACACGAGGGTAGAAAAGAAAAGAAAAGAAAAGAAGACACTGGAATATAAGCTGTTTCTTTATGTTCTCCTCTGTATGGAAGCATGTTGCATTCACCTAAAATAAATTTTAAAAGCCTCTGCTTTTATGAGGTTTGTTTTTTTGCTCTTCAAATCATCCAGTGGAAGCTGGTTGCAGTACGCGTCCGTTGACGAGGAGCTCCGGGAGGATGATGTAGCCCACTAGTCCTCCTGCCCAGTCGGCCTGCCTGATCCTGTACGGTGCTAACAATTTCAAGAATAAGTCAATGAATGTAACCTATGTAAATAGTTGTACGTGACATGCTGATGTAACCCGCCATTTGAGGGCTGCAGGGGGCGCTGGTGCCAAGAGGCGGGGTCACACCCTGGACAGATCTCCAGTCCATCACAGGGACACACATAGACGAATATTCACTCTCCCATTCAAACCTACAGGCAATTTAGAGTGTCCAATTGGCCTTAATCCCTAAATCTGCATGTTTTTGGACTGTGGGAGGAAACTGGAGAATATGGAGAAAACCCGCGCACACACGGGGGGAACATGCAAACTCCATGCAAAAAGGCCCTTGTTCTGACTGGGTCATGAATCTGGGTCTTAGAAGAGTGTTAACCACTGCACCAACCATGTGGCCCTTGGTGCTATTGTTATTATTAAACTCACTGAGATTAAGAATCTCTTTTACAAGAATGTCCTGCTCAAGAAAGGCAGCAGCACAATTTACAAGTCAATAGATTTTAACAACAACGTTAAAACAGGTCTGAAGAAAAATCTCGTAAAAGCAGAGCCTTTTTAAAAATAATTTCAGGTGAATGCAATACACTTCCGTACCTCTGGACTTCATTCATGGTCATTGATTTACCCTCAGGCTCTAAGGCACACGGGCAACATCCGGCCCACAAACCGGTTTTGTCCGGCCTAACAGGCCTCGCTTGCTCAGCTCATGTAACAGATCAACGTTGTGATATTCACAGCTGAGATGACAGAATCAGAGCTAAGATGAGAAACAACCTCAGAAACAGAAAAGCTGCCTGAGAATGTCGTGTTTTTAACCAATTTATCTCTGATATGGTGAGACACATGAAGAGACAAATATCTGTTTCACACCTAGTTGTAACACACTTAAGTGAAGTTATGTCTCAGCTAAAAACAATTTGTATTCTTACAGCTTCAAAATGTACATAAATGCACATAAAGATGGATTTTTTTTATTTTTATTTAAACCTTTGCTTGCTTTATTTATGTTCATTGTTCTGGAAAACAATGTTGCCTTAAGGGAACAATACTGGTCAGCGGTTGTTGGACAGTTGGTCAGTGAAGTCCAGGCAAACATATAGAAAATGCTTGTTGGATGAAACACCATGACATTAATTAAGATATCCACATCACATGAGGCCTGGTAAAGTGCATACCTTTTCGTCCGATGCCATTAATTTGTTGTTTTGGGTTATGACGTCCGACAAATCCGGCCAAACTTACAACCACCATCAGTATCGTGTGCTAATTTGCACATCAGCAAATGTTAATGCTCATCCAGTAAATATGGTGAACAGTAAACTGTCCTCATCAGCCAAAAAAATTGGAAAGCTTTACAACACAGTTTTGTAGAGATGAAGAATTTTTAACAATTACAGAAACTTATGCGTCACAGTTAGCAAGTTACTGACTCTGAAAGTTCCTCGCCTGTCATTGATTAAACCTCTTTTTAGTCTCTTTTTAATACATAAATTCCTTTTTCAGTTCTTCAGTTTTCAGGCGCAGCTCTACACCTTCACGTTTGTTACTGTGCAACACGCAATGACACACTGAAGACGAAATAAGGAGGAGAAGAAGGACATGAATAATAATAAGAGTTTACATGCTGGTCTACAGGGCTGTAGAGCCAATTGTGCATACAAATGCAACTTCAGAGTAATGGATAAAAATGAGCTTTTGTCTTAACTGATAACTAACGTGAGACGAAGCTGGTGTGTGACTGTCGGCCTCAGCATGTACAGTAACTTAGTTCTGCTGATAATTAGCCACAGTGGACTCGCCTCCAGTCATATCCATTATAGTTTGCGCGTGCAGTGGTTTCTGTGGAGAGATGATGAGGAAGCTTGTTGGAAAACCTTTGTTATTTGTGCTCACTACAAAGTCTGAATGTTTAAGCCGTGTGTAGTCATAGTCAAATCTCATGTCTTTGAATCCAAGTCGAGTCTCGAGTCTTTGGTTGAACTAGTCGTTCTCTAATTCCATCTGCTCTGTCCCTAACACCGCATTCTTGAAACGTATTCATTTAAAGTACAGTACAAATACGTTAACTTGTGCTGCACGATCATCCATAAAGTACAGGACTGAAAGAATTATTCAGCAACAGACAGAAACATGTGACACAAAACGGTCACAGTGTGAACAAACTTTACAGTGCCTCCATTTTCTGGCCGCCGGCAAATACATGACATCATCCAGAGCAGTGTTTTTCAACCTTTTCTCAGCCACGGCACATTTTTTAAATAAAGCAAATCCTGGGGCGCACCATCGACCAAAAATGTTACAAAATATTGCACATACAGTATATAAACTACACATTTAAACAGATGAAAAAAGCTGATATCCTGCCAAGTTCATCATGCTACCTGATGCCACCCACTGGCAAGAAAGATTCACTGCATTGAAGGGGACTCGTGGTGGTGATTGAGTGTGCGCACACATGTTCTGTTCAGCAGATTACACAGGCCGGAACTAAGGTGCCGTCAGGTGTTATTAAAGACGGAGGTTATTTGAGCCCATGCACACCGTCAGTGTGCTTCCGTCCAATGCGGCACGCACTCTGCACTTTGTTGGTGTTACTGGGAGATCGTCAGGTATGATGACTAATGTGCTGTGGCACAGTGGTTGAAAATCACTGATCCAGAGAATTTCAACGCTGATAGGTCATTTCTTCAACACGATTCTTTGCCAAAGTTGAACATCTTCAACTCGAGCACTAACAAGCAAAAGAAACGTTATGCAGGACGGGGAAATTGTGTCCGGTCGTGTCTATTCATTGGCTATGTCCATAAACAGCATTAGTTTAAACCAACCCTGCTGAGACCTACTGACATTATTAAATATTGTCCTTGAGTCCAAGTCAAGTCTCCAGTCCTTTGAGTCCAGGTCTGAAACCATAGGTGTGAATATGACAGTAACTGGTTGTTTGCCTCCACATGTTGTCCCTGTGATGGCCTTTTGCCCTACCTAAGCTGGGATTGGCTCCCGCCTCCTGTGACCCTCATGTGGAGGATAAAGCGGTAGAAAACGAGTGAGCGACAAACATAGAGTTGTCATTAAAGTCATTTGGCAACAGCTTGTGTGTCATTGACATGTGTTTATATTTAAAAGTCACACACTGCGGCTTTAATTGCAGCAGAATAAATAAGCATCAAAAGGTAAAAAAGCCACCTACAGTAAAGTGCCGCAAACATTTCACAGCTTAGACCTGAGAGCATAATGAAATATGTTATCATCCACCAGTCTGCGGTGTGTTTGTTGTGAATAAACTTTCTGAGGCCACCCAGTGAGCTGTCACTGACATCAGAACAAAGGTTGGCAACGAAATGAGTTGATGAATCTGTGTTGATATAAACAACATCTGCCATAGTCCCTCCCACCGCTACCAGGGGTAAATGCCACCCCTGTGACTGCGAGAAGAAAATGGATGAAAAAACAATGAAAACCTCCCACTGAAAGACAGGTGGGAGACAGAGATGAGAGGAATAATAATAATAATAAAAAAACAAACAAAATACTCTGATGGGAGAAAAAACAAGGAGCAGGTTAGACAGTTCCAAACATCTAAAGTATTTATGATGGGAGCAAAGGAGCAAAACAGGTGAGGTTATTTTAGGACCACAAAGTTCTGGACAGATGGACGGAAGGAGGTCAGACTCTCCTGTTTCTGCGCAACAGTTATAATACTGACTGTGATCAAACTCAAAGCAGGATTTTCCTCTGAAAATTGTGTAATTGTGTACACAATTAACAATAAAGTAGCAGATTTGTTTTTCTAGTAGAAAAATTCAAGTAGGAAAATTCTGGTACAAACGGACCAATATTCAACAGCATTTCCCATTATTTTATCTACTATTATATTTTAGGTTATTTTAACATTTTAGCTTGTACTTATTACAAGCGGCAACCAGTCGTGATGTCACGTGTAAAAATCTTAGCTCCCATTTTGAAGCCTCCAGCATTGATACCAGCACCACCACTCATACGTGTTGTTCTTTATCTTCTATTTTCCCTATTAATGAGAACAAAACTTACAAAACCTCACCCTCTGTTGATGAAACTGAAACTGGTAATTGAAGAAATAAATGTATCCTGGGAGTTTTTACTAAAGTTGTACATTAATTTGTAAGACGGGTCATTTTCCCATAAGCTGTCATTCTTCCAACCATTTTCTTTTATAAAGGGTCTATGGTTTTATCTTGTTTGTCTTTCCATTTTGGGCGTCTTTGCAGTGAAGGCAGATGTTGATCTTCTATGAAGAGTTTCCTCGAGAGAAAATAAAACAAACAAAAGCCAACACGCAGCCTTCTAATGAAACTACAAGAGAAGGGAACATAACAATAGTTGTTGTAACTAATTAAACTTAAAATATAGTCCAAAATTCGACTAATAACTACTTTTGTCCAAACTACATTTTTGACCTTTCCACCTCCAGAAAGATTTCAGATTTCTAATCAAGCTTTTCGATGTTGGAATGAAGTAGTGTTCACTGCACCGCTTTTTTTTTAACTTTTATCTTTATTATTTTAATGTTACATTTTAGCCTTAATCCATTATGTGCACTTGCTTATACTGTATAATTTCTCGCCAGTGATGGTTTATTTTAGGAATTTTAAAATAAACCATTGTTGTAACTAATTAAACTTAAAATATAGTCCAAAATTCGACTAATAACTACTTTTGTCCAAACTACATTTTTGACCTTTCCACCTCCAGAAAGATTTCAGATTTCTAATCAAGCTTTTCGATGTTGGAATGAAGTAGTGTATAAGCAAGTGCAGTATAAGCACTTGCTTATACTGCATAATTTCTCGCCAGTGATGGTTTATTTTAGGAATTTTAAAATAAACCATCACATCACGTTTTTCAGTTTGTCCCTTTAGTTTTAAACACCACAGCCTGATTTATATGCTTGACATATTTAAAAGTGTCATGCGACAGAAGTGGGCAAAGAAAGCGTTGCTCGACAGTTTCATTTTTAACCAAAATAAATAAATAAATAAATAAATAAATAAAATCTCCCCATTGTTGTCTTGTTCCATTGTCTTCTCAGAGAAAAGCAAATTCAAAATCTCTTCCTCAGTTTTTATCAACAACTTTATCAGATCCATCCATTATTAAAAGACTCCCAAACATCACACGACTCATTAGGTTCTGCCGAGCGACAATTATCAAAAGTGAGGAGCGACGGAGTATACATCAGGCTTAATGAGCCTCAGCTGCCGTTGTCACAGAGGAAACAGGCCTGAGGCACAAACGTCGCAGATGAAACGAGAAGACCAAATCTTTCTAATGACCCAGAGATTTGTTTTGCTGTGTGTCCATACCTTGTGTCTGGTAGTTGAGTCTTCTCATCTCCACAGGATCTGAGGAGTGGGCCAGCAGTGAGTCCTTCACCCCCGCCATGTGCTCATCCTTGGCCGGACACGTTCTTTTCCTGGTATAAAGGAAAATGTGATGTTTTAAGAGGAAGCAATATGGATTGTAAACAAGTCTGGGTAGACAACGGTGACTTTCATTTAATACAGTATTACAACACTTGATACTTCTGATTGGTTCTGATCAGGATTGACATGTGCAAGACCAGCCAATGTCTGTGAAATGTCTGGGTTTCTTCACTGTCTTGTGGTCAGGAACCATTTCATATTGATTAAATATAAAGTATGCTGTCAATTCCACGTCAGTACTTGCTGCTCCACTGAACATATGCTTTCCACTGAGATGTTATGTTATACAAAGCAAGAATGACAAAGCATTTCACTGGTGCGCTTTCTTAAAATATGAGATTAACCCCTTTTTGTACAATACAAGAAACTACAATGTATACTGTGGGTTTCACAGAAACAAACTGGTGTCATCAGCAAAGAAGGTGACCAAAAATTAAAATGTTAATAAAAAGTAGATTTACTGTTTGTGAGAAATTAAAAGGTTGAAGAAATACTGAGCTTTATAGTAAGACCATGATTCAAGCGTGTGCCACATGCCCCCCCCCGGTGGCCTGCAAAGGTACTTCAGGTGGGCCATGAGAGTTTTTAGGTTTTTAATATTCCGTTACGCCTTGCAACAGACTGGTGACCCCGTTTCACCCTATGTCAGCTGGGATTAGGCACCAGTGCTCCCCATGACCCTCATGTGGAGGATAAAACGGTAGAAAATGAGTGAGTGAATGAGTATTCAGTTGTATTTTTAGGATTCCAATAACATCAGGTTATGAATTTTAGATGAGCCAAAACTTAACTTATCTTAGCAGACATCTTTACTCCAGCGTTGTATTTACCTTGAATCAGTGTGCTTTCAATTAGTAATCCTTAATCATATGAATAAGAATTAGCACCACATACTGTTGTCTTCATGAACTGATTTTGTCAACTCAACTGCTAAAAATATCCAAGATTTTTAAACAAACTTAGATATATAGTTGTATTGTATAGTATATACATAAACAAAGGGATTTTTTTAAGTAAAGGTCAAAAGTTGGTATTGTCAATAGCAGAAAATACCCATTTGATGGAAAATTATGCCACTCTAGAATGAAACAATTAATTAATGTCTACATATTATGTGGCATAATATTAAGGAGGACCTCTCTTTTGCTCATTTGTTTCCTGTCTTTAAAAGATCGTTCATCTGTTCATCAGCTGATGTCAACATTGTCATCATCTCTGTTAACTTGCAGTCCTTTTTTTTTTTAAAAATAAGTCGTTTCCCTTCCTGCGTTAGGCCGTTCATGCTGCTGTAACGTGTGCTTGTCACATCCCTGCATCGTCAGATCCATCTTTCTCCAGCCTACACATCATCAACCACCGTCACCTCCACCACCAGTGTCTGGACTCCAAAGTGAGCTTCACCTCGTTCCTGCTCAGTTATCACAATAACTTCCACCTGAGGCGAAGACGTTTTCATCACATTTCATTTGGACAACCTGAAACTTTTCTATGGTGAGGGCAGCTGGTTGCTATGGCAGCAAAGACACCCTTTTTTTTAACATTAGATAGTTGTTCAGGAATCAGGTTTTTTGTATTAGTGATGAAGGCAGTGAATATATATATATATATGAGGCATGTCAGGTGGGTGAGAAAGCTTACAGTGACAGACAGGGTGATGGTAGTTTTGTCTCTGGATTGGAGTTTTCCATGTGTAGTGTGTGTGAAGAGATGCGAAGGAACCACTGAGGGAGGAACTTTCAGAGGGGAAGCTCCACACACAAACGCCTGAGCAGCACAAAACACACTCAGACAAACAAATGGACTCAATACACAACACACACATGCTCACTGGAGCTGTCAGTGTGAACCTGACATGTGAAAGAGCTTAAAGCTTGAAGACAGCTCAGAGAAGCTGGCACGGCTGCAGGGAAATGTAACAGAAACAATGAGAGCCTGTCACTTCTCATGATCACTGAGAGAAAACCCAACAACAACGGCATGGCCGGATGTGTGCAGACAGAAGTGAGGGGTTTGGGGGTGGAGGGGGTGGCGGGTGAAGGTGGTGGTGGTGTAGGAACAGACCGAGACACTAACCTTTCTTGTTTGCTGCATCCACAGAAAGTAGGCAGGCAGTGAGAAGAACAGAGCAGAGAGAGAAGAGATTAATTTACAAGCTGTCAGCAGCGGCAGCAGCAGCAGGACCACAAGCACACTGCTGCCTTCAGTATCCAGCTACACCGGAGGTCGCCTCATCTACTCCACTCTGTGATGCTTAAAGTACCATATCTGACAATTTGATACATTAACAATAGTTAGCCTGGTCTAGGAAGTGAGCCCTAGCTAGTTAGATGTGCAACGAGCTGCGGGCTTGAAACTCTTTTGACATGCTTCCATTGAGTGGAACGGTTCGGTTTGGCACAGTAGGGCAAGTATTATTATTTTTTTGTACTTCCATTAGAATGGTACCAAAGTAACCAGCCCCAACTGTTCCATTCTTGGGTAAATGTTGCGATAGGTCGGCTCCATCCATGATAGTCAGCTGATTGGGCGACAGAAAAATGTTTCTCTTCCACAGCCACAAACCGATTAGGAAAAAAAAAAAAAGCTACTGGATTGTCCTCCATTGTTGTCTGTTGTGTCGCATTTGATGTTGTCGTTCTTTGTCGCCGCACCGGTTGACAGAAGCACAGCCCACACCTCACCTGACAAGTAAAGGTGCTGTTCCCCATCATGAAGCAAGCCTGACCCAGAGCTTTACCATTCCAAACCGTACGGTTCTGCAGTGTTTCCCAACCCAGATCCTCGGGGAAGCCTGATAACAACCCAGGTGTGATGAAGCAGAGCAACATCCAAAACATGCAGGGCACTGTTTCCTGAGGACCAGAGTTGGGAAACACTGCTGTACTGTACTAAACTGAACCGTACCATGTTGGAAACACACCCTGTACAGGTTACTAAGAGAAGCCAAACACCCTCTCCTCATAGTATCTACACGTTGCAGCAGCTCAACCTGTTCTTGAACCTGAAGGAAAAAAAAAAGTTTATATGTCTAGTGAGTGCAGGAAATTTTCAAGTAAATATTGGCAACTTTTCCCAAAATAGCAGGAAGACTCTATAACTGCCAGTGAGCATATTCATCCAGTTTAGGTGTGTTTTTATTGTTTTGTATACAATATTCATTTTAACTGCCTGTTGTTGAAAACACTGCAGGAAATGAAAGCACTTTATACTATATTTTAATGCAATTATAGCTCGATCTAGTTATTATAAACTATGTTTATTGTTACATGTACTTAAATTTAACAGGGTAATAGAAATGTAGGAGGACGGAGTGGGGTTCATAAGAAAAGAGATTTAACAGGAAAGGTTTGTATTTTTAATACGGCGCTGACATTTTCATACTGTGTGTTGACTTTGTGTAGATACACTGACATTAAAGAGATAACGTTTCCTCTGTGAAAGATGTGGAAGAAAAGCCTGTTTATCTTTGCTCTGCGTGGAGATGCAGCTGAAGGTTCGTGTCAAAATGGGGATCAGTGTGATATTGTTTGAGCTTCAGGCCCAGAGATGTTGAAGTGACTGGTGTTTCAGTTGGAACAGGGATCACAGTTCATTCAGATCCTGAATGAACAGAAGCAGACGGGCTACAGATACAGCTACAGCACCGGAAGAAGACGATGGGTGTCACCCCGGCCACTTTTCACACAATACGTAACTCACTCCATCCAGCTGTGCTCATCTTATTACAGCGTAAACAAGTAAGGTCATGTTGATTTCAATAATTTTAACTCACATGTGTCTGTGGTTTGCAGAAATGTCCAATGACAACACATGACCCTGGAGAGTGGGAGAGTGAATACATGCCCTGATTTCTGCTACCACACACCGTTAACGCACTGCACAAACTCCACACAAACTGCTTTTAAAATCAATTTTTATTTTGAATACTGTCAAGTTCTCATGTTAAATGTTCATGTGTGGCTAGATGGAGAAAACAACCACTCCAATAAGATTTCTCTGGATTTGTTTTCAGTAAATCACTGTTCAGCAGCCTCTTTATAATTCAGCTTTGATTCTCTAACAATGAGTCAAAAGCTGACTTTTGGATTATACCAAGCACCCATTATTCAACTCTCACATACTCTATATTCCAAGTGATGGATTACGCAACTCATGCAAACACTCTTTCAGCTCTGAAAGTACATTTTCACAGTCACTGAAATAAATAGAAAACCACTGGCTGCCTGGAAGGTATGAAAATCACAGTAGTATTAAAGCTGCGGCACTCTTATATGTGCAGGGCCATGTTGGTAATAATGTAATAAAAATAAAAGATGGAAAACCTCAATATGGTTTAGAGGAGCGAGAGACTTGAGTTGGAGATACATTCATCATAGACAAATGAAGAAACTGTCATTGGAGCAGCCATATGGACATCGCCGTCAGCTCAGTCCGCAGCTCCAGATGTTTCATCCAAGCTGAGGAAGCACGAGCCAACTGTTCGCCTGCTGGAAAAAGCAAGGCCATGGGGCAACTGATAGAGACTTGCTTCCATATGCCACGGAGGACCTTTGGCCCCGGGCCCGTTCAGCCTCCGTAAAAGTCTGCATGAACTGTGGAAACACTTCTCGGTGCCAGCATCTTCTGTTCTCGTCATCTGGAGAATGAAAATGCTGCGGGTCTCTCTTTCAGGACTGATCAGTCGCATGGACGACATGAGGAGGAACATAATGAGCAGACGCTGCCTTCAAGGTCCACTCAAACTATTGCTGTTGTCTTTCATGACAGATGTCATAAAAGACAGCATTTAGATCATGAAACCATCTGGTTAAATGTGAAATTGATCAAACTTACAGAAGGTTTTCAATAAACAGATATATTTGGTTTCACACATGGGGCGTTTGAACATCCACACGGGAAATCACACTGAAGTTGGACATCACTATTTCCACAATAAAACAGAAAGAAGAAAAGTAATATGGCATTTTGCTGTATTAGTATTTCAGCACAATTTAAAACCAGTTTTATTGATGGACTAACCCTAACCCTCCTCAAATAATACCGGCATGCTTTTACACCGAGATGCTGCCTTTGTTCTTTATCACACTTCATTGCTGTTCAAAGCTCCCAAATGTAGCTCAAGGTTCTCCTTTATTGTCTTCCTCATTCTTTTGTCCTCATTCCTTAACTCTTCTTGATTCTTCCTCTTCTTCAACGCAGTCCTTCAATACAGTCCAGGGTCCTTTAGCACAGTGCAACGTCCTTCAACGCAGCAACTCAAAATTCTACGACCAGCTGCTTTATTAACTCCTCCTGGAGCAGATCAAAGTTCATGTCATCCTCGTCAAAAGTATCTGCCATGAGGAAACGCCGAAACTGCTTCATTGGTGAAGTTTTTCTCTCCTTCCATATGACAGTTTACAATATTATTACAGTCTTCCCTGGGTGAAATTCAGCAAATTTCTTCACACACCCTTCTCTGGCATTTCCTTCTACTCCAAAAGTGATGATCACTTCAGTGGGAATAATTTGTGTAATTTAATACAGATTAACCATTGAAAGGTAAACAAGTAATGATCTGATTCAGTCCAGTATCTCATGGTGAGTGGCAAACAGAAAAACAGGACGTGCCACTTCAAAAGCAACAAAAAGCAAGCTGTTTGCTCTGTCACACTCACCTCTTGAAGAGCAGAATAGCGATGACTATGATGATGATGAGGATGACAGCCAGGACCGGACCCATCACCCACAGCATCTCCGGCTCCTCGGTTTGTCGTGTCATCCCACTGTGGAGCTTCACCATGACGGGCTCAGAGAAGGGACTGGCCGCGAACATCCGCTGCTGTAAAAGACCACGAGATGATCGCGTGTCAGGTGAGTTTTTCACAAATCGTAGTATATTCACTTTCTGTCACTTCACCTCACTTCATATAGTATAAACTCTGCTAATTTAAGGGTAGTGTAAGGGTGTTACACATTCTTCTTCGTTGCTGAGTTGATTGGTGAGCTTCACCGTTACGCAGCCGATGACCTGGTGCCACCTGGTTGCTGAGTGGATTATTCTTTACTTCTTAGCTGAAAGTGTTTAGACCTTTTGCTTTTTAGTTGGACTTTTGTAGTTTAATTGAATCTATTTGCCCGTTTGAACTGTCTTTCCTGCCCTAGGCCTTTGCCTAAGTTTCTTTATCATATCAATAACTTTCCTGCACGGCATAAGCTCTGGCTCTGGTGTTTGCAATTCCCTCTGTTTTTGTTGTTACTCTGCCTGCACCAGGTTTGACCAGGTTTGGCACAAACAAGCAGCAGACTGATTAACCGGCAGCTTCATTCAACTGCTGGTATCTTGGTGTCCAGCGTCTCAGATCTATGTGTTGTGAGGAAGTTTACAGCTTCTTAAAATGTAATTAACCTCTAACCATGAAATGGATTCAAACCTACACGACTCTGGTAACCAGCCTGTGTTCTGAGCTATAAATGAAGATGACTGATTCTTCCTCTATCTTCTGTCCACACACCAGCTTTATGAAATGCTGCACCTTCACTTCATAAATCCCTGCAGCCTTCTAAAGGCAGAAAAATGGATTTGTTGACATACCTAAAGCCTCGGACTGGAAGCTCCACACCTCACAGTGGTGCTATTACACATGACCGCCCACTGTGGTTACCATCACTAAATTATGGGCAGATCAGAGACTGAATGTGAATTAACCAGACTAACCATATCAGTTTATTTAGTGTAATCATGTGCATTCTCCCTCTGTTAGTTCATAGAAACCAGAGTCAAAAACAAACGTTACAACTCTAAAATATTTGTTTTATGTTGTAATTTGACCCACAGATGTGCCACAGTGTGCCATGGATCACCAAATAAATGTGTTGAATGCTTTCCACCTTTTTACTGAAGCTTATAAGTATATAATTTGTATGAGTCGATGTTAAAAATGGCCTGTTTGCCTACTCTAAATACAGGTAAGATTAGGTGTTTATGGTAATTTTATTAAAATATGGATTCCCATATATAAAGTTTACAGGCTCTGTAGCCTGTATACTAGAATAATGATTGGGTTTCCAGTGATCTGATTGGTCACCAGTTGGACTAGTTGAAAGGTTTTAATTTGTTATTAAAAATAAATTTGTTCTGGGATGTTAGTAGAGTTAGTCATTAAGATAAACCACTGCTGCAACCCTGATAAGCCAGAATTAAACCTGAAGTTACCATAGCAACCAGAAACCCCATTTCATACAACATGCTGCTTAAAAAGAAAAGAATGAATAACTAAATAAATTAAAGAAATAATTCCACCTTTGTATTCTTTTGGAATTGGAGACACTGGATTACAGCGCTTCATCATCCTAGATTACATGTTATGTTCTTGAATAATGCCCAACAAAAATATAAATAAATGCAAATTTAAAATATGTATAAAATAAAATAATATAAACACAAAAAAATGTTGTTTTAACTATAATACAAGTTTATGTTGTTCTATTGCTAACGTACAGCTATGATTAAATCATTTGTTTCCAAACAAGATATTTCTTGAAAATGTGATTTTTTTTTTGTCAATTTTTTCTGCAGATTCTTACCAAAATACATAGGGTGATCACCTGTACATTGCAAAAAAATCAGATTGAGTAGGTACAAAACTGTAGACAGGAAGTTGCAAATATTGCGAAAAACACAAGATAAACCCACACGGATGAAAACTCCTCGTTGGCAGAGGCAACAAAACTCATGGACTGTTTTACTACAAATCAACAACACGCAGACTAACACACGTTTACAAAAAAGCTGAGCTAATATTCACAGAAACACCTTCAGGAGACTATTTTGGTGCCGAAGGCTGTTGGAGGCTCTGAGTGCAGGATCTTAAAAAATCCTCACCTATTTATTTATTTTGTAAGACATTTTAGCTGCTGCTGTCAAGATAAACACAGACAGTGATCAGTGAGTCAGTGAAGCGGAGACTCAATCAATCCACTCCATGATTCTCTGCTCAGCAGAGCAGCTGCGATAATGAGCAGCAGCAGCAGCAGCAGCAGCAGCAGCAGCAGCAGCAGCAGCAGCATTCCACTGCAGTCAGCGTGGGGAATTAATGCATTTTAATGTGGTATAAACAGGCAAGCAAGGTTTGTTTTCAAATCTGGATAAGAACAAAACCTGTAACCATGGTAACAGTGAACGTTTAAGAAATGGCAAGGAGACAGCAGAGTTCTTACAATGCTTTTGGTCTTCTGGTGTGTTCACTCTGGACTGGGATCGATTTTCTGGTCACAAATGATCAACAACGGTGACTTGTATAAATATGGGACAATCGTTGCCATAAAGGCAGTTTGGGTATTCCTTCATTTGGGCCATGATACCCTGCATAAATTATGGGCGTGACTCCTGTTGTGTCCTGTCACTGAGGCAGAACCGGCGTTTTCCATGGTTACTGGACACTAATCGCTGAGAGCAACTGTAAAATTACATTAAAATGCTACACATCACAAGGAATGACATGATCATTTCTTCTACTCAGTAAATTATGCAGTGTGAAAATTGACCAACACATCAGCAACACATCAGTATTTCTTTAGAGGTCTTGTAGCTGATGACACACAATCTGCCATGCAACATTTTAAATCAAAACAGCACAGTTCTGGCAGGAAGTGGCACTGTTCAAATGCGTAGACATACTGTATAAAAACAAGCCAAAGCTGCTCACTTTGCTGGCTGTTTTCATAAAAAGTGAAGATGTTTTGCGCCAATCAAACAGACAGAACCTTTGACCGACTCGCCAAAGATCCTGAGAGAAAACAGAGGAGGATCTCTGTTACAGAACATGCTCAAAGGCAGCGTTGAAGACAGAGGGATTGGAACCTACAGGCAACAGATTCTGCCAGTGGAGTGATCATTTAACATCGGGTACAGCACCCAAAGCTTACTAACTTCTAGTATCTCATCATTTTTGATACTAGTTTTTATTGCCATGTGTAAGAGTTCTACAAAGTAGGATGAGGACAAATTTACCAGACAGTCTGATACACTTTCGGGTCTGGGATAATGTTTCTATACGTCCATACCAGTGGGCAGAATAAGCGTCAGTTATATTCAGTTATAGTCTGTTTTCCTGCCAACATGGTGGTGCAAACATGTGACTTCTGGAGCTCTATAGTCATCTTTAATCATTTCATAAACTCAGTGCATTGGCTATTAGCAGTTTCACTTAGCAGCTGCATTCATGCACCTTTGGTGGGAAACTTTGCTGTTGCAGCCTAAGAATTAAAAACAAAGTTTCAAAATAAATGTGTTTATTTGGCAACCTGTCATTGTGGGCGGAGTCTTGCGGTGATACTCATGATAATGGTTTCTGCAGGAACCAGCAGCAACTGTTTTGTTTTAAACAGACTGCAGTTATTTCCATTTCTACCTCAGCGTTGTCACCTTTCGAGGAAATCTCTCCTACCTGATTATTTAGTCGCAGTTTGTACATAGTTGAATATTGACACAGTAATAAACGTTATATGGATCAGTTGGGTGTAATTCTCTTTAAGTAACTGCACTCCTTGTCACTTTATGTTGTGTGAGACAAGTGTAGGGACTTGGACCGTTGGTGAGTGAGACTATAAATATTCCTGCGAGTCTGACTGGGTTTTGGCTCCAGCTGCAGCTCCTCTGGGTGAAAGCTGTAAACACGATTGAAGTATGGTGCTTGTTAAAACAATGTCACCCCAAGAGCAGCTCTGCTTCCTTATTGATTCATTAATTTCAGCACTTTTTTTTTTTTCTCACTCCAATATTTATTGTCGGAGGCTGAGACATCGGCGCTGACAGCTGCACATGAATTTTACATGAACTTTGTGGCTGGAAGAAATTTGCTGAACATTTGTCATGCTGCAAAAGTTAAAATTAAACAAATGCATTTTAACATGTCGTGACCCTGGACGATGGTATTCAGCCTCATAATCTTCCTAAAAACCCATTAACTCAGCATTAATGCGTCATATCAATGTGTTTTTCGTTCTGCTCTTGCGACTCACTTTTAAAAGTTGATTTATGGTCATATTATTTCTGTTCACATTTGTCAGATGATAAAACACCTAAGGACAGAGAGCAAAGCTGGCGGACAGAAACACAAGGAAGAAAACGACACAGTAAAATAAGACAAAAAAGAAAAACATTGCAATCAAAAAAAAGAAAGAAGGACATTACCATGGAAAACAGAACAGGAAACAAGACAAACGGGGAAGAAACCACTACATCAAAAAAGAGAAGGAAATCAAGAGGATGAAGAAGACAACTACAAAATAAAACAGGAAGTGAAACAAGACAAAAAGGGGGGAGAGGAAACTACAATGTCAAAAAGAAGCAAAAGAAGACAAGGGAAGAAAAACTACAAACTAGGAAACTACAATGTGAAGCAGAGAGAAAGAAAGAAAATTACTCAGTAAAACAATTAATGAATCAAAACACAGACAAAAACACGAGTTGAGAAAACTACAAGATAAAAAGGAAGACAAGAGAAGGAAGAAAGGAAATCAAAAATAAGACAAGAAGGAAGAAACAAAAGAACAAACAAAACAATTACATTGGAAAACTGAAAACTCGAAAACGCGAAACTGGGAGGGGCAAGAAAAGTGTATATTTTCTCCTTCAGGTTTGACCTTGGATTCATAATATTTTGAAACCAAAATCTTTATCATAAAATGTTATAAAGAAAGAAAAACATCTTTACCTTAAAATGTAAAAAAGAATACGTTATGAGGACTTGATTTTTGTCCCCATAAGGAAGACAAGTCCCCACAATGTGACTGTGTAAACGGATTTAGGTCCCCACAACATAAGGAATACCAGGCCTCTTAACTTCTAATGAATTTCTTTGAAAACACTGATCCCAACCAACTTAACCAAACAAAGAGTGTTTAGAAGACACTTTGGCACCTGAACTGCTAAAAAGTGTGGAGCTTGATGACACGTTCAGCTGATCCATTTCTTCTCAGCTTTCTTTTCTCTGTAGCAGTTGTTGGAACTTTAAGCAAAGTACTGCCTCTGGCTCGGAAAACTTTTCCTTTTGCCCCCTAAAAAATTACACTTTCCACGGCTTTTTCGATGCGGCAAGAGCATATTCTAAAGAATATTTAGATAATCTCCGGGGGAAGTTGGACGTGATCAATCTCAGCAGCTCTACCAGATAGATGGTAATCCTTCAAGAGTGAAGAATGTGTTGCTGCTGCTGCTACATCTGTAAGCTGGAGAGAGCTGAGAATTGGGAGGAAGAAAAGTCACTTTAAAAGGATAGTTCAGGTTTTTTTTGAAGTGCGGTTGGATAAAGTACAGGCACAGGCAGTGCTGACAGCACTCTGGGTAGCCCCCAACATAAAGACGGGCAGGGGAAACATGGTTGCCATAGCGGAAAAGAACATTTTAGCTATTTAATAAAAGACTTGCCAAATAAAATCTTTGTCAGCTTAAATGTTAACTATCTTAAGAATGGATTTGCCACTTTATCTTGCCAGTAGAGAGCCAGTTTGTGTCTCTTTCTCCTGCACCAAAGTCCATAGAGAAAATCAGTGATTTAAGATCACAGTGACACTGGACTTGTGGGTTTACTGCTGCCTTGTTGGGTACGTTTGCGTCCAATCAAAGGATTTCAAAAACTGAAGTTCCAAAAACCTTTTTAAGTTATTAAATGTACACAAGATTTTAACTAACTGATGGACACAGAAGAGGATCAACCGCTCCTGTGCGTCATGATGTAAAATCACATGCTTTCTCTATGACCTTTGGTGTGTGGAGTGAGTGGTTTCCAAGGTGACACAAATGACAGTTTCCAGTTGGAAACGTTTGTCCGACAGCGAGATAAAGAGGCAACCATATTCTTAAAATATCATACCCTTATTGCTTATTATAGATATTTATTATCATTATTATTATTATTATTATTGATTAAGGCCTCCGTTTGGTCTTAACATACAGAACTCATGCAATATTATTTGTCTGCTGCATCCTTTATCTGAAAACAGGCTCTGTCAAGCAAAACTATCAGACCTGACTAAGGGAGCTTTTGTGCTTTTACACCGGCAGAGCAGGTACAGGAGGGGACAAGATGCACCTTTCCTGAGAAACTGCTGAATGACCGTGATTTTCAAGCAGTAGAATTCACTTTTCAAACGTTTTGTTTGTCTTGTCTTGCTTTACTAGCAATGCCTCCAAATCACTTCCTGTGTGCAGGGCAGGAATGTCATTGGGTGACGCAAGATCTAAAGAGAGTCATTTGGAGCTGTAATGGCCATTTGTTTTAATTTAAATGTTACTCATTACAGTTGTAGCACAAGTTAACTCCACCAAGGAGGTTATGTTTTCATATGTGTTTATCTGTAAGTTTGTCCTTCTGTTTGCAATTTCTGGTCTATAGTTTTTGACGGATCAATCTGAATTTTTTTGTGATGGGTAGTTGATCACCAACTATAAGCTTTGGTAAGAATGTCCCCATTGATGATGGCACAAAAAAATTAGAACATTTTTAAAAAAAATCCCCATCTCTTACCATCCGAATAAGTTTCATCCGGACTCGATTCCGATCACGGATTTGGCGTTAATTTAAATGTAACATGGTTCAGTCCCTTATGTAAGATGGTAATATGTATAAGCAGGTAAAGTTTTATGCAGATCCAGAAGGATTTAGGGATTCAGTGGACCACAGTGTAAAACATGCAGGCGTGTTTTAAGCCTTGGTGAAGGTCTGGGCTCTCTGAGTGCTGTTGTTATTGTTCTATTGTCCACAGTCTTCAACCAAAAAGAAGAAGAAGTGACTGATAAAATAAAGGGAAATAAACAGCATCTTATTTCAGGCACTGCCAAAGATTTCCACTTCTTATTTCTATGTAACCAACTGGATGTTTTCCAGTGGATTCATTGTGTTTCCCACAACATTATCTCCTTCTCTTCTCTTCTCTTCTCTTCTCTTCTCTTCTCTTCTCTTCTCTTCTCTTCTCTTCTCTTCTCTTCTCTTCTCTTCTCTTCTCTTCTCCAGAGAAGCGCTTGTCTCTCTCCAATGACTGCAGCATTTCTCTCCTGTACATCTTTTCAACCCCCACCTCACATCCACTCCCCCACCTGATCTTATCCTCCCCATTAAGCTCCCTCTCTTTCCGCTCACTCCTCTTCTCACCTCGCTGTCGATCCCACAGGACTTTGCATTCGTACAGGGAGGCGCTCTCCCTCTGCCTCTAACTGTGTAAGTGATCACACTGTTTGTATGGCGTCTTTCTTTTTATCCAATTTCACACACCCAGGCTTGTTTAGCAGCAGCGGGAGCCACAGAAAGCCGCAGTGCCCTTTTGCTTTCGTCTCCAGCCCCCACACATTTTTCTTTTCCGTCTTACTCTCCTCTTTTCCTCTTTGCCTCCACCCTGGCAGCAGCGGCTTTTTGCAGTAGCAATAAAAGCTGTAGGCTTATACTTCCCCCTGTTTCCAATGAATGTGATTAGGGTTCTATTTCGGTCCAGGCTTGAATCACTTCCACCTGACATCATTTACTGAATCTGGGCTCTGCTGCTCTGTTCTTAACACAATAAAACACATATTGTGTACACACTCTTGACAAAAGCTGTACTGTAGCTGAGGCACCGTGGAGTATAATTATGTATAATTGCACTGTTATGTGTTGCAGTGTAGCTGCAGTGAAGGTGAAGTGGCCAAAACATCGGATCAGTCTGTTATGTTCTGAGAAATTCCATCCAGAGACTTTCTATGCCATTAGATCAGGGACGGGCAATTATTTTCCCCAAGGGGCCACATGAGATACATTAAATATTGTTGAGGGCCGGATCAATGGGCCAAACTAAATTCTGCTCAGTATTCAGTTTATGTCATTTTAAGGAGCAGTAAACAGTAAACAAAATTAATGTCAAGGAAGATTTTATTCAATTTATACTAACTATTGAAAATATGAAACTACTATTCTAAATAATGAATACTACTATACTACACTGTGGTGTAGTGTAGTGAGTATTTTATCTTACAGCATCAACACCAGCCACCTGCACAGTGCACATCTGCAGACTTACACACTAACGCTGTGGTCACACCGGATGTGGTGCGAATTTTCGAGCAGCAAGTTCACATACAAGAGTGACGGCGCTTTGCTGTTTAGATAATAAGATAATAAACAGGGAGGGAGATCATGTTGATACTGTTCTTGGTGTGGTCATTTGATATGAGTTGCATGTGCTGTATGGAGAGCGTGAGCGTTGATTCTGTCACCAGGCATTGATCAATGTATGGGAAACTCCGGAAACATTGGGTGCACTCTAGAGCCTGGTTATTTATGTTTAGTTTCTAATTTCTAATTAACCTTACACGGGCAAGTCAGGGAGGGTAGAAGGGGCGGGTCGTATCATCGTATCATGCCCAGGTCTGCATTAGATACTAGAGAAGAGACATGGCACCTGATGTGTAGCAGATGAATATAATTCAGAGACACACAAATTTGCTCTCAGGTTCCCCCGACAGTATTGTTTGTTACAACTCATGTAAAATATGTCTTTAAAGTGGAACTTTGCAAGTATGGTTGCTATTTTGTCTTTTCCTCTATGCAGCTTCCTCTACAGTTTCGGAGTACATATTTTTATGTTGCCGCCGTAAACATCCATCCATCAGTATACACACAATAAATTCCGACCACATTTCTTCCTTGAAGATGATGGTTCCCCACTATCCTTCCAGTTGTTAATAATGCAGTTCTTAACCTAATTTTTGTAGTTTCTTCAAACTCCTTAGACGTTTTCTCTGTTTGATGCATGCCGATGATCTTTTCCACAACCACAGGATGTGTCTTTCCACATGGTTGTTTAAAGAAATGAGAAGCTACTCACTGCATCAGTTGGGGTTAAATAACTAAATTAATCGCCCCAAATTAATTTATCCAACAGGCTCTTACCTATTTGCTTAAGTTAAATCCAGGTGGCGACTTTTTCTTTGGCCAGGCAGTGTACACAGCTTCTGCATCTGTGTAGACACTGAACACACATCTACACCACGGCCTCTCCCTCAGATCTTAACACATTTAAATGAGCGTACCACAAGGGCAACTGCCTGATCCGAGGGAGGAAAGCACTTGAAATTAGAGAGGCAGTCTGAAGCTATGCTCTGCTGTGGAACCAAGATGCCTGTGAGTGACAGCAGGGGTCACGGCTTCACCGCCTGAGAGATATGCACGCACAAGCGCGCATGATTCAAGGACGTGATTAGCATCGCTGCGAATGCTTAGCGTGCGAGCATGCCGCTACCAGAGGGGCTGCTCTTTTGTTTCACAGATAGCAAACAATGAGGAGGGAAAACAATGCCATTCATCACAAAGTCTGTGCGGCGACGCAGCAAAACTGAAAGTCCAAGAATGTGACCTGCAAAGGTGGAAATGAAGCCTTTACACAAAGCATGAGGACATTTCATCTGATGATGTTTAAAATGACGCAAATGCAGACAAGAAAGCAATGGTTGTGCATATTAAAACCTTATCCACGTCAATCCAGCCACCGGCCTGTCCTCTGGAGGGGTTTTATGACTGACAATAGGTTTCTGTGTGAACATTTTCTGACACTGCACTGGTGCGACCTGTACGATCAAATGCGTTCTGTCTTTCACAAGGCAACACTTGCCTGAGCAATAGAAATACTTACTTAAAACAGCACGAGTGCCTTATGTGCACCAAATGTCAAATGCTAATTAAAGGAGCCACCAGTGAAAACAGACAGATATTTGAAGGGCCTGCTCTCTTCTTTTGGAGTAACTCGTAAAGGTCTTAATCACTAAAACTCCAGACTAGAATTACCCCTGGTCTTAGCTCTTTGTTTGACGATTTTTGCTTAAGAACAAACTTTCTTTAGAAACACATGAGTTGACTTTCTACGTCTGTCTGTCACTACCGAGCAGCTCATTACTTACTTGTTATTGCCTTCAAGTGGAATGAAAAGACATTGACAGCATAGAGAAGACATGATGGCAAACTGCGTCATTGGAAAGCAGCTTAATTATATTCAAATTTGAGTCTCTGATAGTGCACCTACAATCCTCTGTCCTTTTTTAACATTTGCTTTACATCCATGGAAGGAAACACACATATTGATCGTAAATGTGCGTTTTCATTTAGAGATCCTTGGAATATTTGGTTAAAATTCATGACACATTATGATGGAAAACATTACATTTTAGAAAAGAAAATTTTGTGACTACATCTCCAGCTGTGATGCTGTCTTTGTGATTGTTGGGACCGACTCTGTCCACTGACAGACAGGCAAGACACAGTGATCAAAACTAAGTAGTTCAATCTGTCTTTAGGCTCAAATACAGTTAAAAAAGTGAAAGCCGTGCTGCTGCAGCTGGTAATTAAACACATTTTACTGCTGACTCGCTTGTTCCCGAGTCATTTTTACTTTCGATTCATGTTGAATTGACTGTTGTCTGGTGCTCACACTCACATGCTCTCTACTCTTGATTTAGTCCTCACTAAATCACTAGATCACTGTGGATCACTGTGGATTTTGGCTGAACGTTTGGATTTCTGGCAGGTCAGAGATTTCTCTCCACACTCTGTGGTTTGAGAAGATTTTATGTCCAACATGGCTTCTGTCAGTGAATTGTTATATACTGCAATCAGGTTATTTTGGAGTAGCTTTTATTGTTGTGGGCGACTGAGTGCTCAACTGAGACATAAGAAAGCTGAGCATTTTCTTAAGTAACACCAGACCAGACTGTACTCATCTCTTCCTGGCATCTGCAGCTACACCATTAAGATGGTGTGATGATAATGGGGAAGTTAAATGCACTTTGGGGACTACTGTTGTTTAAGAAAGTGCAATAAAGGTGCTATAAATTAAAAATACATGGGGTCACTCACAGATTCATGGTCTGTCAGGTCAGCCAGCACAAAGCAGCGGTACTGCTGCTGGCCAACGAGGGCTTTATTGTAGAAGCCGTTGTATTTCCTCTCATCACCCAGAGTGAAGACGTCAGGCAGGGCGTCCAGCTTGGCAGCGATGTAGGGCCGCAGGAAGTCCTGGCTCTGTCTCCGCCTTCTCTGCAGACTGCTGTCAGCACCAGCCTCCAGGAGCTGCCACATGCAAGACACAAGAGGAGACCACACAGCTGACATTCTGTTCCGTGAAGTGGCACGACAATGGAAAACAACACAACACGACAGAATCAAAATGATCCCTGTAGACACACGCAGTAGAAATGTTCTGTCAGGGTTTGGCAGCTAATACTGCTTTATACTGGGAGTCGGTTAAAGTGACAGTCCTGAAGAAATGATCGTGTATTTATGAATGAAGTAACACAATGGGGGCCACACAGTGTTGTGATGGCAAGCATTATTGCCTCACAGCAAGATGATTGGCAGGTTGGATCCTGGTTTGACTGTAGGCCATTCTGCTTGGGGTCTGCTAGTTCGCCAAGTGAGTGCATGGGGTGATAATAATAATAATAAAACATTTTATTTATAGGTGCCTTTCAGCACTCAAGGACACCAAACACTGAATTAAAAAAAGTTCATACAAACAACAACAAAAACCATAATAGATGCACAAGATACAAAGAAAAAAGTTAAACAGGTTATAGTGCAAATGGAGATCACAGAGAGAAAGCAAAGATGGTTTTTGAGTGTGGTTTTGAAGAGCGGAAGTGAAGTGATATTTCTTAGCTCGAGTGGTATTGAGTTCCAGAGCTGTGGAGCAGAGTGGCTGAAAGCTCTGCTCTCCATGGTGGTGAGACGGTGGAGGGGACGCGGCAACATGGAGGAGGTTGGACAGATATGGAGGAGATATTAACCAGAAGCCAGTAAAGCTGCTACAGGACAGGAGTGATGTGCTCCAAGTACTCTGGCTCTGGACCAAAGACAAGCAGATTGGGGATTAGATTAACTGGACATTCTAAAATGAGTGGTGACCAGTCTAGGGTGTACCCTGGCTTTTACCCTCAATGAGCCTTGATTAGCTTCAGCTCCCTCATCACCCTCACGTGGTTGCGCTGTCTGCTATCTGTAGAAAGAGGAATCTCCCTCATGTCCAACATGCTGTCGCTGTTGCAGCTGCCTTTGCCAAAGTCACTCAGTTTGCATAGATCCCAAAACCGGATCTCCACCGATTCTGGGCAGCAGTTGCCTCTTCTCCCCCGGTACACAGCCAGGGTCATATGATATGGTTGGACATCTTATGTGTGCCCTCTGCTAGATTCTAACAGGTAGGACTTGAAATGGTCTTAAGCTGCAGCATGTATTTCGAACACATTAAAGTTCAAACATGAACTTTGCACCCCACGTTCAAATATTATTGAAAGTTGAATAAAAAGTGACAGCCCTATCAAGTGGAAGATAGAGAGAAATGACTGTAACACAGTGGATAATCCTGGATAAGCCTCTATGGCCCAAGTTACGTAAAGACAGTTGCATTAAGAAAGTTCTGACCTCAACCCCTTCGGATATCTTCGGGAACTGGACAATGATGCGGCAAACTATCTAAAATAAGTGTCAGACCTCACTAATGTTCATTCAACAAACTGTTTGTTAGAAAATCTCATTATTTCAGACACACCATTCTTACAAAAGTCATAGGTTTTTATTAAGTAGCGTGAACTATTGGCTGTTGTAAAATAAAGACATTTATAGGACATGGACAGCCAATAAAACTTTACATTAGTATAGTATATACAGTACATTACTGTATTGTACCATATGAATCCTAGTTGTAGGAAAATTACACAGTGGATGGTACAAAACACTTTATGACTAGATATTGGACAAGGATTTGTCAAGTTTAAGAGCCTGATGTGACCTTCAGAGGAAGTAGAGAGGGTCATGGCTTCATTTCTGCAGATCAGCAGAGTCTGTTCTTTCTTTCTTTGTGTGTGTGTGTGTGTGTGTGCGACATGTCTCTCTGCCACCTGCTTGCTATTTCCACATTACATCATTTTATGATGAGCCTTATACCTTCCACACATCAATGTTCAAGGTGACACTGACATGGGACATGAGGAAAATTGTCACCACCAGAGTCCGTGGAGAAGCTTCAGTCACACAAAGACCTCATACAGTCATGTAAGCCTTTTGTTCTGCGTCTCGACAGCACAAACAAATACTATACTCTGTCAAGGAAAGCAACTGCACTTGTCAAACAAAACAGAAAAGCCAAAGATTTAACCTTCTGGAACATCATGAGTTGAGAATAGGAAAATCCAGTGTGTCATTGGTAACTGTTTTACACTAGCTATATTACATAATAACTTACTTTTAATGAGAGAAACACATGATAATAAATGTTTACTTCTCTACGGTCTCTACAGTCTTGTTCTAACATAAAAAAAATGTAGCTGTACCACAACTTTCATCAATAAAAATACAAAAGGGTCCTTCAGCAGCACAGCATCAACTCTTCTTGGTTAAGTCACCATGATGTTTAGCAGCATATCCCAATTTTCTGGCAGATTGATTTTCAGACTTCATCAGATTAGCCTGGACCTGATGTGTCCACAGGTGTTCTGCGGCAGACGTTCCCACAGACTGGCTCGAGACACCCAGATGAGTTTGTGAGAGATTTTTGGGGCGAGCCTTTCACGCAAGATTTATTTTACAACAAGCATAAAATTAATTTGTGATTTTGTTAAAATGTTAATATTAGGTGTTACTGAAAACACCTTGGTGATGAACAGATCCCCAGAGTTTGTCCGACATAATGCTCCTGTTCTTCTCTTCAGACTAAAATAATTTACTTTTCTCCTTGTGCTCTCAGAATTTTTTAAAAAGCTGATTGACACACTCCCGGCATCTGCCACTCGTCTTTTACTCAAAGTGGCTTCAGACCTTTTCACTCAGCCATAAAAGTGTAACTGATAAAACGCTGCTGAGCGAACTGTTTTTCCAGTCGGTGCCATGATCTAAGCAGAGGGCACGTAAAGTTCTGCTGAGTGACTGTCCGGTTCACGGTCACCAACTTGGATCCGGGTTGTTCCTGCTAGTATGATGAACTCTAGGAATAATTTGGGTTCCACTGGGAGGACTAAAAGCTTTAAAACATTTTTTAATAACCATAACCTCACCATGTTCTACATCTCACTGCAACTCTATTGCAGACAGACAGCTGCTTGGAGGCGGTGAGTGTGAGTTATGGTAACCTTTCTTTATGGAAGCAGAACTTCCACCACCGATGTAACATTTTCATTCTTTCTTTTTTGTGCCAAATTTGGTAGAGGAATGGGAATTGGAGCAGGAACGAAACCCACTTCATTTTGGTGTTGAAGGCACAAATTAAAGAGGAATTCCAGGATATTTTAATCTGGTTTATAAATGTAGGTAAGTGAATACTACTAACTAGAACTGTTCAAATTGGTCCAGTCCATTGGTTCGGCCGGCAGCTGTGACACGGCAGTAATCGCTACAATGAAATCCGAGGGGTCAACTGTAACATTCTCCTTTGTGTCGGCTAAAGATGTTTGTTTTCACCAATGAATGGCTCACATTGTTTTGGTAAGAGTCTGACAACATTGTTACAGCAGTAGTGTCACTTTGAGTTCTCTCAGAGACTTGAGATGAAGTGGCAAGAGCAGGGTAAGGTGGAACTGGGTGGGTGGGTACGATACACCACCTTTGTGTGTGTGTGTGTGTGTGAGACATATGATTTGTGGACACATCACAACCACCGATTTCGGGCTTCTACAGGTCCCACTCTTGACAACACAGGCATTTATCCATCGGTGGGCAGAGACTGACAGCATCCTGCAGCTGTGATTTCACCTTTTTCTGCTGCCTCGCTCTCTTTCTCAAAGTGCGGCGTCTACTGAGAGAAACTGATGGCAAGAATTTATTTACTTTCTTTGTTATGGTGGAATATTTAGCTGACGTGGACAATGGAAATTTGAATTTGATGGCTGTCACTTTCCAGTGGACTATATTTGTTAAGCAACGGTATATACTGCTGACAGAAAGAGTGACGCCATTCTTATGCTTAAGTTTTTGAAAGGAAAGTTTGTCTCGGGTTGTCAGCCTGATTATAGTCTGCCTCTCCCTTCGTGTTTTTAAATGAGCCTCTAGATTGTGAACTCCAAACCTGACAAAACAAACCTGATTACTAAACACACTAATATGAATACAAGTAACGCTTAAATTGCTTCTAAATGTCTGCTTTAATTCTTTAAAAAAATGCTGTCTGTTGTGTTTTAGCCGAGTTTGTGACACAATGTGGGTCAAAACAAGTGTCAAATTGAATCTGTCATTGTCCCCATCACCACTGTGATGAAGTGGTAGAACAATAAAACTCAGCTGACATGTTTTGATGGGTTTGTTTATTCCATTTTCGACAAGCTTTCACACGAAGCACTGCGAGTCTGCAGTGTTGTTGTGACAGAGTGAGATGAAAGAACTGTCTCAGAGACAAGTCCCAGGTGCTTCAAGTGGTTAGAAAGACTGTTGTTTGATGTGGACAAAGTCCTCCCACCAGCACGTACACTTTTTATCCCTTGACCTTGATGAACAAATTCAGAATGGAATGGAACAATGACCCATTCTACCACTGATATACAGCTTTCCTCAGAAAAAGTTTGCATTATTCACACTTTCAATCACAAGTTCGGATGTAAATGCACTCAGTGTGTCCTGAATATGTCTTCAGAATAGTTGTGGCATCATCCTTTTACACGAGGGAAGGCTAATCTATCCTCGGAGGACATTTAAGACCGTCTCCTCAGCTGCAGTTTCACACTGAACCCTATTTGTATCCCTTATCAAGACCCAGACGTTTGTTTATTTCCACCAACACGATCTTAACAAATTTTATTGTCCCAGACTTGAATAACATCTGTGTTTAGGTTCTGATCACGAGAGGTCACAACTTAATGGAAGCTGTGCTTCCACAAAGCGTTACAGTGCAGCTCAGCTCGGCACAGTACAGTTTGGAACAGGAAACCCCGATCTGACTTGCAGTTCCACCTTGAGTTGTGTGGATGCATCAGCTACATTAATAGTAACAAAGCGCGCCGATGAATTCGCTGAAGACAACAAACAAAACTAAGTTAACAAGGAAACACAAATGGACTAGAATCCTGTCTCTCTCCTCATGCATGGTATATTCAAAGCTGTCTTTAGCAACTTTTAAATGTAAACAAACATTCAAAGCATTGTCAAATGAGTTCACACAATGCTAATCAAGCTTGTAAGATCCACATGGGGCGACCTTCCCAGAGTGAACCATTTGATGTCATGACTGAGCAGACATGGGGAAAAAAATATTCTACCGCTCTAAGTGGATTCTACCGCTAAAAATAAAGCTGGACCTCCAGTGGGACATTAAAGTCGTATTTCTTATCACAATCACGATTCTAGCCTCTCATGAAATTTCAAATATTTAAAATGCACGCTCTACCAACAGCAATCCAGCGCTCCCTGAACAGCTGCCTGTGCCTGCACCTCACATCTCCAATTTATCTGGATGCGCTTTGGACAGGAAACGCCATGGTAAAGGACAGAAACAACACACAACTTACCAAAGTAAAAAACCTGAAATGGCTCTGTTTCTGTCACCCACTCTCCTTGTAATGCTGTGCTTCCATCATTGGTACGGTACAGTTTGGAATGGTAAAGCCCTGTGTTTCGACTGAGAAGGGTTTGTTGTCGTCACACACGCTAGTGTCTGAGTCGTCAACTCAGTTTGTGGCTGTTTGTCTCAAAAACACTTCAAACTTTGCCATGACTTCCATTGAATATTTACAACAATCAAAAGGGAGTGACACATATCTTTCGCCCAATCAGCTGACTGTATCGTGCCATTTTGGGCTGGTTACTTTGGTACTATTTCTACTGGAAACGCAAAATAAAAGACATATCATACTGTACCAAACTAAAGTGTTCCACTTCTTATGTGTGACTGGGAAGAGTTGCAGTTTCCATATTTTGTGTGGATCCCATTCCTCTCCCACTTTTGCCTGGAACTGACAATTCTCTATCAACCAATCCATGGACTGCAATTTCAACCACTGAGCCACTGTATGCACCTTAACTATATGGAGACAGGGATTTATTGACTCAATAAGAGGCAAACCATTTCATCACTTCATTAAAAGAGAAAATAGTTACCCAAGTCGTGTTCCAGTGAACAGATAGAGATAAAAGGTCTTTATGTACTTTAGTGTGGTTAGTATTATGTAGATGTATTCAAGTGACAATTGTTTTTTTTCCACAATGAAAGTGTGAAGAACTGATGAGTGAACATTTATGTTAGTCGCAGCTCATCAGCAGCTGACTCCCACTCACTCAGAGGTTATGAAGAACCAGATTGTGGCAGATGGAGATTTTGTGATGGGAGGGTTTTCCTTAGAGCTGCTGCCAGTATAAACTGTAACCTGACGATTTCTGGCAACACCTTGAATCCTGTTTGTTACACATTTCACTTAGCGGGAGTGACTCAGCACTTAATCCTCCACCCATGCAGAGATTACACAAACATAAACCATAAAAAAATTGGATCTTGTGGATGTGGACTGAGACTTTTCAAGAAACACGTTAAGACGGTGAATAAACTTTGACCAAAAAACACCCACACAACCTTCTCACCACAAAAACAAAGTTGTTGACTCAACAGTAACCGTGTAAAACATTTACGCAGACACTTCACATCATCCACTGAGCCAACTGGAGGCTGCGGCGCTGCTCATCGATCACATTTTGACAGGAAGATGCAAATGAAAAAACAAAGAGTCTGTAAGATGCAATCTACAGAAAAATTATACATGTTCCAAAGGTGTAAGGTAATGCTGTCTATTTAAATATAAACTTTATTTTCTGGGTTCAAAGAATGTAAAAGTCTATGGCTTAAGAATGCCTAAATCCCGCAACACACTAGAGGATAATTGGCCAGATTTTGGTCCCGATCTGGTGTTTCTGACAATCGTGGGTACCTTTTGATTTTAGGCAGATTTGGCCAGATTATCTGGCCAAATGATCCTGTAGTGTGAGGGATTAACAGGCAGGATTCTAACTTCATTGGATGCATTAGAGTCTTCCCAATTTCAAATCGTAAGTATTAAACATGTTTGATATTTACGACTGAACAGCGATCGAGCGAGTCGACCGGAAACAAATGCGTTTTTTTTTTTTTAAGAACCGTAACTTGTACAAGCCGAGTTGCTTCCGTCTTCCTAGCAGTGACTTTATCCACAGTTTTTGCAAACACGACAGCTAGTAAATGCTGATGCTGACAGTCCATGTCTGTTTATATTCTGAAGCCACGTTAAAATGGTTTGTGGTTCTGCATCTTGACTGGATTGTCCAGTTTGTGCTTTAAACAGGATTAAAACATTGAAAATTGGTTACAAGGTTCGTTGTGTCCGTGTCTAACACAGTTCTTAATTTACAGTCAGATGGCCAGGCCTAAAATCTCACACACTAACCTGGAAAAGGTGGTGAGGATATAAGATGTAAAAACAACACTAAGTCATACATGGTTAAAATGCATAAGGGGTGTAGACGAGCTTTAGAGATACATGATCAAATAAGAATTTAAGTAGCAATATTTGATTGGCTGAGCAAAATCAAATGTGGCTGTTGGTGCACGTCCAGATTATATTATATTACACTATAATACAACAGCTGACCTTCTTTCTCCTTTACAAGCAAGACAGTGTAATTAATGAAATCACCAGTACATTGTTATTTCCATCCAAACCTTTCATAAACCTTTCATATCAGAGCCTCGGGGCTGCCAGAAGGGCTGTATCCTGTCACTGCTTTTGACAACCAGTGCTCAGCCTCAACTCAGTTTAAACAAATGACGAGTTACGATCCCGCACAGCAATTAACAGCCAAGGAACTGGAATAAAAACAACAAGACTGTGTTCTTCTGTTATCTACACAAAGACTATTTATGGCTCAGACCTTCACAGTGGTATTTCACTGACTGACGGCCTCCATTTTGGAGCACGTATTCCTGCTGCAGCCACTGAAACCAGATGAGAACGACATTAACATGACTTCACTTCACTGCAGACGGTCACCGGAGACCAAACTGAACCACACCTACACGCATGCAAAGTCAAACTGAGACACTTGGAGAAACAACAACCCTGTGATCGCAGTAATCGATACCAGCAGTCAGCGGTGCAGAAATTGACAATGAGTGATATAATTCAAATTTCCTGGGAATTTAGCAAATACATGACTACCACGATGAGGAAAAGTACATCAGATGTGGAAAAAAATGTCACTTTGCAAATGGAAAAAGAAATAATGCGATAACACAATAAGTGTTCAATGTATAAATAAAAAAGACGTGGTAATTTAATGAGATCTCGGTGGGTTTTGTTGAGAGACAACGCCCGACAACCTGACTCAGACACAAAATTGTTGACAAAAAAATACTGCAATGAGTAACATCTAACAAAAGTAAGAATGTTGTATTTATATAACTAGGTATATTTAGCAGGCCTGAGACAATTAGTCAGTGAATCGATTACTAGATAGAATAGAGATAGATAGATACTTTATTGATCCCGAAGGAAATCCAAGCTATTCAATTGTTCCTATTGTGATAATCAATTAAATCAATTAAAACAGGTTTTCTATTTTTTCAGCTTCTTAAATGTGAATATTTTCTGGTTACTTTGCTCCATGTCATAAAGAAATTATTAAAACCTGGTTTGTGGAAAAACAAGACATTTGAGATTTTTGATTGTGTTTTGGAAAAACACAGGTCGACGTTTTCTGACATTTTACGGACCAAACGATTACTCGATCAATAATCAGGAACATAACTGACAGCTTAGTTGCAGCTCTAATATTCACTTTAAATGAACTGAATGAATAGTGAAGTGATTGTTTTTAGGTTGGTCGACAACTCTCATTCAAAGGGAAGCAAGTTTTCTGCATATAACTCAACTGCAGTTGAGTGAACTTCATTCACTCATAATTAAGCCATTTTCTTTTCATGTTTGTTACGAGTTTAGCTTTAATCCTTCGCCTGAAAGCAAAAGAGTTTTTAATCAGTTTCCATCAACTCTCCTGCTCCTCGACATGACGGATGAAAGTGCACATCCGCTCACCTCGTGTATGTCCATGTCTTCAGGCGTCTCCCATCTGCTCAGAGAAGCTGCGGTGACGGGGACGACCACGATGTAGTAGCACCTGCACCAAACACACAGAAACACAAGTGCGTCTCACACTCCAGTGTCATTTCTAACACAAATGTGACTCAGTTATCGCCATTTAATTGTTTGTGGATTGTCTGACGAATATTTAGATTTATTTTTCGACATTTTCCGAGGTTTCTAACATCATGGTTCTGCTGCAGCTATGACAATTATGATTTTGTAATCGTTTATAAATGCAGGGAACATGTGCCTGCCTGTTTGAAAAACAAACAATTGTTCAACAAGTTGCAGGATTATTTTTAAAACAGAGGAAGAATATCTCAGCAAACCAATCAGTAAACTATGCAAAGATAAAGTATGAGTCAGATTAACACCATTTCAGATTAGGACCAAATCCCCTGTGGAATAATGTGAATTTGAAGACTTTTACAAGTGCAGTAAGAATAAAAGAGTTATTTTCATATTTTAGTGTTAAAGTAACACCAGTTCAGTTGAGGTGTAGAAGAATAATTCTGGTTAATAGCCAGGGTCTCAAGCTGCGGTACATGTACCTCCAGTGGTACGTGAGCTTCCTCTGGTGGTACTTGGAATCAGAAATACTGCTCTACTGTATAAACCAGGGGCATGTGATGAGAGTGGAGCTGAGGAATGGTGTGTGTAGAAAATGAAACAAAAATAATAACAACTAGAGTCACCTTATCTCTCGCTCCATCTTAATCTAATTTCACTATAGTGTCTGAATTACATTTGAGGAAGAGGAGGATGATGAGAGAGCAGATTATCTCATTGGGAATAAATCTGCCTCCTGTGGAAAGTCTGTAGCTGATTTTGCTCGGCCTTTTTACACCACTTTATTTTATAGTTGCTGATAATGGTGTTACTTTGAGGGCTTAGTATTTTCTCAGGTGGTGCTTGGTATAAAAAGTTTGCTGTTTTTTTGTTGAGTTCACCACTGAGCCTCAGTCTTCAGGATAATAATAATAAGGTTAAAAGTAAATTACATCACAAATTGCTTACTAATAAAGCACATTTCATTCATAATATTGCATAACATTGAATATATCACAGGCCGAGAGTCTCACATACATATTATTTCACTAAGAAAATCTTAAATAAACACAAGCATTTCCTGCAAACCAAGATGAAGTGGTTTAGTCTTGACTTGTATTTGAGGTGTTGGGGAAAGTGTGCTTGTTTTAAATGGTGTAATAAGCAGGTTGATTATTTTTTTAAGTGTATTATTAGTGTATATATGTGTGTTTTATTTTACATATGTCTTATTTAGTCTTAATCTTGCTCATATTCAAGTTTTTGTATACAGTTTTGGTATGCATCTTTAATAAAAAATAAAATTGTTTTAGTGCAACGTCACAAATGTGGATTTGTATATAAACACAACAGACATTTACATGACATTACAGTGTTTTCTTTTAATCAACCATGCACCATTAAAGGTTACTCACTGCTGTAATGTCAACAGAAACTGAGTGATTTCTTCACCCCTTTCATCGGGAACCACTTCTCTTATTACAGCAGCATATTGCGAGTGATTTCTTTAGAGAAACAAACACTTGAAACACAATTAAGTTGCAGTAATTGGCAGTGCCTGTCTTCTTGACAGAGTTGGGTAATAACACCAGTAAAAAAATAAAAGCTTCTCCACAAGTGCATGCAGCCTTTGCTTTGGGATTTCTCTGGGCTGATTAGTTGTGTTTTTAAAAGTCTCTTCTCTAAAATAAATTGCTTTCTGGTACTGGGGGGGGGGGTCGTCAGGACGCAGCAGTGTGCGGGTTATTTGTGAAACGGCCGTGTGGCTCTGCACGGTAATCATCGCGTTGTTGGGACGAAATGTTTTGTTCTTAAAACTCCGGTGACCTGAAAGAAGTGTGTGGCGGTGGATAATTGGGTGGATATGAACAGGCTGTAACAGGACAAGAAGTAAATAAAGCAGACTTGTAATGGCTGCTGTAATGGCTGCCCTCCAGGCAGGCTTGTATCTGAGTTATTGATTTAACACACACACAAAAATCATTGTCTGTGAGCATCTTTGTGCATCTCCCCTCACATAGCTGCACTGTTATCGGGAAACTTGATACGGAATGTAAACACACTCATCCCACACAGTGTGGCAAATCATTGAACTGTATCTGTTATTATTGCGAAGATGCTTTTTTTTTAATGATGCAGCTGGTTAAGGTGACACAAACTGTTAGCAGTGTTTTGTTGTGTAACAATCTTAATCTACTGCAGCACTTTAAACACATTAAACACATTAAATTATGTACGTAGTTTGCTTCATTATCATGAAAGATAAAACTTTCACCTTCGTAATTTCCAATTTCATTTCAGTACCTGCATCAATTTCATACATTTTGTTGTACATAAGTATATGGATCATCTACAAAATGATTAACTCTTAATATTGATTTTCTATTCAGGCACAGGCTTTCTTTTTTATACACCTGATATTTTATACTCACTTATTTTCTTGAAACTGTATTGCTGCAACTTGCATTGTGACGTAAATCTTTTAAGCACTATCAAGAACATTAAAAAAACTTTTTTATCTTATCTTATGTTAATATACTACACAATCTTCTTGCTTCTACACTGGAAACAAGAAAACCATTAAGAATCTTAATTCATGCCATCATTAAAACACTGAAATAAATTGGTAACTGCTAATTTTAACTGTCTGTTGACCAAGCAATTAAAAATATCAAAAATATTCTGTCAGCAGCACTTTGGCTGAAAACACAAAGTAGTACCCACGAAAGGTTTCAGAAGCAGATTCTACTGCTAAAAATAAACCTAAATGTTCAGTGGGACTTCACGATAATGTCACATATCGCAATGTTGGCTTCTCAGGAATGTGATCATGCAATATTGAAATCCTCCCTGCAAGTGGCAATCATAGGTGCTGCTGTTTCTTCCACCACACAGCTCCAATTTAGTTTCCTGAATGCAGTTCAGACAAGCAACGCTATGTAAGGTTTTTTTTAAATCAAAAGTTGCTTTTACTTGTACCTGTTCTTTAAAAAAAGGATTTGATATCAGCTAACAAAAACATGCAGAAGAAAAAAGCCTCCAGAGGAATGAGACTCCATAAAACCTAAACCTTTGGAGCTGTACTTGTTTAGACAGTATAGGCACATTTCACAGTCAATTATTCCAAGTATTGAACATAACATTTAATTTCATTCAAAACCTTTAATACTTTGTACGCCTGCAAAATCAAACTGAGACCTACAGACGGTACAGACCTGACAGGGGCTCCTGCAGGTGCCCGAGGCAGACTGACGGTCACTTTGCCGCCCTCCTCCACATCCTGTTGGTAAACAGCAGGCTTGGTCTTCAGCAGGTCTGGAGCAGTTCTGATGGAGACCTGCTGCTGGAGGCCGCCGGCGCTGTTCCCCCGACTCATCAGCACGAAGGAGTAATCGGTGTCAGGCTGCAGCTGTGTGATCAGCTTCCTCTTCAGGCTGCCCTGGACCTCCACACTCTGCTGGTTGTACAGGATCTGAAGGACAGCAGAAGATTCTTACAGCCCAGTACAAACACAATGTTTACAAGGTATGACAGACAAATGGGCATTCACGATTTCCACCAATCTGTCGTGAAACAGAGTATGGTCGAGAATACTTGATCCTACAGAGAGTGTGCTGATCAGGGCTGCGAGTTAAAGCTCCAGCGTGTAATTTTTGCCCCCCCCCCACCTCAAAAAGGACGACTAAGTCCATATTCCATCCATTCTCTTTTAACATTCATTTCTGTATCTCACTTCCCCACTTTTCAAACTTTTCACGCCAAGTTCCACCTGAGAAAATACTGAGCTCTCTAATTAACACCATTATCACCAGCGTTAAAATACAGTGGTGTAAATAGGCCGAGCAAAGTCAGCCACAGACTTTTCACAAACTTTTCACAAATAAGATAATCTGCTCTCTTATCATCCTCCTCTGCCTCACATATACTTTAGACACTGCTATAGTGAAATTAGATTAAGATGGAGTGAGAGATAAAGTGAGTTTATTTATTATGATTTAACTATTTTATTTCATCTTCTTGTTTGTTTCATTTCCTACGCACTCCACTCCAAATTCCTCAGCTCCACTCCGATCACATACCCTGGTTTATGCAGTAGAACAGTATTTATGATTTTCCACCCTCCAAGTACAGCCAAAGGAGGCTCATGTACCACTGTTGGTACACGAACCACTGCCTGAGAACCATGGCTGTAGATGAATCTCCACAATCAACTATTATTCTAGTGATCTAGATTGTTGCTTGAGAACCACTGATCTACAGGAAGTTAACATACATTTGGGATGGAGTTGGACCTTCTCTGTTCTCTCTGACAAATCCTGCATAAGACATCAAGCACTTTGCCTCCTACAGTAGAATTTAATCTTTTGCCATCAGGGCATCGTTTTGCGTGAGCTGCCTGCAAAGCAAACCACCCCTTCATATCTTTTCTCCCTTTAGCAGTTAGACTTTAACATTTACTGCATGTATATGTTTTGTTTTTTGGACACTTGCACAGTTTTTGTTGTTTTTAAATTTTACTGTTCTTCAATGGGTTTTTCTATGTCCATTGCTCATATATTCCTCAATCAGATAAAACCTAATTGTTTAACAATTACAAATAGTCCAAAAAATTGTTTAAAAAAAGTTAATTTATCTAAATAAACATACTGTGTATACAGTATGTATGTATGAATGTTGTACATATGTTTTGATTTAACTACTTTTAGGTGCTATGTGTACGTTTATATATACACGTGTGTATGTGTCTGTTTATAAGATACAGTGCATGGATATATACTGTATCATTTTTGTTTTGTGCTATTGTATATAAACATGTATCATGAACAAATGATGATAACCCTAACTGTTCAAGGACATGTATTACTTGTCTTTATGTATACACAAATTTGGCACTCAATAAAGAAGCTGTTATACAAAAAATATATAAATAAAAATAATGTAAAATTATATTTTTGAGTGAGTAAGCAACATTCAACTTGTAACAAGTGACCAAAAAATAAATAAATAATGTTTGTCCAATGTCAATCATTAAAAACTGGCATATATCGACCTGATCAGTCTACTTTGACCTAGTAGGACTAATAAAGACTCTACACCTCACTCAGCTGATGTTTTACTGTTGTTTATTGAAAACTATTTCATTTTTTCAGGTTGCTTTGCAGCATAGGCGGTTTTTGCAGGTGCTGGATTACCGATCATTCCACTGCATATAGAGTGACCAAGTGTAGAGCAGCCAATAGCAGCACACGCTCCCTCTGAACTGCCCTGCAATTGGTCAAAGTCTCAACTCATAGGCAAGATTTCTTTTAAGGAAAATTTTGGGAAGTTTATGACTGCAATGCCATTAATATAAAACATTTAAAGCTTGTTTGTTTCTGTTTTCTCTCGGTTTTTATTAAAGCTTTCTTTCCAGTGTGTATATTTTCTTTGAATGATAACAGTGTTATCTGTAGCTGTAGTTCACCTTGCACCGACAACAAACTTTGTAACCTCCACGCTTCCTGTGCCGTGAGAAACTCTCAATAACTCACTTTGTTACAAGGTGCTCAATAAATTAAGTGTGATTTAGCTGCATCCTATTATTCACTTGCTGATCCATGATCATAAACTTTTGTTTTTGGCACTTGAGCTCATCATCAGAGCTGCGTGATGCCGCAGGCTGAGTGACAGGACAGACAGGAGCTCTTAACAAACAGCCAGTCGTAAAGTGAAGTGCAGCACCAGCCATAGCTGAATATGGTGCAAATTGATTTCCCCCCACCCCATTCATGATTTATGGGGCAGCTGTTGTGTTAAAGAGGCTGAGTTAGCAAAACGCATCACAAAGTCATTGTTTTGCTTGGTAATTGTGAAAAATATGAAACTAGAAAGTTCAAAAAAACAACAATTCCCTCATTATAATCACATCACGGGGGTTTATGTTACCACTAGGGGTGAAACAGCATGTGTATTGGTCTTGTGCCGTCATGGTACTGACGTCATGTGTAAAACAGGCAGTCACTCATGGCAGTAGCCACACGTTAATCCGGCGGGAAAAGACTCTGCATGATAACATGGTGAGTTAAGATGACACATGGACGACTAAAGACCAAGGAAGTCTTTCCCCTGGTAACATGTTGTCATGGCGACACCTGATTGTTTCGCAACAATGATGAGGTAAAGCACAAAAAAGCTGTTAAAGTAAGACGAGTAGCCTCTCTGCTGAGCCTGTGGTGTAAAAAGGTCGAGCAAAGTCAGCAACAGACTTTTCACAGGAGGCAGATTTATTCCCAAGAAGATAATCTGCTCTCTCATCATCCTCATCTTGCTCACATAATTCGGACACTGGTATAGTGAAATTAGATTAAGATGGACAGAGAGATAAGGTAACTTTAGTTATTATTTTTTGTTGTTTGTTTCATTTTCTACACACTCCAGTCCAAATTCCACAGCTCCACTCTGATCACACACCCTGGCATACACAGTACAGTAGAAGACTATTTATGATTTTCCTCCAGGTACCAGCAGAGGAAGCTTGCGCAACACTGGTGGTACATGTACCACAGTTTGAGCACCATGGCTACAGACAATCAACAGCAGGTGGTACAAACCGTTACTTACAATATACCTCAAAAACGATAAAAAATGATTGAAGAATTATGGCCATTGTGTTGCTTTTTGTTGACCCCAAAACCGAGGTATGTACTGGACTGAGAGTTTGCCTCATAACTAACATGAAACTCCAACCGTGCCCACGAAACAATCACATTTTCAGATGCTGCTGCTTCTGCACCGACAGATTCGTCTGTGTGCTGATTTTACCTTGAGAGGAACTTGAGACTTGTAGGATTCGGGCACTTCCCAGGTCAGCAGGACGGAGGTCTTCGTCACGGCCGTCACTCCAAAGTTCTTGGTGAACACTGGGGGAAGGTCTGGATGATTATTAGGGGGTTAATTTAATCATGAATATAGCATGTGTTGTGAATAAGTTGATGAACTAGTACAGGAATAGTCGCACACACTAACATTCATCTGAAAGAAAGTGTGAAAAGTGTGATGACATAATCTTCTCAGCATATCAATGACTTGAAGCTGTGCCAGCAAATGAGGTCAGGTTTATGCATATGACATATTCACGACTAAAACACTTTTCCTTTGGAGTAAATCACATAATTCTCCATGGACTTAAGAGTTGATTTACATTAAAAAGAGATTTTGTTAAAGCCCAAATTGAGCATAAATACTGTGCTGAATGTTAAGTTAAAGGTCTTTAGTTGTTCGGCTAAGAACAGGAATCCTTCCGCTTCGCCTGGAAGTCGGCAGATTTGAAAATATTCGGTAAGAAACTGAAAGAAAGGCTTGGAAAGCTTGGAAAAAATGTCATAAAGGTTTATTTCTTTGATAATATTTTTAATTTATGCTTTACTCTGGCTTTCCGGTCTGAATAATAATTGTGTTTTGTCAGCCTGTTTGGGTCGGGCATGAAACCCTATCAAAATAATTAAATCAATCAAAAATAATTAGCTACTGTATCATACCTGCTCACTGTTCAGTTTTGTTAGAACGTTTCTAAATAAGCTTTGTAATCACAGTTGGTTGCAGAGGTATTGCAGAAACTATTTATCTCCAGTTAAGTGGAGAAAAATGTAAAATGTTGGCGTGAATAAATACAGTATATGAAAACTATATCTTATTAATCAAATAATATGTTTTGGCTAAACATTACATATTTACATATTAGTTATGCTATGAGATGCATTCAGTGACCCTGGTAAATTTCATAATTTCTGCAAACACACTTGCAATCCAGCCCACTAAGCACGTGCTTGCCTCTGCTGCCACCTTGTGGTTATAGATGTACTACTAATTAGGAAGTAATTGGATCATTGGGGAAATGAATGTAATGTGATGTTCAGGTCAATATGCCATATTATGCTTTCAGCATATCTTTTGAGCATGCAGTAGCTTTGAGGTTATTCTGTAGAATATTCTGGACAGAATTTGTCATTGTTTGGAAATGTAGCAATTAAAAATAATAGAAGCAGCTTTGTCCACTCCCATGTTGATTTAAGTATTACAAAATTTCCCTTTAAGGTGCATTTAGATGAGACACAGTTGCCAATCTTTCAAGTGAAGCAACAGAAATGGTTTCTCTTCACAGACATCACTGTCAGACATATGGCCAGGCCTGGAGGGATTTTCCTTTTTTAAGGTACCTGATCATTTGACATCTGAGTTTGTGTCATTCAGTCTAAATCCTGCTGAGTTTGAACATTTCTGTTAAAAGTGCTTCACTGAAAACGATTCCCCTGAACTTTTCTTTGAAGCATCGGTGTCGTTCTGCCGCAGTGGGTGACAGAGAGAGAGAGAGAGGCAGCGAGCCCAGGCTGTGCTGCTGTCACACAGACAGGAGCAGAGCCACAACTGGGGTTATGTTGTAGTAGGTTTTGTTTGTAGAATCACAAAAATACCAATGAAACTGTAAAGTGCTGCTGGATGACATCGGAAAAAGACACATGTAGGTGTTTCACTGGAAAAAAACCTCTGTTTGAAAGTCTGGTGTGTAGAATTAAGGCTTTCATTTGACAGAAATTGAAGATAAAACAATTATATTTGATTTTTATCAACTGTATAATCACCTCAACATATGAATTGTTGTTTTTCATTCCCCGGAATGAGTCTTTTATATTATTGTATTTTACAATAGCCCATAATGGATAAACATCTTTTGAGTTTTGATGCTAACTGAAGGCTACACAGATTCTCCAGCACACTTAGAAGGGATGGGTGAGGTGAGGAATATTCAGCTGCAACATGTAACTTTAAGTATAAAAAAACAAAGTTGTTTTCTCTCCACTCTGCAGATGATGATGCAAACACATGACCAAACATTAATGGGTTTCCCTGAACAACCTTTTAAATATGGGATGTTTTGCATGTATATGTATTTTTATTATCTGTCACATGTGAAGAGAATTACTGTCATGATTTTATTTTTGTTTTCCTCTCTTCCCATCATGTTTCTACATACCTGAAATGTACAATGACCCATTCTATAAACAGATAGTAAAAACATGACTAAAGTTCTAACATTGGGATTGGGATTACGTTAAATGGAACTTGCCGAGTACGTATTTTTACGACACCATCCATCCATTATTTATTTCTTTATCCTCACTGTTGTAAAAACGCCCTCCCGGCCATGTGCATTTGTTTTCAACAGAGCTGGCAAACACAAGCCATGGAGCCATGTCCATGCTGGTCGACATCCAGTTTGCATGCTTCAGTGTTTTTCAATTCTCACCATTCTAAAAAAAGCCGGTCCAATGTTTACTTGTGTGTGGCCTCTTGCTCGGTCAGACACTGGTTTCCTCTGCCTCACTTCCCCCGACAACAGTTTACTCTAAAATAACATTATGGCTGCCTCGATCCTATAGCCCCTACCTGGCTAGGGTGTGTGTGTGTGTCTAGTGCTGGAAAGTGATGTGTTTCTTGCGTGATCCAAGACAGATTAAAGTAAAAATCCTGGATAGTTCTGCTTTGTGTTTCCTGCTGCTTAAAACCAACACTTGACTCACACAAGTCATTAAAAATCTGCTTTAATCATGGCATGTTCAGCAAACCATACAAAACGTATATACTGTTTGCTTTCAATGCTCAATTCAGTCTAATTTTTAACTCATACCAATCAATTCTAAACAAAGAGAGAAGTTTTTTGTGTATCAGTGAGCATGAATGGAGAGAAGATTCACACATGGCAGCTCACCATCTACAGCCGTCCTTTTTTTCCACCTGTGAGCAGAGAATTGAAGGAGCCTGACCGATTCTACTTGATGATTTTTCTATCCCTCCTACTAACGTATAGAACCTTTCCACCACAGTGCACTGACCTGGTTTATACTAACAGCTGTGCTCATATGACATCTAAGAATAATCTGGGCACACCCGTGTGCGTCTGTGTGGGGAGATTATTTCTTTTTTCACACTACATGATGAAATAATGGGGTAATGCGGCAAGTGCTGAGGTCACAGATGAAGCTAAAGAAAGTACGATGCACTGGTGATAAAACACCTGCCGTTCTCACCTGGCATGGAGGTGGACATGGTCCTGCTCTGGATGCTGGGGCTGATAGGACCTCCTCCTTTACTGGTGAAAGCTTGGACCCGGATGTCGTAGGTTGTGTCGGGCTGCAGACCTTGGACCGTCATGTGTGTCTCTGTGGTGCTGTTGGTGTGGTTTTGCTGGCTATTGATGTCACGGTACACCACCACGTACTTAACAATCTTCCCGTTCCTCTCGGGCAGAGGAGGGGGGTCCCAGGCCAGCTGCGTGGAGGTGGCGGTCAGACCGACCACGCTCAGATTCAGGGGGTAGCTACTGGGAGTGTCTTCAGGAGTGCTGATCTCCTTCACGTACTCCTCCCCGTTGCCTGCCCTGTTTTTGGCACAAAGTTTGAAGATGTAGGTGGCTCCTTTGTGGAGGCCAGTGACTGTGAAATGATCATCAGTCTTTTTGAAGTCTTTGATGGTGAAAGCTTCCTCCTCTGCTCTCTTATACTGCAGCTGGTAACCCACATGCTCCCCCACCATCTCTTTAGGAGGCTGCCACTGGATCAAGGCAGTGTTCCCAATGGTGGTGCTGATCATCATAGTTGGCTTACCAGGCACTGGAAGAAACAGTACAAGGTCATTTGCACGTCTTAATAACTCCTACATGATGTTCTAAAGCAATAAAGCATTGCCAAACGAGTTCAGGCGATGCCGACTCAGCTCATCTCTCTCTCTCTCTCTGCGTTTCCAAATATACTGTAGCAGTATATTGTTTTTGTGTCTGTAGTGATATTCCCACATTGGACACTGATGACCGAGCAGGTGAGATGGAAGAAGCACACAGCGCGAATAATGCGGGACAGCTTCATACTGAAGCACTATAGCTACAAACTAGGAATGGCACAATATCACCTTTTTGTGACCGATTATCAGTACGATACAGTCATTTTTGGCATTAAGCTGCTAACAAAACCTTTGTGCTTTCCTTTTAAAGCTATTTCAAAAATATACTGTGTAACTCATTCTGCTCCTGTAAAGACAAAATAAATAACCCAAAGACATAACTCACCTAAAATGTTTTAGCTGGCATTTATTTATTTTCAGTATCATATTGGCTCATCCCGACTAAAAACACCATGAAAAGTTTCTGAAGTAGATTCTACTGCTAAAAATAAACCTGGACATTCTGTAAGACTTCATAATTTGATTTCGGATTCAGCTCCCTCAGAAGCTGCCTGACTATGTTCCTTCATGTGCAAATCACAGCTGCTGCTGTTTCCTTCACCATGCGGCTCCAATTCAGTTTCCTGGATGCAGTCTGGACAGGTAACACTATGTTGAACGACATCTATACAACAATTAATGTATCGAAGCACTGCAGAAATAATATGAGAAGACATTCTCAGATAACATCAGATCAGTTTTAGGCCTCATTCATATGTGCAAATAAATCAGATATGAATCAGATTTGGGCATTTGCATCTATAATCTAAGTGGACAGATGAGATATTGTCAGTGCATCTTGTGTGTCCTTAAAAATATGACGTTGGGATGAATGATAAAAAAGCACGAGAGTGGACTCCAGTGGACTCATGCTACAGTTTCAAGCCTTTTATAATTTCTACATTTCATAACAACACCACTTTTACTTTCGTTTCGGCCAAAGCTGTAGAGCCATGTCCATGCTGGTGTGCATCCGTTTGTCATGCTTCTGTGTTTTTTAACTCTCACCATTCTACAGAAGCTGCTCCAACCGTTGCCTTCGACAACAAATTGCTTCTTTTTCGTATGATGAATGTCTAAAATAATGCTAGTGCTTCCTTGATCTTATAGCTGGTACCTGGCAAGGCCGCGTGTTATGCCATGTGGCATTTGTGTTTCTCACGTTATGTGAGATTTTGCAAAACCTCCTGATTCTAACCTCGGGTCGGTGGCCATGATGTTACAAGGCTGTTAACAAAAGGCAAATTTTGCGTCTGGATGTGGTAATGCCACCTACACATGGTGGTGAGGTGGTTACACCTGCTGATTAAATATTGTGCATCCATTTGGAAATTCACATTCACAATTTTAAGATGCAGTTATTGTTTCACAGAGAATTATTTAAAATGTTAAAATGGAACTTGGGGTTGGAATCACCCCGAGTTCTAGTTGAGAAGTTGGAAATGCAAACATATCTTAGACATATCTCAAGTGCTATTAACGGTAGAAGTAGCAGTGTTTGTATTGCAGCAACCATCTTGGAAGCCCACGTTTTGATTTTCTGAGTTAGAAATTCCGAGTTCCGACTACAAATAGAACCATTAATCACACACACACAGCACACACCTGCTCCTGTAGTGGTGACCACCTTGGCCTTGCTGCGTGCTCCATCGCCCTTAGTTGTGTATGCAGCTACAGTCAATGAGTAGGTTGTCTCTGGGAGAAGACCAGTTATCATGGCCTCCTGCATGGTAGAGAGACACATAGGAGAACAGAGAAAGAGAGAGAGAGAGAGAGAGAGAGAGAGAGGAGGATAAATTGGCTGTTGTGTTGTCAGCCAGGCACTCGGAAACATTAAACAAGTCAAGCAAACACAACGTGGTCCCGTTTCCGACCCATTTAAACTGCTCTTTTGAGGAAAAAGTCAAGTGAGGGTGAATGAACCTGCAGTTCATTTAAGTCGGATGCTCCATTTGGTACATGTTTGCTGCTGCTTGACTTTACTGTTAGATCGTGAACTTTCAGCTCCAAACAGCAGCGGTAAAGTCCTCTGCAGATGCTCCTGACTCACTACTGGCTACTTTGTAGAGAGAGAGTTGGGCAATGACTAATTCTGTCTCATTTTTTTTTCTTTTCTGATTAGGAAAGGTGTGCAATTAATGAATAAATTGGCAATGTTTGTACCAGATGAGCTGAATCAGTTGATTTGGAGGTGGAAATTCCCCACAGGGTATTGTAAATGTGTGCAGCAAAATTGCTGGCATAATCCTTAGTGACCTTCAGCTGAGAACATGATCAGGAACTTAAACCAGGCTAAATCAATCCTGGAGGATTCTTGCCACCTCATGCATATGAGGCTTGTTGCTTCCGTCCGACTGCAGACACAATCCACCAGGATGCAGAATTCAAAAATCATTCATCCCTGCTACCACTGTCCTTGTGACTCGCTATGATTGCATATGAATGATGGCAATGATTGTTTTTGCTTTTTTGGGAGTGTACGTGTTGTGAACTGGCTACACAACCACGGACAATAAAGATATGTTGAACTTTGAACCTTGGAAATAGAGTTGACAGCATCAAAAATGGTGGAATGGAGAAAAATGGTGAAAGTTACAGGGGCTGCAAGAAGTGGGTCAAGTAAGTTGAAATGGATTACTACCTGTATTTTACATTTTGCCAGTATTTTTCTTAAATAAGACAACATACATACTCTTGAAACTCTGTGTTTAGTGATTTTTCTTTTATATAAATTACTGAAAATTGGTAGGTATTCAAATGATTTCAAATTACTCCTTACTCATTTGAGACCAAGTCATTTGTGTCAAAAGCCATTTTCAGAGATGAACTCCATAAAATGGGTCTGGACTTTAGATGAATTCAGTGACAAATTATCTGAGTCAGGTGATCCCCAGCCTCCTCACATGTGCTCGGTCAGACTCCAAAGATTTGACTAGAAGGAGCTAGCAAAAAAAGTTCTGGAGAAGAGACCAAAGACAGTTTTGTGGCCGATTCCTCACATACAGACCCTCCAATTTCCGAAACATGTCAGTGCATGTCTGAAAATAGCTGATCAAAAATGTGTTAAATTGCTTTCTTATGGCCTCAAGTCTGTGATCTCATTTCTCCATCTCTGTGCAGAATAGAGTGATGTTATAGTTCCAGTACAATGCAAAGGAAACAGTACATTGGAGATTTGCTGTGGTGGTAACAAGACTTTGGCAAAATCCTCCACTGATTTTCTGATCAGATTCATCAGAGTTATTACAAACAATGAGTTCTGACTTTGACCACATTTAAACTTTAAGAAATCTTTGACAGTTAATAATAGACAGGTAAATTTATATTTCTCAACCACAAAATTCAAGTAAATGCCTCCTCTAATAAAAGGATCAAATGTACAGCAGAGAGATGGCAGAAGAAATAAGAAGAAATAAGAAGTCTCTTCTTATTTCTTCTTATTCTGCCACATGAGTCGGATGTCTCCACAGGGGAAATGTCTGTTGACACAGATCAGACAGCACATCACTGTGATGCAGTTTATAAAAATCCTCTCAAGGCAGGAAAGTAAACATGATTTCAGAGATTCTTTTAAATTGATTGTACGGAAGGCACATAGCAAAAAGTTTGCAAATACGAAGTCAACAATGTGTGTACATGCAATCAGTGTGATTATTGATGCAAGGCCCTCATTTTATCTTCTAAAATGGGCGCCCCCAAATGGCCCTGGAGAGGTTTTACAGAGATAAAACCGTGTGATGAGAGAAAAATGGCAGCAGGGTGGTGACAGAGTTATAAGATTGTGTCTGTGTGGTGGATGACAGTTCCAGCGGAGAACACCCAGCAGGTTCTGTTTTCCCTCTCATCAATCCAGCACCTCCGCCTACAGCCCGAGGTCTTTCAGTGGCACTGAGATGACAGTGCAAATTAGCAAAGCACTGCAGGAGGAGCCAGGGCTTCCAGAAACAACCGGAGCTCTAATTATTCTTTTATGGCTGCTGATTTCATATCTATCACAGCACGTTCAAAAGGTTCTCTCCTTCTGCTAATTTAAAAGCAGGCAGTCAGGACCTGAGGAGTTAAGACATATATTGTCTTCTGCGGGGCAAAGGAGGTGAAAGATAAGAGAGAAATGTCACTCATGCAAAGCTTCTAAAATCTCTAAAAGCCTCATTATTTTAATCTGGTGCGATTCCTTTTCAATTTTGTTGCCAGAGAAGAGAAAGAGAAGGGGAAAAATATCTAATTGGGCTTTCATGTCTCTTTTAACACCAGGAGTCTGAGGGGACGGATTCCTCAGGACTGAACCTTTTAAGACAGGAGACATGTCTGGTGTGAGGGGGGGAGGAGGGCCAGGCTTTAACAGGAGCCAGTCACTCAGCTGTGACTTCTGTTGTGTGAGCTGCTGCTGTCCTCCACCTCCCTCCTCTTTCAACCTACACTTCTTAGGTGTGGGCGGGTTGGTTGGATGGGGGCTAATTCTGTGAACAACTCCGATACAAACGCTCATTACCATTCGGCACACAGTGCTGATTCATCGCCACTGGGATTGAAACAAAGGGAGGGGGCACGTCTCACCAATACTCCAGTGAGAGAGCAGGAGGGCAGGTTTCAGCCTCAGTCACAGGCTGAATATTAAACGGAAGATAACAGTTCAAATTGCAGCTGCAGAAGCCTGATTCAAATTAAGGAGTTTTATGAGTTAGGTTTCCATGCACATGCACGTCATACCATTATTGAAAGTACTGTCCTTGTCCAAGTATGCAAACACAAGCAGGGATGGATTTATTGAACGGAGAGTGACCAACGCCACTACACTAGGTGGCGATATGTCGGGCGATAAGCTGCCTTGCAGCTTGCTGGTATAAGACGTTTTTCTGTGAACCTATTACACCTTAGACCAAAACATCTTTAGCTGGTGGTTAAGTGGTACCATAGACATACAGTATATATGTAGACACTGCAATAACTGTTGCAGTATTACATCTGCACAGTCGCCATCTTTGTATGTAAACCCATTGTAGTAGATGTGGAAACTGTATTTTCATTTTGCGAAAACATTGAACAGATTTTGAGGAATCGTTCTTATGGTTTATAGTCATTAACTACCCCATGACAGGAAATCATAGACAGTTACTGTATTGTAAATTATGACATTTCATGGAAAAAATTAATACAATTGGCTACTAAATCCTTGGTATCTTGTTTGAAAAGTGCATTGATGTTTACAAGAAGCACAAGACTGTGGCATTCGTCTAACTCTCAATGCCACTTCCAAGATGGTGGCAATGTTGCAATCTATGTCTATGGTCATTACCATGTGAAACACCACAGGGTGTCTGCCTACCATCCATTCATTTTTCATTCTCGAAGCTAATGGAGCATTAATGCCAGTTACAAAATGCACAGGTCTGACTGTTTTCTTTTTGTTCTTTGTACCAACTTCTTCTAATTTTTCCAAGTCAAAGTCTGGGGGCTGTGGAATGGATTTTTAAGTTTAAGTCCAGTAAAAATTATAATAGAAATTTACAATCTGAGTTTGTGAGTCCAACAGTGCGACATTAAATTTCAGCCAGACTAACATGTTAACTAGTATTTTAAGTTCCTGTTTGAGTCGGACTAAGACATCTATCATAGCAGGGTCATGACAAAGATGTCCTCGAGATACCTTCTGCACAAGATCAGAAAATATAAAGAAGATGTAACAGTGAGTCTACACAACAATCCAGCAGAAGGCGGTAGAGATAGTACATTACTTTAGTGAAACATAAACAACTACAAACCACTAACCAACTGTAAAGCCTCCAGCTATGGCTGTCACTGTCATGATGCATGAACATGGACGTAATCTCTGGTTCTGGAGAGTGAAGACAGCGTGGAAGTGTCTGAATCCTGCAATCTTTTAAATGACCATCAGGGGGTGACTGGTTTGGTTGAAAGTCTATGGGAATATCGTTTAAAATTTTCCTGAAAATTGGATGGCCTCAATTACAAAATTCACATCTACTTCAATATAGTGGGGCATCCATTTTGTAAATTATGATCCTCTTTACATTTAGACTTTACTTTATATACTTTTGGGCGTGGCTGCAGTGTGATTGACACATTCTCCCTCTTTTGTTCAGCACCATCAACATGTGACAGAACAACCTGCACAACTCAAAGCTTCAAAGAAATCAGTTCTCAGTTCAACCGTTGCCATTGTGGTCGATACTGTAGCCAACATTTTACCCGAAAAGTTCTGAGACTATTACTGTAGATGAAAAAGTTAAAAGGAACTTTTTCACTGATATACCTGCTCCATTTAAATCAAACCGAGTTAAAGTTAGCTCACAGTTGCAAACTGGAACAGTGATAGTTTTTCCTCAACTGTAGAAACACTGTTCGCTCTCTCTGAGAGTTTTGTGGATTATTCAAACAAAACAGGGACACGGTTCTCCAGAGAAATATCCACATAGTTTTTTTTTTTAAAAAGTACATCTCCATTGTTTTAAGGCAGAGGAAGGAATCTCAAGAGAAAAATAAAGCTACAATAATGTGGGAGGACACACATATTTCATATGTACACCTGTGCATATATTAACTTTAGGACAGGCCTGACACAATAAGTATTTTCCATATTTCATACCAAATACCAGTTCAATGCAATACGATTCAGACCCCATTAATGATGCAGTAGTGTGATTTAACATGATCTAAATCAATTCAGTCCACTTTATTTCAGAAACATAGGTCTATATCATGTGAAAAATAGATGACGACAGTAAGGTGAACACTATAAGTCTGCAGTGTATATAACATATAGATATCTGTTCCAAGAGAATAACCCCGTGTCCCTTTTTCTTGGCTCAAGGGCAGTTGTGCTCACAACCACATAATGAGTACTTGGGATCTTCCACAAGACTCTAAAGTCTTTTCACACATGGACTATGTACTCCATATGAATGGACAATTAAGTTTTATCTCATCTATTCTACACAAACGTCTCCATGGAGGCCTAACGACATTGCAGTGGGAATTTCTGACTATTTGGAAACACAGAGTCACTGACTGCTAAAGACTTCACTGGTGGATTGACAAAGACTGATTCACCTTTGCTGATTCAGTTTCTGGAGGATCTAAATGGCCAAAAGAACAACAGGTAGCACTTTCACACTGACTTTAGTTCTGTCCTTATCCAAAGAACTAAAGTTCCACTGCCCTTTGTCTTCAGTGCTGGGTGTGAGTTGGTGTAAACACAGTTCTGCGAGCTGAAATTGGAGGGATGCCCAGATTGACACCACACATTTTGTGACCAATGCATATTTTTTGTTGTCCCCTTGTACAGTACTCTCATGGTACTCCTGTTTCCTCCTCCTCCTACTCCTGGAGATGTTGATTGGACACTCTAAATTGACCCTAGGTGTGAGAGTGGTTTTGTATGTTGGTCTCCAGATGGACTGGTGACCTGTCCAACGTGTACCCCACCTTTCACCCTAGGTCAGCTGGGATTATCTCCATCTCCATGTGACCTTCATGTGGAGGATAAAGTGGTAACATTGGTTAAGGAACCGTAGCTGTGCTGGTGTGAAAGGGCTAACCAACAGGCCTTGATGTCTCAGACAGAAAGCAGCAGATTTAAGTCTATGAACAGAACCTGTGACTTAGCCTGTCCTGGTCCCACACCTGTTGGCAGCATCAGTATTGGATCTCCTCTTTGCTGTCCCGTCAAGTCACCAGCACAGCTCACATAAATGTTGTTGCAAGAAGGGCTTACCAACTCTTACTTAAAAAGAGCCCCCTTAGAATTAATGGGAAAATTTGCTCCCTATTACTTCCAACTAATTAACTTCTTGCTAACAAGCTCTTCAAAATTATGTAACACTGTGAAAGGTGCAATCAAAGCTGTGAAAAATGATGTGCTTGTTAAAAATTTTGTAGCGACATAAAGGCAATTAGTCTCAGACTCGGTCCACTGTTATGCAGTGAGTCGACAACCGAGCTGAGCAGTGCAACACTGTTGCCCAAGAATGACTTCTACAGCTGCGGTTTGGAGCTTCTTTTGGGGCATATCACCAAAAGTGATGTAATACAAAAGTATTCGAGGTGAAAGCGAGATGTTTCACGTCCATGCCAGTAAATTCGACTTGAATTGTGTTTTTTATTGAGCATGGATGTTGCAGCATTACCAGAAACAACGATCCTAGGCCTAACCAGGTGCTTTGTGTGCCTCAACATAACCAGGAACATGGTTATCATCAGCCTCAATTTATGCTAAAAAAAATGAAAACACTATTAAGCTGATATGCATGTTTGTTGACACATACTGTAAACAAGTCACATAATTTGGAAACAAAAGTTTGAGGGCCGAAGATTGAGCTGTGGCACTGACACAACCCTAAAATGACAAAGTGTTTCTGGATCATGTTTATGGCTTTTTCTTTGCAGGATACAGCTTTCACTTGGATTTATGAATTGCACAGTGATTTACAGAAGTTTTCCTCCTGATTCTCTGAATCTTTTGATAATATTATACACTGTAGACGGTGGGATCTTCAAAGTCTTTGCAAGTTTATGTTGAACAATTTTCTGAAACTGTTCTACGAGTTGCAAATTGCTGAAGCTCTGCCCATCTTTACATCTAAAATGCTCATTTTATACTCAGTCATGTTACTGACCTGTTGCCAATTAACCTAATTAGTTGTCAAATGCTCCTCCAGTTGTTGCCTCTGTTTTTTTCCATTAAATTCAAAATGTGCTAATATTTTTCATAAAATAACATGTTTCAGTTTCAACATCTGATATGTTTTTATGTTCTGTTGGGAATAAAATAAAGGGCTTATGTTTATGAGATAGTAGTTGAATTCTGTTTTTTTTTTTTTTACATTTTGCACAGCGTCCCAACTTTTTTGGAATCGGGTTTGTATTACTGAGTGAACGTCCGTTGAGTGAAGACAGATTGTCCAGCTGCTGTTCCTTCAGGACTCTGAGGACAGAGACATGTCGGTGTGAACTGGACAGCTTGGATGCACTTATGCAACATTCTCATCTCCCTGTTGGTGTGAATAAGACGATAATGCGCGCCAGTGTTTGCGTGTGAGCTACCTCCATCCATCATGTGGCCCTCTTTAGCCTTTTTGTGGTGGTGTCCCACTTTACGGGACACATGAGGGATGAAGTGATGCAGCCACACAGGCTCTGTGGAGTGGCACAGTGTGAGCCATGTCTTCACAGTGTGCATTTACACCTGTGTCAGTGTTTTAACCTTGATCCAAATACTGGCCACATCCTAAATCCAGGTGTGTTTATACACCGGTGTGAGAACACACACAAGACTGACCCACAGATTGAAAACAAAACCTAGGGGAAGGGAGGATACATGATGCTAAAATACTATCATGGAATAATCTATCAATAACTATGTTAAGTATGTTACCTAAACCAGCTTTAAAGTAATACATTATGATACGCTACACTACCATACAATAAAATACAATACTTTGTCCTTGAGGAGAATTTAGCCTTGGTCTCAAGTGCTGTGCAACTTAATGCTTCCACATGTATAATAAAATCAACATAAAAACAAGAACAACACCCACTGTACCAATCATATTAATTAAAATCTGCAAATAGTCTACTTTGCTTATACTAATATTGCACACAGCAGCAGTAAAACCAACATAAGACAAGTGCACAATCCCTCAAGCAGCATTATTTAAAAATTCAATGGAAGTAGAAGTTTACAGTGCGGGACTTGTTAACGGATTAGTTAGTCCAAGTTTGTTTGAAATATAATGATTAACAGCCTCAAACAAAAAAAAATTCTCAGATACTGGTTGACGTTTGGGCCACACACCATCACACTGTCATATATACTGTAAATATGCACACAGACGTTTGTGTGAAGTTTAAATGAAATAAAAGGAGAGAAAAAGGGTTTTATTTTTCTTCTCTGCAGATATTTGATAATCATAGACTGTGTACCAGGGAGAAGCAGTTCTGTGCCAGAGAGAACCTGTCTCCAACAACTGCTCATCCAGTTGACTTTAAATTTGGCGAGTGTGCAGCGACGAGTGTGGAGTGTTTTGGATGAGCGAGTGTCAAACTGCAAGTCTCGACCTCCATTTATTTTAAACTGCACTTTAACCCTTACTCCCCATCAGGCTGTTATTTTGGGATAAAACTCCACAGACCGAGAGACATTTTGTCAACAATACATTCCGAAAAGTACGAGTTATTCATTGAGTGTCCTAGTCAGTTTTACCATTTGCTTATTATGAATAGAGCAGAATTTCTTTTATATACATAAATTGTTCCACAACACACAATAATATCAGTCCAGTAAATATTCTAAATCAGGAAACAGGCAGAGGTAATGTTTTTAGTGACTCACAAATTCATAAATGTTTAGCTCAAAAGCCGTGTTGAAACTAACTTTTGACATTACAATATAACACCCATGCCTCATACCTAATGCTTATAATAATTAATCCCTTTTCAGTTTTGATACAACTGCCAAAATTAATGCATGAGTTTTTGCAATAGTTTCAAATTCAGAGATTCAGATTCCAGTTATTTCTTTGAATTTTACATTTGTTATTACACATTTTACTATTTAGATAAAAGATGTGATTAAACACAGGTACCACTTTTTTTACATTCGAGTCACACCCCCAAAAACATTTTTTTATAATAAATATTTTTATATGAGTTCAAGGCAAATTCCCTTGAATAGACGGATGACGTGTAAACACTGACGAGACGAAAAATGTTGCTCTCTACACTGAGGATTTATGAGCAGATGTATACGACTGTGACAGGCATTCATAGCCTACACACTCAATTGTCAACCCTCCAAGGCTGGAAATAAATTAGCACCGACAAAACTCTGGAACAACATTTTAATACGGCGTGACCCTGACCACTTAACAAGTCATCCAAAGTAAACGACTCATCTTGACTGCGGCGATGAGTGAATCAGAGGAAGTCGGCGTCCTGCCTCGCTGAGTGTCACTGTCTCACATAAACACAAAAAGTCTTTGTTTGGCACAGTGGTTCTCAGACTGCTTGTGTCTTTCTCGCTGGTTCATGCAAAGTGGTCACGAAGTAGGGCAACTTTATTCTATTTTTTATTGAAACACCATTAAGATCACGATTGTTTCTTTTGGCATTGCTCTTCATGTCCTCATGTGTCCCGGTGCGAAAAAGCTACTGTCACTTCAACAAACCACTGTTATGCGACATTTGTCACAACAAGGCTGCTCTCTCCAATTTTCCCAATATTTACAATGACTGTGAGAAAATAACAGGCAATATAACAATCAGCGCAAAATAGAACAAAAACAAACTAATTTTATATTGTCAGGAAATGAGTCATTTTCAGTTTAAACACTACATTTCTGGATCTGGTGAGCTCATCATTATTTGCACTTATTATTAAGTGCTTGGTTTTCAGCTTAGAGCTGTACTATGGGATGTAGTGAGAGGAAGACAATTGAAATTTGGACATCCATTCCAACATGACAATAAAATCTATTTAAGTTCAAAATATACAGTCTAGAAGGTCTTCAGACTGTCTGAATCTGAATATCTTCATCTCAAGTCTCGTGGTATTTCTTTGAGCTTAAAGCGTCAGCTCTTATAAAAACAGGTGTGGCCAAACACTTTTGTCCATGTAGTGTATGCTGTGCAGCCCTAGTTGAGGACATGTAGTACCAAAGCTGATTCTGATTGAATGATAAAGTGGTAAACATATTATACAAAGACCGACGCTGACATTGTTGTGGTAAGTGTTTATGGCTCAACCTCCCGCGTGCTTCTGCAAACAGTGACCACACTGATCCGAATCTACTGCAGGTAATTAACCGACTGTGGATGAGAATCAAACAAACCCACTGCAAATAATCCAACACCATCCCTTCAAGCATGAACGGACCGAGTTACTGTATATGAGGTCATTAAGTCCAAGTACAGAACCAATGTGCCTGATTCAGAATGACCTTTGCAGCGAATTGTGAAAATAAAGCAGCTAATAAATGCAACATAATTCCCACAGAGCACTCTAAACTCTAATCAGCCGAACAAAGTTTTCGACATTTAAAACATACACATTTATTCCAGCACCGTGGAGATTTGGAAAGTGGACTTTTAGGATTTTAAATGTGTTTTACTTACAAATCTCTCTGAACAATTTCAGCATGTAGCAGTTTTCTATAAAAGTGCTGCAGCACGAGTAGATATAGGACGTGACAGTACAAATATACACTGGCAAACTTTAAAAAAACCATACAATTACTACTAACTCAAAGAAACTTTTCTAGTTAAATAAACAATAACTTCCAAAAGGCCACAGAACATTAGTCAGCCTGTATTTCAGGGACACAGGGTGTTTTTATTTTGCTCACTGTCCTTGCTGACTAACCAGAAATAAAAGAAAAGACAAAGAGCCTCACTTCCTCCCAAATAAATAACAGTGGTTATCATAAAAACTGTAAGTGTTTAAGAATGAATTCCCTGGACCCAAACTTCAGCCCATGTCCTAAATCAAGAACAGATCCCTCGTTTCAAGTGTTGGCAGACGAAGAGTGTCTTCAGTATTGATGAACCATCTTTCTTTCATGTAGAAACGACTGCTCTCCGCAACCTTGATGTATCAGTAGTTTTTACCAGGTGGTCATTAGATCCATGTTGTAGTAAAACATGATTGTATATGTGTGACGAACAGAAATATACTAGAAACAACAGCCGTTGCAACGTGTTACAGAATAACCCAGTGTCCAGGATCACGTGTTGACTTTGTGGGTTTCTGCAAACCACAATTACTTGTGAGCTGGAGGCAGTGAATCAAAATGACTTCACTTATTTACATGTCAATAGACGTGAATATTAATGCGATAGTGTTCTGATCAACAGTTTTTTGGGTTGTTTTTTTTTTTTTCCGGAGTAGACTGTTTGAATGCAAAGTTTCCAACTGTTTTCACAGAAACTGTGAGACGAGGCTCCGTATAAAGATTCATGGTTCTTCAAACATCTCCGTGGAATTCAGCGAGGAAAGAAAGTCATTTTAAAAAAAAAAGTCCTACTACATACAAAAGCCCACAAAATCCTTTAAAGCAACACAATGTATGATTTCAACGTTCAAATAATGTCTGCACGATTAACCTGATGGTGCATCAACTTACACCAGGGTGAATGGCACCTTCAGCAGAGTCTGAGCAGGTCCATGCCACAAAAAGAACGCCAACATTCTACTTTACGGCACATGACACAGCCAGCTTGTCAACAAATGCATGTCTCACCCTCAAATTTTACTACAGTTGCAAAAATAATGCTGTTTTCCACCTGTAGGGGGACCCCAATGAGAAAATGTTACTTTAAGTTTAAATTTAAAATGGAAACAAATGTCCATGACATACAAACCACTGTCAAATTAGATAACACAATGCTGATTAAGTCTTGTGGTGTTTTTTTTACGTGTCTTTTGAGACACAGAGTCATTTTAGATTATGACTAATGCATGGAAAGTGGTAGCAATGCTAGTAAACTTTAGGTGCAGGAATTATCCACCTATATGCACCTATATTTAGTAGCAACAGTAGCAGTGTTTTGGCAACAGATGCAGGTTACAAGTTACACACTGAAGCTTTAAATCACTCTGAACAACACTTTGTTGGATTAAGTATTTCATTCACATTATTTGATTCATAAACTAGAGAAAAATAAGCTTTTGCAAAACTGTATCATTGTATGGTTTTAAATGCAACTTCTCTCCCATTGTCATGAAACTACAGGTACATAATGCCACAAAATAATTATCTTGTGCTCAAATAAATATCACTTTATGGGACTTTAGGGACTCTGTGGACCTTTGCATATCTGTCAAAAAACGTGTAATATTTTATCCATAAATTGTCCATAATAAGTCAACCACATAAGCAACGTTCGTTCTTTCTGCTGTCGCAAGCTTTTCCATTCTCATTTCACCTTGCTTTAAATGATCCAATCCAATCCAACTTTATTAATAAAGCACTTTAAATGATGAGCCGAGGAGAATAAGCTGTGGTCATGCTAACTGCCTCTTTCTCTCTCTCTCTCTCTCTCTCTCTCTCTTGAGCATCAGCTGCAGCTGTGACTGCTCACAGTGACACTTCCTGTGGCCATCATTTCAAATTAAAAGCCCCCCGCAGAGTCATATTATTGTGGCCCTAATGATAGTGCAGGAGGTCGCTGACACAAAAATATGCCGTGTGCCAGTTATGTGTAAACAAATGACAAGACACCATGACACTCCTGCTCCATCACTGTGGGCAGCAGCTGCTCCCAGTCCACAGTGAGCATGTGATGTAATGAGTGTGTGTGTGTGTGTTTAAGTTGAGTGAAACTCCAGTTTGCACTTTTTCTCCAGCATAATGAGCTGAGCCTCTGGTTTGTGTCACAATATGACACGAGGGAGACGGTGAGCCAAGGTTTAGGGTCATTTCCACTCAACCTGAGTGTGTCACTCTCATCAAACTGTTGTGAGTAATCACCGTCAGCGTGACAGCGCGTGAAGACGGGATTTGGTGATGCTCGCTCTCTAACGGGACAATTTAAGCCACCATTAAGTTGCAGAACAAGGAATGAAGAAAACGGAGAGGAGTTCACAGCTGGATCCATCCACTGCCGCAAATCCACACATGCAACAAAAAAGCCCATTGTAACTGAGGAAAATATAAATGATAAATTATAATCTCTTTGCTAATCTCCTCTCATCTTACATGCTTTTATTAAATTATTATTTTTGCACGAGAGCATTAATGTGTCCACGATCAACATACTTGTACTCTACCTTTATTTTAAAGGACCTCTTTAGGTGTGGAGGAAACAATTACAATTTTTAATCCCACATTATAGAGGAGAAATAATGTCAGAGTGAATTCACACTCTTTCTCCGTACATTATCACTGAGCCTCTGTTTTAGTACCTTCTGGGCCCAAGGATGCTGTTACAAATTTTGGGGCCCAAGAAACAATATAATTTGGTGCCCCTCTCAATAAATGTACTAAATACTCAATTTAAATTAAAAAAAATATATATATGCCTAAAGAAATACTATATATTTTACATTTTGATCAACTGGATCCAGAAGATTTTCTGGATCTATCTAGAACTTTACCTGCTTATAACTATTAACATCTTACATAAACATGATAAAATTAATTCTGATGTGTTGACAACAGAAATGCAAGAAAAAAAAATAAAAGGCTTACATCTTTTCTACTTAACAAAGTACAGCTGTGCAGATGAATAAAGCAGCAACAGGTCTGTCATGTACGAAAATATACAGCTGCACATCTGTCATCTGACTAAACTTCCAGGTTAATGATGTTCGACATCTTGAATAAAAATTCTCACCAGTCAAACCAGCTGATTCAAACAGCGGCGTTAATACCTGTAATGGTGATAATTCAGACTTGGTTAAGCGTTAAAAGTCTGAGCTTGTGTGTGACCCGTTCACAGCAGACTCTGTGTTTGTCTCAGTTCATGTCTGTTTGTACATTAAAACCTCCAGCTGCTTGTTCGTGCGTTACACATCATGACGGCTGTGAAACAGTTGGAAAAATACGCTCAGTTTCTGATTCACTGCTCTGTGTTTACAATCTGAGCTCCCTTCAGGAGTCGACCAATGCTCGCTCGCTCTCCCGCTCTCGTACTGCTCATTAGAAAACGGCTATCATTAGGACACGTGCTGAAATGAGGTGAAGAGGTGGAGGTCACATGATATTTGTGCTATTATATACAATATAGATAATCTGAATATAAAATAATCAAAATTTGTGCTGTATAAATAAATGGTCTGTATTTTAAGTATATAGCACTATTGTAGTCTTGATGAAAACTCAAAGCTGCTTTACACTACAGGTTTTGCCATTCACCCATTCACACCCATTCACTCACATATTCATACAGCACATCTATGTGCAGCGTATTTTCCTCTCACACATATTTCATACGCATTCACAGGCTGCCAGCAAAGCCATCAGGGGCAATGTGGGGTTAAAATGTGTCTTTCTAAGGGACACATCGGCATGCAGACTAGTGGAGCCGGGAATCGAACCCACAAGATGAATGAAAGATAAATTTCACGTTGACTCACTTGTGAATTTTGTCTGGGGCCGGAACAAAAGATGACGACATTTTTCAGTGAAGGTTCATGTTTACAATAATTAAATGCTGGTAATCACAACTCGCAAATCACAAAAAAAAAAAAGGAAATTCAAATGAACAAGTCTCACGTGCTGCTACTTGATGTGAGCACAAAGGACAGACAGAGAAGACATTGTCTCTGGTACTTGGCTCCTGTGCACTGCCATGGGCTGCGTTTTTTTTTTTTCTGGCCCACAACAAACAGAGATGAGTCACAGACAAGTCACCATATCTTATCAGATCAGGCCGTGCTCATGCTTCACAGCCATTAGCTCCTTCAGATGTTCTTTATCCAGCCACAAATACGCCTCAGTGAGATCTGAGCTTGCCAGCAGGGATGGAAGGAGGGAGTCAAGTTTAAAGTAAAACAGGAGCAGCACAATCAGAGAGCCAAGGCTGGACAGCAGCAGCCAAATCCTGTCGACTCACACGTACACAGTGGAGGCGTCGACTAAACTTCTTTTCATTCACTTTGAATGGAGCAGTGTTGAGGGTTTGCCAAACTGCATTGTGGGCCTGAGGCTTCACTTTGCTTGTGGTGTGTGTGTGTCAGAAGCTGATCAAATTATCAAACCTTATGAGCGGCAGCCAATCAAATCATGTTATGTATATAGTCCAACAGCAGCACAAACCAGTCACGTACGGGTAGCCCATGGCCAAGTGGAAAGAGAACTTGGCTTGTAACTAGGGTTTTGCCGGTTTCAATCCAAACAAGTCAAGGGCTGCGGTACTTTTGAGCAAGGTACCCAATTCCCCCGTTGCTCCCCATTCACTAATTTTATAGAGCACTCTAAAATTGACCCACCCAGTTTATTCCTATTCCCTGATAAATGGTAGGGTTGCATCAGGAAGGTAAAATGAACAAATATGAGGTACACTGAGCATGTGACCTACTGTGGTGAGAAGCCAAAAGCAAAAAAAAAAAAAAAAAACTCATTAGCCAATCATATTACATATGTAAATTTAGCTCAAACCATATAATATATGTAACAGGTGGACATGCAGTAGTCTTCCGGTTAGTTGATTGAAGCTAACCAGGAAAAAAATATATATGTTTAATAGCCACCAGGGGGTGACTCCATTTTAATGGAAGTCTATGGCCAAAGGAACCTACTTCTCACTTTTAACAAGTGTAAACCTTTACATGAGTGGTTACAGGTCTCAAATGCTAGCTTCGGGTCTTTTTCAATAGCACATGATATCAACTTGGTAATTTAAGTTCCCATTTGGAGGGAAAATAAACAATACTTAATAATAATAGCTCATATGAGTGGACACAATTGTGATTGACAGCTGGAGTCATCCAATAGGAACCTGGTTGTCGGTGAATTCGCTGCAAATCTCTAAACCAGAGATAAGATTCTAATAAGTGATGTCACTACCAGTTGTAGCTTAGCTCAAACGCAACATGTCCAAAACGGAGCTGTTGGACAGTGCACTCAGCAGTAGCGGACATGGTTAACATCACGTCATCATTACTTTAGCAACATTGGCAACTCTTGCTCCCTAGTCGGCCATAATAAACACTGCTCTGCTAACGTCCGATGGCCGCGTCTAGCACCGAGCATCCGGCCCGCTCAGTGTCACGCTGTTAAATCTCTGCTTTCTGTCTGTAAGCTCCCACAATTCGTCAATGACTGAATTTACTTTCTCATCAAGGTCTTTTTGTGACAGAGAAGCAGTAATCTGTGGTGACTGCTGGCAAGCCAAGACTCAGTCAAACAATTGATGGATTTTCAGGCAGCTTCACCGCAGACAACACTCAGCTCAGCACTCAGCAGAGTTTCCCAGCTCGGTGACTTTCAAAAAGTCTGCTTTTCACTCTTTGCCTTGGCGACGTCACCCTGAAGCCGGGGGAGCTGGTGGCTCATGGACTGGCGTCCCTCGCCCCGACAAGGACGCATGGGCTGTAAGAAGTATAACTGCTGGCAGAGAGATGTGAGCCTACTTCTGAAGGAACTCATCAGCACAACACAGACTGGATGCATTCATCACGCACACACAAAGAGTGTGAGATCAATACATTAAGCACCAAGCTAAGTTTAACTTTCTGCTGCTTCGGTACGTTGTGAGGACCCACTGTGCCCAGTCAGAACTGCACAGTGGAAGGTTATGGAAAAGTATAAACAAAGGCTACATCTACACTCCTGTATTTTCCCAGGTACCACCTGTACACTTGACATGTGTCTGCTGCTGTGAACAGGAAGTTGACCTTTCTTTTATTTGACCTGCAATTAGGTGAAACCATTGATATACTGTATATATATAAAAATGGATGTCTTCTTGGTCCCTTCTTAATATAACCAGAAGAGGTGACTCTGCTTTTTGCAGAAAAGCTCAATTTGAATGCAAATCTATGTGAAAATACCCCCCGGATTTATCTCAATAACTAATTCTTTAATAGAATATCTTGTCAAATTCTTAAGTTGATGTATTTGTCGACTAATGCCAAGTTCAACGTCATAGGCTGGCTGGCTAAAGTCACACTACATGAGTGACCAGTGACGGGGTGTCACACGCGACACAGTCCTGAATAGTATCTTCTACCATGAAAACAAATTTGGGCATAGAATTCCCAGGGAATTTAATTCAGTCATGTATGTGTGAGTCATGTATACAAGTTGACAGCTGACATAAAAATGTTACGTGACAGAGAGTATATTTTGTTGCTGCTATTTTTTTTCTTTTCCGTCTTCTCTTTGATCAACCAATGTTGTGTTCCAGTTTTCAGCCGTCGTCACCTCGCCCTGGTCTCTGATATGCAGATCAAATTCCCAAAATGCTGAAAATTAGCTTGAGGTCTGTGACGCACAGGGAAGGCATTAACAAGCTTCTTTAATTGTGCCTTTTATCTACTGCCAACTGCCAGTCAAATGCTGATCGGGGGGGGGGGGGGGGCATTTGATTGGAACTGGAAAATTAGGCTGAAAATTGTGTATTGTAAACCTGGCTTCAACTACATTCTCACTATGTACCAAGTTTACATTTGTTTTTGACAAACAGAGACATCATGTACAGATGCATAGTGAAATGTTGGCAGATTTGTTGCAGGTTGTTGTGGTTAATAATTAATAAGCATATGAATAGAGAAATACTCATATGAAAATGCAGTTTAGTTGTATAGGAATGTAATTTTTAAGAGACAAGGTTTATAACCATAACCAGTGGTGGTTCATCCAAAGTCTCACAGGAAGAAGAAGAAGAAGAATCACTGACATTCCCAACATGTTTAAGATATACACATTTATAAATTAGTGAGATAGATATTACACAGTCAGTGAATAACTGATTTAAAATGCTTCTACACTGTCTAAAGATGCTGAGAGGTGACGTACTTCCTGACCACCCAAACATGCAACACTTGAGTCTGGGTTGGGACCCAAAGATGAGTCAGTCTCTCACATTTCTGTGAGTTACTGAAATGGCAGTATAAATAGTCAGAATAGTCAAAAATTGCTTCTCTACAAATTTTCAGAAGTTTGGGAAACTTTGTCAAGGCAGCTTGTGAGTGTGCTTGTATACATTTTGGTTTCCTCTCTGGGACATTTCTGGAATAAACACTGAGTTATCGGGACCTGTAGTCCTCATGGAGACCAAAACCTAGTCTTAATGAAGCAGAAGCCTAACCCTAACCCACTGAGGAACTGGTTAAGTTTAGGGCTAACATTTAAATTGTGATTGTGGTTAGATTAAGATTAGGGTTACAGCTGTGTTTAGGGCAGCAAACTCATTTTAGTTCAATGCCCACAAGTGCAGTTTGATCTCAAGTGGGCCAAACCATTGAAAATATCAGCATAATAAACTACACACAACAAGAACTCCAAATGTTCCCCTTTGTTGTAGATATAATGAAGTATCTTTTACAAAACAAATTATGCACAACCTGAAATGTGCAATACAACTTACCAATCACAGTGGATACAAACATTCAGCCAAAGGTATCTGGAGCTGGAAAATATATTATTTCATATTATTGTTGTAATATGAAATCTTAACAAAGTTATCCTGCAGGCCGATTTGGACCCTCTGGTGGGCCAGTTTGGGCCTGCGGGCCGTACCTTTGACACCCCTGGTTAAGGGAGTCCAACTGAATGAAAATCAGTGCAGCGTCCTACGAAGAATAGCTGCACAAACCTGCGTGTGAGAATGAGACACGGTGTGAGAAGTTGTAGATGGCCTGTGAGATGTGGGTTTCTTATCTTGGATCCTGCCTTGCACAGATAAGACAGGAATGCTGCTTACGGAGGGAATCAGCTTAAACGCCATTTCAGAATAACAAAACAATCTCAGCTCTCTCCACCTGACTGAGAGCTGCTTAACAGCTTTCCACTCCTGCTTCACTACACTCCCAATGACTGTTGCTAATCCATGGCACCGTTTTCTCCTTTAACCCTGTCTTCACCTTTGATGCAAAGATTTCTTGTGTTGTGGTACACTGTGACAGGCTGCTAACTAAAGTCCAGGTCTGATTTCTGTGAGGGTTTAATATACAGTGGTTGGAGAATTAACAGCAAAGTGAAGACAGATTATTGCATTTGTCACCCCCGTTGTGTTGCGTTCGTTGTTGTTGCACCGGTACAACATCAAGCTTATGTGGCCATCGGGCACAGCCGGCACCCCGAATTCCAATTATAGGTATTGTTCTCAGTCGCAATGCAAAGCCTGACCCACAGAGTCAAAGGCTTTACCATTCCAAACTGTATCGTACTGTACCAAACCAAACCATGATTGAAACATAAGCAACCTTCTGGTGGGTGCTACAGGCTGGATGTTGGATGTGGACGCCATCTGTGAACATATTTCCAAATTTCTGTTGGAGGAGAAATCTGTGGTGCTGGAGCAGAACTGCTTTCACAACTTCTCAAGTGCTTAACCACTGCAAACACAAACACACACACGCACACACTTGCTTTTGCATTCCTAAGCAGGATGATCTAGGTTTGTCTATTATTCACATGCTCATATTCGTGGCTGTTTTCCACCACTGTGGGCTGGAATAAAAGTACAACAGCAGCAAACATGAAATGCAATTATTTTTGATGGAATAACAAGGCGTTGTATGTGCAGTCTCATCATAAAAATGTCACCGCTTTTGGATCTAATCACAAATGTGTTTTCATCAGGATCCAGCAGACCACACACACACACACACACGCGCGCGCGCACACACACTTATTTTAATCTGTTTCATCCATTTTATATTTCAGGGACACACAATAAATCATTTACACATATAATGTTTGTTAGTCTGTGGATAAGATCCCCAGGAAATACATTTGTACAAGCACATTCATCATCTTAACAACACCTTAATCTGATTAGCTCGATGCAAATTTGACATATAAACTACAGAAATTTCAATAATATTTAATGCAGGAACACAAGTCAGACTTATTGTATGTACGTGTTTCTTGTGTTTTCGGGCATACTGAATGATGGTTCTTAACAAAAATGTTTGTTTAAAGGAAACTACATGGAAGACTTATTGTCTATCAAAGCAGAATCATATGGCGATGAAGTGACTCGTGCATAAAACTCATCTATTATATGAACTTCATGAAGTAATACATGAACGGTATCTGTGATATAATGCTGTCTGTCCTTCACACACCTTACAATGTCACTGACAGTTAAATGTGAAGAATGTAAAATATTCATAAATTAAAATTTTTTTTAAACATAACGTTAAAATGTAAAACATGAGCTATTTTTCCTCCCACTTGTTACTGACTGTGAGTTTTCAAATATCATCATCAAGTGAGTTATCTAAATATTTATAATGAGATGCAATTTCAATCTAAGAGCCTTCAAGATTAGTTATAGTAGGAAGATTTTCCAATTCAAACCAGTGTTTCGTTTTGTTAGCATTCAGAATACGTCAAACAAAGTTAACTGCACAATATAAAAGCTAGCTGTAGCTGACAGTGAGCGTAGTTTGGAATCAATGTTGAGCTGTAAATCACAGTGTCGTCAACACAAAAGTGAAAGTTTGCATGAGACATGTTTTGATGAAGTTTGTTTATGAATTAAATAAATGAAAGTGGTCCCGGGACTACTCCCTGGGGCACTCCTTTCAATATATGAAGGGACCTGGAAGTGTCACTTTCTGTTAGCATGCACTGAAACCAGTTCGACAGAAAAATAACACAATAACGACAATAATGGAGTCCACTGCGTTCACATTGTCAAACGTTTTAGATTTATCAACAAAAAGGTGTGTACCGCTTGTTACAAAATGATACTATACTATTATTTACTCCTTTAAAGGTTCCAGTTTGATTTGCTATACTGTACGTATGAGACAGCATAGATGACATGGTTGAAAATCACCTCACTAGGCCCAGTGTCACTAGCTTTCTTTGGTTCTTTTAATGCAGGGTCATCAGTGTTTCAAATGATTTGTTCAGACATGACAGCACACTAATGCAGACGACGCATGTAGTGAGTGTGTGTGTTTGTGTGTACAAGGGGAAGGAAGAGTGCGTTCTGTTCTTTCCGCATCACTAATGGACCTTCAGTTACATTTCACTTAATGACCATCCTGTGCGAGGACTGCTTGTGCCTGCAACACTTTCATCACGTCATGTTTTGACACAGTGAATTGTTGTGGAACTTTCAGAGTTTCAGACTTTTCTTTTGTTCATGTGTTTTGAAGGAGGTCCGAGGCTATCTGTTTAAACGTCCACGTAGCAGCGGTTAAACCAAAGTCATTCTAGAAAAGTCATGCGACAAGTGGCAGCCATCTTGATAACACCTTCAGGCAACTATTTGGGACGAACAGAGCCAGACTCTAATCTAAATGAATGGGAGACAGCCAAAACTATGTATATCATTGAGAATATCAGTGACTTTAAACCAAAATAAGGTTTAAGATACATCTTTAACTAGACATGCAAGAGGTCTGACCACACCAAACACTTTTATGGCTCAAACCAGAGCTGTGAAACCTTCAACTCTGCCTTTGCCTCCTCCCACCACAGCACTTGAAAGAAAAAAATCATGTAATCAGCTTAACATTCCCCTCTTTCATACTTTCAACCATCAATTGAAACTCATGTGAACCTCAACTGCAAAACACTATTAAACCAGAAAATTGACTATATGCACGGAAGTGTCACTTAAAACTTCAGGTAAAATAAAAGCCACCTCCTTAACTTCCAGTCAGATGATGGTTCGGGGAAACGTGGACTTTATAAGGTAACGCTAGCAATTAAAAATTCCAATATTGATTGAAAATTGTTGATTCAGTAGTTAGCCCTGAGGGATTCATGGCCTACAAAAAAGGGACAGCAGCAGAGCACTGCTGCATCCCTCTGAGCACAGCCTCTGCTAAATTCAATAACTTGTTACTAAATACTCTCAGTAACTTCTGCAGACACTGACTGTAGAACATTTCTGCATCTCTGGCGGACAGCTTACTGGAAATTAGTCGGGATGGCTTATTAAAAACCAGGGAGTCATGGACTTCTTCTACTTAATACTGTTTCTGCTCATACTACTGCTTTTGTGATCGTTTCAGTAGTGAAACGAACGTCTGTTTCAGTAGTGAAACAGACGTTTGCTGTACTTACCTTCCGTATACTGTACTTCATCTCAGTCATTTTTAGAACGATAAGTACACGAGTCTCCCATTTACTGTGTCACTGGACTGTGAGAGTGTGACAGTACCTGTGCGTCAGGCAGGGCAACGTCCACGATGACTGGCTGCCCGTGAGGCTCCCCGTTCTCCAGCCTGGAGTAGACCAGTTGGTAGCCTCTGATCTGACCGTGCTGCTTCGTGGACAGTGGAGGCTTCCAGGTCACTCTGATGCTGGTGGAGTTGAGGGCGTCGGCCTCCACCTTCCTGGGAGGAGCTCCGGGCACTGAAGCACAACACAGTGAGAATATTTTGAGATGTTAAAAGGATGATGAGTGTTTCATAATTTTAAACCCAAGAAATTTTCAATAGATGAGATTCTCATCCGAGTACATTGTATCTGTCCAGTTTATAGAAGGCTGATAGTTAAATAGCTTTGCATTGTGCAGTTATTATATTAATAATATTTATGTAATAGGTATACTTAATGGATGCAGATGATCTGCTGTGGCGTCCCCTTGATATTAGGCACTTTCAAAAACTATAGAGGCAAAGGAGAAAAGTAATACTAAGAATTTCCGATTAACACCAAATAAGTGAAGTGTCATTTTGTATTAATGAGGATTTTTTTCCATCACTGTCATCAGAACGCTCTGTCCTTCACACTCATCTTCACCCGTTACCACCTTCAATCATCTCTCTGCCCCATCAATCTGCCCCCAACTCAATAAAGACATCGTTCCACTTAAACAAACATGTCCAGGCTCAACTGTGCTGGTTTTGTCTGGATTGTATTCAAAGTGGAAATTGACTTGAGCTCAGTTCCTGTTTCCTTCCTTCTACTCGGCCTCCCAGCCTGAACCAATGCAGCCTTCATTTCCTGTTCAGCTCCTACTGATTTTCTGTCTAAGTTGATTCTGTGCTAAATTCATTTCCTTACTGATAAATTACTTGCAATATCATCCCCTCTGTTGGCTCTGTTTATTTACTTCAGGTTTCAGTGGCAGGAAGCGTTGGACAGGATTGAAGAGCCTCTCTCTTCATCTGCGGCTCAAACACAAACAGAGGTTTGGTTGAAATGTCTCACTGTGGATATCGGTCTCTGAAACTGCTTCCTGCCCTTTCTTCCTCTGTGCTTCCTCCGTGTTCACTTGCTGGCAATGCTTTGTGTTGCAGTGATTTATGTGGGTTAGAGTAAACAAAGGATCAGTGAAAATCTGGTTTATAGCAGCCAGTGTCTGCTAATGAGCTTGGTGAACTCCCTGAACACAATGATGGTTAGCTGTCTACGCTGAGCTGAAAGAACTGATCACTGATTAGAAGAAACTGATTCGATTTGCCCTTTACATATACTTGTGCAGGGCCACATATTGGCACACGTGACTGGACACTTTAAATTGTGAGTGTGTGAGTGAATGGTCTCTATAATATGTCTATTATAACACAACTTAACTTGTGTGATCCAAATAATCAACTTCACCATTTTATAACATGATGCAGATTACGTATTCGCACATAGTATATTAGTCAGGTTTATACATTTAAAGAAGTCACATACTGAGGTCCAGATGAAGCAATACTGTATGTCCAAAACAGTTCCGAATTATCAAGTTGAGATAAAAAATATATTCTGATTTAATCACTGCAGAGGCAAATATGTTACTGACCGCTATGCAAAATATTAATGATTAAAAAAAGTCTTGAAATCTGAAATGATGGCGGCGTGTCCACTGGAGGAGCGCACTTAAACACCTGTACGCACATTCATGCTTTAGTGGGGACCAAAGCAAGTGACCGTCAATGTTTGTTCAGAATATTAACATGAGCATTCAACATCATTTTCACCATGTTGGTGTCAGTTTAATGACATACTGTACACAAACGCCGAGCTGCTTGAACTACAGTCCTGCTCACTGTCTCCCTCTTTCTTCATCAGTGGTACTGCAGCCTCACTTCTTTCTGTTCTCTACTTCATTTTCTCATCTTTAGGAATTTTAAATAAAGTGTCAGAGCTTTTTGTGAGTTTTTTTACATCGAGGTAAGACACATTTTCAAGACAAAGTAGTGTAGGAGCAGGTGCAGTGTTTAAATGGTATGATAAAGCTCACAGAGGGTTTTTATATATTACAATGTTTGAGGAGGAACAATAACTACGGCCCCAATGCAATGTTGATGTTTTTAAACGTTAAATATCCTGCACAGAAACTCCACAACTGTATTTTTTTTCACACACTATTCTCAGCCACTATTTTCCAACATACTGTATATAATATATGAAGAGGAAAATCTGCGCATTTGCTTGAACAGAAAACATAGCAGCTTTGAACAGGGTGACATCCTGCTGTGCTTGAATTCTTTTTACACATGTATGGCATGACAGAAGAGGAGAAAAGACAGTAACACTCTTTGACAAAATTAGTATTAGAGTATAAGTTTATGACAACACCTCTGCTGCTTCATTCCGGAATATATCATTATATCAAACAATGAAGCACAGAGCCAGTTTCTGCCATGTTTCTGTCAGTGTTGCAGTTTAAGGTCAGTTGATCAGCTGTTTGAGTGAGAAACAGCAGGGACAGAAATGATGTCTCAGTGTGAGGACACATTATAGTAAGTAGAAGAGTTACGTCCTGCTGCTGCAGTTATCATCCAGTGGTTTGCGTGTCCCTCCTCTGATGAGCGAGTGTCAGCGAGACAGTTATACGCCTGAGGAGGTTACAAGGTAATGTGAAGGTTGTGAGCTATTTTTGCAGGATATACACATCAAAGCGTGTCACATGGAGCCCCAGGAGGATGCTGGGAGTGGACTGTACAGCCCTCATGTCCCGCTATAGAGAAAATCAAAACGGGGTGATGAGATTCATGTAGACTGCTTAGTCAGCCTCAGAGGGACGTGTAATTGAATACAAATTTGACTTGAACAAAAACGAGGTGATGAGGCTGTGCAAGTTTAAACGGTATTCAAGTGAAATGAGGAGAATTGGGATAATAAAAGGAGAGAGGGGGGGGGGGGGGGGGGGGGGGGGAGTATCACTCACTCAGCAGGCTCTCTAACGTGATGTCAGCACTGTGTACTGTAGACTAATTAGAATCGTTTAACCTCGTACACAAGAATCAATGTTCAAGCTTTGTAAGAACAATGTCAATAAACGTGTGTGTGCTAACAGTTACGTGCAAAGCCCGCGCATGTGTGTGTGTGTGTGTCTAAGTGTGTGTTTGTTCAGAGTAGAAGGAGAGGAAGAGAACAGAATCCTGTCAGTTTTTTGCTCGACCGGCTTCAAACTTGGCAGGTGGTTTTTCTAAGGGCACCAGTGTGTGCAGGGCCGACTTTGAATGTGATTGAAATTGGTAGAAGTGCGTCACATGTTTCGCTGCCCTGACCTTCCTTTGCAGGTTACCGCAGCGACCCCGTAGTACACATGAATGTTCATCGTCAAAGGGGTTAAGGGTCATTCCACAATAAAACAAACAATTTTGCTTTGAAAGTCTGTGATATCATCCTTTATATCATATTGTGTTATAATTTTAGGATCATAATGCTCACTTGCTGCTTAATAGTAGTTTTTCCACACTTTAGATTTGACCAGATCCTGATTGGCCCCCCAGGTCATTTGAGTTTGACACCCCTGGACTAGCAGCTGAGATTTTATTAGTTTTGTTAGGTGGCTGGTTTTCAGTGAGATCATGCATGTCTGTCAGCTGTATGACAGAGTTTGTGTTAGTAGCTCATACAGAAAACCTGAACTTTCACTTTAAGAGGCAAATGAGGCAAAATAATCTAAAAGAGCGAGGAAGTTACCAACGTTTGACGCCTGAAAACAATGTAAAATCTCAATATTAATGAAGATGAATTGGCTTCATCATAAAACTAATTGTAAGACAGCGGCATTCTGTCGTCTACTGCAGGTGAACGAAGCAAACGTAAGATGGCGAGTTGATGCACGTTGGATTCACAGCAGGCAGGACACGGAGGAAAGCTGCTCCACTCTGCGCAGAACGGTCAGATGCTGCAGAAATCCAGTCACTGATGGTGAGCTTAAAGTCAAATGGGGTGCAGAGATACGGAAAGAGATGAAAGAAGTGAGATTAAAATTCAGCGGCGGTGCAGAAATAAATAAAGTGTAGGGAGAGATGGAGAGAAGGGCAGCAGGTGGAGAAGGACAGTGGTCTGTTCTGAGACTTAGCTCTGAAATCGGCTTAATGTTAAATCCGGCAGCTGAAGACACTGCTGGGATGGTTCAGGGTTAAAACAAAATGTCAGTTTGCTGAAGAAAACAAATATTGTGTTGCGCATATAAACAGATTAAGTCTCAGCTATTCAGCTATTTTATTCCATTATAGTAAATCGCAGAAATAAAAAAAAAAGTAATCACCAGAAGGAAATAAACTTTGAGACAGACGGCGTTTGAAGAATCTGAGTTTGATATAGACACTATTTAATCAAAGCAACAGTCATGTCTACTTTAACAAGGCTGGAGAGGAAGAATCAGTCTGCTCTTCAAGGAAGAGATACATGTTGTGATCTTACTTTTCTGTAAACCGTTAGAAATTATGCATTTTTACATTCTGAACAGGGAAAAAAGTTTGTTTTAAAGCCATTCTGGGGACATCTTACTTTATTTTGACTAGCTTTATCAGAAAAATAAATTTCAGGGGTAAATAAAAATGTTGTTCTTTAAAGAAAAAAATACTTTTTCCTTAAAATCTTGCAAAAATAGGAGTGGGTGCAGACAGAATAAGCCTGATTACAGGAAAAACAAAGTGAAATTAAAAAGGAAATTGAAAATAAAGGAAATAACACAATATTAGGGAAGTTTTTTTTGTTTTTTTTTTTAATTTCTTGTTACAAGCTGTCATTAAAAAGCCAGTCTGCAACATTTAAGATGTGTGTGAGAGTGAAATTCAACACTGATTTGGTTCAGGCTCTTAAATGTCTACAGTCATAAAAAATTTTGCGTCCCTGAGCAAAACATTTTGGGAACCACTGCTCCATATTAGTAAAAGCTTTCAACATGTAGAGCTATTTATATTTTAACAAAATCAAACAACTGACAGTATATAGTTTTGGTTGTGGGCAATAGAAATAAATAAAAACTGGAGGAGTAAAGTCTTCACCTGCGGAACAAAATGTTAGATGTGAACCAAAGCAAGAGAGTTAGTGGAAATGTTAGTGACAGCAGAGAGGTGCACAGTGCTTTGGAGAGGGGAAAGAAAAGTTTGCCAACATGAGTGTAAAGATATCCGGGCTTCACCTTCAATCATTCAACCACAAACAGAGAGAAGACAGATCAGTCTATTTTCCTCTGGCCCAGTGAATCTCAGACGAATGAGGACACTGACATTTGTAAGACTGATATGATAAAAAAAAAAAAGGGTAAATGAAAGGAAGGATTCAGGGAGCTGGTCACAACAGTGAACACGGCATCTGCGCTTGACTTCCTAAACCTCTGTGACATTAACCAGGAATTATCCTTGGACAGTTTGATTTCCTCCAGTGGCTCCAGAATAGAGCTAATTTGTCTCTGAGCCCTCATTGGTCATGATGTGTCCAATTACGTCTTCATAAAACCTGGCGAATCCTCTTTGGAGAAGGATTTGTTGTAATGTGGTCTGACTCGTACCTGTGAGCACTGGGCTGAGCCGTGCTCTGTTTCTGGGCTGTCATCAGCAGAGACAGTGAGAGTGTGTGTGAGAGAGAGACACTGGACTTTACTGAATCATTTCATCTTCTGTCTGACTGAGGATACACAGAGAGTGTCATGTTGCCACTTAGGCAACTCTCCTGACACTTGACCCAGCAGGCTGCAGCCATGTCAGAATGCTGGGACAAAGACAGGCAGGAAATCAGAGGAAGCCGACGTCTCACAGAAATGTCCTCAGAAAAACGAGTCAAGGTGAATCTGCCCAAGTTTTTTTTTTTTATTGTATCGGCATTTGATCCATGTGGACACAGCGTCCCAGAGTGGGACAATCTTAAAACCCCACCCTTGTGTTTTCATGCAGACAACCAATGCGCTACTTTAGGAAAACGATGACATCATAATCCCATATCTGTCTTGCACTGGCATTCACTGTAGCTTGTCTTCCTTGTTGTCATCTTCCTCTACTTGTGTTTGAAGATGGTTCATTCTTTTTACTTCATGAGATCTTTTATTATCTTTAGTCTTCCTTTATTCTGTCTCCGTATCTGTGACTGTATATACATTGTAATACATACTAACTTGAGGTTTAATCAGCACATGCTCACTGTCTTCTTTGTCGGTTTTGGTGTACAGGTCTGGCATATGTATTACAATGTTCTGACAAAGAAAACGTGGATCCCAAACGGCGTCAGAGTGGATAATTTGTCAATGCCTCATACAACTACACACACAAAGAAGCTGCCAAAAGTACTACTGACCAACAAGAACATGGTCTGACCCCTAAATTCAAAATAATGTCAGAAACAAACTACTGCCTTACGTCCTTCATCTCAGTCACCATCAGGCTCTTAAACCAAAAGAGCAGAAGCTTCTGATATTAAATACCGAATTTCTTTTTTAATTGTACTCATCATTGCCTTTTAAATTGCATTGTCTGCAGTTTAACTTGCAGCCAAACAGGGGTGTCTGCACAACTTTTACCAGAAGTGGCTCTTTTTTAGTGATATACAGGTATGTGTCGCATTTCTACTGATATCTCTTGCTTCTCTTATCCAGACACAGCCAAAGTTGGCACTGCGTAAACTGGTGCATAAAGTTAGATAGTGTAACAGCTATGGGATTAAACAGACAGACATTCAGTGCATTTATGAATAGATGATCATGCATCAAATGCAAAATCTGGATGTAGTGTAGCATTTACCCAGAGCAACAGTCAAGGAATGAAGGTTGCAGCTCAAGTTCTCAATCCAGTCTTTCTTAGACCTTTGGAATGGAGTTTCTTTTTAATTTTTTAAAGCATAAATTATTAGCAGCAAAAACAAAAGTGCCTGGAAAACAGAAGATTGGTTTGGAAAGTTTTGAAGATAACAGGTCAAGGTTTACAAAAAGTAATTAGGGTTAGAAGAAGTGTAAAGAGTCACTAGTTAGATTTGGTGTGAAAATAAGAGCATTTGTAATTTAGACCATAAGCTGTGACTCAACTGGACTCACCAGTGCTAGATTAAAGCTTCTTTCATATTAAAATTAGCAGGTTTATCAGAGATTTTTGAACCTGGATGAGGGCGCTAATAAAATGTAATTAACCTGCATCATCTGTGCATAAGTTATGACATCACAGACATGCTGGAAACAAAAGGCAGAATATAAAAACAACAACTCCATAGCTCTCTTTGATGGTGTCACTAGTGAGGTTACAATTTTGTATCTTTTACTTTGGTTTCTCAAAATGCATCTTTTTGATGATATAAAATAATTACATTGAGTGTGTTCCAAGTTATGAAAAGTAAGGATCCTGACAAACATTAATGGGTGGAATGTTCTGGCAAAAATAGAGCTGATGAAGCAGAAGAAATTTGCATGTTCACCCAGGTTTTATGTTCCAACTGACCCCAGAGTGAATGCTAATTAAATAGGTGAAAACCCAATTTAAATCCAGGATTAAATGACATTAAAAAAGTCTGCTAGTTTTGCTTAGTCACAGATGTTTATTTAGAAATGAGTAGCAGAAAGAGACAGAAAGTGCTGTAAGACCTGCCTCACTTTTGTTATAACTGATCAGTTCAACCAGAAACTACAGCAGAATAAGGAGGAGGAGGAGGAGGCGACAGGAGCAGAAAGTGCTGCAAGGTTGAGGTCCATGCCACCATTACATACCATCCTCATTGGTTCTGATGCGGGCAGTGGGGCTCTCTGGACCGGGCCCGATGTCAGTGTAAGCCCTCACCCACACCATATACTCGGTCCACTTCTCCAGGTCCTCCAGCACATAGCTGGTGACATCAGCAACGATGCCTGACACCTGGTGGCGCTCCACGTCCTCCCCTGCGACTGCTTGGTAGGCGAGGGAGTAGCCCACTATCTCCCCATGGTGGCTGTCTTTGGGTGGTGCCACCCAGCTCACCTTGATGCTGGTGGAGCTGAGGCTGAGCAAGCGTACGTCCTGGGGAGGAGCCGAAGGGGCTGATGGGAGGGGAGGAGGGAAGGTCATGGTCAAGCACGGTGGATGATGGAGGACATAACGACTGACCCTCTGAACTGTGACAGGGTGTAACTGAAACAGGGTCTTGTGAATTTTGTATACATTCAATGTGGTATCTACTTACCAAAGACATAATTGTATTTTTCTCGTCCCAAATTCAAATTTACTCCCCTATAAGCCACAGAAGTCAGGGAAAAAAATGTGGCAGGTTACATGTGCAAAAGCTTTTAGGGCAAATGTGCAATATAATGCAAGGTAGGGGAACTTTACTTTCATGATTAGAACTGAACCTCTAAACCTCTAATAAATGTTTTAAAGGCTATTCAACAATGTCATGCATCGGCTGACACTGTTCTGCTCATAGAGAGGATAATTTACTCATTTTCCTCCACTGTGGGATTTATTTAACTGTTAAAACATATTAATTCCTTATTCCCTATTCTTGTGTATAACTGTGGTGTTAGCCTTCAACATTTCCATCCATCTATCTATCTATCTATCTATCTATCTATCTATCTATCTATCTATCTATCTATCTATCTATCTATCTATCTATCTATCTATCTATCTATCTCCATGTCTGTAGCCAAATAAAACAAGCACTGATTCATGAGTGCTGCCCAATTTTCCTTTCCTCTTATGCTCTCGGGTACACTTTATGTTCTGTACTGTACAGACTGTGTAATTTCAGACAATAGCAACTTAACATTAAAATAATTGTTCACTATTTTAATCAAATAGCTACTTAAAACTGTTGAAATTCATGGCAATGTATAATTAAATATGTTTGAATGTAACTTTTAGAAGACAGGGCTTAAAATGGATGGTTTAAACTGATGTATAAATGGGTTATGATTCTTTTCTGCACACAAAAAAAAACTGACAACCAACTTAAAAGTAAAACAAGCACATGGCAGATGGACACATGTATGCACAGTAACACAAATAACACAAATAACACACACAAGCAGAACAGAAGAAATGGTATGACAGCAGAGTGAGTGTGGAGCAGGAGGAGCACTCGGACTCTCTCCTGTGATCTGGCAGCAAAGACTCTTTTTTGGCTGGTTTGCTCACTTGCTCCGGAGCAGCCTTTGATAAGAGAGATGCACATGAAGAATCACGACGCCCCCCCCCCCCCCCCCCCCCCCCCCCCCCCCCCCCCCAACACACACACACACAGTCAGGAACCTTTGGACGCATCGGTGCAGCTCGTCTTCAAAGAGACAGAACTCCATGTGTGGGAGAGGCAGCGCTCCCAGATACACATGTGAACACAAACAGGGTGGTAGGTGTAGGCTGCGCGGGGATTAACGACCGACTCACACGTACATACGTGTAGAAAGCAGTGGAGGCGTGAACTGAAATGTTTGTATTTAACTTTCAGTGAAGCAGCATTGCGTGTTGCCCAACTGCATTTTAGGTCTGTTGCTTTGCTTTGCTTGTGTTGTATGGGTTTCAGCAGGTGGTAAGTGTTCAACTTACCAAGTGGCAGCGAGATTACAATCCAAGCAACACAACAACAACAACAACAACAACAACAGAGGCGCTGGACAAACTAATCACATTTCAAGCAAAAAAGGCTCTTTGAATATTAGACGAGATTCTTTGCAGAATTAGAATATGTTAAACTCCAGCACATGAGAGTTAGTGAAACTAATGCAGGGTTCATGGTTTGTTGAGCTTGGAGAAGCAGCTTCAGGATCCATCCAGGAAAGCTCTTAAATTTTACCATCTCTCCAAACACACACACACACACACACACACATTGTCCACTGACTAAATGCTTGCCACTGTTGCTGCCACCTAGTGATAATAGATGCATTGCAAATTAGGTAGTCAATTGAACAGAAAGTTGTTTTTTTTTCCAAAAAAATTGCATTTTGCATCTTTTAAATATAATTATTGACTGACTGACAACAAATAATCAAGTATTCACACCCACCCTTAGCTCAAACACTGCACAGTCCAAACAAAGAACTCGGACAAGGTTGTTCTCTCTGTTTACAATGTTTGTTTTGGTCAGACAAAGTGAACTCAACAATGTGGTTAACAGTAAACATCACAATCACTTCAGCAAAATGACCAACTCTTGCTAACAGATGCCATGTTGGTGGCAGATTTCTCATGATGTTTCCCTCCCCTACATTTTCGTGGCATTGGACAATTGGTTTAATGAGGAAAAAAACTTTGTCTAACTTTGCCCCACAAACTTATCTTAGGACCAACACATGACACTTGTGGTCAGGGTCTTTAAACCTGTGCTCAAATTTTCTGACATGGAGGAGGAAAGAGTGGAACTCAAAGCAACAAATCTGAGCTCTGGTGTTTGCAGTGAGACCGCTGGCTCAGTGATTCCACTCCTGACAGGTAAAGCATGAAGCTGTGGAAGGGCTTAGATCCTTTTTGGGAGCTGACATTAATAATAAAGCGTGCCAGCGACACGAGCAAAGGTCCAGTCCCAGATATGCAGCCAAGCTCTGAATCAAAGGCGGTCAGTGGTATTACTGTCAATGACTGATCAAATGGCAGAATTTAAAGTTGTGCAGAGAAGCACACTCAACACCTTATTTAAAAGGAACGTGACAGTCGTGATGACACCCATCTTCCTCTTTGTAACGGCTTGTGTTTACCTGGTGTTACATCACAACATACGGTGTGTATGTACTGACTATTTGTCAAAATGTGTAACATGCACATGTGACGTACACTATTAAACAAAGACAGCAGGTTCGAGTGTTTCCTCAATGTGTTCGACTTCACTGTATGAACATACTGTGTTTTCTGGAAACTATTTTGATAAGTGTGTCATTGAGTGCCATTTTTATTTTTTTCAGCTTTTTCAGCAGTTTTGACCTTGACGGTCTTCATCAGAGTGTGAAACGGTGGATGATGATCAAGCTAAACACTTTTATTTAACCTTTAAAGGTCAACACCAATCAGGGTTTAATTACCTTGTAAGTAGCCATGTTTGAATAAAGGATTTTTAACCTAGTTTTGAGGGCATTTTTTTGTTCCAGCTCCAAGCAAGTGTCTGAAATTTTTTTTTTTTTTACTTGATATATACATATATAATGATAATATAATGTGCCTACTGAGCAGGGGTGGAGTGAAACAGGGGGTTTTATGGCTGACAGAAAGCTCTTAAGAAAGACATTTTCTCCTGTTGTCTCAGTGCATGAACTCTGTAAATGAGTTGCATGTTCAGCAGGATCAAGCGTGACTGGCACACATGCGACGAGTTCTACGTAGACTAATGATTACATTTTGTAAGCTTGAATGTTGAGATTTGCAATTACACAGTTCCATGAGTCACTGCAGCTGGTGTTACTGTATAACAGTTGGAGCTCAAACAAACGTGGGAGGAATGATATCCACTGAATACTAGAGGTCATCATGGATGATAAATAATGCAGATTTTTTTTTCAAGGACTTTCCAGGACCAATTTTGACAAATTCAAGGACCAAATGTGCTGACGCAGCTTAAGATGAGAGGACAACTTGTAAGAGCGTTGATTTGCAGCGCACTCTGCATCTGGACAAGTGATTGTCCTTGGGATCTTGGTCAAGCCAGTCTTTTGTCATTTTCCTTGGTGAGCCAGAGATCTTGGAATTTGGATTTCACAGCCATCAACATCATTTTGCTCTCTACTGCTTAATGTTACTCACTCATTGTTCTGCATGGAATCGCACGTGAATAGGAGAGAATGACAGTGGACAGTGTCGACAACACCGCTAGTAAACACAACTCACCATATCAAGCAGTGCAGGGCATGAAACAGTAGGTCACTTTGTAACAAACAAGTGAGATTTCTTGCACAAAATTCAAGCACTTTCAATGACTCACGACTAATTTTTTCCGAGATTTTCAAAAACTTGCAAGGGCCTCGAAATCTTTCAAATTGAAGGATTTCAAGGACCCGTGGCAAACCTGTGGATTATGTATAGATTAAATAATTAATCTATGATCAGGTCATAAAAAAACAAAAACAAAATAAACTTATGGACAAAAACATACATTTCTATGAACTTGGCAGCATTTGTCAAGATTCTGAGAACAAAATTGTGTGAACCTACACGAATAGTAAATCAGTCAATTCATTTGTATTATTTAATAGTTGTCAGCCGATTATTTCCACAAAAATCTGTCATCTTCTGCTCGCTGTGAGCACGTTTCATAGCACCAAATCACGTCCACCGTCTCTCTGGATCTAAAATGTTCTCCCGTTAGCCTGTCTCCAACTGTTTAACATCTATCCACCATCTTCACATTTATGAGGAAAACAGCAGGCAAACAGGCGAGTTGTCTGACATATTGCCTGATTTACACGTTGTCTAGTATATATTGTACATCTACAGAGGGGAACGACCGTGGTTGTGTGACGTCAGCTACCGGAGCTCGATAAAGTGTCATGTGAATGTGTCTCTTCTGCCTTTGTCTGGCGTCTGCTGTCAGATTTAAGAGTGACAACCACTCAACATGACAAACGACTCCCTGTGACCGTGACACTCACATCCTGTGCCATGTCAGTCAGCCTCAAGATTAACCATATGTCCTCGTTGCAGTTATGTGTACTTTTTAACATATTCTGAACATGAATGCTGACGTGCTAACATTTTCAGAATGACAATAAAGAAACCTTTAACCTTAAGTTAAGATGCCGTCAGCCATCTTAACGTGATTTCTTACATGTCCGGGTCTTGCTGATGATGCAGGATGTCATACCGACACTGAAGACTTATCTGTCTTCCTTTATTTGTTTCTTTATTTTAACAATCTAAATTATTTTAAACATGAAACAGCTGTGAACTAAACATTAACAGAAAATATGCTTTTTCCTTCAACCGGGTCAGAATAAACTGCATGTGTTGAGGTGATGTGAGAAGGACAAAGTACTTACTGGACTGGGCAGTTCTGGCCTCAATAGGCTGAGTAAAGACTCCTAAACCCATTTCAGATCTTGCTGCCAGAGAAAACATGTACATCGTATCTGGCCTCAGACCGTCCACTGCATGGAAGCCCGTTGGGCCGAAAGTGATGCGTTGCTGTGGAGAGATGAACACCATGAATAATTCTACCTTGTTACAGAACATATTAACTTTTTCTTCTTATCTCACTGATATGGATAATCCTCCAATCCAGTGTTTCCCCAACTTTTCTTATATGGGGAGCAAATGTATAAAGAGGACTAATGTGCCATTTCTCTGAATAAATCTATATTATTCTATACACAATTTTCTTTTAGCAGTAAAATCCATTCCATTCAATATCACAATGGAAAATTATCCTCAATAGTCATTCACCTTGTCTAAGGGACTATTGGCCTCCCAGTAGAGCAGTTCAAAGCCAGTGATGGGGTCCTGGACAGGCCACAGCCATGACAGCATGATCCTTGAGTCCAGCTCAGCCTCAGCCTCGAGTCCAGATGGCTGAGCAGGAACTGGAGGCAGAAAGAAAAAGGAGATGGGGTTAAACTGGGCAAAGAAAGGCAGACAGTTGAGGGGGTATTCACTGCTGGTGGTGAGGTGGGAGTCAGGTCGTCGGTGTGTCAATCCCCAGTCACACTGATGTAAAATTTGATCAATTAACAAACAAATGAAATAACAGATGTCTCATTATTGATTAGTGAATATTTTTAACTTATTATAAATAGTGTTCTAGTTTTCTCCCCAGACAATGTTTTACAACTTAAGAATATGCCTCCACTGGTAACTCTTTTTTTCCTCATACAGTTCTTTGACAACCTTTCCACACCTTTTAGCTAGTTTCCATGGCAACAGGATAAAATTCTGGGGACCAGCATTTCCGAGAGATCAAAACAAGACAAGAAACAAATTGACTATTGTACTAAAGTTTATCATTTGGATACAAACACCACTCCACATCAATGACGATGTTGTTATGTGTGTGCCTTTGTCTCAACAACAGTATAAAGCAGCAAATGTATCCACCACAACATTTATAGCACTTTTGACAGACCGCAGCTCTTTATAGGACCACAGGTGTGTATATCTTATACTGTGGGACAAGCCACATTTTTATCTCTTCATCACATGGCAAACAAGGGTCTGATATAGACACTGTATATAAATAATGGAAAGGGAAGCCAATGTGGGAGTGTATGACACCTGCATTCTGTTGAGTAGCCATTAGGTGGCGACTCCACTGGTTTGTGTGCAAGTCTGTAAGAAAATTTGCCTTCTTCTAATTTGATTTACAGCGCGAGCAATCATAGAAATGTCCTGATTAGCCTCTGGTTTCCGTTGCAAGTTTCAAGTCTTAGTCAATCCAGTATTATGTAAATTATGCCTCCATTCATAATTCCTAATTTGGTTAGTTCTGGTTTACGAAAAGAAAGAAAAAAATAATATAATGGTATTTGTTATGCTATGTTACCTCACAGGTGTTAGTTTGGCTAACTTTGGCTGCACTCAGTTCTTTAACTGGACTTTTGTGTGTCATTAACAAACCAGGTGTTAATTCACGTCCATCCTCATGCTAGCTTACCTGACAGCTGATAGTTTGGCTAACATTAGCTGCAGTCTGTTCTTCAACTTTTCTGTTTAATTACCATAACAACTCATAACCCTTATTATGCTAACTCTCACGGGCGTTCATTTTGCTAACTCTCATGGGTGTTCTTTAACTGGACTTTTGTGTGTCATTAACAAACCGGGTGTTAATTCACGTCCATCCTCATGCTAGCTTACCTGACAGCTAGTTTGGCTAACGTTAGCTGCAGTCTGTTCTTCAACTTTTCTGTTTAATTACCATAACAACTCATAACCCTTATTATGCTAACTCTCACGGGCGTTCATTTTGCTAACTCTCATGGGTGTTCTTTAACTGGACTTTTGTGTGTCATTAACAAACCGGGTGTTAATTCATGTCCATCCTCATGCTAGCTTACCTGACAGCTAGTTTGGCTAACGTTAGCTGCAGTCTGTTCTTCAACTTTTCTGTTTAATTACCATAACAGTTCATAACCCTTATTACGCTAACTCTCACGGGCGTTCATTTTGCTAACTCTCACGGGCGTTCATTTTGCTAACTCTCATGGGTGTTCTTTAACTGGACTTTTGTGTGTCATTAACAAACCAGGCGTTAATTCACGTCCATCCTCATGCTAGCTTACCTGACAGCTGATAGTTGGGCTAACGTTAGCTGTCATCTTTCTTTAGTTATGGACCTCTTTTTTTTTTAATGACCAAGCATCTGTTTCTTATGACTGGCTGCTGAATCGCAGGTAATAATGGCAGAATCCATGACTGTGGTGGAAAATGCAGATATAAATCTTCTCTCGTCTCCCGGGACTCATATGTGGGTTAACATTTGCACAAGCTTGAAGAGGAATGTGGGGGGGATTTAACGTCAACCCTTATTGTTTACCATTGTGTATGTGTATGTGCGTGTTTGCTCACGCTCACAAACACAGCTTATCAGTAAGCGATCTAATGTGCAGATTTGGCTTTGCAAGCTCCATAAAAACACTGTGAGGACTGAGGCACAGATTTTTCTCCTGAGCTGTTGTCTCATACCACAAAAACACCGTCTACTGAAGATGTGATAATAGTGGACAGCCACATAATACATGGCACATCTGGGGAGAATTTTCCCTTAATCGTGCTGATGCACTGATAAAACAGCCTGTAGTACCAGCCTAGCCTTCTCACTCTGATACTAGTTACTAGACTTTGTTATATGCATTCAAGTCAAAATGATTTATGTGAACCAGGAAGGGGGCCGAACTCTATTCCACAAATAAATAAAGTGGGTCGGCTGAACCTGAGTGGCTTTATCTTCTGCTGCAGCTCTGCTGTGATGTCATGCTTCATCCAGCCATGCACAGTAAGCTGAGAACATTGAGAAACAGGCTGTGTGAATGAAATACTATTATTATTCCTCCGCATGTGCTTAGGCACTTTGTCCTTGAGGATAAAGTGTGTTAGACCTTGTTATTACTCACACGTACTGTGTGTGCTCCTGAATATTCCCACTGTGTTAATCTCTGCTGCTGATCATTTGACAGCGCCATGTTTCACATTACAGCTCTGTTTTCCTATTTCAAAGATGACGCCAGTGAAACAAAGTGTGACTAAATATTAGTTACATGCGGAGATAAATATACGGAGCCACACATTAATCTGAATTATACGTTTAACTCCCTAACTGCAAAGATCCTGACAGTATCAAGATATAAAATTGTCTGGGAAAAACTGAAGAAATAGCAACTGGGGTCCTAGCCCTCACAATACAGTAATAAACACAAGTAATTTCATTTGGACTGAACTGATTAATTTTGCTGGTATGCCTGTCCCTACCTGACCTGCCTACCTGCGCAGTTTATTATGATAATGTTACACAGCAAGTCTGTAATTTGTTTCTAAAACACTTTTTTAATGTCATTCATTTCCATCAATAAATAAAGTTGTCTGGACGGGGAAAAAAGAGAAAAGACTCTGCAGTATTATGAGTATGGAAAGATTTGCAATAATAGGCTGCAATGCAACCGGTACATTTCATCTCCTCCTGTCCTTCCTCTTATTGTGATTGTTGTGACCAAAAATGTCAGATTTTGTGGCAGCAATTTCAGGACATGCAATGCATATTTCAACAAATGTGTTGTTTTCTTGTGTGAGTGATTCCTAAAAGGGGAAGCCCTGGCTGTAAATGATTAATGTGTTTCTACTTTCACAGTTACTTCAATATATAGTATACACTGTATATTCAAAAAGTATATGGAATCGGGGGATCACATGCTGGAACTCTCGGGCACTCCATCAGTGTGAATGGCCGATTAATGGGGATCAGACTACACAAATTCAATTACAATTTTCAGTACAATTTTCAGGTGATTTCGTCATGATAGACACATTTCCAGACCCAGTTATGAAAGTCGGGAACGATGAATGGACATGTAGCGTAACGTAACTAAAGAACAGAGATTTAGCGACACCCTAACCAGATTATTGTCTATTCCTGGATGTTGACCAATAGGATAACTGTCATCCGGTGTAACATACAAACATGAACATGGTGAAGAGGAAAATGAATGCTGCTGCTGTTTGTTGGAATAGTGACACCAAAGAACATTTCACTGAGCTTTGGCAAAAGTACACCGGCAAAGTCTGTGCGCATCATCCTCAATGCTTCAGTAGCCATGATTGGCAGCTCTTGCCCCGCCTCCCTTATGAGCTATGAACTCGCAAAGTGTTGTGAACGATGATTGATCAGAATCATAGCCGTAGTGTTGTCGGTCCCCCTAACAAAACGCAGCAAGAACCCATGCCACTGTGATTGATAATCTCACATGGTAACCATCGTGAGAGACAAACATATTGTGTTAGTCTGATTCCAAAATAACATGCACGCTGAATAAATGGTGCTGGGTGCTCTGTGGTGCCTCCTGTGCAAATGTGTCCCAGCCATAATAATGTAACACTATTAACACCAATTGTGAGAATGTAAAACTCCCAGTTCAAATTTCCAGGTAATGTCTGATTGAGCCCATGTAAGGACATAGCAGGAAAATCCTCTCCTGCCTGTTTGACCCAGGCTCCATCCCTCACCTGGATGGTCTGGACATTTCCTCTGCTGTTATGAAAAAAAGTAGGATTGGCTCAGGGGAAAACCTGAACCATCTCTTAGTTTATTACATGTCATTAACCTTGTTATCTCCCAAGTTTGTGCGTTTCCTTCCTGTCCTCACTCTCTCTCTGTTCTCATCTCGCAGGCTGCTGGATCCAGATCCAGTTTCGGTGCTATTATTATTATCATTTTATTATTATCATTTTTTTTTTTATCAACAATCTCAGTTTGTATAAATGACAGTGTAGTGGAATAAACATGACATAACTGATTCAGGAGTGTGATACAACTGTTGATACAACTGTCTCTCCCTCACCTCCCTCTTTCCCTTTCTCTCCCTCCTTTCTGTCCCTCACCTCACCCTCTGTCCACCATTTTTCCTTTCACCCCATCTTGTCGAGGTTGATGACCGCACATCTTTGAGTCTGGCTCTGTCAGAAATTTCTTTCTAGTCTTCATTGTGTCATCTGTTGGGTTTCTCTTCTCTCTGTAATATTGTTAACTTTTCTGCCTTACAATGTACAGTGCCTTGAGATAATGTACAGTATGTTGTGATTTGGCACTATACAACTAAAATTGAATTGAAAAATTGAATTGAATAGAATATAATTGTGTAAACGTTTGTTTACTCTCACCTCCCTGCTTGGTCTTGATCTGCAGGACGTCAGACGGAGGCCCGTCTCCCACTGAGGTAAAGGCCAGCACCCTCAGGCTGTAGGTTATGTCTGTGGTCAGGCCTGAAATGGTGGTAAGGTGGCTGTCGTCTGTGTTGTGCTTCTGCCAGGCGCTGAGAGGGGCATCGAGGGCAGAGCTGTAGTAGACCCTATATCCTCGGATTTGACCGTTGGGCTCCTCTGGAGGTTCCCACTGGACCAGCATGGTGCTGGAACTCAGCATGCGTGCCTGGACGTGCAGAGGAGGTGATGAAGGTGCTTGCTCGCTGGTGCGGGTGTCCACGATACCACTGGGTGGGCCCCGGCCGACGTTGTTGACAGCCATGACGCGGAATTCATATTCGGAAAAGGGGCTGAGGCCGCCTATGCTGTATCTGGTGGTGGCTACTCCGTCTACTTCCTGGAAGCCATTGTCGGACAGCTTGGACCGGTACTGGATAACATAGTAAGACACTGGTTCGGGGTTACCGGAGTCCCAGGTCAAGGTGACACTGGTTGCTGTGGTTTCTGTCACAATGAGGGAGGCAGGTGGCTTTGGCAGTGCTGTTAGACAGAGGAGACAGACAAATAAGTCAGACAAATGAGTCTACCACTGTCATCTTCCTTTTTCCATCTGGGTGACATAAAGGTCTGGCAGGAGGAACATGGAGGTGTTAAACACCGCCAGGCTGACAGTTTATTACCACTGAGGAGTCTATCAGTGTCCTTCTTTATGTAAACTGTTGCAGCAGACTGGATAGTATATTATGTTTCCAATATTGGTGTGTGCCCCTCCCCCTACCCCCCACCCTTTTCCTTCTCTGGGTGGCGTCTGAATGAAGCTGTCTTCAACCTTATCTGTTACCAATAAGGTAACATAATATACTTCACAATAGTAACTGTGTGCTCACACTGAGGATGATTAAATTCTGTTGGCCAATCAAATTACATCCATAGTCAATGCAGAAATGGAGGACCAAAAATACAGTTGGGTGCAACACCTCTCTACAACACTTCTACCTCTGCATATGCTATTTCTACTTACAGTCCGAGTAAGTTCAGCAATGGGGATTGGACTCTAGAGGGACAGGAATGAGAATGAGGGGTAGGTTCTACCTGTGTTGAAGAAGTTTGAGCTGTGATTTTGGACTTCAAAATGTGATTGGGAACTTCAAACTGCTGAGGGCAGCATTGCACCTCTTATTATACAGCCTGCTGGAACTTAACGGAAGAAGAGCTTTCGCAATTGTTCCAAGTACAAAAAAATAGCCACTGTTCTCTTGCACTAGCTCCTGGAAATTGTTACGTGTCAGATGCGATGTACGTAAATAAACTCATATGAGCCTCTTCAATAAAATATCATGTGGTTCTCTCTAAGATGAGGTAAATAAAAGGTGATAAAACAAAAGGTGTGATGCGGGGGAGTTTTATCCATATGTTATATTGGTGTTTTTCAGAGAGCTGTAACTTTTTTTGCACGCACAAAGACACAGTTGCTTAACGTGGTAACATTTTAAAGGATTCAATTTGCTGAGTCTGAGAATATGGAAACCAAACCCCAGGGACCAGGGCTTTACCCTTTCAAAGAGACTAAGTGAGAGATTTCAGTGAGTTACAGAAGCTCCTGAATGGGACTCTCCACAGTATCCAAAGGTTCACAGGCTAACAAGCACTGAGTTCACTTTGCTACATCAACAAATCTGACACGTTCTAAAACTCCCGGGTGGCCTTTTTACTGTTGTCTGGTTTTTGTGCTTCAGTTCAGTGTGCAAGGGAAGTGAAGAGTCCAGCGAGTCTCTGTGAGAGCTGCAGTCATCCGCAGCAAAGTAGAGACTTGTTGTGTTTGTTGTTGTGACAATGTTAGGGTTTGTCATGTTTCCAATTCGTTATAGGAAAAGTGAAACACAAATGGAGGCTTCATCAGCTCTGGATATCCAACACTTCATCTACTGCTTAACAAGCTTCCTCTGTATTACCTAACATCGAGAGTGTGTTGACATTTAACTTCAAATTTTGGTATATAAGGAGTTCACTCCTTCACATGCGTTCACACACGCTGTTCCTGTAAAATCTTTCATATACATTGGCCCATCAGGAGCAACTTGGGGTTAAGAGTGGGCTTAAGCACTCTTCCACTCATCCACCGTTGACCCAAGAGTCTGTGTGTTGTGTTTTGACTTGCTTAATGAACAAATCAATGAATGAACAAGTGCACAGAATCATTGAGAGAGAAGAAAGGTGCTGCAGGTTTGACTTCACGAATCAACTAAAGCTAAAAAATGTAACCGTAATATGTGAGTTAATTTTATTGTTCAAAATTATTTAATAAAATTGGCATTGTAAAATAATCCCAATACCAATTTTATGAGTTGAAATTTTATTACATTTAACTTTTACTGTTTCCCACACTGAAATTACACATTGTTAGAGCAACAAAGGGTTGAGAAAATCAGTATTAAATTAGACAAATATAAGGTATAAAATGAAATACAATTTAAACATAGAAATAGAAGAAGCAATGTTGTAAGAAAATATAAAAAAGTATTAATATTTTAAGAAGAAAAACAAAACATTTTTATCAAAAAACTGGTATTGGAAAATATGGAAAACATAAGTATGCGGATCACGAAAGAAAAGGGTATCGTAAAATTATCAATTAAGAAATTTGTTCGTATTTAATTGATTTAATTGATTAACTGTTGCTGCCCTACCTTGAACATGGTTGCATGTTTGGTGAGCCTATAGAAGGAATTATGCTGCTACGCAATAGCGTTGAATGTTAGCACTCAGTCGCTTTCAAATGCTTCAAAGGTGGTTAATCGTTTATTCAAATTCTGCCTGACATGAGGTAACATTCTCCCACAGACGATTAGAGTTTCTCACCTTTCACAGTAATCTGGGCTGTGGTTTCGATCATCCCCAGAGACGATATGGCCACACAGGTGTAGTTGGCCGACTGACGGATGTTGGTGAGCTCCAGGACGTTGCGGCCAATGGGCATCTCCTCCTCGCGGGTCAGCTCCACCTCACCGGTCATCCACTTGACGTAAGGCATGGGAGCACCGACCGCCACGCAGGTCAGGTTGACGCTGCCGCCAGGCATCACCTCGTGATTGGTCGGGGGGATGGAGAAACGGGGCGGCACGCGGCGAACTGCAGGGGCAAAGAGAGGACATGTAAGAGCAGGAGGTGGAGGAGGACGAGGAGGAGGAGGAAGAGGACAGACTCCATGTTTAACTGGACTGGCTTTTACTGTGCAGCAGCATCACACTGATGAATGTTAAATGTTAAATGTTCCATCATGTTCTGGAGCCTGTGTTTGTGCTTCTACATCTCAGTTTCAAGCCAATTTACAGAGTCTTTCTGCTCTCTGTTGCTAAATTTAAAATTCATTTAACTGAATGCAAAGTGTTTCAGTTGAGAACTTAAATATATTGACAAGCAATATGTTGGCATTATAGTGTAAAATTATTTATTGTCATTAAAATTACATTTTATGTTTTTTGTAAGTGTATGGTGAAAAGTTTATTTTAAATTAAAATTAGGAAAGTTTATTGTAAAACATGATGTATTTCATGTTTCAATGCAAAATGTTGTAAAAATACAATCAATTTCATGTTATACTGTTAAAAAGGTTTATTGTCTATTGTCTTATTGTCTTTTCATGCTTTTAATGTAAAAAATTTATTTTGGAAACATGTTTCACATTATAATGTGGAAAGTCTATTGTAAAGAATTCTTAAAAGGTTAATTGTAAAGTGGTAGAAGATGAGTGAGGGAGTAAAAAAATGTGATGATTTTCAAGTTGTAGTATGAAAAGTGTATGTTTTAGAACATGATTATGAACCTGTTTCGTATAACGGTTCATAATCGGATTCAAATGGATTCAATGAGGAAATTACAGGATTTCAGTTAAATTCTGCTTCATGCTTAAGTTGAGACATGGTGAGGTTCTGTAGTAACTGAGCATGGTGGATGAAAAGTATGTCTTAAATATGTGGACGCTAAGACGAATTTTTTTAAAAATGCATGGGGGCTGTACAGGCAGAAAAAAATAAGTCTGAGTCATTTCTCATTGATCAGCTGAAGCATCATGGACGACTGCAAGTTACATCATATCACAACTGCATCCAAAAACAGTATCATAGGTTGTGACTCAAAGAACAGTGAGTTCCTTTACCCATTTACTATTTTTGTTTAAACTTATTATGTTTTTTACAATAAAGTATCACAATAAAATGTGGGTTATAACATGATCTTTTTACTGGATTGGCCCTTTTCCTTTATACACTTGTAGCACTACTCGGCTGTACTTGACACGGTGCTACTTGGTTTGGTACCAGGCAAGTCGTATTCCATTACTTCTTAGTACCCCTTCAACATGGGCGGGGTCGTCATAGCACGGCTGAACCGTGATGTTGTTATATACACGACACAAACACACAAACAATGGAGGACATGGAGACGATGGTGTACTTTTTCCAAAAGCAGCCATATATCCTCGCTGTAACACTCTCGCCAATTCGATTCTTGTGTCGGCGCTCATCACTCTTCCAGCGACAACACTCTCTGACCAATCAGTGACCGGCAATCTGTTGACGTCACATTTTAGTATTGACTCCGCTCGCTTGAAAACTCACCAGAGCTGGTACCAAAAGAGCACCAAGTACCAGGTACCATCCCTGATGGAAAATAAAGTAAAAGAAAACGAGTTGAGTCAAGTCGAGCCGAGTAGTGCTGGAACTCTATAATGGAAAAGGGCCAATAGAAAGGTGAGCCATCTGTACGTTCCACTGCTCCTCATCCTTCTCCATGATAGCTGGCTTAATGTTTTGCCTTTAAGTGGCCATTCAGAACAGATATCAGCTCCGCTGCCTTTATGATATTTGGAGGACACTCAGTTAAAACTATCCTGAAGCAGCCTGAATAATAAGTAGGGACTCTTTATTACAGTCTGGGACTAAACGATTAGTTTGGTGTTTCCCTTCACAGACCTGTGTTGTCGATGTGGAATTAATGTGGTGTAATGCCGCTCTGTAACAGGAAGTAACAGTTAATTTAGGCAGTGCCGTGTTCGCTTAGAAAATTGGGAGCCTGTGCCTGAGGCGTATGGCTTGATTTCTCTGGAGAATCGGAACTTTTCTGCTGAGCTAAAGGGATTAAAAGACACCTAGAGTCGACGGCGCTGTGCGTCAGGGGCATTTCCATCACATCCTGCAGCTGCGGCAGCAACAAGGCTGCTGCGGATACTGAAGGATTCCGCCCTTAGCCCTGGGATTGACTTCCTCATTACACTACATCTGAATTAGTGCCACAGCTCTGTGGGAGCTTTATGCACACAGATGGCTGCGTTGCATGAGTGAAGCCCTCATTCTCTTGACTTGAGCAAAGAGCAGTCGAGCAAATCGGACTCACAAAGTGTAATTTAAGCGGTGGGATGGAATGAGTGTGTGAAGAGTTTGCACTGCAGATCAGAGGCTTTTCTGGGCTTTTGTCTTGGTTTAAATGAAGAAGAGAGGGTTATCGCTCTCACACTTAGTGGGGAAAATGGAAAGTGAGAAGTTGCAACGCTGGCAGTGTGAGGACCATGTTTGGCAGAAACAGTTTTGGAGAGCATTTGTGGGCTGAGTATCACTGTGGTGGGGGAAAGTCTGTGTCCTTTTGGCTGCAGCTCGAACGCAAGAACAGCACAGTGTGACAAACACAGGGAGCCACAGGCTGCAGGTGAAATGTAAGGTACCTCAATTCAGAGGGCCAACATTTGATTACAAAACAACTGTTAAAGGGTCATCATGTAAAAGTAATGTATTAAATTATCCATTATTAAAACATTAGATGTATTTACTTCCATTATACTTTTAAATAAAAATAAAAAAGGAAAGGAAAAGAAACAACCATATGCTTGTTTCTCTGTCCATTTAACTTTTGTGAATCTATAGAAAAATGTATAAAAATGTAGAGAATAAAAACATTATTGGCTTGAAAATCAGTGTCTATAGCCCCACACTGTTTAAAACAGAGAGGACAGACAAGCTGCAGCATAACAGATAAATATTTTAATTTGAATTGGAGCAACACAATTAGTCTGAGTCCTAATTTAAAACTGGAGTCTATTCCTAACAAATCAAGATACAGACGCTGATATGTTTTTGCAGAATTTTGGACTGTTTTGTTGACTTTACCACCATCGACATAGGAATCAAGTTTTGGTCCTCGCCCCTACAGTGGACACATGCACAGTCGTCTCCCATGGATATTAATGATGGAGAGAAGAAAGGGTAAGAAAAGATCAGGAGGAGGAGGGAGTGTGTGTGTGTGTACTTATATTTGTTGCTTCTTTAGGACCTTTTCTGTCATAAACAGTGACCTTGTCAGGACCAGCAGTCTTCATGGAGACCAAAACTGGGTCTTAATGAGACAGAACCTCATTTCTGAGGAGCTTTTTAAGTTTGGGACAAAGATTTTAATTGTGATTGGTGATCAGATTAGGGTTAGTAATTGACTGGTTTTGGTAAAGTTAGTGGTAGTACTTTGTTCAGGCTGTCCACATGAATGGAAGTCAATGAGAGACTTTTAAAGGACAGCTGTGTGAGCCTGTGTGTGGGTGTTGGTGGCAGACTGCCACGTCAGGCCGCAGCTTAAGGGAAATATTTTCACTCTTTAGAATAAGGTCAACTTGGTCTTTTACAACACTACAGCAAAAGTATTTATATTCAGGGTCAATACCGTTATTGATCAGCACCAGTGACTCAGACTTACTTCCTGCTGAGTAAGGAGTTTTTTGGAACACTTCCCACTCCTGGGTTCAGTCACAGTCTCAAGGATGAAGAAGCTACAGGCCACCTCAGTGAGGACAATCAAAGCTGTCTTTCAGGCTCTTCTTAGAAGTAGTTTGTCAGTGTCTCTTTTCTGCTTTACTCCTCTACATCACTGCTATTGTCACGGTTTAACCCTCTTTTACTCGAGTTGACTGAACTGATGCTGAGATGATCAGGTCCAACAGGAGAGGACACTGTCAACACTGGCAGTTTTAAAGTCATAAAGTCAGCCAAATCTGTAAAGTTTAGTCAAACATATAGTCATCGTACAGAACAGTACAGTAGGTTGGTCGTTAGGTGGGTAGGTAAATGGGTAGGCCGCTTGGTTAACTGGTAGATAGTTGAGTAGGTAGTTTATGTTGGTTTGTTTGGTAGTTGTGTGGGTAGGCAGGCAGATTGGTAGGTAAGTAGGTTTGGTTGACTGACTGACATTAAATAATTGGTTGGTTGACTAATTGTTTGACTGGAGTACATTTTCATCAGGTGCACAATAAAAGCCAGACCTGAGATGTTTCCTTCCCCAACTGATCACTGAAGACTCACCTCTCCCTAATGTGGTCACGAAGATGTTCCAAACCATGATTTAAAATGAATTATCTTTAGGTGCAGGACAAAAATTTGGAATTTGAATGCTGACATAGGGAAAGCTCACTGAAACCTGAGGTGGTGAGACATCACAAATCTTACTGAAAGACAGTATTAACCGTTTATATCCTTACCAGAGCAAAGTTGGGGGAAGTAGGTGTAGGACACCAAAATAAGATGCAGTAGCCTCAGCTGGCAACAACAGTACTGTTTCCACAAAGTACTGAATCAGAACTTTGGATTGAAACTAACAACACTTTCTGAAACATCTCAGTTTTACATGATATACATGCAGGGTGAAGCGTAGCCTCCTCAGAATAATAATCCTTACAGGACTACAGCAAAGACGCATCCTGGGAGGTTATTCAAGTAAATGGAATGGAGAATTTGACCAAAGTTGATTTTGTCATCAGAGCCCCCAGAAGGATCATGGAAACTTTCAATTGTAAATTAATTTCCTGATAAATTTAATCACAGCCTTGTTCCCTCTCAACTCTGTTTGTTCATGCAGAGCCTTCCAAATTACAAACATGATCAAATATTTGTGCAGAGTTAATTCAAAACATATGGTAAATATGTAATGGAAAATTCTACCATTGTGCAATAGTCAACCCCCAGTTTCATAAATCAACCCTCTGTTCTCTAAGTGGATTCATGTTTATTACCAATGCTACGCTAGAACGTGCAAACCTCGAGCTACCTCAACGTATTATTTGGTCATGTTTAGTCAATCCTGGGGAGTAAGTAGGATTACAGTGAAAAAGTAAACCCAGGTTAGCCTGAGGTGGAGGACTGATTACTATTCATATGCCCCGCTAAAGGATTCTGGGATATGGAATATGTTTCAGGTCTCTGCCAACTCAACTTGCCTACAATCAAAATAAAAAATTGGGCGTAGTCTTCAGTTTGCCTCAATTGAATGGCCAAAAGGGGGAGAAGTAGACTGGAATGGAATTCTATGGGAAAATGTGATAAAACTTGAGAAAACAGGTCTTGTTCAAAAGAATATGATGTAAATTATGTTCCATTGATGTCTTGGGTTTTTTCCATTTGCAAAACTTCAACACACCACTGGTCAAATCTCAAATGTTGTGACCTTAATCACGGAATTACGATGTAAGTTTCCATTGTGATCTTTTAGGAACTCCTGACGCCTGACTCATCACTGTAGTATAAATTTAGTTTTATCTGTTCATTGACAAACAGCATCAGTTTGCTTCATGTCATGTAACACTGAGATGCATGAGGTGGTGAAGTGTGTATGATGATGATAATAAGTGCAGCAAATGCTCTATGATACCAAAGTACTGGCCAGGTCTGAGGGGATTAGGTCAGATTAGCAACCCTGGTGTTGTCCGCAGACATGGAGGATTACATGGAGGAGTCATAGGTTACAAGTGATGCCATGTTAACGTTCGCTTCTGTTGAACTGAACTGAGCTCATCACCACCACAACATAATAGATGCACATTAGTAACAGCAGACAGGATACAAACATAGTCATATCTTTATCGACATGCTAGAGGAAGTAAGGGGGGGGGGGGGGGGGGGGGGGGGGGGGGGGAGGGGGGGGGAAGGGGTGAGCGAAGAGTTGGTAAACAAGGTCTTGATAAAGGAAAGGCTGCAGTTGGGGGAGAGCAGAGATAATGTATTCATTGTCATGAAAAGCATGCAGCAGCACAGGTGGAGAAGTGGCAGCATGCTCAGCGCGCGTGATCCATGGACAGCGATTAACAAAATCCATTTGAGAGAACTGCTGTGAATTGGACGTCAAGATAAAAGTAGAATGGGAGGCAGAGCCTTTAGTTACCAGGCTCCTCTCCTGTGGAACCAACTGCCAATGTCGGTTCGGGAGGCGGACACTGTCTCTGTATTTAAAGTTAAACTTAAAACCTTCCTTTTTGATAAAGCTTATAGTTAGAGCTGGCTCAGGGAAACCTGAACCATCTCTTAGTTATGCTGCTATAGACCTAGACTGCTGGGGGATTTCCTGTGGTGCACTCACACTCACACTCTCTCACACTCAGGGTATGAATGTGACTTAATTATGTGTCATTAACCTTTTTTTTCCTCCCTTCCCAAGTCTATGTCTCTCCCTCTGTCCTCATCTTGCAGGCTGCATGATCCAGATCCAGTTTGGATGATGTTATTATTATTATTATCAGTAACAATAATACTGCTGTCATTGCTACTATGCTCTGATTAAAAGTTCATCAGTATAGTTTCTTATCAATAATGTTTGCTGCTGCTTGTATAAATGACACTGTAGTTCTATAAACATGACATAACTGACTCTAAACTTGATACAACTGTTGTATATTTGCTCCTGGTCTCTCTCTTCTGTCTCTCCCTCACCTCCCGCTTTTTCTTTCTCTCCCCTCTTTCTGTCCCCCACCTCTCCTCTGTCCCCCATTTTCCTCTCACCCCAACCGGTCGAGGCAGATGACCGCACATCTTTGAGTCTGGTTCTGTCAGAGATTTCTTACTGTTAAAAAGTTTTTTCTCTCCACTGATGCCTAGTGTTTGCTCATTGTGTGAACTGTTGGGTTTCTTTTCTCTCTGTAATATTGTAAAGGTTTTGGCCTTATTATGTACAGTGCCTTGACATAATGTATGTTGTGATTTGGCGCTATACAAATAAAACTGAATTGAATTGAATAAGGAGCTTTATTGTTTTTTTTCTTCAAATGGACTGATATCTTGCTTTCAAGTCAAGAGCTTGTTATATCATATATCAATTAATTCCATGGGAGCAAATCAGCATGTTTCATATGACACAGCAGGTGTGAATTTCAGCTGTAAAACACAGTGATTCTGTCTCAGCTGTCACCTCGCAGAAAGAGTTTGTGTGCCACTTATTACACCCTTATAATAACATTTTCCTCAAGAGGATGGATAATTAAGAATGCAGCTGATAATATCTTTTATTGTTCTATTCTTTTAACCTGTTGTCTACATTACAGTGAAGACAAATGATGGTATATGAGTGTGTCTTGTAACTCTGCTGTGTAGTGTGTCCTGCACTTTAAAAGAAATATTTTCTTTATATCCCATGTTCCAATTGTGTCAGAAATGTATAAAGAAAAAGCAAATATTACATGAGAACCACTCGTTCTTTTTAATGTCTACTCTGCCTCTTGTGCTTCAATTTCAGGTCAGCCATATCTGCGGCTTCTAAATTTAAATCCTTTTTATCTGGTGTGACTATTAAACACAAAAGACTTCCTGGGGTTAACAAAATGTTATATATAATGTATACACAATACAGTTTTCCAATAAGAATCAAATATTGCTGCTGAAATGTGAAATAAAGTGCGTGACCTCTGTCACACATGCAGTGTGCGTGTTCTCTGACCACACACATGAAGAAACAACAGAAAACCCCCTGTCTCAATGGAATAAAACACAATCAGTAAGCTGCACCACCAGTAAATCCACATATCAAACACAAACACTTCAACTGGGGCTGCAACAGTCACTCACTCCCCCTCAATTTCTGAGCTCCTCCACATTCTCCTATTAGTGATAGAGCAGTGCGAGTCCCAGAAAAAAGCCTTAAACACATTCCAGGCTCTTTTTTTCCTTCTCTTTGAGAGTGTAGCTTTGCAGCAGACACAGATAAGAGCAGTGTGAGCTCAGAGCCTGCTGCTCAGTGTGATGATGGTCAGCGTGCACATGAGACAAGCCATGCCTTTGAGTTAGTCCAGTCAATAAGCACATGATCTGCATGCAGGAGGGGACGGGGGACTGCATCATGGGACGGACACTGCTGCAACAAAAATTCTGTGACGTGACTTTGTGAACACAATGTACGCTACACGTGCATTGTGTTGTGGGAGCGAGTGATGGAAAGGTTCTGTTCTGTCACTAAAAACGATACATGATGAAGAAATAGTGAGAGATAGTACTAGAATTGTATGGAATAGTAAGAAAACGATAATAAAGATGAGAATTTCTGTGTCTTATGTTACTGGGAATAATAGACTAGTGCAAAACAAATACTATCCTCCATATTCCTACATTTTATGTATTAGTAGATTCTGTGTCTTTAATTTTAGGCCCCATCCACATTGAAACAACGTTTTAAAAAATGTTTTCTATTAACACTCTATACGCTGTCATACATATGCCAAGCCTGTATGTGGCGCTGCTACAGAAATACACCAAAACCGGAGGTGAAGACGTTAAAGCATGCTCATACGGCATGCACGCAGTGTAAAAATAATTAATAATGATTCATTTGAATATCTGTATACATTACAATGTATACAACCACAGAAACAGAGACAGAATGAAGAAAGTCAGGGCGACTAAGGACAGCAAATAAAAGCGGCCATAAAGTGAACAGATCAAACAATTTCCAACTACAAGAAAAGGAAAAACGATGAAACGAAGATGAGCGAGAGGGAATGTAGGCACGAGAGAGAGAGATGGGATTATTACATCGTGGACGCTCTAGATTGACTGCAGGTGTGACTAAGGGAATGAATGGTTGTTTGTCTTTGTTTATTGGTCCCCTGATGGACTGGTGACCAGTCCAGGGGTTCCCTCACCTCTAACCCTATGCCCTCATGTGGAGGATAAAGGTATAGAAAAGATGGATGGATGCATTAAGAGCTTTAAATTTGTATCTTCAGAGACTTGGCGTTGTATATTGTATGCATATTGTATTATTATTGTATGTGGTCTCTCTGAACTCAGGGTTTTTACCCCTTATATGAATAAATCTGCAACATTTTAAGACAAACGATTGAGTATATGTTAAAGAGCAGGCAGCACAGTATAATTGGTTTGACTGGAATGCATCGCAGCGTAAATAAAACAAGTGCATCTGCTGTGACCATGGTAATAATGAATCATTATTACTCTTCTTGTGTGGCTTTGGTCTATAGGGTTTGGTTTCTCTTTTCGTTTGACGAACAGAACCTTCCATAAATATGTGACATCACTGATGTATTTTGTTCTTGTATGGAACATGAAAAGATTCCTGGCTCATTTCACAAAATTTCAGAGGAGCAGGCAGTGTGGAGCAATGGGTGATGAGGTGCAAGACAGCATCCAGCGTAGCGACACTGTGGGGAGGAGGGAAGTTGGGAGAGGGCTTGGACTGTAGGGTTGGGGGTCCTGAGAGAGACAGACAGAGACAGAGAGAGAGACAGAGAGGCCGGGACGGGCCTGAGGCGCCCAGCGAGATGCCGGCGCAGCACGGCTCCAGTCTGCCAGGCCTCCATGTTAGGGGAGAAAGGAGTGAAGAGAAAAAAAAAAAAAAACCAACCTTCCCGTTGATCTGAGTGGTGAGATTTGGATTGTGTTTTTGGATGGCGGAGTGCAATGGTGATGGAGGGATTGAAGAATAGGTGAAAAAGAAAATGAACAAGAAGAGGGGTTAAAAAAAAGGAGTGAGAGGAAGGAGACAAGGAGAAACAGAGAGAGTAAAACAGCCACATTTCTGCTTATCCGTTCACGAGTGAGGAAAAATCACAGTGGAGACAGTAGCCGGTGCAGCGACACACGCACGCGCACACGACAATTACAAGTACAACAGAGTGAAAAACCATGAAACACATCAGGCAAAAGGCCATCAAGAATAAAGCTAAAGCAGAATAAAACACAAAGTAAAATCATTAGTGATAAACTCACTCTTAAAGCCTTTGCACACCAGATGATTTTTTTTTTTATTGGGTGATTTATTTCCAGGTTTATATTATTTCTCAAGCCTGTAGTTTTACTTTTACTTCAAACTTTATAAGTTTTTATTTTAAACCCCAGTATGGTGGTTGTTGATGATGATGATGATGTGACAATAAAAACATCCAAAAATAGCAAAGGCCTGTTTTTAAGCAAATAAGGTCTTCACGATGTTCGTCATCCAAGAGTCTGTTCAGAAGTGGTGAGGTGAGGAAAATATAAAGGCAGAGTTCAGGGTTTTTTAAGTGTAATTTAGAACATCAAGTCTGCCAGGTCCTGACGGGTCGGATCGGGTCGGGTCGACTGAAATGGTAATTTATGAAATATGAAAGGATTTTTTAAATGCTTTATTAAAAATACAGTGTAAATATTTTAATAGATGTATAACAAGTGAAAATAAGACCATTGAAGCCAAAGAATCAAAAATAAACCAGAATAGTTGGGATATGTAAACAGTTATCAGTGGCTACAGTTCAGCAAGAGTTAATTAAGGAGGACTGATTGTCGATGATGGTGATTCTGAAATTTTACGTTATTATATATTATATTATTAAGTGTCAGGGCCCCACAACTTTAAAGGGCTTTTTCATGGTTAAGACCTGGTTTTAGTCTTAGAACTGGGTTTAAGTTAGGGTTAGGCACTGAGTTGTGATGGTTAAGTTTAGGATAAGGGGCTAGGGAATACAATATATCTATAATATGTATTTACTAAGATATAAAAACAAGTTTGTGCGCATTCAAGGGGGCCAGTAGCTGTTTCCTCCTCTACATGTATGTAAGGATAACTTTAATCATGTAATCAGGCTGGAGGGATTTCTAAAAATTGACATCGGCCATTGAAAAACCCATATCGGTCGAACTCTACAACCACTGACATGCAACGGCCTTTAGTATAAAATAAACACTGCCCTCGTGGGTTCACTCAGCAGACACACACAATGACACACACCAAACAGCTCACTGACAACCAGGCTTCATTATATGTGTTAGTGTCCATTGAATCAATGAGCACATAAACGCTGCTCCTGACGGGACGAGTCAAACACTCACCGAGGGAATGTTTGCTGTACATCGTCAGCCGTGAGTCCAGTCCTGCCTGAGAACACATTGGTCTCAGTGGAGGAATAACCTGATGATTAGCCTTCCCTACAGCAGTGAGCAGGCAGCGAGTCTATTAAGATGGACCACAGTAATCTGACGGTTTAGGCTAATCCACAAGTGCGTTTTGATAAAGCTGTTAAAATAGATCTCATCTAATTATATTCCCGTGTCCATGATTCCAAGGAGAGGCTGATTAATGATTTACCATGTCAGAACTTCCCTGCAGTATCGGACATGGAGCCAGATATTAATGTCTTGACTGTAGTGATTTGCAACTGTGCAGTTATTTACTGCTGATGAAGTGACTCCTTTTGAGGCTATTCATAAGAATCGACAGTGTGATTTATAACATAATAATTTCTGCATTAATAACCCAAAAAAATGTCAGTGCCCCAGTCTGTTGAGAGTAAACACATTTATCAATGAGCACAATTCTTTCTCAGTAGACTGAACATGTTTCTGTGAAACATAATGTTCAGACTGTAGAGTCAATTTGGTTGTGCTACTGTTAATCTATTGTTAATCTACTGTTAATCTAGTGAAGCTTTTCTCTATAGCTGAGAAAATGAACCAGTGGGCTGGTTCGTGACTGGATCTTATTGTGCATTCACACCAAATGTGATGGTTATTTTTCACACAATGAGATATTATATTGAGCTATTCTTTAACAGTAGGTGCTTTGATGATTATTTTTAATGTCTTTGTGTTTGGTTAGCGTTAATTTTGCCCTTGGATTAGTGTAATTCAAGGTAAGAATTTATAGTTCATAGCTTTGCCAATCCAAGCATACTCTGTATTCTGAACTTTGGTAAATATTGGCAACACTTCCATCCAAAGGCATCAGCATTCAGAAGCTATGTCTCAAACCTGGGGTCACTGCTAAGGCTGATGATAATGTGAATCGGAGGGTTCTTCCAAATGTTTCCTTCCCGACCCAAGCAACAAAGGATCCAACATGTGGATCCTTTCAAACCAAACCTATCCTCAGTATCACTACATGTTTAATGTCATAAATTGCTCTTGCAGCACTCGTCATCTCAATGCAGGAACACCTGCTAATCAAGTGAGTGATGAATGAGCAACAAAACTTCAACATGTGCTAAAATTTAATCTAAAAATGTACGTTGTTCCAATCTTATGTGTTACCCAGCTGTAGCACTGTTCATCTGAAAAACCTGAAAATTAGTCTACCCAAGCAGCGATCAGGCAGCGAATCTGTTAAGATGGACGATAGTTTCTTTCCTACTTATATTCCCATGTCCATCATTCAAAGGAGAGGCTGATTATTGAATCGACATATCAGAGCTGTTGGTAAAGCAACAGGGAAATGTGTTGAAGACAAGACCACCTTGTCTTAGTACAGCCTCCGCGGTCTGTGCGGGGACAGCGTCCTCCGAGGGAGACAGCCACTGAATTGTGACGCAAACAGCTGTTTCCCTTTCTGGGAACGGAGTGACTGAGCTTCATCACTGTGAAGGCTCCTTCAAAAGTGTCCCTACAACAGTGGGAGATAGACAGTGAAAGATTCGACCTTCTACAACTACGTCAGAATTCATTGTGTGCCAGTGCCAAAATAGTGTTCGTCCATTTTTAAATGGAAGCTTCGATTTAACAGCTAAAATTAAAGGTCAAAGGACGTCAAAAACGTGATTTCTTTTTTCTTTTGGTCAAAATATTGTCCAACTGGTGAGGTGACACCAAAAAAAGGGTGGCACAAGCAGGGAATCCTCTGCAGTCCAGAATGTCTCATTGTCCCATTGTCATTGAGCCTCCTCACGCCTATGACGGCCACCAAGTTTATAGGTCAGGCAGTGACCTCTGACCTAGAATACAGCTAGTGTAAACAATTGATGTCTTTGTTTTTCCTCTTTGTACGTTAGCAGGCTGAGAGGCAAAGTCTCTTTGGTACACACAACACTCACAAACACATCTGCTCAGCCACACACAGAAAAGCAAACTAAAAATACTCTTGTTTCTCACATGACCAAAAGACAAGGTACAAACAAGGAGCACAAAAAAAAAACAAAAAAAAACAATGAGTGAGAGCTGCCTTCATGTGCAGGCCGAAGGATAAGCATCTGAGAGATGAACACAAGCATGTACAGTGTGTGACACATGAGAAGACCAAGGAGGAATGTACCAGAATGTAAAACAACATAAATAGTAATAGAGAAAAGAGCAGCAACACTGTGAAATGGTAATGGGAACATGAGCTGCCGGCACACCTGGAAATGTGAAAGGTTACAGCAGAAATAACAAATAGTTACTTCATTATATGACTGTGTTGGCTGCGGCTCTGCTTTGTGCTTTAATTCTTAAAAGACAAGAAAAAGAAAAAAAAAAAAACATACATTAGAGATGAACAATATTCCTGACAAGCAACAATACTTTTCATGCACCAGTGAAGACGCAGCTGAGGAAAAACACTCCTGGAAACTGTTTTCTTTGGCTCTCAAAGGCAATTTATTTTAACATCAGGTATGAATGTTGTGTGATCTGTTACATCTGCTGTGCTGAGAGGATACAAATGTACATCTGCTCGCACATATGTATCGCTCCAACACAAACACACGCACACAGTTTTATGCAACTATTCTTCTTAGGACACTGTTTTCCACAAATTAGGTTCTGCCTCATTAGGACCAGGTTTTGGTTTCCATGAGGACAAGTGGTCCTGACAAGGTTATAAAGAGTAGACTAGTTGACCCTCTTTAAGCAATTGGATAGACTTAAAACCAATCAGACCAATGGTCCGGACGATGTATGCAGAGCAACAGAAACGTGTCACCAAACGTGCTTGTCGTAGTGTTTTAGGAGTGATGGTGATCTAGTAATGGCGTCTAATGACTTTTGCCGCTTAAGATGGAAGAAACAGCTGAATCAAAAGCCAGCTGCTCTGCCATGTCCACCCTGTTGGATGTTTACAAAAGCACCTCGACGTCAGTTCTCCACCATCTACCATGCAAAACCAGAGCAAAACCAAATCTCTGGCAGAGTGGGTTCACCCAGGCTTCCACATACACACTTACTGAGGACACATGACAAAGTGGAACAATGTTCAGTGCTTGTCTCCTGCTTGTGGATACTCTCCTTGACCAACTGATTCAGGAACTTCTTGGATGATGGAGGTTCACAGCTTATGTCAGGTTGACTTACTTCTTTGGCCCCATTATCAAAACAAAGTCCTCATCATATTCTTAAAATTCAAGATATTTCCATGTCGGCGCGACATGGACGTGTCCATAACAACGGGCGCATTGCAATGAATGCACTTCCCAGTTCTGACACACGTCTCAATCGAACATAATATATTTGTTTACCCAGCGATGCATTTTGCATCTCTAACGTGGCTGTGGCTATCAAGTTGTCAAATAAAATCCCTGGTTTGTGAGAAAATGTTGGAAATAGTGGAACGTGTAGTAGAAAGGGCTCTGAAGATCACAGAGTACATGTGTTTGGAATGCAGAAGCTCTGACCTTACTTTCTTAAGGGAAACCACATCAAACAGCATTGTCGATGGAAGTGTCAAATGAACATGAGACTAAATATGTAATGACTCACTGTGCTGAGAAAATTGCCTTTGAGAACCTGATACTGGTTGGGGATAATTGAGTTGTTTGTTGACAAGGCCTGGTTATGAGAGGGCCCGCAGGCTTGCTTTCACCCTGCTGGCTTCTGTTGCAGCACATTTAGCCGACTGGTGCCGGCTTCCAGGGGAATTTCCTGCCCTTCCTCTCCCACATGGCGCGTACAGCGGGGAAGGTGCGTGCTTCTCTTTGTGGCAGCAGATGGAAACATCCACCTCCCCGCAACACAAAAGACAGAACCGCAGCCAACCTGTCAGTCACCCCCGAGGAGTCCAAACACCCCCCATCCCCATCACCACCCACCCACCATGAGGTTTGGCAGGTCAAGCAAAGTGACAACAAGGAAGTAGAGCAAAATAAATTTATCATTGCCCAGGAGACAAAACAGAAAGAGAACTGACACTGGACAGGCATCAACAGGTTGGGTTTTCGTTGCTGCTCAATCCTGGGACTCAGTTTCCGTATTAGCAGTCGGGAAAGCAAAGCACCAGTGCAGCAGAGGTGATGAGAGGGACCTCACTGATGCCGGAGGTGGTGACCTGAATGACAGCAGGAAAGGGTCGGGTGGGGTCAGGGGGGAATCTTACCTCGAACATAAAGGTTAGCTGGTGCCGAGTAGCGAGTCCCGGCGCTGTTGACTGCCACACACTCGTACTTGCCCTGGTCTGACTCCTCACTGTTCTCAATTTGAAGAGCTCCTGAGGAGGGAGGCCAAAATGTCAGAGATCCCGTCGGCACAACACGCACACGCACACACACGCACGCACACACACACACGCACCATCGGCCCACATCACTGCCACAACCACATTTGATCTTTCTAAACTAGACATGAGCCAATACTATACTCAGTATAGGTATGGATCAAAATCCCACAATGTAATATCCAAAAATCCTAAGTATCATTGTGCACACACTGTAAAAGTTAAACAGATGACAGCAGAGCACTTTGACCGAGTCATGTTGTGAGATAATTGTTGCTTCTATATGGGAGCAGAATAATTGTAACTGTTGGATCATGATATTTTTCAAATGTCTGTTTACGGCTCAGTGGTAAATGCATGAGCGTAAATGTGCTTCTACCAGATAAGCAGTTAAAACATACAAAACAACTCAATCAGATTGATGTAGGTTTGGGTAGATACTCAGTAAAGCGTCCCTGCTACACACTTTAATTATTTAGATGGTCAAATTGCATCTCATTATTAAAGACAAGGCACAAACCAACGACTAGTAAACTATTTCATTGTTGTTATTCTGAACCTTTTCCTGTTCCACAGAAGCTCAAAGTATGGAACTGAATATAATATGAATTTTTCTATTCCTAGCACAGTGTCATGTTCATTTATATTTATTACAATGGACACATTTACTGTTTTATTTTTGCCAAAAAAGGGACTTGTTTATTGTAACCTACAGCTAAAAACAGCCATTTATTTGGCATTTGGCTCCTTCTGTCTCAGTTGATTTCACTGTTTCCCCTTATAAACTTTCACATCATATCTTTAAATGCAACACTGACAATCAATCCACCACCAAATTATAAAATACGACCACAGTGTATTGCTGTGTTGAGGGTATTTTTAAAGCAGCCTGGTGTCACCTACTCATGTGGAATTCAGCGGTTGATCTTGTAGCCATAATGCTAAAAATTAATAATTAAAAACTACACTGAAAATGGATGAGTAAATACTTGATTTATTACTCATTAACAACCTGTTATGACAGATTAAAGGGCAACAGTCATTTCTCACTTGACGAAATGTGAGTCTATGTGTCAATGCTCATTTTCACAATTTTACATAAATACACTCCAGTAAAGAGAAGAAAATTAGCGATCTAAAGGTAGTTACAGGTAAAAAAATTCCCTTCATGTTCAGAAGAATAATTTCTTGTAATACACCGTATAATGACATAAAGTGTTGAGAACCCAGTTACTAAACTAATTTTAAAAGGTGGTCTTATTATAAAGTGGTATTTAATCTCTGATGATGCTCTGATGACAGATTTTTCCTTATAACCCTGACCTTTATGCTCACTTACAGCAGAGTACGTCCTCATGTGCCGTAAAGTTGTGGCAGCCAGTTTTCATTTTAAAGTAGCATTAAATAAAACATACTTTACCTGCAGTTTCAAACACATTTCAAAGCATTTACGCCATGATTCAATAATTCAAAAAGATAAAGTTTAGGACAGACAATTCAATTTTTTTTCTTTTTTTTTTGTTAGCAAGTATGCAATGTTACACGTTGACAGTGAATGTGACATCATGCAGTTTTGCTGTGGACAGTAAGTAAAATGTTAATAATGCACATATTTCAGAATACAATCCTGAAATTCAGCATGGAATGGGTTTGTAACATGATGTTAAGTGTTATTTTAAGGTTTTCTAAAAAAAGACAAAGAAAATGTGCGTGTGTGTGTGTGTGAGGTCACATCCCTGGTGCAGGCAGAGATGGAGGAGGAGCGACCTTCATCTGGGATGCAGCGAACAAAGACACTATGCCTGAGATGTCCTCAAACTCTCTTACACACTCACACACACACGCACACACGTATGTGCACGTGCACACACACATACACAGGTGAACCTTCCTCCCACAGATGACAGTTTACTGTGTTGTAATGAAGATGTCCAGCAGAGCGTAGAGCAGAAGTGTGCAGCAGCCGCCGAATCGCTTTCCTCCACCTTTCCATTTTCTGATGATTTGCCATCTCATTGCACTTTCAGAATTTCTGATTTTTGTCTTTTGTTTTTCTCCCCCTCAGGAGAAAATGCTTCTTTATCTCCTAAGAGTTGCTAATGGATGCTGATGGACATGAAGAGGTTAGGTCAGCGCTGCCGTAAAAGGTGTAACAAATGGAGGCTCAACACAAAATGTTCACAACTTCCTTGTCTGGCCTTCAGCTGTTGAGTGTCTGATGAAAAGTTTCATCAGATTTCACTTGTGAATGATCATGTTCAGTGACTCACTTCTGTGACACACTCACAGAGGCACCATTCGGACGGGATAGGAAATTCGATTTACACATCGCGGTCACTTCCTGTCGTCATGTGTGTAAAAACTAAAACGCCAAACTGGAGCAGGGTGGAGACGATGTGTTTCATTTTGGTTTGGGGAAAATGTTGGGTTCAGCCTGAGACGATGGTGCATCGAGAAAAGTGATTTCAACCTTCTTTTGATTTCCATCGTATGTCGAAAAGACCCGAGGTTTTCCACGAACGTGTCCAACTGCCCAGTGGGGAACTACATGTTTCTTCAAGCATCTCAATGCTTTAAAATCCACAGAAAACTACTTGTAAACATGATATAATATTTAATTAAGGCACATATTTACTGCTAGTCTATTCGCACCAGATTAGTATTGCCTAGAGTAATTTTTCCAGACCTTAAAAAAAAGTTGCTACAATCTTTACTAACATCGTCCTGTATTGATTACCGGCATGCCACAATTGGACGGGACTAAAGTCACTGAGAAGCTCTGATAATAATTACTTTACTCCACCTCTCCATGTAAAAATAATCCCATGTGAATAGGGCTTAGGCCAGTAAAAACCAGGATAACAGATTGAGAGAGAGTCCCATTTAAACATTTTGGTAAAGATACAGAATATTTGAACTACATGAAGGTCTCATATTTATTTTGCCAGCTAAATTCGTCTGTCATTTGTCCTGTCTGGATTAGTCCATGACTGAAACAGCAGATGGACTGTGTTCACACATGGACTTCAATGGTCTCTTTGCACAGCAGCCATTCTGACAAGTCGCAGCAGGAAAATCACAGGTGTCATTAATCAAATTAATGAGGACTGAGTTCCATGGAGCTTCCACAGGTTCTGTCCGCACATAGAAACTAATATATACAGTATGTTGCACCTTCACTTTGAATAGTAACATTGTGCACACCAAATTGTTTTCATCTAATAAAACCTGCACAGTTTTCAAGGAATTGATTTTAGTGATCTAAAATGGAGTTTTCTTGTGGATGAAATGCAAAAAAATGTATTAGAAGACGTCATGTTTCCCACATACCTGGCTGCGTGTGCACACAGCTTCAGTTTCAGGGGGAATCCTGACTCAGTGTCACACTGTCCCGACTTACATGAACCGAACCGAACCGAGCCATCGTTAATGTGATCAGTAACACCTGTGCTTTTCCAGTTCAAACATGTCAGAGTGGCTGCTGTGCAACCGGCCCATTTGTTCTGGTGCTTCAGCAGTTCATCCTGGGGTGGCCTCTCTCTCTCTTTTTTTTTTGTTATTTTTAAACCTGTATCAAACACATTTCAAATGTGAGGCTGACGATAATGTGGGTTTCATTTTCATTGTTGAGATTCAGAATAAAATGGCCAAATTTGAAGTTGCTGTTCAGTGTTTGTAAAGTGATGTACTTCTTTACCCCATGTTGTTGCTTTTGAGCTTGTAGCAGGTTAGGAAGTGGAGAAGAGTCTCCAACATGAGGTCAGGCTGTTTATTTGTCAATAAATGCAAAAGGAGAATGTAAATGGCAGATATATCCGGGAAGATGATGGAGGATGCCGTTCCACCATTTTGAACTGAACCAGAAACACATCCTTTCTGATTTGTTTGGCATAATAACTACTTTGACTTTGGCAAGCATCAATTAATTTTTTTCTGGTTTTGAAATCACTTTCAAGAGTGGACGGTTGGAGTTGATCGCCATAAACAAACCGCTTTAAAATGAACCACCTTGTTTTTCCAGAGCCGTAACATCAGCGGGGAGAACTTTATTCAATTATCAAACCATTGTATTCATTTGTGTTATCACCGGGAAGTGCACACGTCTGTTTTAGGTCCACAGAACTGAACGGCAACACGCTGAAGGCACAGAAAGTGTCGGATGACGCTGAAATGTCGAGGTGACGGTGGGAGGAGGAGGAGTATGGAGGTGATGAAGAGCAGGTGAGGAGCAGTGAGGAGGCGGCGGAGGATGAGTGGAGACATTTTTATTCGTACCCAGCATTCTTACCTCTGATTGGTGTACCACCTGGTGAGGTAGTTTGAATGCAAATAAGATTAAAGATAACATTAGTATAGATAGAAAGAGACAGAAAAACAGTAAAAGAGATAAAGACAAGACTGGCAGGAGAACAGAGTTGGGGGGGGGGGGGGAACACACACACACACACACACACAGCAGTGAGGGCTATTCTCACCCTGTTTTCAAAAACTCATTATTTGATGCTTAATAAGTCAATGTGTTAGCTGGGAGGGGGAAAAAAAGAACCCTGTAATGAGGACTTTAAAGCAAAACTGTATCTTTGATTTTTGTTCATTGACTTTTATATTTTCCCCCACAAGCTGCTTCGGTGATGTTACTGCAGCTGCTCTCTATCATTTGTGCATCCCGTTATTTACTCTCACATGGTGTTTACTTGTTTTACACACCTGCTTATTTGCTGCACGGACTTACTCATAAAGCTTCTTATTCCCCACACCTGCTGTTGTAACTGACAACACCTGCTTATCCAGCACTTGGGCCCTAATTCACCAACAATAGGCCTGTTTGGGTTTTAACCCAAAGGCCTTGTTTTCTATTAAAAAAAGGAACGCCGGTGACTGCTGCCCGGACCCGAGCACGTCAGATGAGTCTCACAGGAGACAAACACGAGCTGCCTCCACAAACTCTGATGCAATCCAAGGAAAGCAGCGCCCACGCCCTGAAAATGCACCGTGATGCTGCTGCTGCTTCACTGCAGGAGAACGAGCAGGCTCTAAATTTAGCATAATATACACTACAGATGTATTTTTACACCAGTCAACATTTTTTTTGGGTCATTATTTGTGTGCCAGTATTTTCCTGCGTGACCATGGACTGCAGGGAGTGACAGTATGTCACTGCAAACAAAGCTACACTTTGTGTACATTAATCTGAAAAATTCTCAACTTTAACATGTGCACATGGTCTTTTCTTGTGCCAGGAAACCAGAAATATATTTCTTCTTTTTTTTAAATCTGCATAAATATGACAATAAAGGACTTAAATGCATTATATTTCAACCATTGACGCCATTACAACGACATTGCAGCTTTGCTTGCAGGCCATCACCGTTGTGCTGCCACAGGACATTTAAAGCTAATTTGAAAGTGTTATCATTAGGGGTGGGAATCACAGGCGTAACCTCATGATACGGTTCAATATGATATGACACGATACATGGTCCACGATGCCAATCATATCACGATACAATGTCTGCTTAAGTCTGTGGATACAGCAAAGGTATGTCTTTGGTTGGTGTGTCTGACATCCTTGGAAACTACTGCAACTAAAATGATATACAGATGCTTTTCAATAAAGTAATTATGGGTTTTTGCAAATATCCGCATTGTTTTTCGACTGATGGTAAATGTAAACAGTAACATGTAGTATGCCAGTTGCCAAATTTAGCGGCTCTGTAAAAATATGTTCTGACTGCACAGACTTATCACAAATGCCGTTGGTTTATAGGTGTGGTCCAAAAATATAATGCAATTGTTTGCTGTGGAGTTTCCACTAAATGGTAATAAAGTGATACATTTGCTGGAGTGTGTTGCGTGAATATTTAGCAGCTTGAGCTAATGGTCAAACAAATCCACATCAACAACCTCGTCACCTGCAATTTACATTTTGATAAGACTCGTCTGCAAAAGCAAATGCATATTGAAGGAAAAGCAATTGTAGCCGGATTATATTTATTTATTTATTCTTGACTGATTTGCCCTCCATAAAGCAACAACCTCTGAGCCTTGTGGGTATCAGAATATTTTGAGCTGTCCTTAACTGACACGATTCAATCTGGTGACCATATAGGATCACATATAGGATTTTAATATGACGTAATATAATGTTAAGGCTGTAGATGATGATTTGAAGATTTAAAGAGGATTAAAAAATGGTGAAAACTACTGGGAACCAAGTGTAGCGATGCAGAGTGATGTCAATCAGCAGGTGTTTTTGGAATATAACACAAAAAACTTTTTCTTATATTTGACCTAAAAGCATATTTAGCACTGAGTGAACAGAATGCACATTAACGCAGAGAGAGATTATGACGACAGCAAAAAAACAGCAAATTTGATGTTTTGGCAAATTGTGCCATATCAACATTTGGAAAGTGATGCAACTGTTGAGTATTTTCAGGCAAGAACTGTCTTTCAAAGGGCTGATGGTTGCAGACCACAGTTTCAGACCAAATCAAGACCAAATGTTGCAGCATCCAGCTGTGTTTTAACACTGTGACACGGATTGTTTTGACACTGTCATGGGGACATGTTGATATGTTGTGACCCTGTGAAGCATTTGTTTATTGATGACATGAGGACAATAACAACCATTTTTTTTTTTTTTGCCATTTGTGCCAAAACTAGAGCCGTCAAAGTTAAATGCAATAATAGCACATTAACCGTAATCCCTTTCAATGCCCTTACAATGCAATTTGTGTGTGCACAATCTGGGATTGTGTTATATATCCAACACACACACACACACACACACACACTGTTTACAATCCAGCAGTATTCTTCTGTTTGGAATCTCACTTCATCACAGTCTTTATAACAGAGGAATAAAGCATCAGCACTTTAGCCAAACCTATGCAACAAGCTTTAAAATAACATTTCTACCTCAGATAATTTTGTCCACTCCAAAAAGACTAGCATAAACAAATTCCAGTGCACAGAGCTAATGAGAGTAGTGTGGGTCTACAGTGAGTTGAGTTGCATTCAGTGACCCTGGTAAATGTCATCACTTCTGCAAACACATAGTCTGCTAACCAAATGCTTGCTGCTGATTACTAACTAATTATTTTTGCCAGTTTTTATTGTTTTTATTACATTACATTTTAATTTGTGTTATTTATATGCAGTATATATGTATGTGTCTGTGTGAGAGAGAGGGTGTGTTTGTGTATATATATGTAAATATACTATATATATATATATATATATATATATATATATGTATACTCTCTACTGTATTTTATTATATTATGTATTATTGTCTATTTTGCTGTTTGTTTTTTAGGTTTTATTTATCTCTGATGCACAGCACTTTGTTTCATCCGTTGATGTTTTTTAAAGTGCTATAAATAAAGTTGGATTGGATTTGATTAGGAAATAAACGGGTGACTGAAGATGTGTTTGTATGACTGTTTTATATTCAGGTCAATATTCTTATACAGTATATCTCATACTGCTTAAAGATGTTTTGAACCTACAGAACATTTGAGTTTTATTCCGGACAGTATTTGTCACAGTTTGGAAATGTAGCAAAAATAAACATATTTGCATAAAGCAAGCATAAAAAGGGTTAAAAACTCTCTCTTTAAGGTACATTTAGAATTGTGAATCGTGAGTTAACAATCATGCAACGTAACTGAGATTCAATTTGTCATCAGTTGACAGCCCGGGCCAAAACCTCACCACGTTAATAACCAGAAAATGGTTATGATTGTCCTCATGTCTTCCAAAAAGCTGGTTAAAACGCCATCACAGTGATACACACCTCCAGATGTGAAAATAAGCAACATAAGTTTGGGTCAGAAACATGAGCTCACACGAATCTGTGGTTTGCAGAAAAATTACACATTTAAAAGGGCGCGTGCTCTTAGACACTGTGGAGTTTCATTTTTGTTAAATATAGCTGCAGTTAAGTTTACATTTGCATAAAAGAAAAAAAAAGTGTCACCAGCTAAACCTTTTACCTTTTAAAAATTGTCAAGACACTTAATTAAAATTGCAGCCCATGTGGTTTGAAATATTACAAACAGCAATTTAACACTGATTAATGCTTCATCCCTGGTACTACTAATTCCAGTTAGTCAGCAGAATCATTTCCTCCTTTAGTCTCAACATACTGCATCCCTGGTGTCAACGGTCATTAGTGAGTGGAGCCACAGAGGCGGAGCAGGTCAGCAACACGAGGAGTGAAGGATGGTTATGATGCAGATGATCCAGGAATCTGCATCATAAACCACGAGTCAACCCCTGAGTCAACAGGAGGACGAAGACCGGTCTGATAATGTGGTGAGGGACAGCAGAGAAGGAGGAGCGTCCCCCGGAAGCCGTGTGTCCCCGACTGAGGTATGAGGAGGGAGACATCAGCAGCTTTCAAGAGGACCAGGTCCAGGACTGAGACCTGCCATGAGCTGTGGGACAGCGACACCTCAGTGAGGAATCGAGGCAGATTTCAGGATTCATTGTGAAAAATAATAGGACTTTTATTATATTCTCACAATGAATGGACTGGAGGGATTGTTTCTCTGTAGAACATGATGAAGCAAAGAGGAGAAAGCAGTCTTCATGTTTCACAATATTTCATTACTGAACAGTGGCTCGACCTGACTGGGTTAATCTGATGCTCCGGTTTCATCCAGCTCTTGTCCATTTTGGTGTATGTCTCATCCCATGGAAAATCATTGATTTTACAGATCGCTATCAGCTTTCTGTCCATCAGGATCAAGGATAAAATGATTCCTGTGGGCTTTCTGAGGAGCTTGGTCATCTGATGTCGTCACTGCTACTGGACGACAAAGTTTCAGAAAGAACCTGCGATACAATCTGAGCAAAGACGTGGCCTTTTCCTGCACATCGTACATCGTTATTATGTAATGAAAGGCCATAATGTTTGCCACCGACACAACAGATAAGACCAGAGATGCATCCAGCATCTGCCCATGGAACACAGACCCAGGCTGTTTAAAGGTGTATTCACACTAAATATGATGGCGTTTTCTGTGCGACAAGATTGGGTACAAAATCAATTCAAAGACGTGATGAGACACAAAATTCGGTTTTATAGGCAACGCAATTCTTGCACAACTAGATTTGAAATGCTTGAACTCAGTGTTGACAAAAATCAATGCACCAACCTGATCTCAACTCAAGTATAAATAAAAAAGAAGGGAAAGGGCCTTTTTTTTTAAAGAGAAGAAATCCTAAACATATGTAATTATTACTTTTTTTCGAAAAAATTTGGCTTTAATTGTAAATTTTGACTTAGATTCTTTGGGTTCGTGTTCCATAAACTGATTCCTTTTACTCCGATGCATTGTTCCATCAATTTAGTTCTGAATCTCAAATCTTTTCTGGATATAGTTTATACAGGTACATGATTTGGAAAATACTATAATCGTGCAATTCATGAAATTGTAACTTTAACCATATAAATAATGGTTTTTGACGGATCTGTATCAACTTTACATGATGATTCTCATGCTTCTCTTTTCACTGTAAAGAAGAAAAGATGGGATCAAATCGCTTTGTGTTCAGTGTGAATACACCATAAAACATAAGACCTTTAATGTATATTAGGCTAATATGACTCTAAATAAATAAAGAAATAAAGAAAGAAAATCTAAATATTAAAAGGCAGAATATCTCATTCTTATTTGCTGTTTGAATTAGAACTGCAACGATTAATCACTTTTCAACTGATTACTAACTTAATCATCAACTACAGTATTTTGATAATTGACTAATTGCTTAAACAAGCATTCTGGTTTTTCAGCTTCTTAAAAGTGAATATTTTCTTTGCTCCAAAAAAACAAAAAATCATTAAAGCTGAATAATTTTGGTTTGTGGACAAAACAAGACATTAGAGAACATCATCATGTTTTTTCCAACACGTTCTGACATTTTACGGACAAAACAAATAATCAATAAAAAGAGTTGTTGACAGATGAATCGATTATGAAAATAATTGTTAGTTACAGCCCTAGAATCATCATTTTTTTAAAAGAAATTATTTGAGCTGTGGAATTCCATTGAAAACAAATCCATCTATGTCCACACACAGACTCCTGCTGTGATGAATTCAGCAACATGCATTTATTGCATGACTTGAACATTAGTCTGCTCTATCATGGTGGAATCCCAGAACCTGCAGTCACTGTGTTTCTGTGACTGTCGGCTGATTATCTTGCTGCTGGACGATGTTAGGTTGGAGTTTCACGGCACCAGAGGAACCATTCAGAAGAAAGAGGACACATTGTTTCCTCTTGAACAAAAGGTCTCTCTTGAAAAATGAAGCTATTAGTGTTTCCTAATGAATCAAACTCATTTAATGGGACTAACTAATTCATGAGCAATCTAACGACTCAGTATAATGAGTTCTATTGGAACAAATCAAACGACCTCACACACACACAGCTATATGTTTCACTTGTGTGGCACAGGATAACTCAGATTTTTTTTTTTTTTTTTTTGCTTGGTTGCTATGGGAACGCACATGACGACACGGCCCTGTGAGCCAAATTGAAACAAATTGCCACTGTGTTGGGATAATAATACATGGCATGTTTGTCCTCACCTAAGGCTCTGACTGCATCTTGGGGAAAAACTTTGGAGTGGACTTCAAAGCAGGTGATGTTTTAGAGCCTCTGTGAGAGGAGGGACGCAGGAGGGACCCAGGAGGGACCCAGGAGGGACCCAGGAGGGGCCCCGGGCCCTCTGTGATGGCACAATCTGCCTCTTATTCCTCCTGTTGCAATGGTTGGTAATAATGTTGTGGCCCCAGACAGCCATTCCGGTGCTGTGTAGTCGCTTGCAGGTTGTTTTACTTTTTAATATTCATTTTGGCAAGAAACAAACAGAAAGTGAGAGTGTGTCGCTGACAGGTTGCGTGAAGCTCGTTCACTCAGCCAGCGGCGTGAGCTGCTTTGGCGGAGGCGGTACCACCCGTTGCACCAGAACCAGCACCAGAACCAGCACAGAGCTGGTTCACGTGGCTGCACATCCATGACATGGCAATATTCACACGCAGGTGCTGCTCACAAGAAAAACATGCATTATCTAGGGATAGCCATTGTTAGCTGTTATTAGCAATGCCAGTCGATAACAAAGGCCCACGTGCTATTTTACGCACAGAAAACAACATAGCAACATATCACAGCTAAAAACTGAACATAGTACTATGTGTACAACTGACTTAGTTTGAGAGAAACAGTAAAAGTTGGGCGTATTTTTACTTTTGACATGAGTGGCATCCACCTAAGAATCCTATCTCAGCAAGGTAGCTGCAGCTTCCTGAGTCGGAAATCCGACTTCCAACTACAACTGGAACGCACCAATAGCATGTTGACAATCCAACACCATGTTATTTCCACAGTTATATTCAGGTAATGAGAATTACTGTAGACAACCATTAGTGTAATACCTTCACATTAAAATGTTTAGAAACCAGAATTGATATTAAACAACTTATAAATTGTATTTCATCCTAACTGACATCCCAAAACACTCTTTCAATAACTAAGTAACGTTCATTTCTATAGCTCAGTGCTGTACACACAAAACAAATCCAAATATAAATCACAATAAAATAAAAACAACAAATGCGACTGCCAAAAAGAAATACACAGTGTATGTCCACTAAGATAAATGAGAAAAACATTAACGGGCTAAAATAACAATCAAACATTTAAATAAGTAACTTAAAATATTTAATAAATTAAATTTCTATTACAGAACTGTAGCCACACTACTACCAGTGAGATACTGTAGTGTGCTTTTTGGTTATTTAATACACCTTTATTTGTGTATACCATTTCACGTAAAGCAGGTGCTTTTGTTCATAAATTTGAAAGAAAAATATCCATGACATTTTTGGTGTCACACCATGTTAAGAGATAATCGCCTTTACCTGATCGCAGTTGTTTTATGCGGCCATTGCTGCTGCTGATGTCCACGGGCAGGAAGTCTTTGAACCAGTAGATCTCCGGGTCAGGGTTTCCACTGGCGGCGCACAGCATCGTGGCAGTGCGCGTTCTCTCCACAACCTTGAGCTGAGGCCCCATGTCAATGGTGGGGAAACCGTGAGGGATCTGGTCCTCTGTGACAAGAAAGACAGACACAGAATAAAGATGGATGCTCTGACAGCTGGACATGATGAGGAGATGATGGTGTTTAAAAGCCCGTCGTGTCAGATTTTCATTGCTCATCCCACAACCTTGAGCTCGAGAACCCCCCCCCCCCAACCTTTGAAATCCCATCGTAGTAAAAAAAATCCAGCTGTAATGTAAATGTTGCTGGGCCACTGCATGACTAATCCTTCAGTGGGATTTCTCGTCATGGATGTGTGTGAATGAGAGCGAGGAGCGGTGCAATTTCACCCCGAGTGAAATGTATTCTGACGGAGAAAAATCCCAACCGCGCTCGCGTAATCTAAAACGCTTACTGTCGTCATATGCAAGTTTCTGTCAAATTAGGGTGGAGAAATAATGAAATCACGGGCTGAAAATCCTCTTCCACACCTCCGCCTATGCTGCTGAGCAACAACCCAGTCTGAATGTGAAAATTAACAGGCAAAAACATTTAAAAAAAGTTAATAAAAACTTTATATATATATATTTATACGCATATTTTATGGTTTTATACTGAGTGTCTTGTACAGGTATTGTCCTGTGTCAGACTAGTTCTCAACCATGTGACTCTGGTACCAATCTTTTCCCTTCATAAACCAAACTAATATGTAAATAATAGGCTGAAAATATCGATTTGGTGATATATCATTGAGAATTGAAAATCCAGGGCAAATATCAACACATCAACAAATTAAGGCGATCTAAAGTAAACAGTCCCTGCCAGTTTCACTCTCCGGGCATCGCTATACTTGATGTGTCCTTGCGGTGGCGCTGCTCAAATGAATGAGGGAAACTTGGGTGGAAGTCACTTGACTGAAGAAGAGGGAGTTTAGAGCGGGATAATGTCAGAGAAAGCTACATTAAGAGATGCTCCATCCTGCACTTTTTACTCTGATTATCACATAATTATTGGTATCGTGGACCATGTATTGCGAAACGTATAGGAACCGTTTCGTGAGGTACCATGTGATTCCCAGCCCTGGTAAATACTTTCCAACAGCTGTAAATTATGACAAAATCATTCAAATTATTAATTAAATGCTTACAGACAGTGACAGAGCACTCACAAGTTCAAGTTTTGCTACAACGATGATGTTCAGAATTTGCTCTGACAATATTATACACTAGATACCTGCTGCAGCCTTCACTATTCACATTTACAGTAGATTAACTTGGGAACATACTCTTAACGAGTAGTTGATTAACTCAGCCATGCAGGCACTTAAATGCATCTGTCACTCTTTACATAGTAAAATACTTCATGATATCACCATCAGGCACAAAACTAAACTTATATCCAGCTCAGAATGATCTTTTTTAATCATTTACTGAATACGTCACGCACTATGACACAGATCGGGATGACAGAACAGTCATGGGCGATGGCCTGGACGTTTATTTGCACTTTTATTCTGGTGGATATTGGACTGTTAAGCCAAAATTGTACCAGATTGAGACCTGCACCAGTCTGTGTGCCCGAGAAACCACGTGTTTTATGCAGGAAGCGTTTCAAACTCAGCACAATAACATGAAGACTCATGAATCTCCAAAACTGACAGCAGAAGGAACATTCAGGTGTGCGCTGTTACGTTCTGAAGTTGTCTTAAGCTGCAAGGACCATTTTTCACATATGAATGTTTTAACTTGTTCGGCTTCTCTTAATAAAGGAGATCCTGTGTAAACACAAACTGCGCTTTTCTGAGGATCATTAATTAAATGAGAGTAAAGTTATTCAAAACCTGAATCACCCATGTGAAAAAGTAATTGCCTCCAAAACTAATAAGTGGTTGTACCCTCGGCGACAACAATAATCCTCAACGAGCCTTTGACAAAATAGAGGAATATTAGCTTCGTCATCTCAGCTCTATAGGAGAAATTCTGAGCGTGAACCCAACGTCCTTTTAAAGTCTCAGCACAGCAGCTGAGTTTGATTCAGGTCAGGACTTTCACTGGGCCACTTTGGACATTAAATTCAATTTCTTTTGAACCATTCAGATGTGGAATTGCTCATTGATTCAGATCTTTGTCCCGCCGTATAACCCCGCTGCGGATGAGCTTAAGATCGTGAACTGATGAGTGGACATTCTCCTTCTCGATCAAGAGCAGAATTCAGATTTTCTTTATATGTTGGCCAGGTCATGAGGGAGAAACCTTCCGAAGGACCAGGCCTCCACTCTCAGAAAATAAGGTAAGTTTTTAAGAATATTGATATATTGAAAACCCAGTTTTATGATGCTGATTAAGTTTCTGTTAAAGGCCGCCACTGATCACATGCAGCTGCTGCAGCCTGCATGTGACTCTCAACTGTCTCCCAGAGACGAGGTGGACTCAAAGAAACCCCTGACCTAGAACGTCCACGTTGTCTCAGGTGACACGTTCCTGCTCTAGAGAACTGAATGTTTGACATGTTGGGTGACATGTTGGTTATGCCTGTAAGAGTTCGTACCCCTCCCAAAGACACCTGATCTGCATGTGTGATCCCTGCAGGTGTAGTACATGAAAGAAAGAGGGGAGGGACCACATGACACTGGTTATCAGACACTGTGTGCAAACACAAGCGGGACAAAAGCAGAGCTGTCTGGCTGGCTGTCAGGTGTGAGGGTGTGAGGACATGTCCACTCTGTCCACTCTGTCTGTCATTATCAGGTCTCGCACAGAAACCCAGTCCTTGATTTGTCCCTGCGGGAAATATAAACCCGAGACCAGCTGCACCACAAAACCAGGTTATAGTGAAAATACACTCACCAGCCACTTTATTAGGCACTTTATAAATGACAATAGCCGATCTGCTTCAAGGTTTGATTTGTTGTGCCGACAGAAATAGCCTTCAGAACTTGTTTGTACTCTGGAGTGGAATTACTGTGGCTTTTCAAGCATCTTTAAACTGTCTAGTCATCCTTCTCTGTCATTAAAAGGCTGTTTTTACCCAAACAACTGCTGCTCGATGTTCTAACCCAGTGGTTGGCAAACTTTTTAATACCAAGTACCACCTGAGAAAATCTCAACATTATCAACAACATTAAAATACAGTGGTGTTAAAAGGCCGAGCAAAGTCAGCTACAGGTAGATTTATTCCCAATAATCTGCTCTCTCATCATCCTCCTCTTCCTCACATATAATCCAGACACTGGTATAGTGGATTAAATTGGATTGAGAGATAAGGTGACTGAAATTAATATTTATTAATTTTATTTTGTTTAATTTTCCAAACACTCCGGTCAAAATTCCTCAGCTCCACTTCGATCACATAATGTGGTTTATACACTATAACAGTATTTTTAATTTTCCTTCGAGTAAAACCTGAGGAAGCTTGTGTAGCTGGAGGTTCATGTACCACAGTTTAAGAATCATGGTTCTAACCAGCTCTGGATGGTTGTTTGAGAAAACCCCAGTAGCTCAGCAGTTTCTGAAATCCTCATACCAGCCCGTCCAAGTCACTTAAATCACTTTTCTTGCTTATTCTGATACTTGGTTTGAATTATGCAGACCATCTTTACCATTAGTTTGATAATTAGACATTTGAGTTAAAAAAACAAGTAAACCACCTATGGCACCTTTCCATTATACAGTTCTAGCACTACTCGGCTCAACTTGACTCTACTTGACACTGGAAGAGTCATGAGCACGACGTCTGACGCAAGAACCCAATCTGCCGTTTTTAAAAACCATCAAAAATACACCGCGGTTACTGTGTTTGGTGGCTGACCAGTGGATCCATATAAAACAATGTCATTACAGTGTCGCACAGTCGTGCTATGGCGACTTTGCGTACCATGGAGAACAACGTGCCCGATACCCAAACCGAGTAGAGCCGAGTCAAACCCAGTAGAACTGTATAATGGAAAAGCAACATTATAAAGTGGCAATGTTGAGCCTGGAATAAGAATATAAATTAGGCAGTAAGATAGTCCATCACTAAGCTTCACCACTGTTACCTCAGAAGACCTCTAACATTCAGCCGAGTCTCTTCATAGAGCACTGGAGTAAATTCACTCGACTCAGCTGTGGGAGCGATCGGAAGAAAAAAATATTTAGCCTTAAAAAAGTCATCTTGTATCAAATCCTTTATTGAGGGCCGTCCTGCTCTATTACTGGCTGAACTGCATTTTCAATTTACACTTTGAATTAAGTTTAAGTTCAAATGAATCATCGCGAGCTGTTACAAATGCTATTAGAACTGCAGTGATACTGATTACTTTATCAAGTTTGAATATGGAATACAGAAAATAATACTTTGCAGGCCAACTTACAGTAAATACCTTATATGGCAAAAAATGCACTTAGAGTGAAGCAACTTTAAAGTACACTTTGATGCAGTAAAGTCTGATATGTGTTTGGGGATCCACCTGTCTCCATCTATAGTACCTGCTGTCGTTTTTCTACCTTTAATGTTGTAACTGTAATCAGGACACTTTTCCATATTCACAGTAGTACAAGACACATTTGATGCAACAAGATAAAAATTAACCCTAACCCACGACAAGACAAGACAAGACACATTTGATGCAATAAGATAAAATTAACCCTAACCCACGACAAGACAAGACAAGACACATGACAAGACATGAGACATGAGAAAATCACAAGACACGGTAGATGTGATAGGACAAAATTAGATACAATACAATATGATACGACAAGACATCGAAGATGTCGTACAATAAAATTAGATAAGATGTGATATGACACAAGACAAGATGATTAGATATTTGGGGGTACAATGCACTGCAACGAGACAAGACACGCAACATGACGAGTCGCAACAAGAAAAGACAAGTCACGAGACATGACTTGACTGGACAAGACATGGTGGATGTGATATGAAAAGATACGACAAAATAGTCGTGTGTTGGTCCCACAACAGGGAAATGTACGATGAACATGTACAGTAGTTTAGACGAGAGACAACTTCCTACGTCAGGTCCCAAAAAAAAAAAAAAATCCTAATTTTTCTCCACATCTACAGACATAAATCCAGTTTCCATAGAGACATGCTGCAATCTGCAGATTCATGATGCTGTATATTTGTGCTTTATGTGCACCATGTTGACAACAGTGATTTTCCCCCATAAGAGAAGCTGGTGTGTGCTCGCTCTCTCTCTCTCTGTGTGTGTGTGTGTGTGTGTGTGTGTTTGGTTCACTGTTCTCACGCTGTGAACTAATAAGGCTGTGATTAATAAATCATGGGCCTTGGAGCAGCTGGGATTATATACACACATGCGCTGTCCTTGAGCACGACGCGTTTTTTCCTCCTTTGCACAGACCATCACGACTCTTATGAACTCTGTTCTTGTAAATAGCTGAAAAGTGATCCATAAATTATGTATCAGCCACTTATAAATAACCAATAGCTACAATTCATTACCATTTAAAGAAGACATCATAAGAGAGTGGACCCAGCTGAGCGATGGCATCTCCCACCATATGTTTATTTTATTGTAACAATCTTTAAAGAGCCTGTTCCTTTATTTGCATCTCCTCTCTGGAGAGAGCTACAGAACAATGGAGCAAAAACAATGATATTGCATCACCACAGGGAGGGGTTCGCTTTATTTCAGTGTGTCATGATAACTGCACTGGGTGGGGTGGGAGTTTTTGTTCCACAACAGAGGCTGGGAGAGAGAGAGGTCACATCTACGTTATTCTGTTTCCATTTACAAACGCATAATTAGAGTTAGTTAGAGAACACGCTGCCATCGCCATCTTTATTTTTGAAAAACGAAGCGTTTAGAAACAAGGATATAGTTCTACATGTTCAACATGTTGGCTTTAACCATCACTCCTGCAAAATCCACCAGATCGCCCTAAAACTTGGTTTAGGGATGTCTAATGTGATCATGAATGATAACCATGGTAACCACTAAATTTTCAATATGTAATTTGTCCTACAGTTTGAAGACCTTTGAGACTAACAGCACGGCAAATTTGGGAATGATATTTCTAAAGCAAACTGTGCAGCTATATCCCCCTTTCCACCAAATTACCGGGAACTTTTGTTACCAAGAACCAAGTTCCTGTTAATCTGTCTAGTTTGTGTTTCCACTGCACCTCAAAGATCTTGAGTGTTGTTGATGACGTGCAGTCAAAACGTTGAACACGCCGGTGGATCGCTTGATTGTGTTTGTTTCTCAAAGCCTGTTTTATGTTAATAAACAAGAATAAACTATAAAACAGTGACACACGTGTGTGTGTGTGGGGGGGGGGGAGTTGTAAAGGTGCTTCAGTGAGATGGTGGGAGTGAAAATCAAACTTCAACCCTCTGGGAAACCCTGTCCTCCCCATAATTTATTAGTTTCTGCTCATCATTCTTGATGTTCATGAGTGGCTGTGTTGTATCACAATCATTTTGTTGCTCGTTCCGTCATTCCGGTGTTTAAAGACCATTGGAACGATACGTGCTTTCACGTCAGTGTCTCCAAAAGTCTCAAATAACACAAGAAAATGACGCTAAATGTGTCGCTTTTTTTTGAAAAAGACTCGCTAGAGGGTCTGAATACTCACTAAATATAGGAACAAAGTCACTATGTTCATAACACGGAAAAAGCTGCAAGATGCGTTCCACACAGCCCCGCCCCTCCAAAGTTCCTGCTAATCTGAAACGTCCCCAGTCACGAGTAGGTACTAAATTTACCCGAGTAAATCGTTTATCAGGGTAATATTTACCCAGTAATTTCAGTGGAAACACACCAGCGTTTTTTTAATTACCTGGGTAAATGAGAGAAAAGTTCCTATGGTGGAAAAAAAAGGCCTAATGGTTTGGTCTTATATTTCCTGCCAAATTCACTTTATCACCTTCAAGTTTAAATGGGTCCTGGGTGACAACATGTGAAGCCATTGCACCACCTACTGGAAACAGAAAGAAATGCTTCAGCGCCAAACGCCGTTTCCTTTTCTTCAGGGGAAATGTGACACCCAGCTGCAGCTGAGTGAGGTCGAATGCAGTCGCTGGTGTTTGACCAGAGAGGGCAGTAGATAAACAACGATTCTTATCGCAACATATCATTTCAGTGCTCCATCAACAAGCACCTGGATCAACAGATAACGTTAATTAGATACCCATACACACTGAAAAGTAGTGGTTTAACTGACACAATAATTTATTTCTTCTGGTTTCAAAAAACAAGAACAAACAGGTCAGAAAATTCTCACATGCAGTGATTTGGATTATGGAGAGGACTGATAATAGAGGCACCATTCATTCGGGTTTGTTGTGGAAGGCAATAAAAGGAGAAGATGGGGAGAGAACAACGATCTAAGCGGGGACACCGATCGTCAGCATGTGTCCCAGATCAGAATGTTTGTCTTCGAAATGTTTGCCAAGGCAATCAGTCTGTTTCCTAATACGCTCATTTAAATGACAAGCAGATTTTTGTGCTCCATCGACGGATCGGGGAAACATACGTGACATTTAAACAATGTATTCACGTCTGTCAGTTTCCTCACGACACTGCAGAAAATAATAAAGATAGGCTGCAAAAGAATTCTCATTGTGATGACCAACTCCCTGCCACGAAGAATACCAAATAATAAGTACAAATAGTTCTGAAAACCTTTTTTATGGGAAGCCACTTAAAGTGTTTTTGAGTATTTTAGTCATTTGTGTAAATTATTTCAAATAAGTGAAGCATACTTTTCCAAAATATGACAAATTAAACGTTTATGTGAGTGTTATTGGAAACATATGAGACCAAATTCATCTCATTTAAAAGGGACTGTTTCATTTAAAGGCTGGAAAATAATTCTGCAAAATAATCTGGCCTACTTCCCCTAACAAATGTCAAACAACTCAAGGGTGGGTCCCAATCCAGTCGTGAAACTGAAGATGAACCCAGTTTCACTGGTTTGTTTGAATAGTTTTTATATTTGTTTTTCTTTCTAATATAATTTTTAAACAGCAGTTTTGTTTTGTTGTTTTTTTCAAGCCACACTGAAAAATGAAATGGTTGTCAGACTTTAAAAGGCAACACCCAAATATCTGAAGTAAATTTAAACTAAAGTTAGCATGGTATATGAAGACTTAACTGCACAAAATTACAATTCAGCGCCTTTATTCAGAAAGAAATATGGACTAACTAACATATGTTTAGTTTCGGGGGAAATAAAACACTGCTGTTCTAAAAGATAGACAAGTTTTGAGAGTAAATGTCTGTAAAATGTTAGGTTCAAAGACGAAGCATAAATTCTCAAAGTTGGACTGATGCTCATTGCTTTTTAAAGAGGACATTCATTGGAAAATCAAATGTCTGATGTTTTTTGGTCCTTCTCCTATCTAAACATCACTAAAGTGTCACAATAAACACTTCAGCCACTTCTGACAAAGAAGGGCTTCTCTGTTTACCTGAGCTCGAGCAAGCGGTTTTGAAAAGTCCAGTTTAGTTACATAACTAGCACATTTAGGAGGAGGAGGAGGAGAAGAAGGAGAAGGAGAAGGAGAAGAAGAAGAAGAAGAAGAAGAACCACCACCACCACCACCACCACGGAGCAGTCAGTCAGCTGGTAACTGGCCAATCACATAGACTCAGTGTTCTGGGGGGCGGGCATTAGCTCAGAAACAGAGTGCCTAAAGAAAAGACTTAACAATTTTTATTTTATTTTAAAGGTTTTAATTTGGGTTATTGTAAATATTTAAATCTTTTCACTAAAAGAAAGAAAACGTATATTCAGTGTGGTGTTGGTTTGTTACACTCAGCTCTATTATTCTCTCTCCAGAGCCGCAGCCTAGAGTCTTGCATTTTTGTATATTGAGAAACTGGCCTATCACAGACGTGTACATACCCAGTAGTGGGTTACATAAACATCAGTAATCTGGATTTCTGGTCCAAAAAGACCATTCTATGTCACCTTTAACAGTATGAGAGGGGAAATATAGTTTGTTGAGAGCATTTTTTTTGACATTTTATTCTCCAAATCTCACACACATTGTTCTTAAAAAGTGTGTGAACGTTATCGCCAGGCGACGACAGTACACTGAAGCCACTCCAGTTTTACTTTTCTTTTAATCCAAAGCCCACTATTCATTTGCTTAGGTCAAATTGACTTGACCCTCCGTCGTAGGTCAATGCTGTATTCTGCTGCTGTCATTTCATTGTTTTTTCCTGCTGATGTCGCTGTTTTGCAGCCCGGGATCATTTAGTTGAAGGAGAATTCCCCCGCTGATCTCTTGCAGCCTCGCTGCAGACAGACGGGCTTGTCTGTAGCCTGACATGGCAGACGAGGATCACTTAAACTCAGGACTTTCCCAGACTTGTGAGTGTGGCTGCGAGGGAACATGAAACAATGGTGCAAGCAGACAAGCGATACTGTTTCATCTCTGCTGCTGCTGCATTGCTCCTACACATCCCATCATGAATTACATTTAATAGACTGATATCACTTTGTGTGCGTGCAAAGTCAGAACAGAAACAAAAGAAGCATTTGCCAACACTTTAACCTGTTTAATACTCATGGGGGATTTTTAAACACATTTTCATCAAAAATAAAAGTTTGATCCAGAGAACATAATTGAAAATCACTCATGACAAAAATGTGATTCATCTTATTTCTTTACATTATTCTGATTGCATTGTCCTTGTAAATAATATAAGTTACTTTGAAAAAGTTTACGGTCTTATGCAAAGAGCTTTAGCCTTTACTGCGTGTACAAGATATGAAATCATAAATACTAACTCTCAGACTGAGGCCACTATCACGAAATAATTATCCAAAAAAAATGTCAGAAAATGAATGATTATGTTTTGCCACTGAGTGAAATTTAAATAAAACAGTGTGGCTTTAAACGTAACATTTTATAGCAGCGCTGCGTCTCGAAACACGTGTTTAAACACGCAGTATGATGCTGAACCTTCTGTGATACTGGCATCAAAGAAAATTCTCTTGCAATATTCTGAAAACTGGAATTGTGTTTTTAATGTTTTAAAGTAGCCGGTCTGCACAGATGTGTCTGTCGTCCATACGTTTGTGAATCAGCTCAAGCAACAGCACTACTTACACTACTGTAACATTAAATATGATTTGAACGGTTTTTAAAAAGAAACTGTGCTGATAAGATACAGATTAACTGGTGTATGGGTGCTGAGGACGTAGAACTCCAACAGGACAGGTCTTCACTTCATTCTGAGGACACCAGTCTTCAATTCAGTCAGGATGGACATTAATAGAGGGTCTGAATGGGGTGTTCGATTTCTCATGGTGATCCGAAGCTTTCCAATTTCTTGTTTAAAGAAGCTTTTCCGTGGTTTTCTGTTGCTGTTTATTTGGCCGATAGATTGCAACACTTACTCAAAAAAATGAATATTCTAATCTCAAATCTTTATTTTCCCTGCAAATCCCCAATCTGTTGTTTCTGCAACAAGGCAAAACAACTGTCTGAGAGCTGCCTGGGTAGTTCAGCGAAATGGCTCGGCATCATTCACTGATTCTGCCAAGGGTCTTGTGGAGTAAGACGTCCACAGCAATCGGGCTTTGTCGTCGTAGTTTAGCCGTGAGCCTGCGACGCAATCTCTCTTCACGACCCCACTCTATAACGTCAGTAAAATCCCAGACAGTGTTACAAGTGTTGCAAAGGATTGGATCTTTGGGAAAACTTAGATGGAGCCCTGCAATCAAGGTAATTAACAGGAAATATTTATAAAGCAATAAACTCAAAGGAGATTCAAGATGCGCTGCTGTAAAGAGACAAACTCTAGTAAAAAGCAGAATTCGACCCAAGTAGATTTTCTTGAGCTTTTGTGGAGATTAATTATCCGAATTAAAGCGCTGGAGCACAACCAGGTTTGTTGGGCGCTGCAAGCTCCTCCACAAAGGCTCCTGAACTTTCAGAAAGGGCTAACCTTTACCCCAACAGGGATAAAACATTAGCCCAGAACCTCCATTTAGTTCCTGCACTGGAAACTTGGCTAATATGTCATATTTAAAGGTCCAGGGTGTAACATTTATAACAGTTTATTGGCAGAAATTGAATATAGTATCCATTAGTAAGTTACTATAAGAGTACAATCACTTTAAAATCAAACTACTTTGTTTTGTATAGCCTTAAAAATGCCATTTACATGTACTTTAGGAAATGGCCTTGCTAATGTGAGCGTCATAACCATGTTTCTACAGCTGCTCATACAGCCAAACCAGCCTCTATAAAAGGTTTCACTTCTGATCTGTGAAGGCCACCGTAGTTCCCTGACGTACCTGGAAACAGGAGGCGCGAGTGAAAGAGTGAGATGTCACTAAATCTCACACACACTGCATCTTAAATGGACATTACGTGATCACAGCTGCTAAGGTTTTCTGTCTCAATCAAACTCAAAATGATAATAAAATGCTCAGTTTGACAGTGGCGGTGATCGGAGGCCTTTTTCTCAAAGAAGATTTTTAGTCCAGCTTTTTTGAAACATGTGCCACACTCCTCCCTCCACTTCCTCACTCTTTTCTGTCTCATGTGTCACAAACAACACGCCCGGTACTCTAGCAACTCTCTTTCACCCTCTCATTTTTGTCGACAAGGCTTTTATCGTAACATATTTGCAGATGCGTGGCTTCACACTGAGTCCTGGCATTTTATTGAGCGCAGAGGAGCGAGTAGATCATTTAAAAATTTTGTTTGTTTTTATTTGTTATTACAATTTCAAAGCAAACCCGATGTACAAAATAGCAGCAGCTTTACATCCAGGTGACATCGTTAAAAGGCAGCCATATTTAATAAAATAGTATGTTAACGTCAATATTAATATGGATTTCTCTGCATTTAAATAGTGTTGAAAATATTTTGGCAAATGTAAGTATATAACTTAGATGAGCCTCGTTGCTTTTTGGATATTTTATAGAAGAAATATAATGTATTTTATCTGTAAAGGTAAAAAAGTTGTCTGTTTCGTTTTCAAAATCAGGATAATTCTCTACTTCCTGACCATCAGAACTACTCACTGACCGCCTCTGTTTCCGTTAAGAGCCTGTGTTTTAGTGGTGGGACTCAAACCTCTTCCTTTTTACTTCAGCTCTGCTCCTTTGACCCCAAACGCTGCTTGAAAACAATTATCGGCTTTGGGGAGCAGTTGACCAGTGTCAGCCTTGACAGCCATTAGCATCCAACCCATCACTGAGCAAACTTTTGGCTTTTAAGCACAACATTGTCACAACATTAACATTGGGCCAGTGGTGCCTTCTATGATGTCTCACCAGTGTGGAATTGGAGTGGAGACGGCAGACAACATGCCCAAACACAGCGTGTCCCCAACTGCGTCCATCACTTTTATCAAGCGGGAGCCTGTGAGCTTCTCAGGACGACGTGCATGCTCTTAATTAGATCTTGCCGGCAAATTAAGAGAGTCAGGAAAAAGCGTCTCAGTGTGAGTGGAGAGGAGGGCAGAGGCGGCAGGGAAAGAGATCTGGGCTGAGCTGTTGGAACATATTGCTCGGTGCAGTTCCAATTTCAAGCAATGACAAGCTCCCACATGTGCTGTGTTTTGCTTTCTAATGGATAAACTTCTAGTCCAGCAGGTACACAAGAAAACTGGATGTTTTGGAAATGTATTTGTGTTCATTTGTGCTGCAATAACAGCACGCTGAGTTGGAAAATAAACAAGGGATTTCTGATTTATTCGACTACTGACACACCATGCACAATTTCATGTAACCATCTATTTTTCATTCCCACGTTCCCTTTGCAGGGTCTTTGAGGTATCACATATTATGATCCATCTCCTACATACGGTTGAATAATATGCATATTAATTGTTTTAATCTACTGCAGTAACTGTGTCTCCTGGGAGCATAAATGCTCTTAGCACATTTAAAAGAGATCCGGTAGAAGAGTTTGCAGCCTGGTCTCACATGTGCACAGTTTCATGTATTCCACAAGTATGAGAGACAAAATTCACACCAGGCGTCCACAAGCAGCCGAGTCCATTCAGGTGCGTTTTTGTAGAGAGAAATCTGCGACAAGATGATCTTAAATTCTGTTATGAGGATATACAGTATTTATGGCAGTTTTGTGGAGGCACATTGTTATGCTTTTATGGAGAATATTGCATGGAAAATAAAAACACAATCTTTTCCTTTCCCTAACCAGGTGCCTTTTGTACCCACACCTAAGCACAGGTTGACTCACTGTGCCTGAACCGAACCACATTATAACCTGAAATGGCTATCGCGATTCTAGAAGGAGATTTGTTTGTCACATATTTATAAAAATCTAAGAAGAGAAGAGAGAACTACAAATATTTTTTATCTACCAAATAGAACAACATAGGGTCAGAATTTTTAAATCACCTAATAATAAGGATAATAGTCAGAAGTAAAAGTAGCAGAATCATGCCCCTAATAATGTACATTCAAAAGTATCTGCAGTTTTTCAGAATTCTCTTACTGTGACGCAGTTTCTGAGATTTCCACTCATTGGTTCACACAACAGGGAAGAACGGAAATCAATACGGTTTATCCTCTGACGATCATCTGCTCCCACAGCAGTATTATATTCCATGTCTCCTGAACAGCTTCAGGAATCCTGCACAGACTCTACAAGCCTCTCTATCTTCTTATCCTTTCTCTCTCTCTCTGTAATATTTGATGTTTTGTTTGTAATCTGCTGAACTTGTCTCTGTAAATGTGACACCTACTGCACCGTCTGTCCGTCCTGGAAGAGGGATCCCTCCTCTGTGGCTCTTACAAGGGTTTTTTGTGGCGTTTTTCCTCACTCGATGTGAGGGTCTAAGGATAGAGGGTGTCACTTGCTGTACAGACGGTAAAGCCCTTTGAGGCAAACTGCGTTTGTGCTGTTGGGCAATATAAATAAAACTGACTTGACTGGACTTAAAGGGTCGGGAGCTGGTGAATGTTGAAGAAAACTATTCAGCAGCAATTCAGAATATTTTTTTTTCCATATACAGTGTATGCTCTATTCATTAATATGACTCCTTTTTATACTTTTTTGTTTACATATAAAGCCATGGGTGCACTCCACCACCTGCTCCGTCCTTTTCCCCAGGTATCAGCACACAGTCTGCCAGAGAACTGACCTTCACTTGTTTTCCTCAGGAGTCATTTGTAGCAAGAATTATTAGCATTTCTCCTTTATCTCAGTCTGTGCCGTCACACGTAACACACACACATACACAGATGCATGTTCATGTGAATACTATAATTAAGTATACACACAAAGGCACACGGCGTACACCCCCCCCACACAAAGGCATTTCCTAATCAGCCACTAAAAGAGCCTTTTTTGAAGCCGAGCCTTTGAAGACACATCCCCCAAAGAGTCTCAAAGGCCTGTGGAGTTACTCTAAGGCCAAAGCTTTGCACACTGCAAATTATGAAGACATGAAGAAATACCGTCCACCCCTCAATCCATCCCTCCTCTGCTTCACAGGCCAAAGTAAAGCTGTCCAACGACTACCTTTCTCTTAGAAAATGAAACACAGTGAAGGGAACAAGGTCATTTTCTTGCACAGGACGGCAAACCATCATCACAGCTAAATGTTCATTTTCACATCACACTACTAAAGAAAAGAACGTCATACCTTGGGGCTGCTTTGCTTCATCGGCCATGAATCTGTGCAAAGTATCAATGCAATCTAAAGACTATCTAGGCATCCTGGAGCAGAAATACTGCCCAGTGTCCAAAAGCTCAGTGGGTTATAAAAACAGTGGACTATTGTAAAATGATCCTCTATGAGTCCTGAACTTAATCCCATTGAACGTCTACAGAAATGTCTGAAAAATACAGACTGACATCCTTCAAACCAGATGCTGCTCCGGAGCACTTTGCTCAGGAAGAGTGGGCCAAATGACCTGTTGGCAGCATATGAAGTGAGTGGTAGCATCATCTCTGTCCATGGCTTTTCCACTGGTTTTAAAACCAAAGCTTGACTTGTGTTAAACCTGGAATAAACAACGACGCGAGTCTAATTCATTTAGCCGGGTTCAACCTTTTTTCCCAGCTGTAGCTGTGATTAATTGTCTCTTGTGAAATTGTACCAACACGTGTGTAAGTGGCTGACGCTGACATGCTGCTAATAATGTGTTTTGGTTGTATAATGTGTAGTTCTGTCCACGAATCAATAAATAACAAGTATCTACTCTGGTTTATGGTCATACACTCCTTTAGTTCATTTCAATGTTAGTGCTAAAACTAACATTGCAATTTAACCACTTTATCCTCTAACCAGTTTTGAGCAGTCAGTGTCTTCAGTGTTGGTCACCCTTAAAAATACAACTACAAGTCAAGGATAGATGTGCTGTTAATCTAAGCTGGTTGATATGAGGATTATCTCTGCAGCGAAACTGTAATTTGTGACTTACAGTTCCACCTACAGGGCAGAGCGTCTTCTCTGCTCAAGTGTCACGCTCGATTTACAAAATAAATTGAGAAATTGAATGCATGATACATGTGCGCAACAACAACTAACGGCATACGTCTTGTGCTGAGCTATAAATCGAGGGTAAATCTGTTTTTAACGCCTCCTAAACTGAGACGGTGAGGCACAACTCAGCGTTTGAGGCGGCAATGCCACTGTTTCCCACGGGGATCTTTAGAGTGTCACTCCGTCTTTCTGATGGCCCAGCAGGTAACTTCCTGACAGAAGGCCTGCACAGCATGATGGGAAAGTTGACGAATGTGTCTCAAAGTTTATGAGATGACATTAATGAACACACAGACGCGAGTGAGTCTCCGCTTCTCGGCAGAGCTCTGACTCGCAACTTAGCAGATAAACAAAAGTGACTCTCAATGTCACCAGTAAAGTGAGGCAGAGACTCAGACCGACAGGGGGCCAAATGAGGAAACAACAACTAATCTTAACTCAAGACTGGAATCTGATGGCTTTAATTGCTTCTTTATCAGCGTGCAACACGCAGGCAGCGTACGTCTTATGTGGCTGTGCATGGAAGGGCGTCTCCGTCATTGTATCTCCGTGTGCTCGTGCGTACTGAAGGCTGTGTTTGCCTGTAAGAGCCAGTGAGCCTGGGAGCTGAGTGTCGGGCCTGTTGTGCGGAGATAAACAACAGAGGAAGATGGCAGATTCCTGAAAGTGAAATCTCTTTACTGCAGCAGCAACGGCATCAACCCTCTGCTACATTTGCCTCCTTTACAAGAACATACATTGGACTGGGGAAGGAGAAGCAATCCCTCCAACTCTTTAATCTCTCTCTCTCGCTCATTTGGGCCTAAGAAGTGGATTAAGGATGCAGATGCACAGATCTAACAGAAAGATTCAGCGAGTGAAGTCAACGCCAGCTCAGAACTTTACTTTCTGTCATTTCAGCAGAGTCAACGTTTTGTGGTGGTGGAAACTTTAAAGTACCCTCCGGGGCGAGTCGTCCTCGGCAACTCTACAAGCTTGTCTCCAACTTATTACATTCGCTAAACCTGCAACATTAAACATGTTTATTGGGAAACATAACTGCCGATAGGTTATGCTGGCTATAAATGTAATGCTGGAATGTTCATTTAATTTGACGTTAAAATGTCAGTTCAGTGGATTTTCACCAGATTTTATTTAACGTTACATTACAACCTGCACTTGCATTGACTAACATTATTAAAGGGATAGTTTTTTTTTTTTTTGAAGAGTGATTGTATGGGGGTATTTAGATACTACACAGACTTATTATTGGGATTATTATGATTATTATCATTGTTATTATTATTATTATTATTAATAACAATAATAATAATAATAATGAGGGTTCCCACACCTTTTCTAGTAATTAAAACTTGATGTTTGTTCTGCGTATAGGTCTATTCTGCGTACATCAAGCAATGCAGGGCATGAAACAGTAGGTGGCGTTGTAACAAAAAAAATGAGAAATTTACCTAAAAATCTACTTCTTTCTTGTACATATACAAGCAGTTTCAATGACCTATGTCTATTTAGGGCCATTTCATAAAATTTTTTAAGGGCCTTGAATTTTTTTTTAATTCACAAACTTTCATTTTCAGGACCTATGGAATAATAATAATAATAATAATTATAATAATAATTTGGCCACTGATGTCTGTTACAGGATATTTACACTGTATTTCACCTTTTCAAGCAAGAAAATATTCCCACGCCAAACTTCATAGAGAAAACCATTGATTGTAGATCGGTGCACACAGACATTGTTGAGCTACTGCTGCCTCCAACAATGACTTCAAATATGTTAAATTCCAATTACAGGCTTTGATATACTTTATTCAGATTTACGTAAGTGGCACAAACTAACCAAACAAAGCAGCAGTAGACCAGCAGCTCCTGTGTCCCTGCAAGATAAAAATACAGATTCTCTTTATGGACTTTGGTGCGGGAGCGATAATGGTACACAAATTCCAGGTGAGACACAGTGTTAAGCATATTCTTAAGATATAGTATGTCGCTGAAATAGATTTTTCATTTTTCAAAGTAATCCATCAGTGATGCAGTTTAGTTGTGCATTAATGTTATTAGCAGGGGAGTGGGTTTTTGCACACCACTGCTACACGGGTTGCAGATTTTTCCCTTAAGAATCGTCTTTGTGCACACGTGTGGGTGGGTATGTGCACTGGTGTGAGGTAAACCTTCAATTTCAATGTGTTCAGGCAGGATTTTCAGTGCTCAGTGATCCAGAACCAGAGAAGCAGGTAGGCCGGGAGACCTGAGATGTAACTGAAATAGGCAATGCTGCTTTAAAATGAAGGAGGATTTTTCCCTTTTTACCAAGCATTATATGTACGACAGTGCCGCTATTCATCATTTCAACTAAGACGCCTTTGACAGATGGAAGAGGAGATCTCCTTTTATTCAGGAACAGCGAGGCTCAGCACAGCCCGTGCAGCATGACCACAGAAGATAATTAGATTCTTGACAGATGACTAAATGCTACATTTATATAACAGTTTGAGTCTCTTTGGTAGAATAGACAAAAAACATCCCATACACTGCCTGTGCAATCAGCTTTTTATAAACCATATTTTTTATTGCTTAGCAACCTTTTGGGACTGTAGTAATGTTGTCATAAACAAGAGTGTGGGAAGTCTGGTGGTGACTTATTAAGAAAAACAAATGTCATAGTGGGAGGACATTGAGGTGATTGGGTTTACTTTTTACAACTATGTTGCAGTATGTTCTATTGTTTGTTTTTTCTTTTGTTCTTTGGATAATTTTGTCTGTGTTCATGCATTTGGCATGAACTACACTCTACAAAACAAATTGTTACGTTTGTCACCTTATGTACAAAATGTGCCACAACTGAAAATCCATCATGAGAACATAAAATCATTCATTCCATAGTGCTTCCATTCTGAGGCCCTTGTCCTTGCCTTAAATTTATTTATTTTTTCATCATTTTGACCCATTTTCCTCTGTTTGGAATGAATTTAAATTTCCTGGTGTACAACATGAGCGTATTTAATTCAAGGTCTTGTGTGCCAGTGACATACAACTTGATGTGTTACACAAAGCTTAACTTAACAGCAGGATTTGTCTCCTTTCTTATTAATATAATAATTTGATATAAAATAGAAATATTAAAAATTCTGCAGTGTTATTACAAAATGTGGCTGCAGGTGGCCTTTATAATCCTGTCAGCGACAGCATAAATCACTGTTTATCATTCTTAATTATTGACACAGGCTATGGCTCGTGCCGTTCAGCAGTAATCATTCAACCAAATTATCATTATTGCAGGATGGATAACATGACTCTCTCTGTGTGTGTGTGTGTGTGTGTGTCCACCCACTCTAATTGCCAAAGAGAGGGGAACCCACAGCATCTCCCACAGGGTTCCTGCCACAGCCAGGCACCATACACACCAAGCTCCTGTGTCCGAAAACACAGAGCACCTGCCAAGACTGACACGCCAACACACCCACACAGTTACTGCGACACATCATTAGCCTAGCATGCTGGGGATAATTCTCTGGAGACAGCATTTATACAGGGTGCTCATCTCCCTGTGCTGCTGAAACCAAACACGTGCCCAAAGGCTGAGCAACAGCTCGTTGGCCTCTTTGGTTGAAATGTCCGCCTGATGATGAACGTAACCCTTGTAGTTGCATAATATATGGTAAAAGTACTGTATTTATATAGCACTTTTCTAGTACGTTGGGTTCCCGGTTTTGCCGTTCACCCGTTCACACCTACTCACAAGCCAAGGTTCCCACAGCTTGGATGACACAAATTTCAGAGGTTTTTCAAGGACTTTCCAGGAACAATTCCCACAAATTCAAGGCCCAAATGTGCTGAAACAGCTCAGGCATCTTGTAAAAGTCGCTTCGCCCATGGCGTCCACTTTTATTGCAGCACACTCTGCATCTGGACAAGTGATTGTCCTTGGGATCTTGGTCAAGTCAGTCTTTGTATTTTCGTTGGTGAGACAGAGATCTCGCATTCCCCAGGCATCATGTCATTTGCTCTCTCTTGCTTAAAGTTTCTTCCTCATTGTTCTGCATGGAATCAAACGTCAACGGCAGAGAGAGAGAGACAGTGTACAGTGACTACAACACTGCTAGTTTTTATTTTATTTACTTATCCTTTATTTAGCGAGATAAGAGATCTCTTCTTCCAGGAAGTGCTGGTCAAGATAGCAGCACAAACAGTACAATTAGTTATAGAGACAAAATAATTTAATACTTTCAGATATAAACATGTCAGAGTATAAAAGCTAAAGGGGAAGTAGCTAAAAAAGTGTAAAAAAAAAAAAAAGAGATATAATAAAGTAATGCAGAAATAAGTAGGACAACTATTCACACCCATTCATACCACAAGCAATTTGGGGTACTGTGTTGTGCCAAAGGACACTTCAGCACTCAGACTAGAAGAAACGGGAATCAAACCACCAACCCTCTGTTTCGAAGTTGAGCCAATTTGCTGCCTGAATCTCAGTGCCCAAATGGTTAGATATAGTATAAACAGCTCATAACAGAGATGATAGTTGTTAAAATGAATAATGGCTCCTGTCATATGTTCAGTTATGCCATTAAAGCATAGAGCAAATGAAATCACATTTATGAGCGTAACAATAACTTTTGTTGCTCACCATAAACAAAAATAAAAGCTAACAACCACCTGAAGCTTAATCTGACTGTGTCCAGTTTTGGTCAGACAAAAAAATCCAGGACAAAATCAAGTCCACTAAATCTAACATGTGAACTCACGACGATGATGATGATGATGATGTCTGTGTCGATTCTCATTCATCCCGGTCATCGTTATCCAAACACAGTGAGTCAGTCACAAATGGACTTTTTTTCACGTAACATCAGTTTGCAGTTCAAGTCCCGTTGCTACTGACTCAATGTGTTCTGGTCCTCTTGATAAATAAAGCGATTTATTATTTCTTTAACCTCACATTCACTCATCCTCCTCTGTAACCGCCTGTAGTCTTTGGCAACAAACACTGAGTCATACCACTGATTTGGTACCAGCAGCTCTGCTGTTGTTCAACTTGCACATAGTTCCCAATCAAAAGATGAGCTTTGGATCGTTGACGTGCCCATTGGTTATGTGAGAGTTAAAGCAAATCCCACGAAATACATCAGCAACTTATGTTTTCATTATTTCCGAGGGAACGATAAAACACAGATGAGAGAAGCACATTCATTAAAAATGATTCTAATTTGGTTTCTGTTACACGGCTGTTTGGTATTTTCCAAATGAACAGGAGATAAAATGGCTCCTGTGAAATAAGAAAGGTGTCAGTGGTGATGCATGCACAGAAACGCATCACCTCACTCTGCAGAGTGCCTGATGGACGTTCATTCATCAGCAGGACACAGTCACAACTCTAAATGAGCGATCATGTGGCTCTGGGTCTGAAGAATGTTCCCAAAATATCCAAATAATGCAGGTGTAAAGAGTCGTGGTGGTGCTGATGTGAACAGAGAGGAAACATTTCTACACTTTACAAATGACCTCTGCCAGGTCTTTGGCATCTCACTGCATTTCTTTGTTACTTAGAAGACACAGGTTTCTGGGTCTGAAAGTGTGGAAGAAGACTGCACTACATTCACCTCACCTCCACTTAGTTGTCTAGTTTTACTCTATTATTCTCTTGTAATCCATAATCTTTGTAGCCCTTGTTTTAAAAACTAGTTTGTGCCATTATCCATCAGTATTTTAAATAAGATTTTGCCATAGCCGTAAAAACATCTGTCCACACAATATGCTTCACATTTGTGGGCAATATCAAGATACTGTTCATGCAAGATGTGTAATGTTGGCAGCTGGATAACAATTATGTTTGAATTGAATTTCATGTGTTTTGTTTATTTTATTGTTCAATTTATTCAATTTTTAACTGTGATATGGGCAGCTTTTATTAATTAACTGTGATGGATACAGGTGGGGTGGCTGAAAATCACCTTCTCGTGTACGACAAACCTAAAGTAGCACATTTGTGTTGACACATCTACAACCAACAGCCATTTCAAGTAATTCCCAAGGCATAATTCTACACCAGTATAAAAAAAATGCTTACTAGAAGAAGAAAAAGAGCACGACTCTCCACCACAAACAACCCCCTCTTCCTCCGTCTACTATATGAATGATATCCATGCCGTTTTAATGTGTTTTCTTCAAATATACTGTATATCCAATTTATTTTGAAAGTAGGCAAAGAGGAAAATGAGAGAAGAGAGAAAGGCAGGCATTTTCAGCTTGAGTGTGATGCAAGAAAATGGTACTTCTATTGTGGACATGCTTGGGCATGACCGTGGCTGTTGAGTCACTTCAGAGTGAGTCATAATTTAAAGTCCTATTCTGGACAATGTTCCAAAAGTGTGCCGACCCCAGTGAAGAATGGAGTGGGAGATCAGCGGGAGAATGTCCAGAACATCCATGTGACCGTTGGAAGGTTGACTTCAGCATGCAGGAGGCAGGACAATCATACATTCACTTTCTTTGAACTATTGAGCTTTTCCTGCTGGGTTCCCTCATGAGATCACTCCAACATCATCTGGAAACGCAAGTATGGAGCTGGTAGAAGAAGTTTTATCTTCTTCTTTGAGGTTTTAACAGAAGTGGGATTAGAAACCTACACTACACTACCTAGTCTCTCATATTCTCTAGTCTCTCTTCAGTCTTCTCATCCTGTGAACTCCAACGACAGTCCTACTACATTCAGAGAGTCTGATGCAGTTCTAGGCTGTGCATTTTGAACTCTAAGGTTTTTAAGGTTCAAGATTGTACTACCCACTTCAAAGTTTGAATAAATTATGAATCAAAAGTGACATCCCCAAAGTCTAGAGAATGTCCAGAGCGACTTTTGCACTCTCACATACCCCTGCTGACGACTGGGGTATGTAAGTGACATGTGACTGTGATGGTTTCTTCTTTGACTTGGTAAAACTATCATGATTATCCTCATACTGACTGAAGTGAAAATTCTGGTATGCATCACAACACTAACTGCTGCTTGCCCGTAAGTTTGCCTTCACATCGGTGTGACGGAGGGAGAAAAATGTGCCTCCTGCTGCTCGCTGAAAGCATCTGAAGCCGGCTGGGTTCTGCCCAGCCTGTGGAGCCTGTACGGCTGTGATGGATGGGAATAATTATATGGAACATCCACTTCTGTGCTGTGTGCAGGGGAGGTGGAGGTGGTGGTGGTGGTGGTGGTGATATGCAGGGGTTGCATGGGAGCAGACTCATGTTCATGTGATATTACAACAGTGAAGCTACAATTCTGGACCCTCATACGTTCTGTAACCTCACAACCACCACATCCATCACATCCATCACATCCATCACTCATAAGTCCTACTTCCATCCACAGGGGGCGGTGACCTGGCACTGAAGTCAGCAGAGTGTTTAATAGTGCACTATTTAACCACAACAGTAACCAAATTCTCTACGAGCACTTGGGTTTAACTTTCCCTGCAGGCAAGTCTTTAATGTTAGAGGAAAGTCATTCAAAACGAATGCACATACAGTAATAAAGACAACCAGATCTCCAACATTGGATCAGATTCTGGACCTGCAAATCCTGCAACTCCAGCTGCAGCATTTTCCAAATACATTGGCTGTAGCAGGACTTTAAGTGGGATTATTTATATATTTGTTATTTATTCCATTATTTCACTGTTAACTGTCTTTGTTAGGATAGGAAATATGTTATTCTTCTCCGCTCAGCTCTGTCCCTGCTTCCTGGTGCCCTGAATGTCGTTATTACTGGAGTTTACAAAGAAAGTTGTCAGTGTTTATACAAAATATGATGGTAGACACTCTGGTAATCCACTTGTTTAATAAAGATGTAGAGAATAAATATTCTGACATACTGAAATGTTCTTTCTCTCTAAACCTTTGTTGGTGATATTATTCATTTTACTGACAATTCCATTATCATCATTATTATTATTATTATTATTTTTTCCAAAAAAAAAAAGGTGTACTGTGTGGCTCACTTATCTCGTCAATGGCGAGTTTTGCATAAAGAACTCTGTTTTAGCAGCTGCAAAATCCGATTTGGGGCCAGAAAAGGCTGATTTGGTCATCCATAACACATACAGTACATAATATAGTTAATATGTTATCACATTTTAATGATGTTTTTTGTTGTTATTCTGGAATGCTTCTAAAAGTGGCAGACTGAGATGTAAAAGAAAAGAATAAGGGTTCAATTTTTATGAACAATGTGATAAAAGCAAGACATTAATCAAGAAGATATTTAGCAAGACACAACAGGACAAAGACAGAGACAGCACGAACCATGTGGGTGTGTCTCCACTGTCTGTCTGGCTTTGACAGAAAAGAAAGCAGCAGCCAGAGAGAAGACAGGACAAAGCTTCAGCTGTTCAGGTGTCATGTCTGTCTTCCCCGAGGTGAAAGAAAATCCGAACAGCACTTCAGGCTCCAAGATCCACCCAAAGTCTATTCAGTTACATGGCCAATGAATGACTCTTCAGAGAAATGGGATTTGAAAAAAATATATATATATATTTGAGCATTTTTTCTCCTTAAAGCAGCTGAAGCAAATTCCCTGCTCTTGGTCTTGACTCAGTTTCTGTGAGAGTCACACAGACATTTGTTGAACGACCTGCTACAGAGACGCATCACTCTGAGTTCTCTATGGCATTCGTCAGCAGCCTGTGGTCTAAACGTGTGGGAAGCACTAATGTTTATTGGCCTGTGCTAAAACTTGGCTGCAGAACCAGACACTCAGATGTAGTTTCAGTCCAGCTGCTGCTAATGAAGTGAAGAGGTGGAGCTAATTAAAATTAATGAGCTGCATGTGTTGCCTGCGTCGCACCTATCGATAAAATTCTGCCTTTATCATAACAGCACATTATGTTATATCAAACACGTAAAGCTGTCCGCTCACTGGGTGCAAACACATCACATCTACATTAATGTGAGGATCTAGCTCTGCAGTAATAACGTGCATCCACGGCCATTCAAACCCTGGCATCATCATTGCTATATTGAATTTGCTATGTGAATAATTAAGTACCTATCTATTGTCAGACTTAAATATCTGATTTGGAATTTCATCTAAAACCTTAACGTCTTTCCTGCACCTGCAAAATGCTTCACGTCATTACAAATTTCCTTAGTTTAGGTATTGAACTCTGCACAAGTTATAAAAAACAAACGAGTTTTATCTCCGTTTCAGAACTCAGACGACCAACTCAGCAAATAGTAGCAGCCTCCCCAACCAAATGGCTGCCACCATACAAACTGCTACTTGTAATGTTAATAGCATGTCTCTCGTATTTGTTTCACAGTAAATCAGTTGTACAAATAGTACTTTTTATATAGAGTGGAATAATCTGGTTTTGGTAACAATGTCTAGTCCAAGACTTGTCAGCTGGATCAACAACAATGCCACTCCCGCTTCCATTTTCTGAGTTCTGATGTAAATAGTACAAAGCATATTTAGGTACAAGGGAAGCTGAGGTTTCAGAGAGTATTACTTTCAACAAACAACAATGACAAAAGAGAACGACAGATTCTTTTTTAGCATTAAAAACTTCTCCATTCTGAGGCTCTGAAACACATCCAGAGCAGAACTTACAGGGTATTTTTCAGTTAAAATGAGTATGAATGTTTCCATAATCTTTGAATTATAGTTTGTGTTGTAACGTAAAATCCTATACAGTCAAACAAACACAAGTTTTTTTATAAATCATAACTCAGGTACAACCCAGCTGTCATAGCAAACTTCTTGTCCCACTCTGTGACCCTCCTGCCCTCAAACTCACCTCTGTGACTCTTTAAAAGTTAAAAGCACAACAATAACCAAACTGAGCACAAGTGCAGGGTTTTTGGAAAACAGATTATTTTTCATTTATTGTGGTGTGTCATAGTGAGCGATAATCAAAGCCACATCTTCTACAAAAAAAAGTCTGGCATCTTTGATTTTTGACACTGAACAGTAAGAGCAGAGAAAACTCTGCATGTGCACAACTAATGTAAGCAAACATGAATGAGAAGTGATGACATTATGCCAAGTTCTCTTGACTGACTTAAAGTGCATGGTCACTTTGAACCCTTTAAATGCACCAACGCGTTTCTACCTAAAGCTGATTTGACGACTTTGTGAAAGCATCAGGCTTGTATTTGAACTGATTAAACACGACCATGCCGTACAATTAAAAACATTTTAACATTTTCAAAAGAGTGCCTTGGAGTTTTCTTTGTCTACTGTGTATTTCCCATCCAAAGACCAACGCGACACAATGTAATCGCAGAAATCTCTCCAACCCAAAGACTTTTTTAACATCCACAGTTGATAGGCTTTTCCCAAACACAGCACAGTAAGTATCCAACACACTGCTACTGTTTACAGTCTTCATGACATTGGTCAAACTGTGGCTCTGTGTTTGCTTAATCTGACACAGTGATCATCTTAAAAAACATACCATCTGACCTCAGCATGACTGGGCAAACTCTAACTTTTCCTGTTAATCCATCATCATGAGATGCTGCTGCAGCCTGGGTTCAAGCCAAGAGTGTTTCAAGGGACCTTGGGGCCTCAGGCTAAAGGGATTCCACCCATATACATCATTGCTCTAACCTCCAACTACAAACTAAAGTTATAGCCTATGTCATTCATGCATTAAAGCTACAGTAGGTAGGATTGGTGGGAGAATAACTGACTGTAGAGTTTCAGTTGTGCAAAAGGCGCTGCATGTTAAACACAGTACACAGGACGTATTTGCATTAATAAATGTCAAATATCGTAAAACTATTGCGATGATCTTACTGTAATCCAGTTATTGCTACTTTTTAAAGAGCTAACATGAAGTAGTTTCAGCCTGAAAGTAAACCTAAATCTATTACTATTACAAATTACTGCCTTTGCTGCCTCACACCATAATAATACAGTAGCATCAACATTTATCTCTGGAAACGCACTGAGCCCTACTTTTTTATTACATAGTTATCATAATGCATATACGTATTCTCCACTTCTGCAGCGTCACATTTCGCTACACTCCAAACATTTTTTTTAATTAGAAGATAATTTTAATTTCAATCTACTTGGTTCTTATGTGTGCAAATGTGCAATCAATACTAAAGTGGAGTAAATCAGTTATGATAAGACCATAAAGACCAAATTAACAGCTGTGCTTTGGCAACAGTGAGACATGACAACCCTAATAGACCTAAGCAGGATGTGCGTGTGTGATGGATACGTGTGTGTGTGTATGTGCGTGTACAACATACAGCCTGGGTCATTAGTTTTGCTCTGTCCTGTGTTTGTTTGGCTAATGTGGAACTAATGTGTTTATAACCTCTCTAACTGTGTTTCAGAAGATGACTGACTCCTGACGAATGGGCTGATCTCAGCAGTGCGGAGGCATTAGTTAATTAGAGTGTTAAGGTCACGGCGCTCGGCGCATAAACAGCAGAGTCTGAATTCATCTGCTTTGATTAACTCTGACACAAAATCTGCCACAGTGTTTACGGGAAGTGACATGACTTTGCAAATGAATCGCAACGACGACAACGGTTAAGTGTCGCAGGAAATGTAAAGCCCTCCCTGGATTGTGTTCAAAAATCCCATGTGTTTTGAGTAAATTCCATGCTACGTTTGTTGATTGAGAGATAAAGGAAGCGTGACTGTCACACCAGAGACTGGTGTTTGGATCCACTTTCCCATCTTTATTCTAGCAGCAGCATCTCGATATTCCAAACCTCAAGTCATGACACTATGGAACCACCTACGTAGCTCCTTGGTTCTCAAACTGTGGTACGTACGTACACCACCAGTGGTACGTGAGATTCCCATGGTGGCACTTGGAGGAAAATCAGAAATACTGTTCTACTGTATAAAGCAGGATGGGACTATACCACTTTTCATGCCGATATCACAAACTCGAGTCTGTACCAATATTAGTCCGATACAGTCATTTATGAACATGCTGATTTTTATTTACATTTTTACATTCTGAGCATAGTGAAGCATGTGATATAAAGGATTTTTATATCGTATCAGATTTTACATTTTTATCTGTCCGATATCTGACCGATACTGAAAGATACCGATTCCCATCCGTAATATTTACCAGGATACGTGATCAGAGTGGAGCTGAGGAAATATTGACCGGATGATAATTCAAGTCACCTTATCTCTCACTCCATCTTAATCTAATTTCACTATACCAGTGTCTGAAGTATGTGTGAGGAAGAGGAGGATGATGATGAGAGCAGATTATCTTACTGGGAATAAATCTGCCTCCTGTGAAGAGTCTGTAGCTGACTTTGCTCAAACTGTAACACCACTGTATTTTAACGTTGGTGATAATAGTGTTACATTTCTCAGGTGGTACTTGGTATAAAAAGTTCTGAGAACCGCTGGTCTAACTCTGTGTCAGTGGGCTGTACAGCAAATGCAGCGCGGGGAAGTGGCATTGCTGTCAGCATTGACCTTTGGGGGTTCAACTACGTTTCTCTGAAGTGTAATGGATGCCTTGCTGTTTCCAGAATCAAATACGCTACCAACTTTTCCAGTGGCTAAGCTCTTTTTTGATAAAGTAACAGGGTCGCCTCCACGCGAGCCAAAACTTCATGACCGTGAGCTTTTCTGAGCCTTAAAGATGACAGCGCCTCCTGATGCAGCGTGATATAACGCACCACTATTCACAGACAAGAGGAGGAACAGAGACCGAACGGACCTCGGTCCAAGGCTTAAACACTTTGTCACTGGATCCGGAAAACTTTCTGGATCTGTATGGAACTTAAAGTGCATATAGTTATTACCATCTTACATAAATGAAGGTGGGAACCACAGGTTACCTCACAATACGATAACATCACTATACAACGATTCTTTGATAATATATTAGATGATCATTTCTTAATGAAGCTTCCTCCACCATTATCCTGCTGTAAACGCCCTCTTCTTCAGCCAGGTAACTTCCAACCTTGTACATATAAGCAGCGCCACCAGGAGGAGTCATGAAGTAGCAACACCCAGCCAGTGAAAGTGGCAGGGACTGTTTACTTTAGAGCCCCTTATTTTGTTAATTAACGCTGATATTTTCCCTGATATATTGATTACTGTATTGCACGAGGAAGGCGAAGATATAAAGCATCACCAAATTGATATTTTTGACCCACTATACATAAGCAGGACAAAATTCATCCCTGTTACATGGGACTTCTCATGTTGAAGGTAAATTGCTGACAAATCTGTGATCTGGATCAGATCTGGGTTTTTTTTTTTTTAACAGTTTTCCCATTATTTTTGGTTTTCTTGTGTCTTGTTAGTTTTCATGTTATTTTACAGTCCTTCCTTGTTTAGTTTTACTTCCAGACCTTTTTTTCCCCCTCCGTTGTGATGGCCTGCCCTGCCCTGATGTGATTCACCTGAGTCTGATGAGTTTCACCCATGTTCAATCATTCCTGTCACTCTGCTATATTTAGTCTCTGTGCTGCCCAGTGTCTTGGCCCGTTCAACCTCTTCATTCCTTTTCTGTTTCCTTGTGTTCCATGATTTAGTTTTCTTTCTTTGGTTAGTCATTAGTTTTATTTTTAAGGCTTTTTTGTAAATTATGCAATCTGCAATCAGATCCCACATTTTGCAATATTGTCAATAGTCGCTTATCTCATTACATTTGAACATATTTTGTCCATCACTGTCTACATTTTGACTTTATGGTATCTCTCTTGAATTAATTGCAATCATTTTGACAGATTACTCTGGTTAGCTAAGGCGTTACCTGCCTGGTTAATGCTGCCTTAATCCAGATTACCTGACAAGACATTACTAGGTGCCATTTCTTTATTATCCCTTTCTTTTGTGCCACACTCTGCACTCTGTGGAGATTTTAACTAATGGATAAGAAGAAAACGAAGCTCTGCAGGTTTCTCTTTTAAACTTCTGACATCAGGAAGTTGGCAAATGTCAGACGTGGCCTCATGAGGAGAAGAAATGTAGGTTTTATTCCAATTTTTCTTTGTCTGTGATGTTGACAGTGAAGGCGGCCGCTGACGAGGCACAGCGGTCTGAAACACCACATTTGTCAGAGACACATGAATTCGACTCAATTACATGTCTTCAACCACTGAGAGCGAGAATGAATGTTTTTGCATTTGTTCTCTTCGTACTTGTGAGACAGCTTGTTCGATTAATACTTGTTCATTTAAAATAGTAATCATTTAAATGGTTCTGGTTCTGGAAATTCTGGTTCAAAGTCCTGCAGGTGAGTGAAGCAAGTAGGGACTGTTTGCTTTAGAAGCCTTAATTTCTTAAATAAAATATTTGCCCCGACATATCAATCATCATATTGCACGGGGAAGGACGAGGACACCCTATCTCCGTGGATTTAAAGTGCACAGAGAACTCACACTGGTCTGAAACCAGCACTGGTGGCGTTCAGTTTTCAAAAGCAAGTTACTTGAGTTTTGTGACGTCTGGAGCTCTAAAGAAACCCCCACATTCAAACACGTAGTTGTGAGGAAACACGAAAACATGCTCCTGGGACTGAAAACAAGAAGTATCCCTTTAATGACCTGTGTGTCCAGTCACCTCTGTGACCAGGGTCGTGAGAGAGCCACAGATTCCAGAGGGGATTTGAGACTTTCTCCGTCTAAGGTTTCATAATCTATTATCAGTGTGTGAACATGATGCCCTGGTGCATTATGCTCAACATTTATGTAATCCCATCTGTAACATAATAGCCTGTATTTAGTCAGGAAGACAAAGAGGCAGAAGGTGGAGGGAGAGTTTGAAATCGTCACATTTATGCGTGGCGTTCAGGAGTGTCTGCTGATTCTGTGAAAGGGATTCCACACAGAGACGGGGACGGTCAGCGTAGCAGCGCTGACTACAGGGAACCGCTGAAATCTGATCCCACACACATCGGGTAACGCGATGATGGGTTTAAACATGGAGACACATCAGTTCAGAATGTTCACAAAGTGGGAGAAGCTCAGGCATAAACACCGACACCTACAACGGCCACTTTATTAGGTACACCTCTACAGCAACAGCTCTGCCTTTTAAAAAAAAAACAAAAAACAAAACATCACAATTCACGTAAAAATAAGGAAAAATATCTGCCTGCAATCTTGGTTTCTGACCGATATTATGATGGATAATTGGAACACAATACCACAACACATCCAAAACACAGATCATCAGAAAACACCTCTTCAGACAGGCACATTACCTTCATTAAGTTTCCATTCTTCTTTATTTTGCATTCTTAGTATTTCTGTTGTGTTCTGCAATGTTTTGCTGCATTTGAATCCATTTCTGTAGTTCATATTGCTTACTTTGTAATTAATTTAATTCAATAAAAACTTCAAGCATTAGTAAAATGACAAACTCAAAATATCAACTCTATACATATACTTATTATTTGGACTAGAATTACATTTTAGCCTTTGTGATTTGCTAAAGGGAGAATGCAAATTAGTGAACATCGACATGTAAACAGGCCAGATAATAGTCATTGGTTAGTTTACTGTACATGTGTTGTCCCCTGGCATGACTAATTATATTTGTTGTATTATATTTATTGTAATAAAATACAATATTTTGGAAAGACTGAATCAATATTTTATTTGCTCAAGTCATAAAATGTTGTTTGCTTCTTAAAAAGTTTTGTTTGATAATATTGACACAAATACAATTCCATAGATAGCAGGTGATTAAAATTAATAATGTCAAAATGAATTCATATGTTTTAAAACATATATATGTATGCATACATATATATACATATATACATACATACATACATATATACACAGTATATACTTTTTTTTACTGGATTTTTACTTTCTCATTCAATCGGAAGATTATTTTCTTCCTATAGGTTTCGTGTCTCCATGACTACAGCAGAAGAGCAGTGAATATATCCTGTTAAAAAATAACAGCAAGATAAAAATAGAACTGCTCATATCCCATATTGGCCTAAACCAAATACGTTAACATCCATTTTATTTTTTGCCTGCACACGTGCTCAGTGACAGCCACAGTGTGTGGAAACACGCGTGTGTCAATGTTACGGCCGTCGAGTCACGTCCTCTCCCGGAAACAGCTGCGTAAGAAGCAAAACATGACCCGAACACGACAAGGGCCCCTCGGGTCAGGGGCCCCTTCACCCTTCTGCCCTCCCTCTGACTCCCAGCACTGTAAAGGTCACAGGTCACTTCCACAACTCTGCTCCACCAAACCACCACCTCGACCTGAAATGAGAGCGAGAGACTTTAAATTGTTCTGCTCCACTGCAGGGGAGGTTTCCCTGTCTCATTTTACACCGCGTTAACTCCTTTTCAGCTTTAGAGGTTGTGACAGGCACGGCTCAAAACACCGCCCCGTGATTGATTCTACATTGATGGTTAACTGCTTTGCTAGTAAAGAAAAAAAAAAGTGCTTTTCATTCATGGCTGATAAGCTCCCCCACTGAAGACCTTAATGTTGTTAGTGAAAGCTTCGGGGATGTGGCGCAAAGGCACAGCAGGCTTTTCATATCAAATCATATTTTTCTCTCCTTTTGTACCAAAGCACCATCGTCCTCAGGAGGCCCATTCACACACAAAAGCAATTTGGAAAAACCAGGAGTAGTTTCCTTCTGACTGGCTGTGTTCGAGCCGCTCAGATGCAGCTGCAGAACGTCAGCTCGGGCGAGGACGGTGTCGCTCGGGTGTTTGCAGACAGACAGAGGTGTGAGTGCAGCAGCAGCAGAAGCAGCAGCAGCAGCAGGTTGGGTCCCCCGCCGTGGTTCTCTGATCACAACTGTTCACCGAGCTTTCATCATCTTCAGGCAGACAACAATGGAGCCACTCGTCACCACGCCACGGCGCTCGGTCACACTGCGGCTCGCCGAGGGACGACCGAGTCACCTGAGAGATGGACCATCACTCAACGCCGCGCCGAGACAAAAAAATACTCAAACACAGAAGTATTAAGAGAGTGAATGTGTGTTTCACATGAAACAGTTCTCAAAAATAGACACATTTTTGTTATCTTATCTGCATTAGGTCACCTCTGTAAGGTGACGTTAAAGGATTAGAGTTATGTAACAGGTGTATGTATGGGGACTGAAATGTCAATCAAGCAACTGGACGCACATTATTAACATATGCTCATTAGGGACAGTGATTCAGAGGTCAGTCACGTTAGACGACGTGTGCAAAACAAAGACAAAAAAGAGGAAATACAAGAAAAAGGATTGGCTCCTTTTTCACCATTCAATAGTGGAAACAATGAAAGTAAATTAAGTCAGTGCTTATGTCACCTTAATACACACACACATGCTATTTGTCTTAAGACTCTACACTAACTTCCCTAAATAAAGCCTTACCCGGAACCAGTCTAATATCTAACTTATCTCAGAAATGAGGGTCTGCCTCAGTTGGACCAGGTTTTGGTCTCAATGTAGCGCATAATAGCAGATAATAATGCTGTGAAGTGTCAGTCAATAGATAGCTACAGAGCCAAACTTACCCTCCTTGTCTAAAAACATCCGTGTGTAAGTAAACAGGTGAATTTATGAATGAAAACCACACTCGTGTGTCCAATGCCGGAAGTGACATCAACATAACCAATCAGAAATATAGACCAAAGTGATGTTTTAGCTCCTACGGGCTGTTTATTCCAGAATAAATCCTAAAGAGGTAAAAAATGCAACACAACATACTGCAAGTTGTTGTCAAACGTCAAGTGATTACCACTAGACGTTTGTTCTGCGTAGGCCTAGTTTACATACACCGAACAATGCAGGGCATGAAACAGTAGGTGGCGTCGTAACAAACAATGGAGACATTTACCTGAATATCAGCATAATTTATTTTTTGCACAATGTCTATTTAGAGGGATTTTTTTTTTAATTCAATCCAATCAAAATGTATTTTTATAGCATATTTTAAAACAACCAAATTGATCAAAGTGCTGTATATCACATACATTGAATAAGAAAATAACGTGATATAAAAAACAATTCACAAACTTTTCACTCACAAAACTATTTCCAGGACCCTGGGGAACCCTGACTACCAAAAGGAGAGAAAGGTCCTTTTCTAATCCATGATCCATGTTGCCAAGTACATCATGACTCGTTCAGAACTCTGTGTTTCAGCTACGGACATGAACCAGGATTTAGTGTGAGACAAAGACGTGCTGCCTCATATGTTTGGATCTCTGTCTGTGCTCACCCCTGAGGGAAATATCTGACTCATTAGCTGCTAAATGCTCCACTACAACAAGTGTGTCTGAGGACTTCCTGCTGAACTGGTAAGGTACAGTGGCTTTTTTCACCGAGAACAGCTGGTGGAAGCAGCAGACGTGACTGTGACGAGACTGTACCAAAGCAGTAAAGTTACTACCATAAAAACAAATCACCACGTTTTCTCCCCCCCAACTTGTGTCCCGCAGGTAAAGGGCGTGCTTTCACAAACCCACTGGCTGTGCAGCAACAGTGCAGCTATCACTCATCTGTTATAATGCGTCATTTATCACTGCTAATCCATCTCCGCTGTCTCACACCGCTCTCTTCCTCCTCCTCTGTGTGGAGGCTTTTTTTGTGCCAACGGGATGGATGATTTCCATGCAGGAGGTGGAAAGTGTTGGTGCAGGAAAGGGGCTGTAAAGAACCTAATTAGCCACATCAGGGGCCCAGGGCCACACAGTGGAGTCATGGATGCTGATTTTACGCTGGGCTCAGTGTCCGTGTGGTGATATCATCCAAAGAATCATTGAGTGAAATACTTAATATCTGTACCTGCTCAAAAAAGGACAAAGCCGCAGAGCTGGTTCTCCTCTAACATCATGAAATGAGTGTGGTCCCAAAAGATACGAGACCCACAAGCTGGCTCGGGCAGTGGTAAAGGTGAAAATCTATTTACTGAAGATTATGCACGGTCAGTAGACAGTGTGGCAGTCAAAAACCACAGACACAAGAACAGCATTGCCAGACAAAAGGCCAAAAATAAGACCATAATTCATTTACTTAAAACATAAGATGTGATTATATTTACTGTAGGGTTACATATTGTCCAGACAACTGCATCCTACTGTAGGTACAAACTCAGGCAGATTGGCACAGATAATATTGGACAATGAGGTTTGTGAGAATCTTAAATAATGATGATTAAAAACAAAGATGATTGTGAAGTCCTGCTGAAAGTGCAGGTTTCATTTTTTTTCCCAGTAGAATCCACTTCTGAAACGCAGCATGGCAGCGCCGTGGTGTCTTCAGCCACATTGCTGCTGTACTCGTGCCGAGTTCTTCTTCAGCCTCGCCTGCTCAGCCATGACATCTGTCTTTGTGCAGCACAGGAGTGTCACCACAGACACAAAAAAACTGAGAAACACAGAAGGCCATGTGCAGCTCATAGGCCTGATCAACACTGTATAAACTGAATTCACAATGGTTTAAATCTAACAGAAAGTGATATATACATGGCTTGCACTATGCAAAAGAGACATCAAGGTAATAAAAGCATACAGTATGTGAACGTAAGTGTTTTTTGAAGAGGTTTTTGTTTGTTTTCCCCTTCTCCATCAGAGGTCGTCAGCTCAGCAGAGGGTGGTTCACTGGTGACACCTGACAGCACGGCTGAGTGCGCGAAGCAGCGACGGTCACATCATCCGAGTGCCTTCAGGCAGAGCGTCTCATGAGGAAAACACACAAAAGCAGAGGGAAAACCCTCACACAGGTGGGTTACTGTTGACACACAGCGAGCAGCAGACGGCAGGAAAACAGTGGGAAAGAAATCCAGTGCTGAAGATAATCCTCTGTCACATCAGATCAACCAGCACTCACACTTGAGGCCATAACACGTGCACCAGGCTTTTTTTGGAGTGACATGGCTTTACTCCCCCTTGACTGTCACAATCAAGCAAGAGAGAAAAGTGCAGATATTTTGTGTGGAGCTGCATCTCCCCACCCCCCCAAACCCCCCCCCACCCCCCCACCACCACCTCGCTCTCATTAGCCAGAGTCCTGCTGCCACATCTTCTTCCTCTCTCATCCTCTCATTTCTGCCCACTGACTCTTTGTGTCTCCCATTCTCTAAACACAAACAGAGCGAGAGACTGAGCGGGGGAGAGGAGTGAGAGTGGAACTTCTGAAGCAAAACAAAACAGCACTTGAAAATAAAGATAGAAAATAAAAAGCGAGAGTGGGTCTCATTATGAAACCGTCTCTGAGAGACTGAGACACTCATGGTGTTGAAATGGATACACACTGTTGTGAGGCACTTTGAAATCATTTCCACAGACTCCGAGAATGAGCTCATCTGTAGAACGCGGACAACACAGACTTTGAAATGTGACGGGATGTTTTTATGTGACGCAGCTGAATAACGTCACTGTCAGAGCCCGTACACAACACAATGCTCTTAAGAAAATCAGCAAAGGTTTTGTATTGTGTCGGCTTTTTATCCATATGGAACTAGCATTTTGGAAACACTATTTATTTACAACTAATATGCAACTTTAGGAAAATGAATATGTCATAGCCCCACCTCTCTAACCTAACCTTTAATCCCACTAGCTTTATTCTCTCTATTTTGCTCTAAAATGCAGCAGTACAGCATCGTTTTGGGAGGATTTTGTTCGTATGAAGACATTTCTTTAAATGATGTTGTGAAAAAGATCGTATTTCTGTGTAATTCTGAGTAATCCCTCAATTGTCTCAGCCTATAACCAATACTCTAACTGCAGCTCACTTCAACAGAGACTCTAACCTTAACCCTGCTTTATATCACATTACTCCATACTTTTGACAATTAGTGCTTGGAAAAACTTAACAAGTCACACGGCATTTTGAATTTATGCTCCACAGAAAGGTTTTAGTCATCTCCCTGTTATCAGCAACCTCTAAAATTAGCAGCTGACATTTATGAGACTGACAACAACTCAATGAAACTCATTCACTGCTTATATTCAAGTTACACCGAATCACAAAGTAACATCATTTCCACGGATCTCATTTTCTGCCCAGCCAGACTAAAACCCTGCCCAAAGCTTTTCAAAATAAAATGAGGCCTGTGGTGTTTACAGACTCCTCCATAGGGGCCCTCAGTAACCAGTGTAGCTGTAAAATGTTTAAGTCAGTTTATATGGGACTTAAACTGTAATGTTTTCCATACAGTCTAATAGTCTGAATCTTCACATTGTAGTGCAGAGACTAGATTTCCTGCAGAATGTATTGACCAATGGATCAATCTGTTTATCTCAAACCCACACTCTTCTGACATGAAGATAACAAATAAGTGCGCATTACAACAAACCTGCACACATTCAACCCTAATAATCCCTACACATGAAAATGTATATTTATTCTAACGTATTTGGGAACAGCCCCCAGATTATGTGTTATTGGAAGAAAGTGTTGGATGTGACTAATCAGACAAATGTAGTGAGAATGTTTTGGTAGATATTTGGGTTGATGCCAAAATAAAAAGGGCTGATCCTTTGAGGGCATTAATAAAATGGGAAAACAACAATCTACTTTTTAGATTATAACTGTGTCTTTTTGGTCAAAAGGAACATTTGTAGAATCCTAATGGGTCTTGGGATTTTACAGCAGGCTGTACATTAGGGGATGTCTCCAAAAGTTCACTTTTCATTCTCATTCAGTGACTGCAAATGTCATGGAAACGTTCAAATTTTAATACACCAAAAGTCAGTCGGCACAGGAGACGACTTTGTCTGCATTGTCAGAGTTGCTCCTCGCTCTCTGACTGCTTTCCAGAATAAAATAAAAGAGCAGTTCTGTCAAAGTATGTCTCACCTGAAAAGCTTTTCTCACAAATGACGTGCATTAGTGTCAAATCGAGACGCTGTCAGTCCATGCAGACCAGTGCAGAGCGCTGTGAAAGTCTGCCTAGCCGGCCTTAATCAACCGCACTGCATTGTTCTTCTGTGAAAAGCTTCATTGTTTATGTAACTGTGACAGACATAAGGACACAGCTGAAATGTAAAAGGTCAAAGGTCAAAGGTTGGGGATCAACCTTGAGCCCTAACACTTCTCTCACAAGTAAACCTTTGGCGTTTTATCGCCGCACCATGGAAGGTGAGCTGAGTGACTGCATCTTAAAAGTAATTTGCCTGCTGCACACAAGAATGAACTCCACAAAACATCAGCTGCTTCTGCGCCTTTCTCCTCCAGAGAGGACATTTACCCATCACTCTGCCTCAGGAGAGCACAGAATATACTTAAAGACTTTAAATGGACATCACCTTTCTCAACTCTTGCCCTCAGGGAGGCATTTCAGAAGCATTAAAGCACAGACTAACTGGCAAAAGAACAGCTTTTATCCCAGAGCCATATGTTCACTCAACAAGAACACTTGAATACAGTGAACTATTAATGCGAGTGGGAAATAAATAACTTTACTTGTGCTGTTTAATCTGCTGAATTACATATCTATCCATTTATCCATCTGTCTAAATGTCACTCTTAATTTCATTTTATGAAGAACATATTTTAGGGATCAAAATCAAGTTACTTATTTACAAGTCTACAGACCTGCATCTGCATCATCATCATCATCATCATCATAATCACTGTGTCTTAACTGCGTTTGGCAAAAATGAGGAAATGAGAGTGGTGATCACCACCTCCTGGTTATGAATGTGGTCCGGGTTAAGCACATAAAAGCACCTGGTAAGACAATCATGGGTTTTCCTAATGGTGTCAACATCCTCTCCATAGAAATCACACTGGAATGTCCTTAAAACACTGTAAGAAATATATATATATATCTTTTTAGTTTCTTTTAAGACATAATTGAGAGAACGAATGAGTTGTGTGGGATAGTATAGTATTTTTTGGGGAGAGAGAGTCTGTTTCATCCAAATCTGCATCTCAACATCATTTGACATATGCACATGAGCATCAGTGTATTTTACAGCCTGACCCATTAAATATCCAACTGTTATCAGCGATCATTAGTCCCAGCCATCACTGTCTTTTAACAAGATCCTGAGCGATTTGGAGGGAAAAGAGTGTTTGTTTGATGCTGAAGGCTCCTCAGCCTCAGGCTGTGTTTACGGTTGCCAATATCTACATGGCAAAAGAAGTATAATAGGTTCCTGAGTGACTTGGAGAAGGCTGCCAGAGAGAAAGGCTTATTTTGGTCTGTAGCTGTTTGTCTATCAATTAGAGCGTCGATTAAATAAATGTGTTTGGTCTCCGTCTCACTGCTGGCAAAGCACAGCGCTGTCTGGAGACACACCTACAGGAGGCTCGCAGCCAAAATCACTTTCAACACATTCCTGCGAAATAAAAACACGCAATCAAACAGAGTTACTGGGCTCAGGCATCCGGCAGCCAGACTATATACTGACATTAGTTTTCGCTGAAAAAAGAAAAAGAAAAGCTCAGCTGAAAGCTGCTGCAGTGTGGCCACTGCGGAAAAATGACCTCCTTTAAATAAACTCATCACAGAGAATCAATCATATGACAAACTGTACGTCTGATGCTCTTTTGAAATTTTCAAAAAATTGGCATTCATGAGGAAAAAAATGGAAATTTTCCAAATTGAAGGAGGGGAAGTTAAATGTTGTTGGTAAATAAGAGTAGCATCATCTTGGCTAAAGCAATCGTATTTGATGCAAATGCAGTTCGTCCGTCACATGACATCACAGATGAGCTCTACAAACCTGAACTATTGAAGCCACACATTTGAGCCCAAGGACTAAATAAAAGTCAACCAGTTTAACTGGTAAATCAAAATATATTATCGTAGCCAGCTAGCTGGTAAACCAGTTATGCTACCTGGAAGCTAGCTAGTACCATTTCATTTAAGAGGCTAGCTTATCATGGTGCTAGCTACCTGGAATATGGTGCTGTTTATTTTGCCCCCTGCTGGACAGTTTTCTGTAACCGTGAATGTAAAGTTAATCTGCGTCGTGTTTTTCTTTAAATTATCCAACCTTTCCAGTTAATTCTCATGAATTCCCATGGGAAGCTTCCCATTTGGAATATTTCCAAAATTCCCAAACCTAAGTTCCCATGGAAAGTTTCCGGAAATTCCCCAGTAACCCTAGCCCAGAGACAGTTAGTGGAATCACTCTGGACTGGATTAGGATTCTGTAACATCAAGAATCAAGCAAACAGTCCTTAAAAAACATTGAATCAGTAGCAACTGGACTTGTAATTTGACTAACTACAAGTCCAGATGCGATAACCGATTCTATGTCTTTGGGATAAGTATGACCTGGATGAACGGAAGTCTACCAAGACACTGAGGCAAACAACTACGACCAAGCTTCCCAGAGCTCCCTCTGTCTACTGCTTCATCCCTGGGTTCAAACTCCAGCAGCCATCTTCATCCACGTGCTTTCATAACACTGGAACCACACTACTCCCTCTGGTTGTCAGAACCCACCGAACCAAAGCCAAGTCATGACCAAGACCAGAGTGTAGTAAGACCAAGACTATTAAGGCAAAGATGAAGTCAGGACCAGTGCCCTAAAACCTACTGCCTATTTAATATTACACTGAAAAAAGAAAAATGGTTGACAAACACTTGGTAACACCTAAATGAATAATTCTTCTTCTAATAATTTCCAGCAGGCTGTGCACAAATAGGTGCTATGAATGGTGAAAATTGATTTTAAGAGAAAACATGAAAGCTCCAGGTCAGACAGTTCCGTTCTCTTTTGAATTGACCACATGAAACAAGTGTTTCCTTGTCTCTGTATGTCCGCACTGATGTCCGCAAACCATGTGGGTGTTTTCCCATAATTTCCCAGATAGAAGGCTAATCTGCAAATTCCCAGTCTCAGTCTAGTTCACCCCCCCTTAATTTACTGCCACTTGTCCTGCCACTCTCTCACCACATTTTCCTTATAAGTTCATTCAAACTAAAGTCAGTTGTCTTCATATAACTTAGTAAATTTAGTTTTTAGCTGTTGGGAGACTGTAGGTTGTCAGTGTGGTCGTTCTCCATCTTACAGATCAGAACAGAAAGTTTTACTGACTAAAAATAATAAAAGTGCACTGAAATAGCAAACCTCACTTGAATTTGTAAATTATAAAACACCACTCGCATATCTTTTTTTTGCGCTGTGTTATGTAAAAACTAAAAGGTTTCCCGTCAGACGATATCAGACAACGTCAACATCAGTCAACTGCATCCAACAGCAAAATCACTCAGTCATATTCCATCGCTGGTATAAAAGCTCACAGTGTCAGCATAGAGGCTTGAAAAAAATGTCAGTAATGTGTGTATAACTCACACAAAGAAAGGACTCTGGCAAAGGCCTTGAGGAAATGGCTACACATGTGAGAGATGCAGTGTTATGTGAAAAAACTCACATTTGGGTCCAAACAAAAACTCGGAGACGAGACTTGAGAACTGAAACAAATATCCTGTTTCAGTTGAATCTCTTAGAACGACCCGAAAGGATAAGACAAATTAGACCAAGAATCTCTTTCCAGATACAAGAAACAAGACAAAATCATGTTATTATTATTATTATTATTATTATTATTATTATTATTATTATCTACAGGACCCTTCTCCCTGAGATGGATCTTTTTCAGATTGTGACAGCTATGGCTAAATGCTAGATCAAAGAATTCCTGACCTCTGGAAATGTTCTTTGGTCAGACACAACAGCAGCCAAAACTATCAGCCTCGCCCTTCAAACAAAGTATCCTCTAAGTACCATGACAACAAATGAAGTGTGCCTGTGCAGCAGAGGAAACGTGGGGATAATGAGCGAGACGAGGTGACAGAAAAGTCAGGTTGTACCTTCTAAGACAGTGAGTTTGGCACTGGTGTTGATCTCTCCCACGCTGTTGGTGGCTGTGCATTCGTAGATGGCTTCGTCACGGTGGGTCCTCAGAGGCTGGATCCGCAGCACCGAGCCAGAGCCGTCGTCAAACTCGATCACCTGCCGAGACGAAAGCAGAGCACCGTTAAAGAGCCATTTAAACTCGCGTCTCCTTCTCTGTCTGCAGAGCCACATGACACACAGGGACGGATACTTCAGGGTTTGTTTTTTTTTTTGAAGTGTTGTTACACTGCCATTTTCTGTAGACCAACCTGAGAATCACTGATAACATGGCCGCCAAAGAAAGACAGACTGTAGCCACGAACCAAAAGGTTAACCTTATTACATATATCCCTGTTTAACTTAATGAAGAATATTTTGTATCTCCTGCACCAAAGGCCACTTTAAAAATCATTATTTTTAGCTCACAGGGACACAAAATCTGGTGTCTACTGCTGCCTCTTTTGCTAAGTTTGTCTTGATTAAATACATTTGAACAAAGGGTTTCAAATGCAGAAGTCACAACAAAACACATTTAACCTTACTGATGGAGGCAACAGTAGATTACCAACCCCTGTGTGCTGTGATGTAAATACACATACTTTCTGTATGGACATTCTGTATGGACCTTCAGTCGCCAGAAAAAAGTGACATAAATATTAAGATAACCTACACTTAATTTGGCAGAGATTTGATTTTGTAAACCTTTAGTCGGTTAAAAATCTATTTTCCCTTGTGTCCCTGCCACCACACTTAAACAATAAAATAAATAATAATAACCTGTAATCAAAAGGTTTTCCCTTACAGTTTTCAAACTATTCCATAAGAAACATTAAAACAATTGCTGTTTAACCCTTTAATATCCAGTGGTAGATTTTTGAACATTTGTTTCAGGTTTAATCCTTTCATGCATATTTGTCAGCGACGAGGTCACACACTACCATGATTTTATTCACCAAGAGGAGAGGCTGCCTGATTTGTCTCATCATGAAAAGAAAAGACACCTTTATTTTGTTAATTTAGCGTAATTAAAACAGATTTTTGCTACTGAGATTTTTGTCAAGAGTGACCAGGAAGTACCGGGATGAGAAATGAGCGTCTTGGAGGGACAGCTCAGTTTAGAAATAAAGCAAGAGAGTCAATGTCGAGATGGTTTGGTCATGTGCAGAGGAGGGATAGTGAGTAAACTGGACAGAGGATGTTGAAGATGGAGCTGCCGGGCAGCAGGAAAACAGGAAGACCATAGAGAAGGTTCATAGATGTTGTGAAGAGGACATGAAAACAGATGAAGAAGAGGAAAGAAAGAAGCTGAGAGAAGAAGAATTCGGCTGCTGATCTTTTAGCTGTGCTGTCTACTCTATTTCCTTCTCCCTCCTCTTCTCTCTGATGAAAGATTGTTGTCTTTTTGAACGGGTTGCATCCGCCGTCACCGCGTCCTGCTCTCTGATTGGCTGTGGCGGATGGAGTCATGGCAGGCATGGGTTCAATTTCCAACAAGCAGGAAATGTGATCGAGGTCTGCAGCACACCAGGGAGGCATGAGCAGGTCTCCCAAGGCTGTGTCACTTAATATTTGACTCTGAGCATCTGCCAAGCTGCAGATCACATGCTGATCGGGGGCGGAGAGCTGCAACTTGCAAAGCCAACCAAATTATCGAGCTGAAATTTGTAAAAAACTAGACTTAAGATGTCAAAATGTCTCTGTTAAGTACTGTGGAAGTCAAGTTAGACATTAAAAGACCAAAGGTCAGTGAAGAAAACAAGAAGCTGAAGGGAAACATTTTCTAAAAGTTAGATCACGTCATTGCCTAGTTATTTAGGAGAGATTACTTCTCAGAAGCTTTTGGATGAGTCAATGTTTTGGGTAGAAAACATACGTCCAAAGAACACGATGACCCGTTGATACAGTGGTTTCAGCTGTTTTAATCAAAATAACAGGAAAACAGAGGGAAAGATTTCCTTATAAAACACCCCCCCCCCCTCACAAACACATGCACACACATTAAGCAACGTAATCGACTCACAACGCGTGCACGTTCTGAGAGATCTGAGCTCAGAAGAGGCTGTCGGACTGTTGCTCCACTGCTGTGTAACACGTACGTCGTAAAATAAAGCGTTGCCTCGCCGAGGCTGTCAATACTTTGCATCTGTCTGCTTTTGTCAGTTATTCTCTCCACAACAGTGCGGAGCTCACTTTGGCAATAAAAATGGAAATGGTGAAACGTGACAGTTGGAAAGTTGGACAGTCTTAACGAGTATGGAACACTGCTTTTCACTAACGCATAGTGATAAACATTTTGAATCCTATCTCGAGCAGAAAGATTAACTTGTGGTTGTTCAGGGATTATGGTAGTATGGGAAATGTTTCTTTGTTTTGTTTTTAATTATTCTTTTCAAATGTGCGATTCTCACCTGCCCATATTCTGAAGATTAAACCAAGAGTTTTGTTTTCTTTTTCATAAAACAACCAAAACACATTAAATGTCAAATCTCAATCAGTGAACTTTAAAAGGTGAAAGGTGACTGCTGCTATCAGAGCCAGAGCAACTGTTTTGAATGCTAACAACAAAGCTTAAGCAAAATTAAAAAAAAATAAATAAAAATTACAGTGGAAAAACAAAAGCCTTTCCTACATAAAGACTGTCTCTGTGTACTAGTATTGATTGATTGATTGATACTTTATTAATCCCAAGCTGGGAAATTGAAATATCACATCCATATACCACATAAGATAACATCAATTAGTCCACAGTATAAACTTTGCACAGGTTCCAGGGAAAGCAGAGGACAAATTATAACTCTGTTATGACAATATTATATCATAAAAGACTTACCACACGATCAGCAAAAACATACATGGATGCAATGATATTTTCTCACATAAGTTACTGTTACACAACCTGGTCACATACAAGTGCAATTACTTTAAAGTTCATTATACACATTTTCATATATACTGTAACATTGCCATGTATTAGATTTTTTTTTTTTTTTAGATGTTTGTTTGGTTTTAAGGTTTCAAATGGGTTTCCCCGCCACCATTAAATGACTTCATACAGAAAAAAGAAAAATACTAGTGTACTCCTGCCATGTGCGATCGAGTAAGATGTACCCAAAGCTGATCATCATAATCGATCTGGATTTTATCTTAATCAATGATGTCCTCTTCCATGGTCTATTGGCTTATTATAGTGTTCATTTGGAGTGTGATGTGAATGTATCTGCTTTGATTATTCTTTTTTTTTCCTTTCACTTACTCCTTGAGCAAACTTTCGAGGGACATGCGATGGACAAAAACTCACCTCACGTGTTGTATGTACAGTATAAACTTAAATGTACACTTGACTATATTTATGTAACACTGAAAAATGGTGGACGCTGTTGGAAAAGGGTGTGAGCGTGTTGAAGCATCCTTTTATTTTCCGGCTATGTTCACAATAACTGTCATACTACTGTTTAAAATTTCGACAATGTTACCATTGTTACCACCTCAGTGGTGTAACTTAAAATAACAGCAAAACACCGAACCCCTCGTTTCACATCAGGGTTTTATTGGTCACACTTCGCTGCGTCAAGACAGCAAGGTGCCGAGTTTGTGCATGGCTACACCTCATTTAAAAACCAGCACGCTCACGGGTGCTCAGACGGAGGCATCTGCAATTAGTTTGCTTTTTATAATCATTGATGCTCATGGTTGGGAGTAAGATATTATGCAAATGAAATTGAAAAAAAAAAATGGAAATAAATAAAATGAAAATAATTTGAATTACCATCCAGTGGTTATATGTCTCCACTGACCAACAGTTTCAGTATAAATATGTTTGTTATTTACAGACTGCTGCCTCTGCCAGAAAACTCACCGTTCCTCACACAGATCTAAAAAACAAAGACACTTTAGCAGTTTGTGCTTCATGACAGTGGAACTATGCCAAGTACCTTCTTTACTAACCATTTTTCAGCTTATTCTAGACTTTTTTTACTGTGACCTCGGTAAAGATTTGTATTTTATCATTTGCTGACTTTAATGTAGTGTGTAGCACACAGTAACTGTGTTTTACAAAGTGATGTACTGCCCGTCTTACTTGCTTTTTGACTTAAATGGCAATGTTCAAGTGGCCACTGTGACCTTGATTTCGTCCACAAATTAATGTTTTTGCCGAAGATTATGTTACAATGAAAAACTTGCTTTTTGAGTTCAAGATGATTTCTGACCGTCATAGTTTAATATTTGTCCGGGTGTATGAGGATTCTCTCATGGTGCTTCACGTTCACCGAACACCAAACTGGATTTTGAAGTAAGAGTGAGCTTGACCTTTAAGGCCACATGAAGATTTTTGCCAAATTTTACAGGATATTGAGACACCGCATTCATGAGAACAGGACGGGGAACAGACCGGTGGATAAATCAGGCCTCATCATGCCTCTGGCCACAGCTGTCATTTTATGCATGAATACATTAAAATTTAATTGAATTTCCAGTTCAGAACATTTTGAAACAAAAAAAGAAAGGTCTTGTATTTGTCACAGTCAGCACTGAGTCAAATTCACGTTTCCCACACTGTAAAGACAGAAGATTTTAATTTTACGGTAAATAACTCCAGATTTTTACAGGAGTTTTCTGTTTCTTTGTTTGCTTTTTTAATGGTGTAGAAAGCATTTAAATTGCAGACATTTATTAACCCTTAACCTGCCAGTTAGATGACAAACTAAGTTGCTGCCAAATTAAATTGTCAGTAATTGTCATTTACTACATGGCACATCTTTTTTTCAAGTCCCACAACAAGAAAAACATACATTTTATGGAGTGGATCATCTTGCTTTCTACCCATCTCTGCTCAGACGTTTGCGTGTAATGTCGCCGCCAACTCTGCAGCTAAGCTAACAGCTAACAGTCTGCAGATTTTTTTTTTTTTTGCCATCTATGGGGTCGAAGCAGAAATACTTGGACGTGCCACTTTTCAAATCCGTTGACGTAATGATTGTCTGCTCAGGAGGACAGTTTAAGGTTGTTTGTGCAACACAACATCATTGTTGTGAAGGGTATGGATTCAGGCTAAGAGGCACTCACAACGCCAACGCCTTTTTTTTAGCAGTTATCCAGTAGGTCCATCAGTTGTTTCAATAAGTGAAGACTAGTCGACTATCAACGTGGTCTTTATTTCCAGGCCTAACATTAACTGCACTGGCAGCAGAATCAATGGTTTTACAAATCTGTGTGGTAAAACCAAATCAAGAGCCCGACGGCCCGACTTTAGCCCGGAATTAAAGCCTGTCTGTTGTAAATGTTTACAACAGACAGTTTACGAGCTCTGTGATCATCCGTTCCCGCCTCTTCCCTTGATTTCACAGTGTTTCCCGGATCTCGGCACACAATCGCCAAGATTAGTCATGCTGAAATTTGAAAGATGTGACATGGTGTGAGTTGAAAGTTGGGAGGTTCCTGCTGCGTATTCACATGACGCTCGGAGGGACCGGACCGTCGGAGCAGTGAGGCAACAGCTAAACCGAGACAAGCTCCAGTGGGTAACAGGTATGTGATGCTGGGGCGTGTTCGGACTCAGAGGTCAGGGCACTGGGCCTTCTACTTAAGATGCAGTGGAGTGTGTGAGAGAATGTTTTTAAAGAGAGAGAGACCCAACAAGCTGACTGGCGAGCATCACGTTCTTTGCTCTAATGATGAAGAACTGAGCTGGAGTATCACCTCGGTAGGAGGTCCATCCAACACACACTTGTTATATCTTAGTGAGGACCCACATACTGCATCCTCTAGCCCCTAACACCAGGTCTTAACCCTCAAAAAGCCCTTTAAATTTGTCCCACAAGGTCAAAATGTCCTCACAAAGATAGGTTTGTCCACTATTTGGACTCGTAAAGATATAAATACAAGTAAACACACACACACACAGGGAAGCAAACCACCCTTGGTAACACTTACCCCAGAGGAGAAACATTCCTGTCTCACACAATGACATGAGCAGATTATACAGCAACTGTAGAGAGCAGAGAAAGGTATTTCCTTTAAATCTGACACTTCTGAACACAAGTTGTCATGTGAAGGACTGTGGGAAAAAACAACCCGGGTTGAGTCTCTACAAGTTCATCCAGGCAGAGAGGCCACAGACAAGTTTAGGAAAAGTCAAATTATCCTCAGACTGAAGATTAAGGGCTCACTGGATCTGACAGAACAATTTTAAAATAGCATTTTAGTAAAATTAATAATATAATATAATATTGCGATAAAAGTAAAAACAAAATGGCATTTGAAAATGCATCTCTTTCCTCCTGATAAGGAAACTCATTATTCGGTGTGTTTTTGTGACAAACGGATCATTTTTCACATCCACAGACTTGGTATTGACATCGGTCCTCACTGACCTGATGGTATGTGGACAGCTTTAATTACTGTCCTTCCACACCTCACATTAAAATGTGTCGTGGATGTGTCTCCTGTGACCACAGGTGATTGGATCTGGCTTCCCTCACCCTTTATTCCAACACACACTGATGCCGGGACTGTGTCTGCTGTTGGTGCGTTTGTCTGTGTTCATCTTTCCTTCAGTGTCGAGGCCAACACATTTTCCTCACCCGTCCCTGTTGTCCAAGCACCAAAGGCTCTTTATAGACTTTCAAACAAATGGTTCTGTCCAATCAGCACATTATTTTGTTCAATCTGTAATAAATTCATTTTCATTCACTGACTGAAATAAGTGTAAAAGGGTAAGTGCGTCCCATGAGAGCCAGCCGTCTTTTGATTTCCTGAGTTGGTTTAGACTTTTCCCATCTTCTTAGACTTCTTTAATGCTTCTCTCTTTAGGATCTGCTACAGCTGATCATCTGCCTCCATCTTGTCCTCTCCCTTGTGTCCCATTCTATTACACCTACTGTCTTCATGTCCTTGACAACATCCATGAACCTTCTCTGTGGTTTTCCTCTTTTCCTCTCGCCCAGCAGCTCCATCTTTGTCCAATATAATCAATCTCCCTCTTCTGCACGTCACTCAAACTTAACTTACTTTATTTCCAAACCGTTGTCCACAATCAACTATTGCTTTGCCCATAGTTTTAGTGAAGGGAATTAGATGCTAATGCTAGAAGTTTTAACCAAATTTGCTTCAAAAAAAGCTTTTTTTTCCCCCATTTATTTTCATTTTTTCATGGAAAGCTCTTGTAAAGGTTGCCACGCTCATCACAGCAAACCTGTGACTCGTACACTTCCCATTTTTCCATTTGATGCTCTGATCTGCTTCAAATTTGACAGCCTCAAAATCAGCCACCATCACAGACTTCTCCCTTTCTCTCTCGGAATAACAACAGCTACATCTGCAAACTTGAATCTCGAGGAAAAAACTGCCCACATGCAGCTCTATGTTCAGAACTAATGGTCAGATGTCTCCGGATTGTTTTCTCTGAGAGAATGCACCATGCAGCTCTGAATTGTTTTCTCTGAGTCATCCCTGTTCGTGACCACCAGCTGAACCTGTTTAAAGATTCCCTTTAACATAGTAGCTCCTTTAGCTTAAGGCGAGTTAAATTCTAGACTTTTTAGGCGCCTCTTGGAATGAAATTTAAGATGAATTTCACACACACACGCACACATACACACACCCTGCACCGCACCCCCTTATGGCTGCATCTGCATCGAGCTGATCTGAGATAATGTACGGGACTAATCCAAACTTGCTAAAAGTAGGCCATCTTTTCCATTTTGCATGACAGTGAGTGGGGTACTATAAGACGCAGGAAACATCGTCTGGCAACATGAAATCAACAGTTTTGTTGGATCCAATCTTAAAAATCCTACTTAAAAACATATTTCCTATGTTTTCAGATTCTTTAAGAGCTTTGAACGACTGATTTAAGATGTTTTAATACAAATTAAGGCCACGTTTTTAGATTAATAAATCCAATGTAAGGCAGACTCTGGATAAAAGTGAATGAATCTGGACAGTCGAAGTGCAGTGGGAGACCGTAAAGCCCCCTCGTCCCTCCCGCCCAGTGCACTCACAGTGTATCCATCGTTTGAGTAATGCGGAGCAGACAGGTGGAAGATAATTCCTATTACTCACATTGACAGGAACCAAGTGTCTCAGTCTATACAGGACTCATGTCGAGTCACTCCACTTGAAGTCATTTGGGTTGGCTGGCAGCTAATGAGCCTTCCTGCTGCTCCGCAGTCCTCCAGGAAGGCTCTCACCAAATATAGTTAGTTAGCAGGCACTATGTGTGCATTCATGCACCTGAATGCTAAAAATGTCTGGGCCCTGCTGAGCACAAGACATGTATGGGACTCTGACAGGGTCTGGATATAGAAACGGCAGCATGAAGTCCAACAGTCTCCATATAATGTTCATTTTAGTCAACATAAAGTGATACATACAGTTGAGGACGAAATTATTAGCGCCCCCATGACAATTTCATTGTTTTTTAAGTACCTTCCATGTGCTGTTAACCAGAGCAAACAATTTTTAACACAGATTTTTAAAACATACTAGATTTATTAAGAAAAATGTAATTTCTGTGTGCAAAGTCAAATAATGGAAGCATCCAAAATAAAACTCGGATGTTTGTATATATATAAAAATGTTTTATGTTAGGACAGAAAAGAGATTTACAAACTTAATTTCCACTTGAGGTCTACAAACTGTGTTTATGTTTAATTTTAAGTCAGAAATACTGAACATTTGATCTAAAAAGCCTGGGTACCAATCTCAAAAATGTCTGCACAACAACAGGAGAGAGGAAGCTAAAAAAAGGTCATTACAGACAGACTCCAAGACAGGGACACACGGAACTTCAGCCACATAAACCTTGTCAAAGGATATCTAACATATATAACATTGTTATAATCCATTATTGTTGCATTTGTCATTTCCTCTGATTGTGTCAACATTCTGCTGCTCTAAAGCAGACACACTCTCACTGTCAGTGTCCTGAAATAATGGAGGTTCAGAGCTTATTTCACTGTAAACAAAGACCAGTTTGACCCAAGTATGTAATGATGCGCTGAAAGCACTCACTGCATTCCAACAACTCATGCTTGACATGCTTCTCTGATTGAAATAATACAAAATATGTTGTAGGTGAGCACAGGTCTTCTCTCTAACCTTTATTAAACCTGCAGACATAGTCAGTCAGTCAGGCTACATCCATGCTACTGTGTTTTCATCTAGGGTTTTAGGACAAAAACAATCAGCATCTGGACAAGCATTTTAGCTCAGTGTCAGAAGTCATCTTTGGCAACACTCATATGACCGTTCATGTTTGTGCACATGCCAATATAAACTGGATAATGATTGTTTAGTTTCAGAGAGTTTTAATAAACAGCTATTGTGAAAAGTAGAAGGGAAAAAAGAAAAGTGAAAGTAAATGTTTTATTTTCAGCTTTTCATTCACAGCTGATAATCGATCAGGATAATCATCAGGAAGCAAATGTAGACAAGTGCATCATCATCATCTCCAAAGGTCTCCATTTTTGCCCGTCAGGACTAAAGCAAAACCCAAGAAATTTCAAATGAAACTGAGCTGGCAGCGTTTTCTGAACTTTCTGTCAGTTCATTTCTGGAGCAGAATTTATATGTTTCCAAATGAAAATGGATTAGTATAGATGTGGTGTCAGTGTGTGCATGCTGCGATGCTGAGCCTCAGCTATTCTGCAACTGCCTTGATTAGCATCAGGTGATCTTAAGCAGGCACTTAATGGAGGAACACACATCAGCCTGAGCAGGTAAGACGATTCAGGTGATTTCCATGTGTGAAATGACAGCAAACGAACGCGCGGTGAAGGTGTGAGACAACGACAGTGCACAGTCTATCAGGTCAGACAGGAAGCTCTGAGCACAGCTCATACCTCAAAGCGCTGAGAGCTCACTTTCTTCCCCTTCTTCATCCAGGTGATGCGAGGTTTGGGCTCACCCACCGCCTGGCATACGAACGACGCCACGCCGCCCGATATCCCCGTCTGATCGTCGGGGGACTTGATGAAGCTGGGCATGCCTAAGAAGGAAGAGGCAGCGAGACAAAGGTGAGAGAGGCAAGAGAGGATAATCCGTATCAGATACAGAGAAACAGCTGCAGGCGAGTTGCAGGGATATTACATCTCTGCATCTACTGTAAGACTTGCAATAACAATATGCTCTTTCAAAAACTCTCTCATGCCTGTAGCAACACAAATGCTAAACCAGTAAAAACAGCCTAGAACCAGCCGCCTGACTTAATAAGCAGCACTTGACAGTCTTATTAATAGTGGCAGGCAGGCAGGTCTGAATGGACAAATAGAAACCTTGCAGATCTGATTTGAATGCATGAGTAAACATTCATGTATTATTATTATTATCCAACGCTGAGATCCCACTTTCCCTGAGGCTTTCCACAGTAACTCCACTGTGACGACTGTGTAACAGCCCAAAGCCAAACCACAGGATGTCACAGTCCAAATTTAATTCTGAAAATCTTCTGCAGCCCCTCAAATCTTTATAATCACACAACATCAACACATAAGACTATAGGATTACATTTCTCAATATGTCTATTCAATATCTATTTCATAAACTCTCTGCATATCTAGGGTAAAATTAACCAGCTCTATAAATTAAATTAAATAATCCAACCACATCAACACTGTTAATTGAAAAGCATTTTTCTACTTGTGTTTTGTCTTATTGTGTTTTTTTTTTTTTTGGGGGGGGGGGGGGGGGGGTATTTTCCATGATTGTGCTTCTTGTGTCTTAATTTGAAAGTTGATTTCAAAACTAAACATTAGAAACTGTTGGGGGGTTTTGTATTTACATTCTATTTAAAACACAGTGTATGCAAAAAAAGACCTAAATAACAAAATACATTCTCCTTTACATAATTATATAAAACTCAAATGTGGTTGCATCTAAATGAAACTATGTGCAGATATGGAGGCAGGCAAATCGTGCAAAAATGTCGGTATATACAGTCAAGAAAAAAAAAAAGTTATGTCACAGCAAATTATCATTTTACGTTATGACCTCTTGTGGCTCACGTGCAGTACCGGCATGGCCCACCAGGACGTCGCGGCCCACACTTTGAGAATCACTTTGTTGTACACACTTTATTCTGCAAACATTTGTTTATGAAACTAACACAATGCTCCTTAAAAATAACTTATAATTAATAATAATTTCTGTTAATATTGACTTAATGTAGGTGTTTAAGTTGCTGTGTGTCAGTATGGCCACTAGAGGCACTGTGGAGCAACAGCTTTATCAGGAAGTGTGAGCAGACATGGTAAAGGAAGAAAGATTCCTGTTGATCAAAGATTCATTGATCAGAAGCTGGTGATGTGGGTAAGGTTAGGGTAGGGGGGAGGGGGGGGGGGGGGGGGGGGGGGGGGGGGGGGAGTATATCAACAGAAACTAAATGATATACCTGAAAATAAAATTATTCTTATTAAAATGTATTTGGTTGGTTGCAATTCTTCACCCTTAGAGGTCACTAAATCCTACTCACTAGTCATTTAATAAACTCAATAACTCAGAGTAGGTGTATATCCATTGAACTTTGAAGAACTCGGGCTCCTACATTTCCCACAATGCACCATAACATGTCTTGAAAATCAGGTAAATAAATGCCCATGGTTATTTTTTATCTATTCTCAAATTTCAGAGCCACGCAAAACAACACAATTTAAACAATTACTTTTCTAAAATTCAATTATAAGTGATGTGTTTAAGTGAGTGTAAAAATCAATGTTGATTCCTGCTTATCACAATTTGGCTTTCTTTAACTTTATCATAATTCCTTGTACATTTGAGAGTGTGATGCTGTAGGTTCAGAAACACAGTGACATAACTGCAGCAGTCACATAAACAGACAAAGAACATCACTGTAAATGTTTCTAACAACTGTGTTAAAGATCAAAAGTAATTCCTGGACCTGCCTCGTACGCAGAAGACTGGGACCTTCTATTTTTGTGTGACGTGAATGTCAACAGTGATGCAGTAAAAATAAATTATCACCAGAAGTTCTTCCTCACCTTTGAGCAGATTGTGTAAACTGTGAGCAACAAGCAGCATCTCACACACCTACACCTGAGCCGTTTTCAGACATTCTAGGGTTCGAGGTTCACATACGATAAACGCAGTGGGACTGTGTCCCGGAGTGATGCCTTCACAACAGCAGAAGGATCGGCAGGGGATCCAGATGAGGGGGAGGAGCCTGACAGGAGCTTGCAGGAGGCAGGAGACCTGCTGTGGATAATTCTGAGTTTCTCCTGCTGAGCTCTCACATGCGCTTGCTCACACATCGTTCAGAGATTTGACGAGGCAGCTGGCAGGAGATTCTCCGGAGCGACTTCTGGGGACAGTTGCTTTCACGCATACAGTTCCTCGGGACAATCGGCCGAGAGAAACGTCGGAGTTCAGTGCATTTCTGAAAAACTGCTCAGTGTGTAACTGCTGGGATTGAAGCTCCTTTTCAAACCTCAACAGGCTTCGCGGCTCATGTTTTCTACTGAAACTTAACTTCAAAAGCACAAGTACGTGAGCTTCCCACACACACACACACACACACACACACAACACGTTTGCCCAAAATGTCAACAAAAAGTGAGCCATGATTAAGACTGTTGAGTCAAAGCACATCATTTCTTCATTTTATACAGTAGATACCAACAAATTGATCAAAGATTTTTCTATTTTTCTGCACTGAAGTGTTTTTCTTTCAGGCTGCCTGTTATACTTTATGGACTGACTCTTCCTAATGATTAAAAGGACGGTCATTACTGTGGATTTTTTTATTGACTCCTGCTCTTATCCTTAATACCTGCTTTTAACAGGGCCCACTGCTGCCTTGTCCTTAGTATTTCCTCATGCCGTTTTGTCTTGGTTCGCCAAGTTCATTGCGCAGAATGTTTTCTGTTCCTTCACAGGAAAAGCTTCCAGCACTGGATGCATCTATTGATCAGAATTAAAATATATTAACAAGCTGACTGGAGTCCATTTCATCCATTAGGCTTCATCACCTTTACCAGCCACAGTTTGCAGATGATATCATCACTTGTTCAATGGAAAATGTTTTTAAATCAATGTTGATGAGTTGCACTAATTATTGGTCCAAACCACACTTGTGCAAAATGGTGGAAGAAGCCAGTCATCTGTGGATTTATGGAACCATTGTGTTGGTCTGGTGAGTTTGTGTCTCCACTGAAGTTTTGATTCTCGTCCAGTGTTTGGAAGGTAACCCGCTTCTGTTACTGGTCCATGGCAGCACTCACTCAGCAGTAAATGTGGAGAAGTTGGAAAAAACAACTGAATATTTCACACAGGAGCTCCACAGGCAGCAAATGCTCTACCTCGGACGAAGAAGAGCAATGGTTTTTGTTCCAAGGTGAACGCGGCTTTGAGAGAACAGGTCAGTGTGAGTCAGTGCTTGTGTGAAGGCAGGCCGAGACAGGTGCATGATACTTTCAGTGTTAGTGCCTGAGGGCATCAGTGCATTGTCATCCACACACCCCAACACCTCCACCTCCAGCCAGCTGCTGCCCCCGCACTTTGTCTCACATAAGAGCTTGCTTTTTCTTTTCTTTTCTGACTTAAAGGCAGCAGAACTCAAAGATATTTGGCTTCATGGCTTTTTCCAATACAATATCCACTATTATAAACTGGTTATTGTGTGACTCGTGCATTCCTCCTTGTCACTCAGTACATTTCCTTGTACACTTACAGTAATTATTTAATTTAATTGTACAACTGTACTTGTCCCAGTTTACAAGCCCTATGGGAAAATGTATTATTGAATAAAGGGTGTCTGACTCCACTATGGCCCATATCTCAGCTTGTTATGTATGTTGTCTACTACATCACAGACAACATACAGTAGCTTTTGCGTTCCAGTTGTTCCAGTTGACTGGAACAATAACTAGGCCGGATGCATTTGCGTGCACAATTTTTTTTCCCCACCTTTCAACTGTAACATGGTCAGAGTCGAGGAGACGTCACACCCAGTTCCGACTTCAGATGTACAGTTAAGGGAACGCAGCGTTTGGCTAGCAGTTAGTTGGCCCCGTGTTAAGTACCATTTAATGTCTGTACAATATTTAAATCTTTTTGCTGACAGAGCATAAACTTTCTCCTTGTGTGTCCAAAAATGCACCAGTCTGCAGTTTGCCATGCTTGGCTCAGGGTTTTCTTCAACTGTATACTGGTTTCTTCTATTATTTCGGGGTCAAAGGCCGCATGCAGGAAGTGTGGAACATGCACAGAATGACTAGGTCAGTTTGGATCCAGCTGACTGTGTACATGCAGTCAAAATTTGACTCCTAACTGCATTATCCAGATGTTTTTGGATAATGCATAATAAGATATTTGATTCAGAACAATTTCAGTCCGACTAAAATGTTGACTTGTATTTAGAGTGTCACTACTTTCTCTGTCAGTTCATACAAAACTCAAGAGAAGCTTTAAGTCAACAGTGGGTGTATTTTCTAACAAACGCTGTAAGGTCAGTGCTTTACACTGAGATGACATGATGAAATTATCTGATTGATGATTAAAATCAAATAAATCACAGACATTGCTTAAATGAAAAGGTTATTACACACACAGGATATCTGCATAAAAACACAAAAGTCATGGAGACTGTGATCAGACGTTTCTTTCAAACATGAGTCATTAAGTTCCACATATTTACCCAACAGCAACAGCGAGAGGATCTGACGGTAAGTGTTAACTGATTCCACATTTCAGAGTCATCAGTGGAAAATGTTTGATGGCCTCTGGTCAGCAGATCTTAAGGATGTGGAGGTGGAATTGGAGATGAGGAACTCAAAGACGCGGTACAAACAAATAAAAAAGAACCCTGAAATACTGAAATGGTAATGCAGTGCAGAGTGTCAACCCTTCAGCCGAGATGAGTTTTCTCTTTTCTTTCTTTGAAACAAGTGTGGAGCCTGACTGCACACTTACGGACCAAGCTAACATTGGAGATATGATAGTGAATTCCATTCCAGGTTTCATTTTCTGCTGCAGCTGACTGTCGTCCACAAATGCCACTACATCCTCTCATCCCATGACCAAAAATGAATTCAAACAACGGAGGTAACACTCACTTTTAATAGTTGCCCAATGGACGAAAATACAAGAGTGCGGTTGGTTGTGGGTGAACAATAAAATATCTAAGTCTTACTTTAGCTAAAACTAATTTTACAGTTATTACTGCACTTGTTTTAGTATCATTTACCTATGTTCTATATAAGCTTTCATTTTTATTTAAAACTTTTATTCAACTTTTTTTGTTTTATAGTGTTTATAGTGCTTCATCCTCAGTAGTTATTATTGCAAAGTTTAGTGCAAAATATCTTCTATGTTTGCATATTATTTTTATCAGTGATTATGTATTTATTGACAGTGACATCTGTTGAAGTGGCCTGCATTTTTGATTTTGCTCTGCTATCAGGATAGCACTCGGTGCTTAAGTTCGACAACTACTAAAATACAATTCTGAGTTTTTTATTATCGACAATAATACGATAGCTAACAACGGTGGCCAAATTAGGATTGTAGAGGACGCGGGACTGAGAGAAATCATTTTAATAGCATCAGGAGACACATGTTACTCTCTAACCTCAAGAGGAGCATATCTTGTGTCATAAACACACAAATTATGTGAAGAAGATGAAAATGCTTGAGCAAGCACAAGTCACTGTTCCAACAGGAGACCACTGGACTTGTGCGAGTAACGTTAGAGCACATTTCAACTGCTAACGACTGGAAACTGCAGTCGTTTGCACTAACTGTGAGTAAAACAGGAGCGCAGCACCATAATTATTTACAAGCACACACAACAAATACTTTTAATGGCCTGTGCAGCTTTTTTAGATTGGCCAGAATTTTTCCTTTTGTTAATGTGCATGCAGTTAGTTCGTATAGTATATAAATAGTATATAAGTATATAAATATTCCATCAGTTGATCACAGGAAAGTCTCTACAGCACAGTTTAAACTTTTTTCATTATTGCATATCATTTCTATGTTTAAACATTAATTATTGAAAAACCATTGTATTAATTATGTGATTAATCACAGTAAATTATGCAATTGATTAGTTTTGGATTTGATTGTCAGCCCTAAACCACTTTTCATTACCTGAACCAAGACTAATGAGAAATTAAAGTTGTTGCTCTTTCAATGCAACCACACACTCAGCAAAAATATTATGGCAGAGCAGAAGAGAAAATGCAACTGGTTTGATGTTACGTGTATTTGCAGATGTAGAAATAACGTTAGTGTATGACTTGAAAGGGCAAATCTCCACATGGTGGTGAAATGTCACTAAATCAAAATGAATTACAGTGATGAAAGGATGAAATCTTCTTGGACTGACTACAGCTCTGCTCCTTTGGTCTAACATCAAGAATCTAAATGAGACAACCACTGGCTTGGTACAAGCTTTTCTAAAATTTAACTTAACTGAGTCCTTTATATACAAGATGTGCGTAACAGTCATGTTCTGTAATGCAAACACTGCTAAAGTAACAATGTTTGTAGGAAACACTATCATCGGTTGGGTTGTGTTTAGAGGATACATTTACTAACGTCATAAGGTATAAAATGTGATAAAATGAAAGTGATTTGAAAGTCGGCGGTTGGGAAGGATGTTGGACATAAAATTGTCTCTGGTTTGATGATGGCAGATACTGGTCCACTGCACTATGGAGTCCATAGAATCACTATGGACTTTCCTGTTTGGAAACAGGTTCTTTCCCACAGACATGGAGGTGGACTGTCAGCGTTGTCAGTAATTAGCCGTTATGTGTGCGATGTTTTGTGCTGAGAAATGCAAAAACTGTGGATGAAGTCATGGCTGAGAAGATGGAATCAACTTGGCTTGTACAAGTTACAGTTCTAAACAAAGTAAAATACACAACATCCGTTTCCCAGTCGCCTCATTCACATTTTGTTGCAGTTGTCTGCTCACACCCCAAGTGCTGTTCAGTCATAAATATCAAACATGTTTAATACTTACGATTTGAAATCCAGAACACTCTTATGTGTCTAATGATGTTAAAATCCCATATGTTAACCTCTCACGCTACATGATAATTTAGCCAGATAATCTCTTTAACCCAGCCTCAAATCTGAATCCGATAGTCAGAAAGGCCAGATCGGTACTGTAAAATTTTTAAAAATCTGATTGGGATAACCACCAAAGTCCCTTAACCATTTCTAGGAGCCATAACCTACATCTTAATATAAATCCATATATATAATATCTATCCAGGACAGGTCCCTTATTCAGATGATGGACACAGCACATAAACAATTCTACATCCCACAAAACATCACCAAAAACCAAAAACACACTGCAGCTTTAAGTAGGAGACAGCATTGCTGTTACCAGCATCATATTTACAGTAGCACGTTGACTTGTTAAAGAATGACTTAAAATGTCCTGCTGTGAAGAGACATTACTGTTCCAAGCACAGTTAAACCCTACAATATTTCCCTAGGAAGTAGCCATTTTCACAGCACCTTTTTTTTCAAATTCAAAGAGTGTTTTTAAAAGTTCAGTGTGACTCAAAGCCCATTTGTGCAGTCAGAGCCTTGAGCAGCTCCCCAGGTATACAGCATTTCCATGGAAATCTGGTACAACAGGTTACAATATGGTCGACATACAGCAGGGAAATACTGCCCTTTAGAGCACTATGCTAAAATAAGTTAGTGTCTGAGGAAAGAGGCTTTTATCACTGGTGTCAGGAGGCAGGGGAGGAAAGTGGAGAAGAAGCGTGCAGATCGTAGCATTATTAAGCTATTTATTTCTCATGGCTGCTGTTGGCTGACCCTGAGGCTGGACACTCTAAATGTAAAACGTGCTGGTGCCCTTGCCTCACTTCACAGAAACCTCTCGAGTTCCCCCTGACGTTCTCTCTCTCTCTTGCATTCTCCCCTGACCCTGTGCTCGCTGCTTCTCCCGGAATTATTTTCTCAGAAATATGTCAATTTGACCTACCGCGTGTAATCCACAAGGACAGGCATTCGTGATGATGAAAATTAGAGATTAGTCTCAACTGGAAATTGTAAGTGTGGGAGGAAACTTGTGGTTGTAGACTAGACTCTTGGTGGTATGTGAGCAACTTTGATGAAAACTTGTCTGTGCTAAATGTGGTGGCTGGAATGTTTCTGAAACCAAAGCGTCAACATACGGAAATCAAACAACCACAGGTAACCAAACCCAAGCCTCAACTATGACAGGGACCGTCTGATATGATATTCAGTATTGGGGTTGATCCAGTATGGGGAAAAAAAATGACAAATGTTTTATTCCATTTACTTATTTATTTTTTCTGCACGAAAAGTCTGTAAACACCTGCCACATATTAATTTATAACTTATAAGTCTTAACATATTTCACATTCAAATCAATCAACCTTCACTGAACATAAGGTTTATTCGGTCATTTCATACTGTCTCATTACTTTTTCTATGTACATTTTTTCTAACTTGTTTGAGCAACATTTATAACTGTTGCCTCATTTGATCTGAACACAATCATCATCTGCAAACCTTCAGGTATTTGCCGATTTCTGGTTTAAAACATAATCAATTATTTTTATGTTTAGGATCTCTATTACTCTTTTCTGTAAAACAAAAAGGCTTAATGTTAGTGATGTACAGTACATGTTACCCCAAACCTAAAAGTTTTGTTTTGGTTTGTTTACATTGTTGCAGTCCAGAGATTAAGATGTCAGTCTACCTTCAGATGAAGTGGGAAGCTGATGGAAATTGTCTGGTGTAAAAGAACCTATCAAAACTGACTGGGTTTTAATACTTCCTCCAAGTCTCAACTACTCCAGAGCAAAACTATTCCTCATCAGTTTACAGCCTCGCGTTTCTGCTTCCTGTCGTCACCGACCGCCGTGCACTTGTCTTACAGGCCTGTTTCTCATTTGGCCTGAAGAATTTAATGGTGTCTAGGCATGCAGCCAGGCAGTCAACTGTTGTGCGAGGTGGAATAAAGCAGCGTTTGGGAGGCAATTCACGATGACAAGTGACAACGGTTTCACACAAAGTGTCTTCTCCTCACCGAGACTCATTAGGGTGTGGAACTGAGAAGGAGCAGCCATGCAAATCAACCTCTGATCAGTCAAAGTGACACATAAACAATCTGGTTGCCTACTTCTGGACACCCGAGGCAGACGCGCCGCTCTCTCTCACTCGCCTCTATCCGAAGAGATACATGGAGAGAGGAATCAATAAAGTTTGCCTTAAGCAAGAATGAAACAGTGGGTTTTCAATGTTTGATGCAGGCAGAGAAAAATGCTGCCAATATTTCTTTGTACTGTGCTCGTATTGAAGCATTAACCTTTACTTATGGCTTCATTCAGAGCAGAGAAATGAGAGACATTCATTCACTTTAATAAAAAGGGATATTTGCAATTAAGCGATCACTGGGTGTTTAAAGCAACGTTTCAGGATGGTGGATGTATAAACTGGTTTGCTATTAATCAACAGCTGCAGTAAACATTTGTCTATGCTTTCCTTTTCCCTTGAGGTAGAAGCAATACTTGAGAGAAGTAATGCTGCCTATTAGGTCTGTTCGGTACAGCAGAAATTGCAATGTCAACAAATGGACATGTAGCAAAAGATATACAGTATATACACAGTACATGTCACAAAGTCTGACAGAAATGCAGATTCTTCCTTGTGCGGATTTTGTCGGCAAGAAGTTAAGGGAGATAAAGGTTTGTTTTGTACAGCAACACCCTTATATCCAAGTTAGGTATGAGGATAATGCCAGGATCAGACTAGAGCGGCAACTAACAATTATTTTTTATCATCAATTCGTCTGTCAATTATTTTCTCAATTAATCGATTACTTGTTTGGTCCATAAAATGTCATAAAATGATGTTTTATGCTGAAAGATTTTGAACATCTGATTACTAGTTTCACTTATTAAATAAAAATCTCAACAGATAAGATTATAGATTACTTGATTAATTGAATTATTAAAATACACAATATTTTCTGTCTTTCACGATAGTCACCATGTCAGATTATCAATCACAGCGGCACGTGTCTTGTTCACTGCAAGTATGACCTCGGCCAATCAATGTTCACGACACTACACAAGTTCATAAGTCACTGGGGAGGCGGGGTCAAGGAGTTGTTATGGCTACCAAAATGTTGTGGGTGATGCTCGCAGACTTTGTTGTGGTAGAAGAGGTACTGTTTCCAAAGCTCAACGAAACATTCTTCAGTGTGACTTTTATGCCTAACAACAGCAGCAGCAGCAGCAGCAGCAGCAGCAGCAGCAGCAGCATACCTCTTCCTCTTCGCCATGTCTGCATCTGCATTCTGTTATCCTATTGATCCACGTCCAGGAGCACGTCATAGGAGATGTCAGATTAGGCAGGAAAACATAAAGAATTCTAACATGCGAGACTCCCAGACACCAAATCTCTGTGCTTCAGTTTGTTATAATACATGTACATTCATCGTTCCCGACGTTAATACTTGGTCCGACGCTGGGAATCGGTCATCATGACAAAATCTCTTGAAAATTGGCTTGAATTTGTGCAGTCTGATCCCGGCATAAGCTGGTATGAGGTTATAATCTACCATGAACAGCTGTTCAACAACTGCCTAACAGGATGATTTTCTTAAAGTGTCCAATGATGATGTTATAATCCACTAAAACTGTGGAGAACAGAAACAGCATATTTGCATGACCTGTGGGGTGAGACCAGACTACACACAGACTGGAGAGAAGAACAAACGTTTGCTCATTAAATTTCATGGCACAACTTTCCTGTCCACTAATACAGGAAATGTTCCCCAGCGCTGCTCTCTGACCAGCCTGTCAGCACAAGCTGTCATCCACCTACCACCTGTAACTTCCTGCCATCAAGGTGTAACAGAGGAAGCAAGCAGGAGCCTGACGTGTGGCTCCACTGAGGGACGACAGAAACTGTCTAAAGGGCCAGCTCACTGCTTTCACAGCTCAGATCCTGAACCAGATCATGCACCAAAAACAACACCTCAACATGTCACATCTCAGACTCGCACTTTTTGTCACTGGGCCATTTTCAGAAAAATGGGCCGACTCTCTGAATTGTTCAGAAATCAGCTGTTAGTGCAGCAGATAATGGATTTAATTCAAACCAACGTCCTACCTAATTAGCACATAACAGCTAGTCATCAACAATCCATTTGTACATTTCTGAATCTGGACGCTAGCCAATCATCGTGCAGCCTGCTGCCACTGAGTAGGTTTATGAAGTTCCATTTTCGGCGAATGATCCCATTTTTATTTAGCAATCAGTTCCAGTAGCCTTCTGCTGCACTTGTACATGGACTTTCCCATTAATTCTTGTTGATACACATAAACTGACATTTGAATAAATTATCTAATGTGTAAAATGTGGTTGCATTTTTTGAAAGTAGCTGAAGACTGGTGTCTGTTTTGGCCGACTCAGTAGCAAGAGTTGCTAATTCTGGTAAAGTGATTGTGAGGTAGTGTCTACCGTTGATGAAGGTGAAGGTGAAGTCGGTCCGACAAAAACACCCTGCGAGAATGTTGTACTGTGTACAGTTTAACCACAAAAGCATAAATGTGATTGTGTTAGCTATCACTTATGCTGGAATATTTGCATAACATGATGGGATTGGCTGGTGCTTCCATTGCCACTTGATAAATTCTAACACACATCAAACGTAAAGTGAAGCAATGACTCCACGATGCAGTTAACTGTGACAAGGCCCCATTCAAAGCGTAATTATCTCACAGTGTGCGTCTTCAACCAAACAACCACCAGTTTTGTTTCCTGGTTGGTTAATTTTCCTCCAGCTGGTGTATATTTGGTCCACGCGGTGGTGTGATGGCTTGTGGCTGCCTTGGTTTTGACTGACAATACATGGATTAAACGTCAGTCAGTCAAGGAAAGCCCAGTTTCTTTCTCTTATAAATAACGCGCTTGAATATTGATCCATCAGTCATGGGAGGAAAAATATTTATTAGCAAAATGAACGTGTTATGTCTATGTTGTGTTGGCTTGTAAAGGTGGAAAGTTAACATCTCCAACCTACACATCTATGTAAAATGTGTGTCCAAATTTTAAAAAAGGGGAGACATTACCATCCAGCAGCTAATATTAGTTTAGCTTCTGCGACTGCACACAGCTCTCCACAAGTCCTGACCTCAGCTGTGTGGGTCAAACTGGTCTACTGATCAGAAGTTCAGTGCTTTGACTCCTGGTTCCCCCGGGCTGCAATGTCTAAGTGTCCTTAAGATTACTGAACCCCAGAACTGCTGCTGATAGTGTGTGAATAAGTGATATAAAGTGGTGGACATGGAAAAAAAGTATATGAATATGAATGGCTGAATGTATAACTATGATATAAAGCACTTTGAGTGGTTCCTAAGATGAGAACCCTGCTAGATAAATACCATTCGATTTGCATTTCCATTTAGATACAGTATACCTGTGGCAAACATTGGCAAGGAAACTGCACAGATGAAATGTGAATAAGACAACTCGGGAAAAAATGACACCGGTTCTCTTTCCTGATGGAGAAGAACTGTCCCTGCACAAAGCAAATACCAGACAATGAAGCATAAAAGACCAACAACTGTCTAAACACTGGGTCGTACTTTCTTCATTCTTTGTCCACAATATTTTTCCATATGACTGCAGTTCCATTCATACTAAATGAGGGTCAGGATCAGACTTACACTATCTCACATTCCATTCCAGCAGTGGTGATTCCTCCACAGGGAGTTTACCCACACTTGTATATCCTTGTATTCTTTAAGGGCTGAGTTGTCACCTCCACTTGCTCAAATAACTTTAGGCAAATATTAAAAGATGATTCAAATTGTACATGTATTTTATTTGAGAGCACAACATTTGGGTTCTCTGTTACAGCCAAAATGTTACTGACATTTCATTTAATCAACACTGAGATCATGACCATACATTCTTCCTAACACACAAATCTGGGAACTGCCTTGAATGTTTTGCTGACCTTTTTTGCCCATTTATAATTGGGAAACTCTGCTCTACATTGACACATTCTAATAAACTCTAATAAATTAAAGTATGGTACTTATGCACAGACACATGAAATGCATCACAGTACCCCAAGTGCTTTCATATAACATCTCTTTTCCTTCAAAAATCAAATATGAAGATAATAAAAGGCATTTAACCTTTATTCCATCACAGGGTTTACCCAGTTCTAATTCAAACTAGCTGACTGTCTCTAAATGGATGCTATAAAAAATACATTTTACTAAGAGAGAATAATAAACCAGTTCCCAATTTCACTTGATGGCATGATAATCCATACATCAAATCTCAGGCTGGAACAGCTCGCATAAAGTCGATCCAATCGATTTACAGAGTGAGCGGGCAGTCTGCCAACACAGACTCTGCAATCTATTCAACTGTGCTCGAGAAACAGGCTGACTGAGGTATGAAGAGCACAGCAGTGAATGACAACAGTTCAATAAGTCATCACTGAATAATTTCTGCAATTAGCTTAGCCCAAGTACAGTCAGGGTCTCAAGTACAGGCTGTTGCCCATGGAAACCTCCACTCACTAAACACGCTCTGTTGGCTCCCGAGAGAGTGAAAGCACCATAGTGGATCTAACATAATTAAAAGCTATGAATTTAAGTCGCACTCAGATTATTTACCATCTTGTTTTTACCCATAATCTAATAGCCCCAAGAAGAGAGCCATCCGAGCTGAGTCAGTAATCTTTACATCCGTTTGGAGAGTTAGATGCTGCCACACTAAATAATACATTGTTTTCTCCTGCTCCTTGTTCACGACCCACAAAATTGCCTCCCACACAAGTGTGGTAGACGTGCCCTCACACCACATGAAAGCTGGAAGGAGGGAGGCAAAGAAAAAGGGAATAAACGGATTCTATTTTGCAGGTCATTATGTGGACATGGCCCTGGGAAACAGTGAGTCCAAAGACAGGCAAGGGAAGGTTATACAGCATGGTAACCATAAAGTGAGCCTTGGCTGGATCACAACATTTCTGAGGTCCTGAATACAAATGTTTGTGTCCTTAAAGTGCACTATTGACTCTCAGGTGCAACATTAAAATAAAAACTGCTGCTTTCATACCTCCACAAAACTTTCCCGAAAAGTTTTCCAGCAATATGAAATGAGGAGAAATCTAAAGAAAATGTGCTTCATTGTCAAGACATTCAGGAGAAGCTCTAGCTAATCCGCGCCGAGTGACTGTTGGCTGAATGTTTTCAGATTCAGACAACTTTACTAATCCCATGACGGAAATTAATTTGCAGGTTACCCCAACAACAATCACGCAATCAACAGTCAATATGTTTCATGTCAAAGGAACACGTCAACAAACAGAGGTCAAACAATAAAGCCTTGTTTCCACCAACTGGTGGAGTGCAGTTCAGCTCACCAAGGAACAGGTTGAAACGCTACACCTCGATCCGGCATGCTTTTCCACCGTAGGGTGTTTGGGCCAGATGTCGATAGCAGCATCTGCTACGTAAATAGCTGTCATACCACAGTAGCTTGCCAATACCTTCCACATAGCAGAAGAGCACGAGACAATAAACAAAGGGTAACAATGGAGGACATCCAACAGTTGAATGCAATTCAGACATTGCATGAAGTGATGATTCTCGTGCGACCAATCAGTGGACTCCAGTGTGCTTTACTCCAGTCCATAGACCAGCCAGACCACCATGCTCAACACCCCAACTGAAGGGTGCCAAAAACTTGGGATGGTACAGTTTGGTTATTTTGGAAACTTTCTCAACATTTGACAGGTGAAACGCAAATAACTGCATGAAGTACCAAACTAAACCAAACTGTACTACTTGCTCTGAAAGGGGGTTAAGATAGAGATGACAACTAAGGCAAAATCAAAAAATAAATAAGACAGACAGACATTCGTGTTGTCTGTCCTGCAAGTGCAGAATCATTAAAAATGTCATTTTTTATGACCACAATCAGAGTTTAGTAACTTGATAGCAGAAGGGATGAAGGATTTATTGGATATCTATTGGTTGATCTTGACGATACATGATCGCAGCAGCCTGAAGGCATCACCATGAACTCAAAAGGCAAAACATGATTAGACTGGTTGATAATACTTTTGCCTTCTTTATTACCTGTTTTTGCACAAGTCTCTGTGCCTGACTCCAATTATATTCCAGCAAACTTTGACAATCATACACTGACTGTATTTTTAAAGGATAATACATTAATCCAAAGGATACAAGACAACGTTAAAAGACTTCCAGTAACTGAAGTTGCTTCAAATCATCTCACTTTTGTTAAAATTCCTCACATGAAATGGATTCACTGTTGTTTTTGACAGTCATATGCTCTTGATTTGCTGGTGGATGTCTTCACCATATATGACACTAGCTTTATGTTCAGTATCAGACACTCTCCTTCTGTTCTGAATGCATGCTCTGTATCCATCATACGTGTATACACCTCACATAGAGCACAAAAAACAGCTCAAAGTAAAGCATTAAAACCGAGGAAGGTTTTGAAGATTATGATCAGTAAAAATCGACGTCAGTTTTTTCACGCACACACACACACAGTTCACTCGAGACTTAACGGGCTTTTACCATGTGATAAGTGTCTCTGAAACCACACTGATAATACTTAACCTCGTGGCCTTAAGCGCTTCACAGTGCATGTTACCACCGGTTGTTAAGGAAGTGACTGGATAACATGTCCTAGGGCTGACAGTGACAGCCTCAGTATTTATTGCACTGTATTGTTTCATACATGGCAGATGACCCGAGACAATCTATCTCTGAAACTTTCTGCTAATATCGGCACTTAATATTGGCACATTTTTCCACTTTCACTTTCCAAATCTGCATGTGTGCAAAGGTCCCTTAGGATCTATATGAATGAATATATATGAACTATATCTGTCAAATCAGACAGGTAGTCTAGTGCAAATTATTTTTTATTAATTTACGAGTCTGCATCCTGACAGTGGACCTGAAATTTGTTGTATATTCTAACAATGACAAAGTATCTATGCAAATCTCAATATTCCAAAAACTCATGGACGTGGCTGACTGTATAGCAAGAGCTGCACTGTGACCACTATTATTGGATGCACTTTGTGTCACAATAAACATTAGCAACAGGGACAACAACCTTGGGAGTTCTTTGTTGGGGTTGTGTAATGTTTGAGCTAAACACATACAGTAAATGTGATGGAACATTTGCATGGAGCAGCAGCTCAAACATCAACTAATCAAAACAACGTAAATTTTTTTACGGTTATTTCACACTTTTTTTGTTTACTACATAATTCCATGTGTACTAATTCATAGTTTTGATGCCTTCAGTGAGAATCTACAATGTAAAAACTCATGAAAATAACATCCTATATTACTTGATTCACATGACGCTGAAAGGTGATTATAGAGTAATAGATCAATAATATTAAAAATCCTACCTTTAATGTGTGTCAGTAACACCACAGTGCACTTGTGGGTGTAATGTGAATGGAAATTAGCGTATACTGTGTGACAGCTGTTAATGTACTACACAAAGCAGTCAACCTCTGCTACGTCCACTGATCTCGCTACATTAAAAGCAACATAAGTCATCTGCCCTGTCTCTCAACAAAGACACAAGAAAGATTTAGGAATCTGCCACCTTATCTGACAAAATGGCTGATCCTGACATCTGGTACAAGTTTATGAAGCAGACAAAGGTCAGAAAGGATCTCCACAGTTAAAGCTCTGCAGACTTGTCACATCATTGACAGTCCAAAACACTTGTCACTTCGTCTTGTACTTCTTTGTATTTGCAACACAGGTCATGTAGGTTTTTAAAGAGTTGGATGAAAAGACTATTTGATTTACCAGATATTAGAAATGTGAACCTTTGCATATTACACCTTTCTATTGATTGAGACAAAGTAATGTTATACAGTATGTGTTCATTAACAGGAGTTATTTATTTATGTTTATTTCCCATCTTTGGCTCGTGTATGACTTCAGGGCCAAACAAGGATAAAAATTCAATTACATATTTTATGTTTTCCTTGATATAATTCACTCGTCACACAGATACATAAATGTGGGAGATGCGTGAAAAAAACTCCCTCTGGGTCTAAATTATTGAAGTGTGAATGTTGAGTTTTTTTGCATCCTTGCAATAATGTTGGAAGATGAAAGCAGTTGAGGGTGATTTGTTATATGGTTCTGATCTAGCAGAAATTTAATGGTTGTCTTGGGCTCAGGTGTCATCTCCATGATGTGCGAGTTTTTTAATAAGTACCTTGCTGTGGATTTATGACTTTGGGCTGTTCACTGGCCTGAAGCTGAGCGGCTCCTGTTGGTCATGTAAGCAGCCGTCTGGTGGCTGTGGTTGGATTCATTTAAACTGCAGCGTTGGTATGTTTCAAGCTGTCAAACAAAACTGTAGTGCAGCCAGAGTCCTTCAGGCAAAAGACACAGACACTACATCATTGCATTAAAGCATTTAAAAAACAAATGTGCACTTTGTGGATGTCTGCTTGGATGTTGGGTCGGATTTAGAGCTAATTATTATGTTCATATTCAATGAATCAGTCGATTATTTTTCTCAACTAAATTCACGAAATGTCGAAATGTTGATCAGGCTTTCCCAAACCTCAAAAAGATGATGTTCTCAAATGATTTATTGTGTCCACAAACCAAAATGAATCAGTTTTAATGATTTTATTTGCTATTTTGGAGCCAAGAAACCAGAAAATATTCACAATGAAAACGATTAGTTATCGATTATTAATCCATTCTTTGCTGCAGCCCTAACATAGTGTTCCCATTCCTAGGCAGTCAGTCTAAGCAGATATGTACCGCAGTTTTGGTGTTTCAATGCAGGCAGTCAAATATACCTTTCTGAAATAAAACAAGGATTATTTTGTTGTTATTAAATCTCCTACAATCAACCATCACCTCTTGATTTCTTTTCTTTTTTTCCTGCCATGAGTCGAGTCAAGAGATGTGGTGAGAAGAATTCTTTCCTGACATCATTATGAGATGAGGATGAGCTGCAGAGATAATAAAGCTCTGCCTCTCTCTCTCTCACACACACACACAGAGAATAACTTCTCCCTGGAGAGCTGCTCATTTAACATGTGAACAGCTCTCACAGACAGATGTGCTGTTACATTGTTCTTCACGCAGACACGTGCACTTCGCTGTCTGATGAACTGTATTCAATCACAATTTCCTTTTTTTTTTTTTTTTTAAACATCTTATTCCCAGTGTTTGCACAGGCAGCCAACTCTAATCACAGGCTGGTGATTGTTCCTTGAACTGAATTAGCACATGACACGACTGTTACACTTGTGTGATCAAGTGCACAAACAGAAAGAGGAAGCCGCGTGACAAAAGGCTAATTACCGCTGAATGTGTGCCTACTGCTATTGCTTTGTTTTATGACTGTTAACCTTCCAGGATTTACATGATGCCTGTGTCAACAGCAGGGTTCTCAGTTGTCTGGTCAGTAGAGGGAGGCAATATGAGCACAAAATGACATCATGATGTTCTGTCACGATGTCGCAATAACAATATCTGTGACATGATTCCACAGAATTTTAAAATGAAAGCATATGTTTTGATATAGAACGGTACACAGTTCATAATAAAAATATGTACATGATGCAAATGGTTTATGTTTATATAGCACTTTTCTAGTATTGATGACCACCCAAAGCTGCTCCACACTACATTTTTGCTTTCATACAGCGCATCTAGTATGTGCAGTGCATTTCCTGTCACTCATCTTTCATCCCCATTCACAAGCTGATGGCAAACCAGGACTTGAACACACAAATCTTTGAGTTGAAAGACAACTCTTATTAACCACAGAGCTACCGTTGCCCCGTGGTCAACGGGTTTATTTTGCCGTGATGCCATTAAAAGGGATAATCCAAGTTTTATAAGATTTGATTGGATGAGGTACTGAACCATAATCAGCACTGACTGTCCTCTCACTTAAAACATAGCTGGCAGCAGGGGCACAAAGGAAAACAGATTCGGCAGATTAAGTCTGGTTGGTAACATCTTAAATGTACAGTATCTTAAGAAAATGTAACTTTATCCCACTGTTAGATTTTGACTGGAAACTGACATTTGTGTTTCTCTGTAAACAAACTCCCCACACCAAGGTCCAAAAAGAAACTCAGCTATTTAATATTGTGGCACACATGAACTGTTTTGCCCATCATTAAGATGAAATGTGCTTTTTGTGAGTTCTGTGTTTTGATTTATCTAAAGCGACAGAAACCTAAAAGAGGAGGACACAGTGGATCAGCAGCTCCTGTGTTCTCACAGGCTAAAAACACTGATTTTCTCTGTGGAATTTGGTGTGGAAAAGAGCCATCTCACTGAGAGATAAAGCAGCAAAGACATTGTTAAGACTAAAGCAAGTAGAGATTTTTATCAGGTAACACTTTTGTTATGTGGCTAAAATTAGATTTTCCCTGAGCCATGGTTTTACTGAGAGCAAGCCTCAGTTCTCAGGCTGGTTCTCATTGCATGTTTTTGGCTGCATTGATCAATAATCCAATTTTTATTACTCTGCTGCATAATGGAAGTCAAGTAAATGGAGAGAAGTTGACTCCTGTATCCTCTTAGACTCTACTTACAGCCTTAGGGAAATCTGGCCTGTGACAGGACAATTCAGAGACAGTCACGGGACAGTTGAGAGAGAAGATGCTCTTTCATAAAATGTCTGGGTTGATTTCAGGACACCGGAGACGGATCTTTGGCAACATGTGTACACTCCTGTGTGTTTTGACTGAACTTGACTGTTCTGGGGGGGGGGGAACGTGAGTGTGATCTTTTAAACAACCTGTATCAGTCAGGTTCAAAAGGTTTAGTATCGTGTCTGTAAGGATTTGATAAAATCACAACTCAGATGGAAATTAATGATCCCCATTTTCTCCAGAGTGCAGACTGCTCACACTGGAAGGTTACTGCTGACGCGGCAGCCCTGAGATGAATCCCTCGCTGCTGAATTATAGAGGGAAATTACACAGTGTGTTCATTGCAGCTATAAAACTACTGGCCCCGATAATGAACCTGTTGATCAGAAACACTGCCCTCTGAGGATCCTCCCCCTCCACATTGAGGCGGAGCCTCGCAGACACACTGACAACTGCTCCCACCGTGTATTAACTAAATGTCTTGAGGTATTTTGGCCTCTGTCCACTGGCTGCAGTGCTTTACGGAATACATTCTAAAATTATTTTATTTGTGTAAAGCGTCTAAACGGTCTTGCTCCACTCTACCTCTCTGACTTGCAGGGCTAGTAAGCTCAGGTGCTCTCATGCATGACACTGTATCATGGTACAGTTTGGTGCAGGGCAGTAAGGTTTGAAATGGTAAAGCCCTGGGTTAGGCTCGCGATTTGACCGAGAACAGCAGGGTGTGGGCTGTGCCCAACGGCTGCGTCACATGACATCGTACCCATGCGATGACATCACCGCAAAAATGGAGGACAACAATGAAGGACATCAATGAACAACAATAGAGGACGTCCAGCAAGTGGCTGTTTGTCTCGACAAGACGTCAAACTCTGTATGCGAATAGACTGTGGGCATTTGCCTCAACCTACATGGCATATTTACACTGATCGCAAGGAAGTCATGTTTTTCTGTTGCCCAATCAGCTGACTGTTGTTGGTAGAGCTACCCTGACCGTACCATACCATTGTACCGTGGTAACAGAAAGGAAAGCTAGCAAAGAATCAAACAGTTGGGGCAGGTTATTTTGGTACAATCCAATCCAATCGTTTTACAAATAAACCACAAGGAAGAATCCAGAACAGGATCATACTGTAATAATATGGACGTCAACTGTCCATCCGCAGCCCAAACAATACTGTAATAAACACCAATCATTTCATTTGGACTAAACAGCCTGATTCACTGACCTTCCTATGATAACACTTAAAGGGTGTGTGTAAAGCAATTGAAAGTATCTCTTCTAACTTTATCATCCCAAAATAAAATGTGTTACTAACCACCATGCCAAATTTGAAACATTAAAAGACAATATTCTCTGCTCTGAGGTGCTGAGTGAACGTGCTTTTTGTCTCTTAGACGACATTTCTCTTCTTCCTTGTATGTTTTCCAGCTTGAGCATGTCAGGTGCTCAACCATGTATGAAGACTATTCAAAGTAAGTGAGCACTGTTTGAATTAAACATCGCTGTGGTGGTAAAAAGTCCTTCTTTCAGGAAAAATGTCTGACTTGAACACTGAGAGATGCTGTTCTCAGTGTTTAAAACAGTTAGAGGTTCAGGTGGAAAAGCCTACGGTCAAATGGGGTTAAAGTGCACCCTCTCAGTGGGGTCACTTTTGGTGACCTCTGGCTATAATTCACTCTGGCCCTAGTTGTCTTTGGTCCTGGCTCTGTCTGGCTCTTTTTATCTCCATAGCATTGGTTCTTTTAGGCTCTTGGTTCTCTGGTTCTCTTTTTGGTCCTGGTTCTTTTTGGCTCTGGTTCTCTCGGGCCTTGGTTCTCTTTGACCCTGGTTCTCTCTGGCCCTGCCTCCCTTTGGCTCTGCTTCTCTGTGGCCCTGGTTATTTTTGGCTCTAGTTCTCTCAGGCCATGGTCCTCTACATAGCATTGGTTCTCTGTGGCCCTAGTTCCTTTTTGGTTCTGTCTGGCCATGGTTCTTTTTGGCTCAGGGTCTCTCTGTCTCTGGTGCTCTCGATAGCACTGATTCTCTGTGGCCCTGGATCTTTTTGGCTCTGGTTCTCTCTGGCCCTGGCTCCCCTTGGCTCTGGTTCTTTTTGGTCCTGGTTATCTTTGGCTCTGGTTCTCTACACAGCATTGGTTCTCTGTGACCCTATTTCCTTAATGGCTTTGTCTGGCTCAGGTTCTCTCAGGCCATGGTTCTCTCCATAGCATTGGTTCTCTCTAGTGCCGATCCTTTTTAGCTCTGGTTCTATCTGGCCTTGGTTCTTTTGACTCTGGTTTTCTCTATGTTCTGTTTTCTCTGTTGCTGTGAAAAAAATTGCAATAAAACTTGTAAATGTGTATGATGCATTCTGTACTGCGTAGTGTAATGTACAGAGATTACGAGCTAACGTCGTCAGCCTCTCAGTAATACTTGAGAAAACAGTCTTTTAGACCTTTTATGAATGACTCATTGTTTGTAATGGGATAATAAAATGTGTACATTCTGACAGGACTCATCATCTGAATCTACACTGGTGTCTGACGACTTACACTGATACACTGCTGAGCTTATCGCCAGCCGCTGCGATCAGCACACAGCACACACAGTAATCCTCTATAGATCATCTAGAATTATCCCCATGTAGAACATTTCTTTGACTCCATTGCCGCTGATTGTGGTTTCTTATTTTAATTGTAATTTGTCTTCCCAAGGCCAGACTCGGTTAAGTAACTGCTGTCAGCTGCGTATGAGGTCAAATCCATTTCCCCGCCCGACTGATCTAATATGGGATTCTGTTTTCTTAATGTTCCTCCTCAACCTCTCACCTCTGCACCCTGTGCCCTCTCCAGAATTCATGTTGTGCTCATTGTACGTTGCTGACTTCATTCAGCGAGATTCTCTTGGGTGAACCAAAGAGTCATTATTGTGTTAGCCAGGGTCTGGTCATTTTTTAGTCTCCAAACCCGGCCGTGACCCCTTCTCTCTGAGTCAGTGCTCATTACAGGAGCAGCATGTCCTTCTTCCTGTTCACATCATGGGATGTAGAGACAAACAGACTGTGGAGAATGATGGATGGGCCAGCCACAACCTACCATTGCTTCCATTTTTTGTTTTTAATGAATTCAACATCTGTCTCTACAGTAATATAGGTTTTAGGGGCCTTTCAATCTTTTTGAAATATCACATTTACTTTTTTTACCATAACACTGTTGATTATATTGGATTTAATCAAGGTCAGATTAGAAATATATAAAAAAAATGTTTCCTTTTTTTTCCCCATTATTTTTGCCCTGAATAGACAAGTGTTCGTAACAAATGTCAACCAAGGAGAATTTACTCAGTTGTGTTGATGTGAATTGGGGACTGAGAAAAGGATATATACACCATTTCCTCAGGACAAATTGAAACAAATAAAGGGTAAAATCAAAAAAACTCACCAATCAACCACGAATGTAGAATCTGAAACATGCCATCCAATCAATCATAGGTCCATAATCAAACACACGTATGTACAATCTAACTAAAGCCTTCCAATCAAAAGCAAAACTACAATATAACAAATGTTTATCAATCAAAGCCCATTTCAGTCTTTGCCCCATTTAAAGCAGCTCGTGCAGCATTGGCACGCAGCCCTCAAGCTTCAGAACAAAGGCTGTGCTTTGTTGCTATAGTTGCTCTGTTTTAACAGAGTACAGTCATATATACAGGTATTCATGCAATACAAAACAGAATATGCTTGAACTTGAAATAGAAAGATAGTTTTTCCACCAAAATAAACTTGTGACCACATTCAATATTTAATTTGCTGGTTGGTTGGAGGGCCGTTGCCCTCATTAGAGTTGGGTATTGTGTTTGTATTTTTTTTTTCCCATACCAGTATTAAACCATAGTCTGTATATACAATAGATATCGACAAAGTCTTGTATTCTGAAAAGCACAGCTGCAGGAAGTATGACGGAGGTAGCACCAAGGGGACGACTCTACGTTTTACGACTTTGTATTGCATTAGTTAGTGGTACTAATAGCTTGTTTCAGTTCTTATTCAATAAAACATTTTGAAAATTTTGTAAATAATGTTCCAACAAGCAAACAGGGCAAATTATGAATGGACACCAGTGTGACTGGCAGCTGGTCTTGTCCAATAGTTGGCTGGTAATAGGTGACGCCTGTGAACTTTCAATTTTAAAAAAAAACAACTGTCCAATCTAGAGGCTTCAAAATTGTACTTCTTTCCAACAGCAAATGTGAACTTGAAAACAGACTATATTAACACCTTATCTGAATAACTATACATTTACAAAAAAAAGAAACCACATATTATACTAATATCAATAATACATGAACATTATGTCATATTTTTCATGTAATATGAATAAGGATTGCTTATCATGCCAGAGTATGACGGACACACAAGGCTTCCCCCTTTAATGTGCTGCCATAATAAAGACCAGCCGCATAAATTAAAGCATGACACCCATAAACATTTTCACAAACTGACAGCCATGAGCTTTATATAAGTGACATGAGTACTCACTCTCTGATTGTGAGGGCAGCACCAGTCTGGTCAGCAGCAGGAGATGAAGAGCTCCCCTGGTGAGAGGCCACAGCCGTTTGAATCTGGCGTCCATGCTGTGACCGTTGCTGCTCTCCCCACTGGTCCTCACGCTGCTGCTGAATGGCAATGAGCTCACGCAATCATAGAGCGACACCTGCGACGAAATCAGAGAGTCCATGTTGTTTATATGCCGTGTTTAGTTACAGTGATTAGCAGCAACTCACTCGTATCTAGGGCAGCAAGTGGTGATACATCGCTTTCCTTCCTTCTGCAATACGATCATTGATACACCAGAGCAAATATTGATATTTTAATTAATAAATTGAGGCACTCTAAAGTTTAGTCCCTGCGATTTTCACTACTTCATGTCTCCTCCCGATTCCCACCCCCTAGTTTACGCCTTCATTGTTGAAAAAGACTGATATCGATATCGGTAGATACTCTGGTTTGTGATGGGGACATCGGTATGAGACATGAAAAAGTGATATTGAATAACAATAAGCACAATGTGAAAACAGGTCATACATGAAAAAATAACAATTAAAGCAGCAACAGCACTTGGTAAAACGGAGGATCAGGAAAGTCACTCGTAATTCAAAAGTACTTAAGGCAGGTTTATTGGGAGGGTGTTCCAGCAACACTGAAGGTCCACAGACTGGACGTGGTTAAAAAAGCAAAAAAAAAACAAACAGCGTGCCGAGTGTCACTTCTGTCTGTGCTTTTCTTCCGCTCTACACATTTACACACTGTCCCACGATGGAGCATAAATCAGGCTTTACACTTGCAGGCCTTAGAGGCTCCCCGACAGGATTTACTCCAAATACAATATTGCAGGGAAGATTAAAACACTCCATCTGCTGCAGTTATCACAAACATGGCTCCCCACAGGCAAACATGCCTGCTGCTGCTTTATTTTAAGATAAGAACTGACGCTCATTGACATGTTTATTGTGGTTTCTATATGATCAGCCGAGTGAAATGAATGACCCTGGAGCAGAAGTGGAGCCCAGACTTCACATCTACACTGATCCACTCATGTAAAGTGCCGAAAATGCACACACATCATTTTTAAATTAAGATCTTTGGGTAACACTTCTTATTAATGTATAGCAGGTTTTAGCAAGTAAATAGTAAAACTAGTGTTTTGAAACTGCTCTTTATCATCAGTTCATCCTTTTTTTTTCCAGAATAAAGTCTCTGAATTCTGCATGACTTTTTAACAATTAAAAAAGCTATTTTAAAAAAATCTGCTTTTTTGAGTTGCCGACTACTGCTGTATAGTAACAATGTGGTTATAACTAGGGATGACTGCTATTTTAAAATGTATTATAGATGTTGACATCTATTAGTTTTTTAAATGTTTATCTTGTAGAATTGGGAAAAAAAATCTGGTGTGACATGTGAAATATTATTTCACAAAAGAAATGTTTAAATTATGCAGCTTGGTGCAGGAAAAAAAGAACGTATATATGGATATCAATTATCAGCCCAAGCACTGCCGATATATCGGCATATCAGATAATGGCAAAAAGCCCAATATTGTATTTCCCTTGTTATGTCATGGTAATAGTGTGGTATATTATAACAACATGTAATAACCATGTAACTGCTTAAAAATAAGAATTACTTCAGGCTGCCATCAGTATCAGTGAGTATTCTCCCTAATAAATTTCACACATTTCCATTGTTTTTACGTGGTTATTACTGAAGAAACATAATGGTATTACAATCATTTACCTCACAATGACATTGTAATCATACAATTACCAATTTTTTTGCTGATTTGTATCACTTCATTATGTGGCCCTAGATAAGATATTTATCTCTATGTGGCCGTGCGACATGAGTGAAAGCAGTTTGAAGCTGAATCTGAATCTCAGAGCTGAATCCCAGACACAAATTTACATCCATACGTTTTGTTTTTAACCCAGTGATCTCCCACTTCAGCTGCACAGTCACTTCCTGGTTTTCAAGATCTCAGGGAAGCTGTCAGCCAAAGATGCAGAGATGTTTGACACTCTGTGTCTGCAAACGTTACCAAAAAGGTGAGTGACAAATTACAGACACCAGACATGGAAATTCGAACACCTGTTGGATTTTACACCACTGTCAATCCCTCAAAGCTAACGACTCGAGCAGCTACAAAAACACAATGTAAACATTTTGGACCTATATCGGACATTCCTAATTGCTAATGTTACCTTAAAAAGTCCAAGTTCCCTCTTAACGACAATTGACCAGAAGTTAGGGAACTGGTTTATATTTTAGCAGAGGTTGTAAGCGACACTGTGCGTTCTGAGTACTTTCACAAATATTTTCTGTTGCAGATGACGAAGGCATCATTGTGTGCAAGGCAGTATATCATTTACATGGACATCAGATGCGAGACATGTATGAATCGGAAGTCAATCGGATTTTAACAATGTGGCCCAACACAAGTCGCTATTCCTATACATGCACATTCAGCTCATACTCATTCAGCGTGTTTACATGCTTTTTATTATACTGTACATCGCCTCTAAGAAAACTACAGTTTATAAATTGTAAATCAGTTTTCCCCAAACTCTCTTTACGGGGATCCACTTTAAAGAATCAATCATGAATTTTTTGTGTAATATATAATGCAAAATGTACAGACATGTAGCATTTAATATCAATTTGAAAAATAAATAATTAAAAAAATCTCCTACAATGCCCCAGCGGGTCTCCACCCAGTCTTTGGGAAACACTGCAGTAAATGATGAGAGAAGGGAAATTCCTGAAAGATCTGAATGCTTCTCCCAACTTCCTAAATTCATAGAGAAAGTTGAACAATTGGAGAAGATGTCAGAGGGAGGGCTGAGAGAAAGTTTGGGGACAGTTCCCGCCGTCTTTGACAAGTCATTAAGGTGTGCTGTGACAGCAAGCAGACGAAGCGCTCGACTTTCTCCGCGTCTGCCGACAGCAGCGGCGACACTTTCACGTGCACTCTCTCCGCTCATACATCACAACACACAAAAACCACAAACCCTCCACTTCGCCGTGACAGTGACTTTACGTCTGCTGCATATACGAGACACAATCCGCAGAAGAGAAAGTAATTGCAGTCGTTAAAATGTGAGACCAAAATTGACAGACGCAGCGCTGCAGCTTCACACGGTGATCAGAAATATCCTGGTTCCTTTTCCCTCTTTGTGAACAAGTGATTTTAAAGCCCCAACTTCTGCTGCTGATGCTGAGTCATCACTTGCAGGAAGTGACATACGCTACCTTCTAAAACACTCAGTGCTACATTAATGTACTTAATTTAAAAGTGCAGTAGGCAGGATTGCTGGATATTCTGGAGGATTATTCCCAGCAGGTTAAACTAGTGAAATCTTTTGGAAAGTAACCAGATGAGACACACTGGGTTCACACTCCTGATCTCTTAATTTAGGACTTTTTTTTTCTATTTTTTTGCAGTTCTCTCCAGTGAAAAGTTTGAGGGTTCAGTGTCCAACAACTCGTGTCCAGTGATTTTCAAATGGGTTCTGCGACACACTGTTAGAGAGTCTGTAAAAAGTTACCATTTAAATTATGATGCAATACATACGGTCATATATTTTTTTTTTTAATGGAAAGCTTGACAGTACAATGAATAATTCCAAATAACTTGAAGATCAACAACCAGAGAGGAACCATGCCACTTCTTTTTTTTTTCATTTTGTAAACTAAAGTAGTACATATATGACTTTATATTTTAACAATGAATAATTAAATGGTTCCAAAAGAAATCCATCTTACATTGGGCGCTGCTGGTGCCAACTCTAGCTGACATAGTGCGAATTCAGAGAGAAATACATGTGGAAAATCTTGTAAGGAATATTGATCGACTGAACTTTATCTGTTTATAGCTATAACCATCTTACATAAACATGACAAAGCTCATCCTGATCTGTTAAGATGTCGCTGACATACACACATCTGAACTTGTTTAGATGGAATGAACCATGTTGAATTTAAGTTGTTGCCAAATCTGAGTGTCTAATCCTGAATACACATACCAAATTTAGTTTGAATCTGACACAGATAAGTTACAGTTTTGCCCATTAAAGGAAATAGGTATTTTTGACATCATCAGTGGATTTACACACAAATTACATGGAATATAAGAATTCAAGTCTAAAAATTTATCTTTTTAGACTTTTAGTCATTTTTTTTTCCTTATAATCTTTTTATTAAGGAGTCAAAATGTGTCATCTCATTTCACATAAAGGGTTAGGGTTGGAAAATGGAAATATCAGGCCTTCAATTTACCATTTTAAAGTTATCATGAATTCAAGATCCAATCCAGACAGTTTAGATAAAAGACAAGCACATTAAAATATTTTTGACAATTTCCTTCACTTTGTATGTATTCACAATGCTGCAACAAGTGCCATTTTTATAAAAAAAATAAATAAAAAATAAAGATACAGTATATGGAACACTGATTTACCACAGAAATTTAATTTTTAAAATAATAATTGATATTTCCCTTGCTGAGAATCATCCCCCAATTTTGCACCTTGCCTCTTCTTTACATACAGTTAGTGACTATAGCTGGAGAAGTAAGTGGCGAATTTAGGGACTAAATAGCTGGATATTTCCCCTTTGCAGTTGGTAACGACTTAGAAGAAAAGGTAAAGCTAAAAGAGAGGGATTATTGAACTGGCACTCATTAAGCGGACACAAACAACACTCTTCATAAATGATTATGCTGTTCTGTGGCCGGAGAATCTGTGAATAAGCAGCTGTTTGTTCAGCAGAAAAACATGTTGAGCAAAAAAAATAGTTGTAAATGAGTTGTTTTCCTTTTGCCCCTGAGTAAACAGAAGCGTCAGATATTGCAGGTCTAATATTTCAAATGGTGACAGCAACCGAGAATATACGTACATGTGAAGAAAAAAAAAAATACAGCTGTTTTTCAGTAACACAGTGACACCTTCAGTGTTCCGTACGCGTACACACCTATTAGCTCAAACACAATGGAAAAACCTGCTGTGTTTACTGTGGAACTGAGGTAATAACAACAACGCCTCACAGCCAAACACTCTGAATGAAACACAGTTTTATTATTTCTCAAACGTTTTGAGCTGTGGGGCACAGACAAGCGCAAACCAACAAATTCACCGTGGTACAGTACAGCGGAGAGACGGATGGTCTCTTTGCTGCTAAGTGATTTTAAATTCCAAACCACCATTAGAAGGACTATATTTACTTTGCAGGGAGGTACAGAACAGCAGCATAGCTTTGAGAATACTGTCAGGAGTGCAGAGTTATAGGCAGGATGACCTACAGCACACACAGCTACACTCCACTGCATGTGTCCCTTCAGTAACTGCCCAGTATTTATATTGCACTTTCCTTGTCTTGATGACCACCAAAAGAGCTTTACACTGTGATTATACCATTCACTCTTTCACACCCGTTCGTTCAGCACGTCTACGGTATATGACACTTTTAATACACGTACAGGAGCCAGGGATCAAACTCAAGCATAACAGAATTGTATTAATTCTAATTATTAAAATTAAAAAAATGGCTTTACAATGCTTTAACAATGGCTCTTAAAGTTCCAGTGCATATCCTTTATTGCCCCCTGTGGACGTCTGAGTAACTATTAAAACTGTGCAGTTGCTATGACCTAGTTTTCTCTTGTCCGTACACACAAAGACAGATGAAGAAAGACATAAGACACTTTGGTAAGTAATGTGTTGCTCTGTGTTATTCTGTCTTTTTATGTAATGTTACTTGCACAGACTGCATCCAGGAAATTTGGAGCTGCGTGATGAAGGTAACAGCAGCCGCTGTGATTGGCACCTGCAGGCATGTAGTTAGGGAGGACGCATTTTCAATATTGCACAATGCACAATGATTAAACTACTAATGAACACTCTCTCACTCTCTCACTCATTTTCTACCGCTTTATCCACTATAGGGGTCGCGGGGGGCGCTGGTGCCTATCTCCAGCTAACATAGGGCGAGAGGCAGGGTACACCCTGGACAGGTCGCCAGTCCATCACAGGGCCACATAGAGACAGACAACCATTCACTCTCACATTCATACCTACGGGCAATTTAGAGTGTCCAATTCCTGTGGGAGGAAGCCGGAGTACCTGGTGAGAACCCACGCACCACGGGGATTGTGAACCCGGGACCTCTTGCTGCAAAGGCAAGAGTGCTACTAATGAACACACCTGATTGAAATGAATGGGCGAATCAATGGGCTTGATGAAAAGCTGACAATTTTAATCAGATGTGTTGAGTAGGGAAACATCTAAAACATGGAGGGCAGTGCAAAATTAGGCAAGACTGATCTACTCCAATACACCAAAAAATGTGGTATACTTTTTTTTCCAGTCTATTTTTTTTTAATTCAGTATGTATTAATTCAGTATTCGGTTTTATATAAATAATTGTTAATGAATGCTGTCTTATAGCCCCATGCTTTCAATCCACCCTCAGTGTGAAAAAAGCACTAATTACCATGAGCTTTGTGATTTTTCTTTCGACTGACAGCAGTGGCACTTGGTGCAGATGCATAACACTTGACGTGAAGTGCTGTTGGAGGCTTATTCCACTCTTTCAATAATAAAGCTCAAACCATCAGCGGCACATCACAGAGAGAGGGTTTCACTTGCATCAATAAACAGTCAGTTCACTCTCAAGGAGCTCTAAAGGGGAGATGATGCAAAAAATTAAAAAGAAAACAACTTAAATAAAGAAAAGAAGTGAAAGAGTGACGTAAATTTGAGATGGTGGTAAAAACAGAGTGAAGCTGAGCAGCTTCAAGCCTCCGCACACGTCATGGCAGCGCCTGCATGTCTTCACTGCTGTTTTATCTGGTAAATTCATGAATGACTATGTGACCGCATGACCTGGTTTGGCCTTTGGCCCTGATTTTGGTGTAGTGGAATCGATATGTAGTGAAGCCTGCATCACGTGGTGAAGATATAGGGATTTTATTTTTATTTAGTATATAAAAATGGACGTAGTGTTCTAGTATCAAAAGTATAGCCCAGGAAGTAGGACAGAAGTAGCATTTAGCCACTAGGAGGAGACTCTGCTAAGTTACAAAAAGACCTGGAAGTCAATGGTAAAATGAATTTCTATTTTATTTAATGTCAGTAAACATTTTCCTGATGAGGTAACAGTCTCAGTTTATGCATTATTTCAAAGGAAGATAGTGTTGAATTAGGTTGCCATTTGGAGAAAAATACAATAATGTACAATTATGATTGGACACTGGTAGTTTTGCAAACGGAAGACTATGATTCATTCATGCATTCATTGTCTCCCACTTATACTCTACATGAGGGTCCCAGGGGCAGGGTACTTCCTGGACAGGTAGGCCGTCCATCACTGGGCAATTATATACTGTTGTCAAGCAACCATTCACATATACAGTCATTTTAGAGTGTCCAGTTAATCTCTGCATGTCTTTGGACTGTGGGAGGAAGCCGGAGAACCCCCCCCCCCCCCCCCCCCCCCCCCCCCCCCCCCCCCCCCCCACACCCACACACAGATGCTGAGAAGATGCAAACTTCACACAGAAATCCTGAACCTGGATGTGAACCAGCAATGATCTTCTTCCAAAAGACTATGTCCATTTTTAATATTTTCAATGGTAGTGTTTCCCAAACTTTCAATTTGGTGAACCACTTTTTAAAGATGGCAAACTTTATCCCAAATCGTACAATATAAATCATGACAAAAGTAAATTTGTGCAAAATGTAACTAGTTTACAGCCATATCTGTGATACTTGATGTCATTTTGGTAAATGAAAGAGATTTCAATTTCATTTTATTTCATATTACTATTATATTATTATATACTATTATTTACTATATTTTAAAACATATACACATACATCTTAACTGAAGGTTGAAAAAAGTCAGCTAATTTAGGGACCCTAAAAAATCTCCAGCGACTCATCTCTGGGTCCCGACTCAGTCTTTGAGAATCACTAGTCTATGGCATTACTGAGTCTGTGTCCACTGCAGCATCACATGGATGGACTGAGAGAGATTACCCGAGTTAGTTTGGTGAATGTTGTGAAGTAAATGACGAATTAAAACTTCTCTTTGGTCAAAACCAGCAGAGCTGATATAATCGAGAGCATCCTGTTGACCTCGGTGTTGATTCCTCCACTATGTCCATTCAATTGTCAGTCTGAACCCAAGAGAAGAATAGGATGGACAGACAAGGAGAGGGTGGGAAGCTTAATGGCTTCATTGTGCACTGCTGATGAGCTCAACTTACAATCTATAAAAGAGTGTTCAGTTGCTCTGTCGAGGTCTAAATCTTCCAGCCACAGTGTGCCATTAAAAGCTTTCAGGTCGTTCTCCACTGTTTGTCCAAAGTCCATGGAGATGCAGACAGAGTGTGTGTGTGTGTGTGTGTGTGTGTGTGTTCATTCACTCAGCAATGAATGAATACTGGAATGCATGACAGCATGTAGCATCTGAATCAGGTCTTAGGATGTTAACACAGTTAACAGTCGCAGATCTAAAAACGCAGACGTCAGATTCCTCCATGTGTCATCCCAGCGATGACTGAGCCTCTTCGAATTACAGAAAAAAAAACTGGGACTAAGCAGATGAAATGAGCGTCTTCCTGTAAATAAGATGCATCTAATTCAACTTCTGCCACACAAGATGTGATACAACCTGACACTGAGCTGCGACTATGAGCCAAAATACTGTACGTGCACACACTCGTCACACAAACACACACTTTATCCCACAACCCAAGATATAAATTCCTGGCTCACACTGTTTCTAGTATGTTAATATGCTGCAGCATTATGGCACCATAAATATTTAAATGCAATGTATGAATCAAATCTATTTATTAAACTGGAGTTCCTTAGTTGCACAATATTTTCCTTTTCCATTAATCACATAGTTTGGAATCGACAGCTTCAGTGCATACAAACTATTAAAAAATAAAAAGGGTAATATAAAAAAAATACATACATTCGATGCTGTGTACAGCGCTGTCATTCCTCTCTCTTGCACAATTATGACTCAATATGAGAGAAAAATCAATAGTCAGAAATTTATAAAGAATCATGTCCAATCCATTTGTCACTGCTCACTCACCCTGACGTCATGGTAAAGTCTCAGAGTTAAATACTTTTTTATCAGAGGAAAGTAAACAGAACAAGTCAAACGTGTTTAAAAATCATCTCTCTTCAGATTGAAATACTCTATAATGTAGTAATAATAATAATAATAATAATGTAGTGCAGCAAATCATTTGACAATAAGTTAGATGTAAAGAGCTGAAAAAATAAAATACATGCAAGTGTATCCCACTACTATTTTAAACACTGTATGAGTCATCCTGTTCTTTCATTCCCTTTGTTGTAATTAAAGATATTAGAACTAAACACATCTAATTATTATTACTATGGATCATTAAATACACTGTTTAAAAAAAACACTCCAATTAACTCTTGTGCCGTGATCAAACCACATGGATTCAGGACCATTTTCAAGCAATTTGTTCGTGACCTGATTATGAACGTTGGGAACGTTGGGAACGTTGAACGGATGCATAGAGAACAGAGAGTTGGCACCTGGGACACTGTGCGGCACATGGACGACAGGTCTAGTATGTTGGAGTCTGACATCTCCCACGATGTGCTCCTGGATGTTGACCAATAGGATAACGGAGTGTTCTGACACAACATACCAGAGACAAACATAGTGGAGAGAAAGATGGAGGCTGCTGCTGCTGCTGCTGCTGCTGCTGCTGCTGCTGCTAGGTCAAACCGTGACACGTTTCGCTGAGCTGTGGCAACAGTACCTCTGCCTCTTTGACGTCTCCTCAAGGGACTTTCACGACAAAGTCCACAAGCCTCACCCACAATGCTCCAGTAGCCATGATTGACAACTCCTTGCCCCGCCTCCCACACGACCTACGGACCTGCGCAGCGTCCGATTGGTTGATTGGTTGGGCGTCATACTTGCCAGTTCCCCCGAGTTCATTATGCCACTGTGATTGATAAACTGACATGGTAATCATTGTGAAGGACAAAAAATATCGTGTAGTCTGATTAAATATATGATAGGATTAACTTTAAATGTGGTCTCTGCCATCTTCACAGATTAGAGATTATGAAGGAGGAGTCAGTTTAACCAAAACCTGACAAAGGAGAGAGCGAGCCACGGGCTGATACAGGCACATGTTTTGCTGTTGAGATACACGATGCATGTGCTTTTGTGAAAGCCACTAGAGACAAATGATGATTTATTATGTTTCTGAAGCGGTTTCTAATGCCATATGGTGAGATTTTAACCACTGACACTTGCAACTCAGTTCCAAAGTGTAGGATTAAAAAGGAGGAATGGGACTGGGCCTAATACTGTGCACATTTTTAATGAAATAATCTTAAGACTTGTATTACCATCTGTATCTGATACAGTTTCACTGCTGTGTTGTTCTTGTTTCTGCAGATTATGTGCATGTTCTCTTGTCTGTCTGAAAAAAAAAACGATCCAATGAGACTGTGTTGGGTAAGGACTCTGATTTTGCACTACCAGACTCAATTTCCTGCGTTTCTCAAGGAAGGGAAAAGGATGGCGTGGTTGAATAATTGATGTTCCTCTAAAAGCCGTCTCTCAGTCTGTTACTGCCAGAGCAGCTCAATTTCCTTGAGGGCCAGAGAGCCGTCAACCAAAACTCTCTCTGCTGTCCTCAACATCTGTGAAACACCAACAGCATATGGAAACAGTGGAACATCCCAACATGAACATACCAAAGTGATGAGTAAATTGTTTAAAGGAAAAGAAGAAAGAAATGTTACATTACACACAAATGTTACAACAAATGTTCTTTTTCCTACAATATAAATCTGGTCTAGTTTGAGAATTTGAAGAGGAAGGCTGTTGTTCCTATTTGTTTTTATTCAAGCTTCCATTTCAAGATGCAAAATGCACACTATGGCTTCTGGCTGCTGTAAGACCATGGCGGTGCCAGCTGGCGACCTCTGCAAAGTTCAAATTAAAAGGCTTGTTCTAAAGCACGAAAACCAAATGGTTTTTATTTTTGAGTGTACCTACACTTATAAAAACATGCTTATGGGTAGAATATTCAATTTCTGCCAAGAAAATCATCCAAAATATATGACTTTTTGAAACATACCAGGATGTCTCACCACCATCATTGAAGCCTTGAGAAATGTAATTTGTAAGGCAGTTCTGAAAACGGAAATTCACATATATCAAATACAACTAGACATTTTTTGGACATTCCTGGCTGTGAATCACACAGGTGTCCACCAATATGTGCCGTGAAATATTGTCTGTTCTATGTTCTGTTGAAGAAGAGCTGAAACTAGCAATAAGGGACATTAACTTCACAGGAAAATGTTTACAGATGTTGTAAAATAAGCAAACATTTGGCTCATTTTCCCCACAGACTTTTGTTCACAAGCTAAATTCTTATTGCAACCACTAGTGTTGCCCCCTGGTGGCTATTCAATTAATTTATACCTCATGGTTGAATTCACCCTGCAAATTGAAAGAACATGTCCGCTTTTCATATACAGACTGATCTTGAACTGTTGTCTGCTGCTTAGCGTCTCTCTCTCTCCACCCTACATCAATTTAAAAATGATAACATGGTACATATGAAATATATTAAGCAAAACATTAAACGTTTTCTGTGCAGAATCTATGAAGGGCAACATTTGCCATGAAAAAAAAAGTAAAATACCAGCATTTTTTTCCTGAGAAACCATTCGAGCTTTACACTACAGTGCTCCCATTCACACAGCCATTCATAAAGCCCATCTACTGCATATGTAGAGCTCCATCATTCAGACCCATTCATACAATGCTGGAACATCATCATAATCAATCACGCCCAAAGACGGAGCATGTGAACCGGAGGAGTTAGGGACCGAACCGCTTTCTCCTGAGCCTCAGCTTTCCACAGAAAGTTACAAATAAATACATCAGAACTGAACATTGCAATGAGCCACTCACAGATTAAGTGGTTTCCAGTAAAATATCTCAGATTACAATGCAGTCTCCCCCTGCAATGACTCCAGACATTACATAGAATGATTTAAGCATCAGCAACATTTAACCAAAGCCACCATCTTCCTCTGACTTTAACTAAAGTGCTGCTCTTGTCTAAACCACAGACAGGACTCAGGAGACGAACCCGGTCTCTGCTTGTGACAGCTGTGCACTTTAGAATCAACCACTTCCTTTAGTGACTCGGCAGCCATTAATTAATGTTGTCTTTTATGACTCCAACTCTGTGTTTTATTTGTGCTGCTACCTGACTCAGCCAGGTTCTTAATCTCAACGGGACTCTTTTAAAAATAGCACTTCATTCATTAAAAAACAATTGGAGCTGTTGCCAAAGAAGACGTGAGTTGTCCACTGATGTATTCTGTAGGAAACAGTGTGTGAGTGAAAACTGCATGTCTTGGGTAATTAGTTGGCTAAAAAGGACCACACAATAAACTGCCTTTCAATTACAGGTACTTATTTTCTAAAAACCAGATGACATTACATATTTACACGTCTGCAGACTTTTGTGCTTTTACCACTTTTAGCAGAAATGAGAATGATGATAACCATTTCCTGGTTATGATTGTGGTTAGGTTCAGAGAGAGTTGTGTTATGCGTGGGTAGGTTTGGGCACAAAGGCTGATGGTTATGGATACAAAATATCATGGTGGTTTTCCAAAAGAGAATGCGCGCAATGATGTCATCATGGTGCTGTAACAATACACTGACATTTGGTGCTGCGCTGGTCTCGAAATGTGGTCTGATACTATCTCATAATGTTTTAAATTTAGTATGCACCAATTCCCCTCAGATACTTTGTCACTATGGTGATAATGTTTTTCTCATAATCTGAAAATGCAGTTTAGTTTAGAGGTTGCTCCTAATGGGTTTTTCGATTACTAATGACAAAATCGGGGTAACCGATTATTCACAAATTTGCTTAAATTTTGTAATATTATTATAATTATGTCTCCTGTGTTTTACATACAGCACCAGCATCCAGTATAGAACTTTACCTGCTTATAGCTATTACAATCTTAGACAAACATGACAATACCTATTCCAGTCTGTTAAGATGTGGCTGAGTTTTCGCATCTGAACTTAGTAAATGGGACTGAACCATGTCACATTTATCTTATCTTACATTTATCCGTAAACTCGGTCAGATGGTGGAGAGTGTCTGATCCTGCAAACACATTCAAAATTGGATCCAAATTTGATGAATTTAGTTTTGCCCATTTCCATGTTATTTATATTCCATCATTGTGATAGGGATGAGTGAGGGCTTTTGTGTTACTATTTTACTATCAGTGCTTAACCAAAAATCCAGTCTTTTTCCAGGCTAAACTTTACACAACAAAATACAAAATACTGCACACACCAATGACTGTAGACACAGTTTAGACATGTCATTAAATAGCACATTTTACTAAAATAAAAAAAAAAAAATCAACCACTTCCACTGGCTTTGTCTCCATCTCCACAACTTACTCCAACACAGAAAATGAGATTTGTTTGTGATAGAGCTGAAAAGCTACTGTTAAAAAATATGAAATGGAACAAAATAATAGACTGTGCTGACGCCACGCTAGGCTGGTATTACTGCTAGAAAAGGCTAAAATCAAAAAGTTCCCTTGGCAGCAAAGCTGCTGATTACATTTTGTGGTAGGGCCTTTTTTAATTACAGCGACAGTTTTCTGTAATTATGGTGCAATTAGACAGCGACAATACAGTATATTACAGCAAATTACAAGTCAGAAAAGCAACCAATTCTGCACTGAAAGGGAATTTTTTTTTCTTTTTTTATTTAGATTGTTGTTTTCTATAATCACTGAAATCTCAATGATTGGATTCCAGACAAAGTTTAGTTTGAAATGTCAACATTTTGTTAAATTCCAATAAGCACAGACCAAACAGTTGATGAGGTCAGAGAGCCTTTGTCTTCTCACACACCAACATATTGAGTTTCACTCCAACAAAGAGCAAAGGCCGTAGACAAACTGGAGCTGTGGGGGTGACACTTCCTGACAGGACAGCTGCTTGCGGACCACCCCTTAAAAATACCGTTAAACAAGAACGCCGCCGATCCACCGTGTCTCCAGGCATGCAGCGTGGACACAGTCACATTCCTGCACACATCATTAAAACCTGACACTAGAGCCATGTTGTCTGAACCAGAGCTGCTACTCGGGAAAGATTTAGGCTTCAAGCATAGGGTTTAAACATTTACAGAAAATATCATTGTTATCGTGACAAATTTGAGTTGTCTCATTTCATTAAATACTGTCTTACAGGTTTGAAACACAATGGAGCATTACCAGAAGAGATACTATATCGATTCAGTTTTATTTGAACAGCACCAGTTCATAACCAGGGTTCCCACATATCCTTGAAGGCCCTTGAAAGTTTTTGAAAATTGCCCTAAACAGACATGGGCCATTGAAAGTGCTTGAATATTGTGCAAGAAATGAGTTATATTGAAGTAAATGTCTCCATTTTCAGTGTCTCCACTGTTACACTGTCCACTGTCTCTCTCCACCACTGACGTGAGATTCCACGCAACAGTGAGCGAGTAACATTAAGCAAGAGAGAGCAAATGACGTGATGCCTGGGAAATGAAAATTCCATGATCTCTGTCTCACCAAAGGAAATGACAAAGACTGACTTGACCAAGATCCCTAGGACAATCACTTGTGCAGATGCAGATTGTGCTGCAAATCAATAAAAGTGGACACTAGGGCAAGTTGCCCTCCCATCTTAAGCTGTCTCAGCACATTTGGTCATTGAATGGGGGAATTGAAAAGTCCTGGAAAGTCTTTGAATTCAATGGCAAACCACTGTGATTGTCAACCAGTTCACCCAATAAAGTCCTGTTCAGACAGGATCAGTTTTACATGAGAAGGTGGATTAAAGTAATTATTATCAGAGCTGCTCGTTGATTTTAGTCCAGTCCAAATGTGCCTTGTCAGTACTCATTACGGGACATTGTTAGTAAAGATTATTGTGACATTTACCTTTGGTAAACGTTCACCTGGTAATGGTAATCCCATGCGAATAGACAGCAGTAAATATCTACATAAATATTCCATTATATCCTGTATAAGTTTTTCAAGCAGATTTTCAAGCATGCAAGCGCTTGACGAGGCATTCATTTTCGCACTAGGCAGTCAGACAATGAACACCATTCCAAACCAAAAGAAGGTTAAAAGCACTTGTCAGAGGTGCAAGACTTCTGATTACTTTAGGTAAATAAATCTCCCAAAAACCACAGTCCCAAACGGAAACTAATATTCTACCCCAACCAAAATTAAACAGCAGATTTCTCCCTGGTGGAGTTTCACAGTTTACGTGCTTTAGGTGTTTCAGGTTTTGTCAGCACCATATTAATGTGTGTCTTCACTTGTCATGTCAGGAAGCAGCGTAGTGCACACATGATGACAGGAGGTGACAGTGGTGTGTAAATTGATTGGCCCTTCCCACTTGTGGTAGTTTTACTGAGATTTCCTATCCCGTGACATTACAGATGTCCTGTGGTAAAATGACATTACTCCACCTACCCATGTAAAAGTAACTTTGTCTATGAGCCAAATATGATGTCTATGAACTAAACACAACTCCCTCCATTTGTCAGTTCAGCTGTGTTTTTATATCTTGTGTGCATACAGCACAGACGTGCTAGTAAAGCAGCTTGTCCTAATGTGATATAAAAGCCAAAACTGACCCCCCTTTCTCTGAATGTCAGTGAACCCTGATGCATATCAGCACATCCTACATCTTATCTGAAACATTTCCTAAGAGAACATTCTGTTCACATGACCCCTGCCTAAGTGTTGCCATATTTAACAAGTGAAATATTAGAGTATATAGAGCATGTTGCTGCACTGACTGAGTCGCTCATTTTACGAGTGCAACAGCCATCAACATACTAATGCATGATGCACAGACAGACAGCCTGTCTGAGAGCAATATGGCCCCTCAGCTCTGTCTGATGATAAACAAGCCTGTTGGTGTATGAAAGATGACACATATTCAAAAGAATCCCAGCCCTCCCATGATCTCCACTTTAATGCACCATCTAGTCTGGCTCAGTGAAATGAAAGAAAAGAGCACTTGTCTTAGACCATGAATCCTGTAGTAATAGTCAGGTGGGAGCGACCCCCCCCCCACACACACACACACATCCCCCGTTTCCCCCCCCACGCCTCGCTGCATTTAGCAAGCGTGTTCAGACTCGTCCGTTTCCTGGCCGACTTCACAGACAGCCAGTGTTGTGAATCTGCCTTGGAGGTCCACAGACTCCTCTGTCATAACTGCACTCACTGCTTCAACAAGGTGATGATGGAAGTTTTAAAGATTTCTTTGTCTGGTGCATCAGTGATGCTCACCAGCATTAAGAACAGTGATCTCTCCAGGGCTGATGACACCCACGATCCTCATACGGGAGCATTTTCTAAAATGGTCCCTGTGTTTGGAAACTACAAGCACATCAATAAAATTTTTTGGTCTTCATTCTGCAGAGACGCTTTCAGTGCCTTTTCAAGAGCTCGGGTTAATGGAAGCAAACATGTCCTGCTTGTTTGCTTAAAGCAGAACTGTGCAGGACTTTTACCTTAATTTAACAGCTTTGGAGTCATTGTGATGGTTAAATGTCTTCTTGTGGGGAGATTGGGGGTTGTCTCTACTGCCCCCTACTGTCTGTTAGCGGAAAACCAGCCATGTAAGATCAGGGCTGCCGACCCAGAGTCCTCAGAATCAGGAGGTTAGCAAGAAGGACAAATTCCTTAGTGCACTGCGCACACACACACCCTCCTAGTGAGGTGCCACCTCTAAGATCAAGGCAGTGATAGCATTATTTTAGATGTTTGTCATGCAGAGCCAGCGACAAAGAAGCAGAGAAAACTATTGTCTGATCGAGCGAGGGGCCAAACACAAGTAAACATCAGACCGACCTTTTTCCAAATGGCGGATGCAAAACTGATGCCAACCGGATGTTTTCGCTGTAGCTATCTTTATGCTGTCTGTTGCCGTTGGGTGGGTGGTTGTTCCTCCGTCGGCGTGAACATGGCTCCACGGTTTGTATTCGCCAGCTCCATTAAAAACAAATGGCCAGGAGAGGGGGAGGGAGGGAGGGGACAGTGGGATTAGAGTGTGATAGACACAAGGGGGAGCTCTGTAGAAACAAAGCCAAAAAAACCCACCGGACTTGCAAAGTTCCGCTGTATATCCTTTGTTTGGGGTTTGAGACGCTGGACGTTGCTCACTTAAGTTGGACATATACTCACAGATTTATCCACGATAAAGGACTCAAGTAAAAAACACAAACTGGACATATTATTTTGGTCTTCATGCTCAGCTAGCTCTCAATTGTGTGCAAAAGTACTGTACATCACCAATGCACACATTCACACTGCCCACTCACTGTCCATGTCATACAAGAGCAATGTCACTTTGTTTAATTTTGGTGGTCTTTTATTGTCTATTTACTGACTTTACTGCGTTTTGTTGGCTATAATAGTCAGTGACTTACCTCATAAAGTGCCATGGTAACTTACTGAATATTAAAGGCCATAGAAAAGAACAATAAGTCAATAAAAAGCCAATAGGAAAGGAAAAGGTGGAGGTCAGTTTATCTAGTCAAACAAACAAACAAGAGAGCCACAGGGAAAATATGTTTTGGTCCAATAACCGAGCACAAAAAATATGATGGTGTTTGCACCATAAGGAAAATTGTACAGGTGTATGATGTGAAAGGAAGGTGTCAAGCAACACTTTTGTTGGTTCAAAATCGGTAGTTTAAAACTAAATAGCATGGAATGCATAAAAATCAATGATGGCAGTGTTCTTAAGGGGAAATGCTGTAGCTAACGAACGATTTGGTGATATACTGTAGGTTGGTCTTTGCCCCTGTGGATCTTTATATGTTAGAAGCAGGAACTTAAAGTCAATCCTAAATGTTACAGATCAAAGTGCAGAGCCACTAAAACTACACTAACATGCTCTCTCCTCTTGCCCATCCCTTCGTATACATTTCTCTTTTTGTTTGACAAATTTTCTCGACACCGATTGTGTGATGGAGCATGAATCAGAACAAGGGTCACTTTGAAGGAAAACATGTGGCCTTATTGGCTCTGTAAAGTGAGAAAGAGAAGAGTAAAAAGGTCTTCATGGTGAGTCCACACTTGTCTGATGTGGAGTGCTCTTCCCTGGTGCTGTCACTCATGTCAGTTTCATTTTTGCACTCACTTCTAGTAACTGTTTTATTGTTCTAATAACTGACAAGACCTTGGAGTAGGGCCACATTGCTGGGTTGGAAAAGAAAAGATCTTTAAATAGTCATGTTCATGTTTGAACACACTTTAAGTTTTAGATATGAATATGTTGTTGCATTGAGACGTCCAAAGTAAATTGGCTTTGACAGTCAGAGATGGTGAACGAATTTCCTCAGGAGCTGATAGTCAAGGTCTTGAGGATGAATTCGGCAGGGTTCCCACACATTGGTTGACATCACATTCAAGGATTTTTCAAGAATTTATCATAAACAGTTCCCTCAAATTCAAGGAGCAAATGTGCTGACACAGCTTAAGATGGGAGGGCAAAAGAGTCCTTTCACCCATGGCGTCCATTTTTATTGATTTGCAGCGCATTCTGCATCTGGACAAGTGATTGTCCTTGGGATCTTGGTCAAGTCAGTCTTTTTCTTTTTCTCTCTCTACGCCACCAAAAATTACAACTCGACATTCTGCATAGGCCTAGTCTACGTACATCAAGGAAACAGTAGGTGGCACTGTAACAAACAAGGGAGACATTTACCTTAATATCAACTTTCAGTTACCCATGTCTATGTAGGGTAATTTTCAAAAACTTTTAAGGGCCTTGAAATTTTATTTTACAAATTCACAAACTTTTCAGGATTTCAAGGACTGCAGGAGCCCTGGTTAGGACGTGTGACAGCCACGTTGGTGCTGATGGCTAAAAATGACCCGCAATAAAATAACTTCAATTGGTAACATTCATTTGGCAACGATTAAATAAAGTTAGCAAATTAGATAATGCTTCAATTGTAACAATCAAATTAATTGGGAAAGGAAAAGAAAGTAGTGGACAGACTTAAAGAAAATAACTTTGGCAACAATTAAATAAACAATTAACTAATATCAGCAAGTTGGATTATTAATATTTGATTTAGTTTTAAATTACTTAATTTGATTGTTAATAAACCCTTTTTCCCCACCTTTTGTCAGCCATGTTCTTTTCTCACTGTCCCATTACAGTTTAGTTACATCTGATCTTTGACTTTTTTGTTTCCTCACCTCCTTCCTTTTCCCCTTTCACTGTTTGCATATGGAATTTACTAATAAGACAGTGGGCAGGTTTGATGTTTCTGGATTTGTCACAGGACAAGATCAGTACCAAATTTCATAATAATTTACATTAAGATCAAAACTCCACCAACCTATAGCACCAGCTAAATAAAGTTAATTAAAATGTTATCTCTCATGTACTCTCATCTGTGGAACAAGTATAATAAGGACAATGCGGAGCTTACAGTACAACTATTTCTTGGCTGGGAGCCAAGTCTCCAATGGTTGCTTGGCAACTGCTTCGACAGCCAAGAAATGTCTGATATCTTGGACTGAAATCAAGTTGTGTCAATCAAAACACTGTGACCAGAGGATTCGGTTGTTTCCCGTTATTATTATTATTTTATTTACTTAAAAAAAAAAAATAACAACAACAACAACTAAAAACTAGAAATATGTCTCATGCCTTCACTTTTCAATGCCGAGTTTGTCGACACAAATGTTGAACTAAAAGGAATTCGTTGTTCCAGAGGCCGGAAAACATTGGATTTTTGAGGTCATCTTTGTATCAAAGTGAACATTTGTGCCATATTTGAAAGGATTCCCTCAAAATGTTACTGCGATACAGTTATCATAACAATAGGACGGATGATTAGATGGATGGTTGACGGCTCCAGGTTCGTGCCAGTGCAGAGGCACCAAAACAGTATCAAAAATAGTGTCAACAGAGTAAGCTGAAGATTAGTCACACATTCCCAGTGGATAATGTTAAAGAAACACAACACTCTCTCCTGGAAGCTGCCTCTTAAATCAATTATTTTTTTTAGAATCTATACATATTGTACATCTGGTTTCCTTAATTTGATCCATTTTACAGATTCAGCCTGAAATTGAATAATTCATAGTTTGTATAGTGTTACCACTGTACTGATTTTCTTAAAATCAACTTTTCATCATTTTCTCTACAACTTTACGCTCCCTCTAGATTTATTTATTTTTTTAAATGTTTTATGATATTCCACCACCTTCACAAACCACACGTTCTGACAGTATCCAGCCCTGTATGCAGTAGAGTAGAGGTCAGCTGATATTTAATAGTTTAAAGCATGAAATAGCTGGCAGCCAATATATCAGTCCATGACCCTCCTAACACTGATTTTCAAAGAACACACTTCCAAAACATCATGAGTGACATATTTAAAAGATACAGAAACCGGACAACGTTATGCAAGTTAATACATGAATTGAAAAACTTTAGTGTATTTTTACATATATTTCTCCGCTGACTGAACAACAGCCTTAGCAGCAACGGCGAGCGTTTGGTTAATGGACTGCATCTGTGTTTGTGGAATTAGGAAATTGGGCTTGTAACCGGAGGATTGCCAGTTTGAATCCCTTTAAGTTAGACAGACACCCATTGCACCTGCAGTGTTGCTCAGTGGCTGCCCACTGCTCCTAACTCTAGAAAGGTTCCTAGTAGAGGATGGGGGGTGAAATTCAGAGAGGAATTAATGTAGTACCAAAAATTATAAAAATTCAAAATGATCAGGCTTGCCGCGAGTTGGTAGCAACCACGCTACAAAGCTTCTACAGAGTGGTGATCTTGCGAGTCTTTTCTGTATTTGACACTCGTTTTTACTGTCGGCTGAAATGTCACGAAGGTCGACGTAAGAAGCAGAGAAATGTTGTTCTGAACGCCTCAAACCAAAACTGTGCCACTGGGATCATCTAACTCTTGGCTCCTCTTGTGGTTTTTGCAAATCAAACTGACCAATATTTATGAACATGTCCTGTATGTACACTGACTGATATTCTTTAAAAGAAACGGCTCTTTGAATCTGCAGCTGATTATGAATTTAGAAAGATTCCATAAAACCCAGAACAGCTACTTGGCATCAGTGCACTTGGATTAAAAAGACAATGCAGGAAGGAAACCGGAACGCTGCCGTCAGCTGCACAGGCAAAAGGTAGACCCCTTTAGTCTAACACAGCAGCAGAAATCACAAAGCAGAATATGAACGTCAATTATTCATAAACAGCTAGATCACCCGTTATTGCGAACACATCAGTCACGCGGTGTATTTGTAGCATTATCTCGAGGGAAGCTCAGTTTAAAATGTCAGCGCTGCGCTACAAAGAGGGAAACATATTAATCCACACAGACCTCAGTTAGTTACAGATGACACACTAAATATGTGAGGCAGAGAAATGAAATGGCAATAATTTCCATCTATTTTGAACAGTGCTTCTAACGCTGGTGGCAAAGGAAGGAGACTTTGAGTTTCTAAATCAAAGCAGAAAGGGGAGAAACGCTCTCTTCATGTGGAAACCACATTACCAGTTTTAATATCATCTTCAGGTTGATCTCCATACTGCTGCTGTGCCTAAAGGTCTCACAGAGGCTTCAGACGTCACACTGCGTGTGTGTGTGGGGTTATAACACAATACCTCCCTGATTTGCCCGTGAAGTATTCATGAGACGAGAGCGCACAGAGCCACGCTGCTAATCAATTAATACACAAAACTTCACACAATTCCATGACAAACAAGGTGAGATCTGGAGCGCAAACCTCACAAAGGTGGGATTAGCTCCATTAGTGCAGGAATCCCAGGGACAATTAACCCGCCATGAGCAAAGCCTTTACTCAGATTCCGGCATGTGGCGTCGAGTGGCAGAGTGTCAGGAGGTTCGGGAGGTGCTTGAGAAGAAAAGGACGAAGATGAGGAGGAAGAGGAGGAACATACTTTTGGAAAAGCTCTTAATGCGAGGGTCAAAAGTAGCTTGTCAGCGGGTGTAGAAAGCTGTGATGAGGTGATGACCTCCAGCAGCCAACACTGGCTCACATGGACGTAGCGGAAGAAGGAAATTTACTTTTCCTCGTTTCCCAGCCTCATGTTCTTTTCCACCACTTCCACCACTATGATTTCCTCCCCACACTTTTGTATTCACACACACACACACACACACACACTGTAAACCTTTCTTTTCTATTTGTTCTCACATTCTTTGGCTCAACAGAAGGAAGCCACTGCAAATTTCAGCCAAGAAAAGTCACTTCAGCCAGTTCAGTTCTGTTTAAAGCAGTGGTATGAATCCATTACTGAATGAATCTGCAACTATTTTGATAATTATTCACTTTTCAGTTGCTTAAATGTGAATATTTCCTTGGGGGGGGCATTGCTTCATATAATAATGAAATCATTAAAACACTTGTTTCTAACATTTTAAGGATCAGACAACTAATACATTAATCGAAAAATTTTTTTGACTGATTTTGATTAATTGGTTTTGAAGATAAACGTTAGTTGCAGGCCGAGGAACCACAGAATACCCAGAAAAATATTATATTAGTGCATTCTAGTTGTACTTGAAATGCACCAATGTACATGTAATGTACATATTCAAATTATTCAAACCCCTCATGTGCTGAGTTCACATTTCAAGACGGCTGCTCTAAGTGTAAACCCACGCTGGAAATGAATCCGACTTCTCAGCCATGACTTCATGATTTGCCAAATTTCGGACCCGATCTGGCCTTTAACTGACGACACCAACAGTCCCCCCCCTCCAAGTCTGTTTACATTCTGAGGTCACGTCAAATCACACAAGTTGCTGTGAGATCCTAAATGCCTACCAAGTGTGTGGACCTGCGGCTGTGCTTTCTCAGGATTAAAATATTGAAAACTGGTTACAAAGATCATTGTGACTGCGGTCCTCCACATTTTTAAAAATCAAGTTATGTTTGAAAATCCTCGAGTGTGGGTCAGGCTTTAGATAGTTCTGTGGTTCCGACGGTTTTAACACTTCTTTTTTGGGTTTAATTCAACAAGTCGTGTACACACAGTCCCATCCAATAGGTGTTTTTATATAGTTAACACAATAGCCCCTTTTCCACCAAAATTACCAGGAACTTTTATTACCAGGGACTAATCTACACAGGTAAATAGGTTCCTGGTAATTGTAGTTTGCATTTCTAGTTAGGAAACTTAGCCACAATGGTAACACTAATCTGTAAATAACAGACCCGTAAAGACTCATGGAAGCTGGAACACACACTACAAAATTGATGATGCAAATCTGTAAATTTGAAGTTATTCTGCTCACAAACAAACACACAGTTCGGAAACATAACCATCCGTGGCAGACGAGACTAAGTCTCCACATCCTAGCACTTTGACTCCTGCCTGGAGACTAACTCCTGGCTCGGCACCTACACCTGTATCTTCAGCCACACTGTCAGTGGCGGTGTCATCCCTGCACACAAGGCAAACACACAGACCTCACTGTTCCCATGTGTGGATCCCCGGTGGCGAAACAAGCTCCCATACACTGTCAGAGCAGAGCGGAGTCCCTTATCTCTCTCCTCACACCCCCAAAACCCTGACACGTCTGACTAAAGCCCTGTATATAGTCAACCTCCGCAGACTGCGTGAGCCCGACGAGGCACCGGCACAGAGGTGCTGATGAATGTCACATAATGTGCTCAGCGGTGTATGAGGCAAGCAGGACGTCAACCAGATAAGGTCTGCTTTAGATGCATAGAGTGGTTACATTTGAATCAGTAGCTGACATTTCTGCTGTCAGGTACTGATGCAGTGTTTATAATTTTGTGTTTGGTAGAAATGTGCTGTCACAGCCGAGTATAAAAAAAAACATTTAGATATTTGATGTGATGCTGTTTCGGAAAGATAAGAAAGCCACTTTTCTTTGGTTTGCACACCTCAGACATCGAGATTACATTGAACAACTAAAAGATATGTCTTATATAGTAGATTTTGGGAATTAGAGCTTTCATGTTCTGTTACTCTCTTTATTATTCCACAAAAGATTCTCCAAATTAGACAACTGCCACAACTTGTGGAGATTTTGCACCAGAGATGGGCAAGTTACGTCGTCCAAGACAGTGGTTCTCAAACTTTCAAGCAAAGTCAGCAACAGACTTTTCACAGGAGGCAGATTTATTCCCAATAAGATAATCTGCTCTGTCGTCATCCTCCTCTTCCTCACATATAATTCAGACACTGGTATAGTGAAATTAGATTAAGATGGAGCGAGAAATAAGGCGACACTAATTATTATTTTATTTATTATTAGAATTTTTTTTTAAAAATTAAAAGTACTTTTTATAAAGGATATTGACTAATTTTCAAAATAAAAAATCTCCAACAACCTTGCCCACCCCTTCATTACACGCAAATCCTATACTTTCCAGCATTAAAGCGATGGTGGTTCAGTGGTAGAGTGAGTTGTATGTTGACTGTGTAGGTTTGATTCCCGGCTCCACTAGTCTACATGCCGACACGTCCGCGGGTAAGATGCTTAACCCCAAATTAAACCCTATATATATATATGGGTGTATACATACATACACTACCAACTTTTGACATATTCAAAGATTTTGCAATTTTGCCATAATATGAATTCTAGACATAAAAATGATCAACTGCTCCACAGAAGAGAGGCTGCATTTCCCACATCGAACATAAAGAATCTGCCCAAAAATGTTAGTTACAGCTTAAAAATGACCACAGACCACTCAGCTGACAGTGTCATCATCAGTGTGTGTTGCATCGCGCACAGCCCGGCATTCAGCATGTGATCATTTGCCTCAGCAGGCGACTATCATTTCCCTGCATTTGCGTATGTTGACCCTATCCTGATGTAAACTAGCACTTTGCACTTACTACTTCAAGTCTACCCTAGATCTACCCTAAAGCAGATTCAGAGTGGAGATGATTGGTTGGAAAAAAAATGTTATTCAGAGCTGTTTGTATAAATAAAGAATAAAGAAAAGTTTCCATGTACCAGCCTGGGAGCCAGACACTGGCCGTCACTGAAAACGTGACAGACTTTTCTGTCTGTAAGCTGAAGTTTGTAAACTGGTCAGTCTCCTGCAAAAATCAGTCCTGAGAAAAGTAGGTGTCCTGAAGCTAAAAATGTGTTAATTAAGGTCATTTTTATAAACGTTTCCAGTATTTTAGAACTCAATTTATTCAGCTACTAATGGCTGACATAACAACCCTTATTAGAAATAAAGGATTTGAATTAGTGGAAAGTAAAATGGGCCCGCATTGTTTGGACATTAGCTCAAGTTCTGAATTTAATTTGGAAATGACCATTTTCCTGACCAAGTTCCTCACTCCACCGTAGACCAGAGGTGTTGCACTTCTTATTCCACTACATTTATCTGACTCCTCACTATGTTATGGAAAACTGACCAATAATTTATGAAGTAATTAACAGGCTCAACCTTGAACACCTACAACATATACAGCACACATACATAATTCTATATGATATATAAGAGCCAACACATTACTATGCCCCACAATGAAATATTAACTGTATATGTTTTCTGAGCTTTACCTAAAATGGACAAATATTCGCATACGACATGTATATACATTAAATGATACATTATATTAAAAATTAAAAATCAGCCAATGTGGATGATGTGGTTCGTCTACCTCTCACATTTGCTTAAGTAAACCACATCTGAGCTTTCCTTTAAATGGATAAAAATTAATACTGTTTGGAAGTAACAAAATTACAGGAAGGTGAAACAAAGCAATTATGATGAAAATAAATATTTTTATTAACTGAGCACAATTAAAGTATAAAAAAATAGTGTTGCATGAACAAATTAAACACAGTGAGGTCTTCAGCGTCTTGTTTCTTCACTCCTCTCTCTAAGCGTCAGTGCACGCACACTCGCCTACAATTAAACAACTCATCTGGATCTTTGTTGTTAAACACAATCTGTGATCCCACAGTGAAACCAAGAAAAACTTGGTAGTTCAGTGGATGATCCATTCAGGTTTTTTTTTTTAGCTTCTGACTTTGACTCTCAGCTTTTAGACTTCCAGCAGCTGCAGGCCACAGCTGCGAGGAGCTTTCAGCAACCACGCAACAACACGCGGAATTGTCCAAAGCTTTCCATCATCGTCGCTGCGACAGAGAATGACGGCTCTTCACACCTAAACGGCCTAACATCCAGTCCCTCCGACGTCAGTGCTGATCAAATACTTGGCTGATGAAGGACATTAGCGTCGACTACAGTTCGCCATTCAACACCACAGTCGCCGTCATCGCGGTCGCACAGTTTAGGAAGCTGAACATCTCTCTCTCTCTCTCTGTGCAGTTAGGTCTGAGGTCACTGACCTTTATCAAAGACGCTCCAAGACTGTGTGTTGGATGCTGCATAACAAAGCAGCCATCAGTTATAAGGAGGGTTCACTACCCTCTTTTCATGTCAGATATAATACAGAACGTACTGTGTTTCACAACCTTAAGATGCCAATATTAGTCAGTTAAGTTCTGGTTTTTATTTCTTTTAACTGCTTAACTAGTTTATTAACACATTTTTGCTCATGTATTTGCAGTTCATCACTCCTGGTCTTTTAAAAATATAATATGTTCATGTTGTATAGAATATAAGTAATATAGAATATGTTCTATATGATAGCCTGTGTCTGTACTGAGCATTGTGGCAGCACATCCCTCTTCCACTAAAAACATGCTAGAATGACCTACAGTGCGAGAGAGAGTGCAAGGTGAGATTTTCTATTTTTGCAAAATAAAGACAAAACACCGAAAAGAATGAATGAAATTAGTTTTGCACTCCCATTTTACACACCAGACTTAAAAGCAAGCAGACCCTCCCATCACATAACCTAGCTGTAAGTAAGGTTATATGCACAGTGCCTATATTAACTGCATATAAATGCATTTTATAAAGTAATTGCCTGTTATTTTCACAATTTATATTGTGAAATGGCTCTAAATGGTTTGTCATATTTAAAAACCAGGTGTGGATTTAAAGAAGGTTCAGGGGAAAAAAAACTGGCATAGATTAGGAGAGTGATGCCAATCTAACGCACCCTGCTGGAGAGCAACAGAAAATCAGAGTCTCCAGCTTAAAGGAAAAGAGTGCACACATCAGTGAGGGCCTCAGCTGGAGCTGAATGCACTCAGAAATACACTTCACTTCCTCCAAAATCTGTGGAAACTAAAGGCCCAGACTCTGTGAGACTGCGAGGACCTTCTTCCCCTCTGCTGTGGACGTGTCCTGACCACATGGTTGGGGATTTGCTCTGCTCCTGAACCAGGAGGCTCCTGCATGGAGTGGTACGTTCAACCAGAACACCCCCTCCCACTCACCAGCAGGGTAAGAAGCCAAAACATGTTGAGAGATACTCGAGATCACGAAAATCAGCTCCAAAACTAAACAACTGAAGAGGAGCTTCTGTCCTCAGAGCATCTGGACTTACAGACCTACACAATTTATGTCAGTATTTATAGCAGAAAATACAAAAATATGAATAGATGCATTGATTCATAATTTTACTTAATTGCTTCTTGTGTTGCACACTAAGTGAGCAGGTATTACTCTGGATTTCTGTGCATGTGACAAATATACCACCTTGAATTGAGCCACTTGCAAAGCTCTAATGTGAAAGGCTTAAAAGCCATGTGAGCAGCAGTTTACTTTCACCGCCAAAACATCACAAGTTTCCTCTCTAAATGGCAACGAGCTTACCTGCGTCCAGCTTCATGGAGAAAACAGCAGTATCCTGAGGAGAAGGAATGCTGGCAGCCTTCAGCCCGTTTCCTCAGAAAGTGACAGAACAATTCCTCAACAAAAGCCCATAAAACAATTCCACTGCAAGTCAGCGGATCACTGAGCCTGGGGGGAGGCGCGCGGCCACTGAGGTCAGCCACAGGTGGAGGCTCCGCAGATCTGCAGCAGCAGCAGCAGCAGTGATTGATCGGAGCGCAGCTCTCCCCGTGACTGCTGGTGCAGGTTCGAGCTGCTGAACTCTCCTGGGAGGGAAGTGCAGAGAACAGATTGCAGCCCAGTGAGCAGGGCCGGCCGTTCGGCAGCCAATGCCGATGTGCATGATGTCAGAGGTGTTGGGTTTCAGCTGGAGGCTGAGGGGAAGGGCTCTGCTGAGGGTTTGACCCATGCAGCACAGGTAAGGTAAGACAGTCTCCTCCCTACAGAGGGGAGCAGTGGGAGGGGGGAGGCTTTGTTTGCTTGGAAACAGACCACCTAGGGCTTTCTTAGTCATGAGCACAAAAACCCCAAAAGGCAGAGGAAAAGAAAAGGAAGAAAGAAGAAAGAATGGCCACGTCATTTCTGAGTGATGGAGCATCTTCTTCAAATCTGCACAGAGGAACTTTCTGTCTCCCCCCTCTGGCAAAGAGTGGATAAGAGTGAAATCACACATCAATCTGTGCCGAAGACAGTACACCCACTTGCCACTTTATTAGGTCACACATGACATTAAATACAGCAGTAGGAGTGGAACCTGGTCTGGTTTTCTGCTGCCATAGCCAATATGGCCTCAAAGTTTGGACGTGGGGATGTTAATAAGTAACCATTAACTGATTAGTTGCCGTTAAGAATTCACCTCATTAACTAGTTGTCAAATGCATCCAACAATGAACCCTGTGGCTTTTTCACAGAAAAGCCTTATTGCTCTATTGGGCTCACATCACTTTTGTGCTGCATGAGGACAGATTTTAAAATCCAAATTGGATGTGGATTTTCATAATTTATTATAGCATACTACATTTACTGACTGTTGTTTATCAACCTGAGAAGCGCAACAAAATGACGGAGGAGACGAGAAAACTGTTGGGCGGAGAACTGAAGAACTTTTCCTTTAACAGCTTTAAACAGTGTTGAAGAAGGATGAGGAGATGAGAGGGTTAGACGAACTGATAAAGATGTAGTTCCCAAGTTCAGAGATTATCTCCTTCCAAACTTGGATGTAACTTATGGTTATTTGAGTTATGGTCACCTTTCTAGCACAATGAACAGTCTGGTCATTCTCCTCTGACCTCGGGCATCAAACAAGCCATTTTTCTCCAGAGAACTGCTGCTGACTGGATTCTTCTTTGTCATCGTTTGGACTTTTTTGGGACCGTGTGTGACGATGATCGGGCAAGAAACACTCAGACCACCAACCATAGCACATTCAAAGTCACTTAATTCACCTTCCTTTCCCATTCTAACGCTCTTTCTGTACCATGTCTACATGCGGGAGTATGTTTTTCTTTTTTTCCAGGAACACAATCTTTCGTCTGAACTACAAGTTTCTTTTTTATCTCAAGCATCAGAAACCTGTTGAACTCTTTCTAGTTTCATCATAGGCTTTGACACAATCATTTTTTCCTGTAGCCTACACTTTTACTATCATCACAGCAGTAATCCATCACTATGGATGCTACCGTCTATCACTATGGATACTTGTCTCTTCAGCTCTGGAAAATGTCCTTGTTAGAGTAAGAAGTACCTTATTCAGCCTGTCTGAATACAAAACCTGTGAACAAACTATGTTGTAATATTGTAATACTTTAATGATGTTTTATTTTTATCTTGGTGCATGTTTATTTCGGATTTATTTGTTGTTTTTGTAGTGTTTGTGCAGCACTTCAATTGAGGTAGTTCTTTAATGTGCTAAAGAAATAAACTTCAACTCAATTTAATGTTAATGCAGTGGTGAAACCACTTTCTTCTACAACGGAATATTAATTGTAGCCACAGTGCTAATATAAAGGACTGCATAACTATGTAGCCTTTTAAAAACTAACCTGTTCTCCTTTGCATTTGAGAGAGGGTGAGTCCGTTGTTGTGCATTTTCTGTGTGAGATGTGTTTCATTTATTTTATTTGTTTGTTTTTCCTCATCTGTTCATTCATGTATTTCTTTTTAACACTACTGTACAGCACACGCTGGTCAACTGCTGTTGTTTTCTAAATGTGCTTTTACATGAATTGGATTGTACTGTGTTTATGTCTTTAGTGCGTTCCAGCAGAGGATTTGTGTAGGTTTTAAAAGAAACTAAGTGATGAAATGATTTAATGAGCACGTCTACAAGAGTGCAAACTGTTCACACTTCAGCATCCTTCACTGCAGAATACAGTATCTGTGAAAAGATTTGTGGAGTCTGAGAGCAGTATAGTTCACTCTTCACTCTGTGATTGTACAATGATCCTGACAAATGTTTTGGAAAATTGTGTTTTTTCCATCAGTTTGGCAGCCGTAGACAATATAATAGCCATAATCTCCAGTTACGATGAAGTAGAAGCTAGTTAGAGCTTTGCATCACAGCAACAATTACCAAATTATCTGAATGGACCCAGAGCTGTAAACTGTCCATTTTCTTTCCGCCTCACTTTATGGCGCCCGAGAATGATTTGTTTAGATTTGCTGCAACTTTCTCAGAAATCAAATGTTATGGTACGTCAGTGGAAGACGATGCAAAGTTGTCCATCACACAGAAAGAGCTTTTAAAAAAACTGTAAAGCACATTTTTCACTCACATTGCATCTCCACTGAGAAGTTCACATTCACAGATATGGCTTTTTCATTTTCTTTTATTCCCCCTTTATTTGAGAAAATATCACATGGTACACATTCCTTAACTTAAATGAACATGCTCTGAACCATAATATCTCTTCTCTCTCTCTCCAACCTGCATTTTATATCTGCTCCTATTTATTTTAAATAAAAAGTAATATTAAAACTTAGCATTAAAACTTTCATTAAATTTTCATAATCGATTAATCTGTCGATTATTTTCTTGATTAACAGAGTACATGTTTGGTCCGTAAAATGTCAGAAAATGTTGAAAAACATTCATCAGTATTTACCAAATCTGGAAATGATGATGTCTTGTTTTGACCATAAACCAAACTGATTAACTTTTAATGAATTGTTCGTTAAATGGAGCAAGGAAACCAGAAAATGTTCACATTTAAGAAGCTGAAAAATCTGAAAACTTGTTTTAATTATTTAAAAACAAACAAACACTCAAATCAATTAATTGATCATCAAAATAGTTGATGATTAATTTAGTAACTGATGAATAATTGATTTATCAAATAGTTGTTGCAGCCCTAGCCCTTTGTCAAGTAAAAGTTAGTTACAGTGACTTATCACATTTCAGAAGAAATGTGTAAATCTGCATTTATAAATAATAATCAGCTGATTATTTAAAGCTGTAGTGTGTAACGTTTCAGTGTAAATTAACATCCATTGTCTTCAAGCCAAATGAGTTTAAATGATTTAACTCAACGCTGATTAAATCTGTCAGCTCAACATACAACATAGAAGTGTTTTGTTTCGTGTCTGTGGAGACACAGAGTGACACATTTTACAAAACAACTGGTGCAGGGAAGACAAAAGTAAAAGCCACAAACTTTAGTTTATGGACTTATGTTTTAAATGTATGTGACGTGACACGATTTTGTAAAGAGAATTTTTGGTTAAGGAATTAACCCCAGGTCTCTGAAACATAAGATAATGTTAAATCTGGACCTTAAGCTCATTCTTCCAGAAAGTTCTGCAGGCTCACGCGGGGAGGGAGAAGGTCTGAGGTGGTGGCAACGCTAACAGTGTTCTTGAATTATGTGAACAGACGTTACACACTGGAGCTTTAAATAACAAAAATGCCAATTGTATCGAAAAGGCAAAAATCTAGAATAGATGGTGTAGTGTCAGAAAGAGAGGAGCAAAAAGAAAGAGCAGAGCCAGAGACAGAAGCTGGACCAAACTAACTAACACACACCAGAATAAATCCTTCATAATCTTAAACTTCCACACACTGAAAGACAAGATATATAATTACATGACCACAGGTTTGTACCTGTGATGCTCTCTTTAACAACCAGATATTATTTTTTTTAACATGCAGTTCTAACCCCAGGACAGTTTCTATACTTTTATTATTACAGCAGCTGTGAAAGTAGAAATAAATTGCCATTTCCCTTGTGTTGTATTTAAAGAAGTTTCTAATTAAGGTTTCTCTCCCAGTGTGTCGCAAAATATTTTTCTTTCCCTAAAACTCATATTCATTCAACTGCCAGCAGGGAAAAGATAAATTTTTACCAAAAAGTCCCGAGCATCAAAATGATTGAAAACCACACAACTAGGAGTTAATGATGTTTCTGTGGCTGCATCACTAGGATTTGTCCAATATTGTGTCTGTTTTTATGAGGAACTGCCAACATCAACAGAGAAAACTGTTTCCTTTTATAACAGGATTTCACATCATGCCATAAAGATGGAATGTCAAAAAAAAATTGGTAAATATCATTGAAAATGAAGTTGAAATTGTCACAGTTTAACCTCAGAGTTGTGTTTCAAATCCAGATCACCTCACATTAAAATCTGACATTTAGAAGCTTCCAAACCACATCAACCTAAAAACTACACTGTGAATATAAAGTGGGAGCCTGACATGAAATTTACTCCAATGCCGCAGCATTTAAAATGTGAAATACAGACAGAAAAAGAAATATATACACAGTTTGGAGAGCAGTGGTGATTTTTTTTTCCCCACAGTAGTTCACAAGCCAACAATAAAACACACACGTTGGGCACAGTCAACGTTCAGTGAACACAGTTTCCAGACTAAATGTTCTGTAATTATTTTCATTACCTGAGAATGTGAGAGGCAGAGATCACTATTTTAAACCTGGTGTTGTGTTTATATAGTCATTTTCTAGGCTTGGTAACCAATTAAAGCTGTTTTTCACTTCAGTTTCAGACAGTTTCACTCACACACACTGAATATCCACCCATTCATACAGGAGAAGCCTGGGTTAATCCATGATGAACCAAGGAACCCTGATGAATGGCATGGTTGGCGAGTCGTTTGGTGGTTGGATGTTAGTTGGTGAGTGGATGTTAGTTGGTGAGTCGTTTGGTGGTTGGATCTTAGTTGGTGAGTTGTTTGGTGGTTGGATGTTAGTTGGCGAGTCGTTTGGTGATTGGAAGTTAG